>CM068959.1:22861845-22879448 GCA_035128595.1 Eptatretus atami | reverse complement strand
ACCCCATGTACCCCACCCCATCCCTCTCCCTTCCACAGATCTCCTAATATCTCTGTTCCCCACTGTTGTGTCCTTCCCTCTCCCGCCCCTCTTGTCTCCTGCTCTCCTTGTTGTACGTTCTGTGTGTTAGCTCTTATACAAGCCTCGTTATTGTACACACACACAAAAAAAAACAAGGCTGCAAGGTAGCATAATTGGCTGACGGTGCAGCTATGCCACTCATTCCTCCTGCTAGTTATGGCAGGAATTTGGAATTTGATCATGGTGCCGGCGAGATGTCGCCTACTCTTAGTGAAGGACACCATTGGATCTTTAACGTCCACCAACGAATGCTGGCAGACGAGTCACCTGTTTAACATCCATCCGAGGATGGATTGATCAATCATCCTGTCCACAATTGATCAATCATCCTGTCCACAAAACACTGGGATGACAATTTATATCTGGGTCAGGATTTGAACCCACGATAGACAGCTTGGACGTGAGTGTGTGTACCTACCTCTAGGCCATCTTGTCAGCCCCTTTATCTGGGATTATTTTACTGTCGAGTCGTAAAATGAACAGTACCTTGGAGTTTTATTCAAACTTTGCAAAACAAAATCAAGGCAAAACCGTGCCAAAAACTCTCGTGGCCCGAAAACAGAAAAGAGAACACATTCTTCGGGTCAAGACCACTTTTCACTACACATAGTCCCATTTCCAGAAATAAAACTTATTTCTTTATAAACCATCTTTGGTCATATTTGTTCTCGTTTCCAATACACTTTTAATCACGTGACTAATCTTCTTACCGAATAAACTATTCCTTCATCTCAGATATTACATCCGATATGAAACAACATTACCACTTTACATGAGAGAATAGTTTGTTTGAAATTGGCACAACGTTTTACCATCTTGCGTAACATAAAATTACAACAATAACTTTATATTAATAATCATTATTGGGGTAACTTTGAATGACCTACAAACACGCGTTGCATTTCCTCCAAAACCAACAATCAAATTAAATCGTATCAGGAATCCTCCCCGGGAAATTCCATGAGACATACTCTCCATAATACACACTCAACATCTCGATTTTATCTTCTTCGATACTATTAAAAGGCAATGTATGTGTATGTGTGTATGTGTATGTGTGTGTGTGTGTGTGTGTGTGTGTGTGTGTGTGTGTGTATATGTGTGTGTGTGTGTGTGTGTTTGTTGTGTGTGTGTGTTATGTGTGTGTGTGTGTGTGTATGTGTGTGTGTGTGTGTGTATGTGTGTGTGTGTATGTATGTGTGTGTTCTCTCTCTCTGTCTGTCTGTCTGTCTGTCTGTCTGTCTCTCTCTTCTCTCTCTCTCTCTCTCTCTCTCTCTCTCTCTCTCTCTCTCTCTCTCTCTCTCTTCGTCTTCTCTCTGTCTCTCTCTGTCTCTCTCTCTTCTCTCCTCTCTCTCTCTCTCTCTCCTTCTCTCTCTTCTCTCTCTCTCTCTCTCTTCTCTCTCTCTCTCTCTCTCTCACGCACCCCTCACTCCCACAGAGAATAGCAATGTTTGGTGAGGTGTCACTCTCCTGAGCTCCTCCTTATTCATCGTCTCTGCTTCCCCTCCCCCTCTCACCTTACACCTGCCTCCTCTCTCTCCCTCCCTCCCTCTTTCTCCCCCCCCCTTTGCTAGTTTATAATAAATGCGTTTCCCCCGAGAAGGAAAAAAACGAATATGTTCCATTAGCACCACTACGATTCACCACGCGGTCAACTTAAAAAATCCCAGACCATCCGTGCATTAAAATCCATACATATAGACAAATAGTAGCTTAATAGTAATACAACATGACACCATGTGAACCTTATATTATATCATGTTTTTTAAAGGATATTACATGTATGTTTTCCCCAGAGGAGTGGGCTCTGTTTGTACAACACTTGCTGAAGAACCATCTCCATCATGCTGTTGAGTAGAAAATCTTTTCTGATCAGGCCAGGGGGCAAGTTTAGTTGAGAAATATGTCCGGCAGTTTTTGTGTCCCTTTCCAAATGCTTCTTCATGGTCTTTAATTTGATCGTGTACATGTCGGAAGAAAAACTCTACTGTCATTTATGCTGATGTTGATATCTCCCCATTTTTTTTTGCCAGGGCTTTGATCTTTATCCATCCATGATTTCCTTGGACTTGCCACGTTTCAATCTTCTTCATAACAGCATGGCACAATGAACAATTTTCTTCTCCACCTGGATCCAAACGTAAGAACGATGACGCTGCCATGTCAACTCATGAATGATCACAAACAACTGCAACAGAGAACAACAACAAGGAACAGCTCGTAAGGATTATCAACACCTCATCACAGAAAGCCTCTCTACAAACAGAATATGCCGATTATAATTTACTGAGCTAACAGATGTTATAAATAAAACAAAACGTGCTCTGTCTGCCCTTCTTGGTATCTAAGTTCGATAGTTGTTGTCAAGGCAGCCTTGTTGAATTTTTAACATCAGGTGTATTCCACATGCCGGCGCAATATCTAAACAATAGGAAGCGGGCGATCACTGTGATCAAAAGACCAAAAACAAGAGACAAAAGATAAAGGGTTCGCCAAAAATAACAAAAATAAACACGAACTCCATTTTCAACCGTTATGTTTCAACTCATTTCAGTAATAGACAGCTGTCATCTTGAAATTTTGCAACCATCTATAATAATAAATGTGAGTGTGTCAGTCAGTCAGTCAGTGTGTGTGTGTGTGTGTCCTCTATAACTCCAAAACCGTGAAATTTAGCAGCCTGAAACTTTGCAAGAATACTAAAGGAACTCCAAGGAAGTGAAGGAGTGAAAATTAGGTGTTTGGGTTAATTAAAATACCCCTTTTAAAGATAATTAACGGCTTTATTTAATTATAGCCTTTATCAGGCGATCCTTGGACACCTCGCTGTCTCTCGACGGGGTCTTAATTCACCATTTTTTTTTGCGCCTGGTCAACAATGCTTTGATTTTGAACAGGCAACAATGATTTCTTAACGATAAAGTTTTTTTTTCACTTCTCACTCATATCATCAAATGCCTGATAATCATACCTACAAATTGCTGGATACATTGCAATACTTATAAACCCTTGAGACGTCAATGTTCATCTACCTGACACCTACCAGAATCCCCCCCTGTCCTCTCCCTCCCTCTCTCCTCCTCCCTCTCCTCCCCTCCCTCCTCAATATTATCCAACCTCTCTCTCTCTCTCTCTTTCTCTCCTGCTCCCCTCTCTCCTCTCCCCTCCCTCTCTCCTCCTCTCCTCTCTCTCTCAACATTATCCAACCTCTCTCCCCTCCACACTCTCCTCTCCCTCCCTCTCTCTCTCCCCTCTCCCTCTCTCAACATTATCCATTCTCTCTCTCTCTCTCTCTCTCTCTCTCTCTCTCTCTCTCTCTCTCTCTCTCTCTCTCTCTCTCTTCTCTCCTCAATCTTCTCTCTCTCTCTCTCTCTCTCTCTCTCTCTCTCCCTCCCCCCTATGCCTTTTCTCCCACCCCTTCCCCCTCTCTCTCTCTCTCTCTCCCCCCTCTCCCACCCTTCCTCCGCCTCCATCTCTACCCTTCTTTCTCCCACCCCTCCCTCCCCTGATTCCCCATCCTTCCCCTTTTGTTAAGGGGACTGTTAAGGAATGACGGTTTAGTTTGAATTTTAAACTGCTTCCCTACTGGAATCAGATTTGGAGTCAGCCGACCGAAGGGGTGAAATGAAAAGGTCGCTGCATGTGCAAGCATGCCGGCAGCCCTTTGCCAGTATATAGCGTGGTTTTTAAATGCTCCCGCCTGGTTTTATATGAACCGCAGTTAAAAATAAAATGTTGCTGTTTGGGCACGTTTTATCACCTCTCCTTCCCCCCTCATGCTGCCTTCCCTTCCCCACCCCTCATGCCACCTTCCATTTCCCTTACGCTGCTTTCCATTCTCTTTCCCTCCCCCATGCTGCCTTCCCTCCCCTTGCACTGCCTGCCCTTCCCCTCCCCTCACATCACATTCTCTTCCCCTCCCCCCATGCTGCCTTCCCCTCCCCCCATGCCACCTTCCATTTCCCTCACGCTGCTTTCCATTCTCTTTCCCTCCCCCATGCTGCCTTCCCCTCCCCCCCATGCCACCTTCCATTTCCCTCACGCTGCTTTCCATTCTCTTTCCCTCCCCCATGCTGCCTTCCCCTCCCCTTGCACTGCCTGCCCTTCCCCTCCCCTCACATCACATTCTCTTCCCCTCCCCCATGCTGCCTTCCCCTCCCCCCATGCCACCTTCCATTTCCCTCACGCTGCTTTCCATTCTCTTCCCTCCCCCCATGCTGCCTTCCCCTCCCTTGCACTGCCTGCCCTTCCCCTCCCCTCACATCGCATTCTCTTCCCTCACGCTACCTTATCTTCCCTTGCCCTCACACTGCCTTCCCTTCCCATCACGCTGCCTTCCTCCACCTCCCTCACGTTTACCCCCTCCTCTCTCCACCCCCATGGACACTTCCTGGCAGTCTCAAAGTGCTGTTTTAACGCACCACATTTCGTTAAACGTGTACTACCCTCCCCCCCACCCCTTCTTCAAAAGTCCCACGACCAAACGCAAGTCGAAAACCCCTCCCCTCATGCCTACTCCTACTAAACCACCTCCCCTCCCCACTTCCCCCTTCTTCTCTCCTCCATCTTCCTCACTCCCACCCCACTCCCGGAGTGTATTACGAAGTTTGGTGAGGCACCGCTCTTCCCAGCCCCTTCCTTGCTTTTACCCCTTCCTAGCTCCCCTCTTCCTCACCCTTCAGCTCCCCTACCCCTACTCCCTCCTCGATCTCCCCTCCCTGCTCTTCCCATCCTTCTCTCTCCTCCTCTCCCTCCCTCCTCTTCATTTCCTCCTCTCTCTATCTGTCTCTCTCTCTCTCTCTCTCTCTCTCTCTCTCTCTCTCTCTCTCTTCTCACCCTCCCTCCCCTCTATCCTCTCTCCCTCTTTTTCCCTTCCTCCCCTTTTCCTCCCTTCCATCCCTCCTCTCTCCCTCTTTCTCCACCCCCCCTTAATATTCCAGTCAGCAAAGCGATGGTTGTATTTGCTAGTTTTGAAGAATACAAAGTAATTAGAAATACCAAATTACTCGCTGTTTAAAAAACCTGTTTTTAGCGTTGCTTTGTGTTAAAATGATTGTCACGTCTTTTATTTTTGTTAAGCAAAAAAAAACAATGGTTCAGTGTCAAAAAACCCTTTTTTCTGAAATCCACAACTGTGATGACGTCATCACACAAAAATGCTGAAACTGGATATCAAATGAAAGCTCGTTACAAATTCAGGCCCCCTAACAAACGGACGTCAACGTTGTCAGACGGAATGAAACCCGTCATTGTTGTTACAAAAACAGCTAAAATTGATGAAAAAGCGGCCGAAATTGAAACCAACACAGTAATTACGGTCGCAATAGCAAATATAACCGAAACCAACACGTTTATTCTACACGCAAGAACGGTCGTGACGGACACAAGAACGGTCAATCCCGAAATAGAACGGTGGGGAATGGAAGCAACATCGGTTATTTCCGTCGCGAAATGGCGGAGAACGAAGCGAAAGCGATTCATTCCGGTTACCATAACGTGGAAAACATGGCGGCTTGAAAAGTTCTTGAAGTTATGGTAAGTTAACTTTAACGTAGTCTGCCTTGAATATATCATGTCTGTTAGGGCCCTGTCACACCTTGACGTTTAAGCAGCAATGGCAACGTATAAAAATTGATCTAAAACGTTGACGTACGCTGAAATTTTGATGTTTTTTTTTTTAGTTTTTGGCGTATTCAAAACGTGTTGTCGTTTGCATAACATATTAGTAACGGGCACAGAACGTTTCGTTGTGTTATACATAACTTTTACCAACGAATGCTTACCTTGTGATCGGCGTTCAAAACCTAAGATAAGCGATAGTTCAACTTACCGTTTGCGCGCTATACATATCGCCGGCGAACTCGTGGCGTAGCCTGTTGAGAACTTGCCGGACGCCGATTGAAATCAAAACTGCCCGAGATTTTGAATTGTCAACATCGCAGTCACACCTTGACGATTTTGCCAGTATGCCATTCTATGAATAATGGGTTTACAACGCTAGGCACACGTCAAATACGCTATAGGAAAGTTGAGTATACGTTAAGATTATGCTCGAAATCATTGAAGTACGCTGGCATATTACCTAGTCCGTTCGATACGTCGTGAAATTTCAAGCATGCTGAAAATTTTAAGACGTACTCGACGTAAGGCTCACACGTTTCGCATGCGTTGGCATCTGTTCTTGCACGTTCCGCGATCGTTTAAACACGGCGAACACACGTTACTTGTAGGTTAGCCATAAGTCGAAGCACGTCAAGTTAATGGCAACCATACTTGAAACCCAATTTATAACCGTTGAGTAATGTGCTTTGAACAAATGAGTAACGTCAGCTTAGCCTATGTTTAACGTGCTTGGAAAGTATGAGTAACGTGCATTGAAACTATGTATAACTGGCCTTGAACCAATGGCTACCGTGCTATGAACGTAAGAGTAACGTGCGTTTAACCTATGTGTAGCATGTTTTGAACCTAAGTAAAACGTGCATCTAACCATTGAATAACATGCTATGAACCTAATTGTAACGTATGTATAACGCACATTGTCGTATGTAGACGAATTAAATTGACGTCTTCCGGACAACCACAGAACTTACTGAAAGTGTTTCTAACTTACATCTACCGTGTACTGACGTATTGGCAGCGTTTAGGGGAATTGGTACATACAAATGGGCTTCACAAGAGAACCCATCATTGTTCCAAACTCCATGTTGAGTAGATGTCAATGCCAGTAGTATCAGTAGTAGTAATACTATTAGCAGTAGTTGGTGTGCGTGACAGTAGTAATAGTAGTAGTAGTTGTAGTAGTAGCATTGGTAGTAGTAGAATGTCTACATCAGTAGTAGTAGTGGTATGTCTATGTCAGTAGTAGTAGTAGTATGTCTATGTCAGTAGTAGTAGTAGTAGTAGTAGTAGTAGTATGCTATGTCAGTAGTAGTAGTAGTAGTAGTAGTAGTAGTAGTAGTAGTATGTCTATGTCAGTAGTAGTAGTATAGTAGTAGTAGTATTAGTATGTCTATGTCAGTAGTAGTAGTAGTAGTTTAGTAGTAGTATTGGTAGTAGTAAGGTCCATGTCAGTAGTAGTAGGTGAGCGTGATGGGGAGGGTGTGGGTGATGATGGATCCTCTTTATCGTCCACGAATAGGAGACTACTTTGCACCATTGTTCGATGTTCTTTTCGGCTAATTTTTTTCCTCATTCCCACGATGAAATATTTCTTTGTTTTACTTTTAAAGTATTAAAAACGACTTTGACAAATGCATAATGTACTAGTAATGAACACAGAACGCTTCGAGAACTTATACATAAGTTATACCAACGATTGTTTATCGTGTTTTAGGCGTCCACAACCTATGCCCAACGATAGTCTAGCGTATGCATAGCGTAATAATTCCCAAGCACGTTATTCATAGGTTATAAATAAGTCACGGGTACCCTAAACATTACTTTGATGTGTTTCGACGTATGAGGAACTTTCAAGTAGCGTGTTGCGAAGTGTGAACAACGTTTGTGTAGCGTGCTTACAAAACGTTACTCATAGGTTAGAAATAAGTTTCGGGTACGCGAATGTTAACTCTACGTGTTTCGACTTATGAGTAACATACAATTAACGTGTGTCAACGATCGCATAACGTGCCTAAACCTTATGGCCGGCGTAGCGGAACGTGTGAGCCAAACGCCGAGTACGTCGTAAAATTTTAAGCATTCGAAAAAGAGAGAACAAGCACAAAAGTCAACGATTAAAGCCAGCGTACAACGACTTATGGCAGTGTTTTTCAGGGTATTCCTAACGTATACAAAACTTACCAATAACGTATTCGACGTGTGCCAGCGTATTCGGCAAATTTGTAAAAAAAACGGCATACGTTCGCTAAATCGTCAAGGTGTGACAGCCCTTTAATGAAAACCCGTTTGTGGTACGGGATATTATACAAGCAGCGATAAATGCACCCTCTTGACTTAATGTGTGGCCGACATTTCGTGTAATTCGTGCCCCCGTGCTGCAGCGATCAGTGACGATTGATCATTTATATTTGCAAGAGGTAAAATTTGATAGTAATAATAATTGCAAATTCCAATAAAATAACAAAGTTAATATGAAGTAAAAACTGTAAAAAGATCCCATACACGATCCCCTATGTTGAACTGGGCATACACAAACTAGCGATCCTTCACTTGGGGGCTCGAAATACAGGCAAACCAAACAATATCATCACAACAAAATCGGTTTAATAAATTGTTAAAACTACATCAGGTACTACCCACTATATATTATCTATATTACATTTATGTTCGAGGCACAAGCACTAAAAATTTACATACCGTAACAGGTCTTCTACTGCATCCGCCATCTTGTTCGCACTACAGTAACCGGATTAACCGCTTTTGTTTCGCTCTCGGACGTTTCGCGACGGAAATAACCAATCTTGCTTCCGTTCCCCACCAATCTATTTCGGGATTGACCGTTCTTGTGTCTGTCACGACCGTTCTCGTGTGTAGAATAAACATGTTGGTTTCGGTTATATCTGCTATTTCGACCGTAATTACTGTGTTGGTTTCAATTTCGGCCGCTTTTTCATTAATTTTAGCTGTTTCTGTAACAAGAATACGGGTTTTCATTCCGTCTGACAACGTTGGCGTCCGTTTGTTAGGGGGGCCTGAAATTGAATCTAAATATGTCGTTCTTATTTCAAAATGGCTTATCATAACTTGGTGTTGGCTAAGCGGTTAGGGGGGTGGCTTGGGATCCTTGGGTCCTGAGTTCAAGCCCTGTTGTCCACTGAATTAACACCAGGGGGTTGACTCAGCCTGTCATCCTTCCGAGGTTGGCGAAATGAGTACCAGTGTGTACTGGTAATTTGGGCACTGCATCAGCAGCATCTCCATGCTGCTAACCAATGATACAACCAGCAGTCAAAAAGGCTCACACGAAGGGAAGGGGCATCAAGGGATTGATTAAAAATCTGGTATTGGTGTGGAGCAGGCATGATGGGCCGAATGGCCTCCTCCTGCACCTTAATTCCTTGTAAATCCTTGTAAAGATGCAAAGTTAGAAATTATTTTGTTCTGATTTTTAAACATTTGATGATGTCATTGATCAAGTGATATCTGAGCATTTCCAAAAAAGTCACCTGATGGATTTTGAAAGTTTTAACCCTCCCCTACCGAAATCCGTTGAGACATCAAACATTAGGCGACCTGTGCAGATCAAACCTCGTCGCTGTTGTAATGAAAGTATTTGAAAGCTTTGCTTTGTTTAGTGTTGAACATCATAACTACTGTTCAAAAAAGTATTTGGCTATATTATATTATATTATATTATATTATGTACAGAATTGGTGAAAACTTTGCAAGAAAAAGGTTTTTTGCCGTTTCCATTTCCGGGTTCAGTTTCTCTAAAATTTGCCGGTTCCAGCAGTTCTGGCTTCGGATTCAGGTCCGGTTGCACATCACTGCCAACCTGTATGCGATGTGAGACCAACAGGCCTTGTGCTTCAGCCTTGTGGTGAGAGATTTTTATCAAGTTGAGAGTTTTAGATTCCACCAAATTCAAAAGAGACATACGTGATGTCCGTGCACTAGCACATAGGGGAAAGCATTACATCATTGAGCTATGGACAAGGGCCTTGTAGGCTGTGAATAGTCCAAATTACCACTGAAGGTGGGCAGAGGTTGTTTTCACCCCTGTCTGTCTGTCTGTCTGTGAGCAGGATATCTCAAATAGTTATGGACAGATTCAGATGAAACTTGGTAGACAGGGTGTATGTGTGATAAGGAAGAATTGATTCCATTTTTGGGAAGATCCGAATCTGGATCCGGATACGAGAATTTTTTTTATTTTAAAAGTGATTCTTCACTATTGAGAGATGGTGCCAAAAACTATGTATAGTATGATGTCTCAAAAATTTGTGGACGAGTTATGACAACATTTAGTGGATGAGTTGGGTAGGTGACAAAAACAAGCCGATGCGATTTTGGTTCAGGTTCGGATCCAGATTCGGCCTATCAGTGGGATACAAAACGTAAACTATTCAGCCTGGTGGAGGTATGTGCTCTACCGAGTGCTGTTCTAGTTTATCAAGGAATGACTTGGAATGACAGAGGATGCCCCATCTGCAGCTGGCTTTGGAAACCAGATTTGTTATGTGGTTGGCCCAAGAAAGGTCATAACTGATGGTGAGGCATTGAAATTCAATTGAGTGAACCTCTTTCAGTGGCTTATGATGGAAATAGATAAGTGGGTTTGTTTGACGATCCATCCAGAGCGACAGTGTGCGACTGACATTTTCTAGGATTGAATAACATCTTCCATTTTTCAGGCCAGCATCTACTCAATTTCAGATCAGCAAAGAGTGATGCAGCATCTTACTCTCTTTCACTGTGTTAAGAATACTGCTTGTCACACAGTGGAGTAATCTGCGAAAAGGAAGAGAGGATTTCCCAGATTACCAGCAAGGTCGTTAATGTTGGAGGCTTATGGGACTTTTTGCGGCCCGAACTAGTTGACTGACATGTGGCCTCACGTGTATAGTTGCAAAGCCCCACCCCACCTGGGCATGCTGCAGCCCACACTCACCGGTGTTATGTGTATCATTCATTCACCACCAGATGCTCACCACGTTCCCGTGCAGGTTACAATGTATTGCTTTACCACAATTTTGAGCAAAGACACTTGTACACCGAATTATTGAGGTCCTAACTTTGAATTTTACTCGCTATAATAATTCCAGGGCTGACAGGGTGGCCTTGAGGTACGCACACTCACCTCTCAGCTGTCTAGTCTGGGGTTGAATCTCGACCCAACTATAACATGTCATCCCGGTGTTTCACAGGCAGGATGATTCATCGATGTGTGTGCGGTCCCACAAATGAGGGTGACATAAACTGAGCGTCCAGGTCTGCCGGCATTAGTTGGTGGACTTTATAGATCCCACGGTGCGTTTCACAAAGAGTAGGTGAGCTACCACCAGCACCCTGAACAAATTAAAAGTTCCTGCCATAACTATTTCTGGGAAGGCAATGACAAACCACCCAGTTTAACCCTTGCCATACAACTGCTTCGGCAGTACTGAACCTGCCTGCGAACAGAACACCGGAATAATAATAATGATTGTACATGAAATAAATTAAACTTGAATTCCAAACTCTCCAAGGCGCTCAATCTCTTGTATTAACATTTAATTCAAGGAAGTGGTTTGGAATGGGATGGGGAGTAAGAATATCGGAAAAAGCTGAAATAAGGTGGCTGGATGTGTTTGGGCATGTCACGGGTGCCTTTGCAAGTCAAGGTATTTGTATAAAACCAATTGGCCAGTGTGTCTTTGTGTTGAAGCTTTTATCTTCCCTTTGAAGTGTTTGAATGGTAGGCATCCACCTGTTTTTTATGTCAACCTGTAAAAAGACATGTAATATGTGCTTTAAAGCTTCACGTCAAATGGAATTTGAGGATGCAAGTAAAGCAGCTGGGATTAAATTATGCACAAAAGCAAGTTTCCTCTAATATAAATTGGAGATCAGATCAAGAACCATGGTTTTCAGTATGTAGAGTGTTGGTATTGCCAAAGCAGTTTCTATGGCTATGGTTGTAATCCTAGGTGGGTCGCCCCTCCGACACTGAGGAAGGCAGGGCAGGAATTTGGAATTTGGCCAGAGTGCTGGCGATGAGCTGGCAGGATAGCCGAGAGGTATGTACACTCGCCTCTGAGCTATTTAGCCTCGGTTTGAATCTCGGCCCAGCTATAAACTGCCATCCTTGTGTTTCACATGCAGCAGGATGTATCAATATGTGTGCCTCCCTCAGATCAACCTTAAACTGGGTGTTTTGTCTTCTGGTATTAGTTGATGGACGTTAAAGGTCCTATGGTGTCTTTCACGAAGATTAGGTGAGCTATCGCTGGCACAATGAACAAATTACAAATTTCTGCACTCTCTGTTGAGTATGCCTGGTGTTGGCATAATGATTAGGGTGGTGGGCTTGGGATCCTAGTGTCCTCAGTTCAAATCCCACTTTACTGTTGAATTAATACCAGGTGGGGTTGACTGCCTGTCATCCTTCCAAGGTCGGCAAAATGAGTGCCAGCTTGATGGTATCCTGTGTCGGAGTGGTGATCCGTTCAGGATTGTGTCCAATAGCCAAGGAGACTGCTTTGGCAGCACCAACGCTCCGCACAGAGTATGGTCTGGATGGATGGATGGCGAGTACGTCAGAGTGGAGACCCGTCCAGAATAAGTTACCCTTGCCAAGAGACCGCTTTCGCAGAACCGATGCTCTGGAATAGGTATGGTACATTCGTAAATGATGATGATGATAGTCTTATGTACTGTATATTTGTTTCACGACTTACTCTTCATTCCTATGTTTTTGGATTCATTTTGTTTTTACTTGTGTTTAACCCAAAATGTACCTTCAATTGAGAATGAGTAACTAGGTTTGTTGGTGAAGGCTGGCGTCGACCTGCATTGGCGGACAAGTAGAACAGTGGATGGGGATGTTGATGGATGAAATAAAGAGGACGCTGATCGAGGTATGTGAACAGCCATGAGAAGCAAGGACAAGCTGGCATTTTTGGTGTTAACTCTTTGTCGGAGAAAAAGAGGACAGTTTTTTTCATCTCCATGATTGAGGCTCGTGGAAGAGCTAGAGCAGAATGGAAAGGGGGAAACATCAACAGCAGAGTAGAAGTGAGAGTGAGACCAAAGGGAGGGAGAAGGGCATATGGGGTGAGCAAGCTGCACACAAGCTGAATGAAACACAGCAAGAAGAGGAAGCAGGGTATGAAACAGACAAGGAACAAACCAACCGTCAAATAACAAACGAAAAGGGCGAGGAGAGGGGGGGGGGGAATCACAACAACCTGTAAGAAGGGAGTGCTTGGGAATGGGCCATTTGGGGTAGAAGAGTCATGGGTATGGATGGCGGATGACCTGAGGTAGTGGTGAACACCTACCTCAGGTCATCCCCCATTCCTAAGAGGTTAACGTCCGAAACGTCGCTTCTCGACAACTTCCATTGAGTTGTGAGCCTGAGTTGATGGATGCAAAAAGCAGGCCCTTTTGATTGTTGATTTTGGTTCGCGCTTGTTTTTTTTTTTTATCTCCAAAACAAAAAAAAACAGGATGTTATTTCAAACTGTTAAGCACATTCACATTCATGTTTAAACTCATGTTTTCAACATTATATCTGTGACCTGACTATTTCTCTTGAAAGGAAAGTATGTACGGAACTAGAAAGACACTCGGTAGAGCGCATACCTCTGCCAGGCTGAACAGTTTACGTTTTGCAACCCACTCTGCATCCAGACCTGAACCAAAATCGAATCGGCTTGTTCTTGTCACTTACCCGAATCATCCACCAAGTTTTGTCATAACTTATCCACAATTTTTGAGATATCATGCTGTATATCGTTTTTGAACCAATCTCTCAATGGTGAAGAATCACTTAAAAATAATTAAAAAAAACTTTTTGTAACCGGATCTGGATCTTCACCAAAATCGAATAAATTCGTCCTTGTCACATACCAAACCTGTCCACCAAGTTTCATCCAAATCCGTCCGTAACTTTCTCAGATATCCTGCTCACTGACAGCTAAACAGATAGACAGACAAACAAGGGTTTAAACATAACCTCCATCCACCTTTGGTTGCGGAGGTAAATATGCCATGAAATTACCTCCAGTTAAAATCAGTTGTGAAAAGTGTTACACTTTGCTCAACTCTCAAAACAACTGGGTAGTCGAGCAGGACTTCACGTGACCTCTAAAGTATCCAAGACAACCCTGGAATGACGCCGTTTCAGGAACTGAGGGTATTATTCTAACGACCGGCCGATGCCAAGTATGATCGAACAAAGGCGGCCACAGTAAACAAAGTTTTAAATTCTCACAGCCTTTTGGGCGTGAAGTGCAGCTTTATATTAGAAAACAGAACGAGAGAGCACAACATCAGGAAATGTCAGAGAGTTCAAACAATTCGGTTCAGTGGAATGAGCCAAAAATCCATTACAATTAAATTTCCTCATTAACGCTCCATGGAAATGACTCGGAGTCGCCTTTGTTTGAACGACGGTGACATTTTGTGAATGAAGCAGGACATTGCAATGCGTTGCTTCTCACGCTGGTAGACGTCACAAAGGCAGAATCATTTACATCATGAGCTCATGCACCTGCTGTGAGTGAATCAACGCTTACCTTCTTAATAACCTGCACGTTACACGAACATTACCTAATGTTTTGATCAACTCTTTCTTGTTCCGTCTGGGAAAATGAAAATTATAACCTAGATCAGCTTCCTTCAATTTTCAGAGTGTGTGATCATTTTTGGTGTTCTCATACCCACTCAATGGATGTGTGTTTAAGGAGCCGTAGGGTGTGTGGGGGGCAGTGTTTCCGTTAGGAAGAGAAATGACTGGTTTTTTGGGTTTGAATCGGTGCTGCAATGGGTGTTCTTGGTGAGTTGGAACAATTGTTACATCAGCTTTAGTTCCTTTAAAAAATAATAATCCCACCCATGAGGTTCTCTGATTCAATAACTGGATTGGAAAGAAGTTCTGTCTTGGGAAACAGGAAAAAAAATTACTTTTTCCACATCTCTAAATCTGTGCAATTCATGGGTTGGCGGTGTGGCTTAGAAGTCTATGTACACTCGCTTTCAGCTGTGTAGCTTGGGTTCGAATCTCGACCCAACTATAAACTGTCACGCTGGTGTTTCGCTGTGTTCAGTCCATCGGGAGGATGTTATTCCGGAGCACCCATCTGCCAGCACTGGTTGTTGGTGGATGTTAAAGATCCCAAGAGTGAGGCATCACCAACTCCCTGGACAAGTTGCAAATTCCTGCCAAAATCAGCTCCGGTCGAGTATCCTAGATTGGTTAATGCCTGGAAGCGATTATTGACTTGTCTTGGATATCCCGAAGCTTTGTCTACAGTACAGGCCTCCATTATTCCATACGGTATGATGCTTCCTTTATGGGCTAGTAGGAAGGTCCAGACTACGGAGGTATGCACACTCACTTCTAAGTTGTCTAGCCTGGGTTCGAATCTTGGCCGAGCAATAAACTGTCATCCCAGTATTTCATAGGCAGGGTGATTCATAAATGTGTGTGCCGTCCCTCGAATGGAGATCACCCAGGTGTCCCATCTGCCGGCATTAGTTGGTGGACCTTATATAAAGATCCTACAGTGTCCTTCTCGAAGAGAAGGAGAGCTATCACCGGCCCCTGAACAAATTCCTGCTCTAACCTTCAGAGAGCATTGCATCAGCGGCCAGGCTTAATCAAACGTCAGGCCTGGCCAGCCGGTTCGTGAAAGACTTGGGATTAAAAACTTCCCCCGGCAAACCACATAAGAACGTGGGAATAGTTGTGGCTGTGAAAGAAAGAAAGAAAGAAGTACGACTCTTGCTGTATGATGGTGATAGCGAGCAACATTTGACACTCAACTGATGTTGTACGCTTGATGAACGATTGATTAAAATTATTTTTCGTTCAAAAAGGCAGAAAATATGAGCAAGGCAGATATCGATAAATAAGCAGTGTAGAAGGTAAGTGTATCCAAAGATTAAAGAGTTTATAGTAGTTTGTGAGCTCCCATATACGAACACTTCTTGTGTTGCTCTTGGGTCTCATGAGTGATGTGAAAGTAACAAGAAGACATTTCTTAATCTGCTAATGACATGTTTTTACACACATCTCGTTTTTTCATTTTCTGTTTCTAACACACACACACACACACACACACACACACACACACACACACACACACACACACACACACACACACACACACACACACACACACTCACACACACACGTTAGGCATTTCATCGATCGTCAAATCGTTTTGTGAGAGAGGATTGTCATGCTGTTTTACGATATGTTATGATTCGATGTGGTCTGTGACAAGTCGTTGTGTGTCACAGTTTTGACTGTAGGGACTTATTGTGGTATTTAGAAGTTTTTAGTCTATGAGGAAGTCTAATTGTTAGAATATTCTCAATTGTTCTTTAATATCCCTTTTTTCTCAAAATGGAGAAAGTCTTATGAACTACAGTTTATTGCAGTGTCGCTACTTCATCAGACATTCCAACTGATTGACATAATGTTATTGGCGATGGAACAGGAAATCAAGACTGTGCCTGGGTGGGAACAGTTTCCTGATGATAACTGGAATTCATCCCTTCATTATTGCTTTGGACACTTTTTCATTCCTTGTCCTCAACAGAACTTAAACCATCTTTTTTCAGGTGTGGCCCTGAATCAAATTTAATATTTTTACATTTCAAGGAACTGAACAAACAAGTTCTTTTTCCCCATTATCTCCCAGGAAGAATTATCACAGCTCCAGATTGTACTTTTCCATGAAACGTCAAGGACAGACAGCTGCAGGTGTGTGGCCCTTCATCACACAGGCTAGCGTTATTTGCAATGCTCCTCCCGGGCTCCCAACGGATAAGGCAACAAGATTTGGCAGCTTCACTCCTCCACAACATTTATCCCTCCCTCCTCCCTCGCTGCCTCAACTACAATGAGATCCTATCCGTCAGCATCTTCCGTTAAACTTATTTCACAGTTTCTCTGCTGGAAACAGGAAGGTTCACTTGGCAGATCATCCCAAACAGACACAGCATGTCTGGTCATCCAATAAGGATTGCATACCATTCTAAATTCCCACTAATTAAACACCAGATAGAATATAAAGATGGTTATTACAAAGGTTTACAGAATAGATATATCAGAGCCCGTGTATGCAGGTCACATTCGTCATTTGTACATGGATGTTTAATTTTTGTTACCCTGCGTACATCAAGCTAAAAGTGGGGTTAAGCAATTGGTTCACTTCTGTCTGTCTGTCTGTCTGTCTGTCCTTCTGTCGAAGAATGTGAGTTTATAAACGAGGAACAACTTGATCTCAATTGGATGTTAAATTTTGAACATGAATCGGAACATGAATAAAAAACAAACCTGTAGTTTATCAGTACTTTGGCTCTGAATTTGTCCCGATCGTACACGCACAGAGAGGAATGAGACGAGTTTTTACTCTGTTTGCCTGTCTGGCAGTCAAACAAAATTGAAATTCATTCCAAACAAGAAACGTACGGTGTTTAAGGCCGTCATAAAGGACACAAACAACAGGCACGGATAACTAATGTAATGTGTTAAATCAGGTGGTGTAGAAGACACTGCTTCAACTGCGATAAACTTCCAAATTTTTCTTCGATTAATTTAAAAAATCTTTATTTTATTTCAATTGAATTATATACTTGAACACTGTAGAACACAAATCACCTTTTTAGCACTTTCAAAACCCTTCCGTTTAGTAGGACTTGGACAAAATATTATGGACCCCACCCATGAAACATTTTACATCATCACGACCAATCAAATTTGCCACTCATAGACCCCAGCCATGTCCTTGTTTCTCAAGACAGTGCTGGATAATGTGTTCTATGAATTCTCAAGTTTTAATTGTTCTTTATGCAAAAAAGGAAGAAAAAATTCCACACGGATGAATTGCATGGATTAACTACTA
>CM068959.1:22833869-22846325 GCA_035128595.1 Eptatretus atami | reverse complement strand
CTTCAACTTCTGGTGTTCCAATGTCAAACGAACACATCAAATTTTCAGAAGAAATCATTTACGAGTGTGGCGTTTGTGTTATTCCACCTTAGTGAATGTAATTTACACAACAAGAAACTTCGGATAGATTCAAATAGGTTGTTGATTATTTATTTCAAAACTTTTGTACTCATTTGTATTCCAGTCTGTTCCAGTTATTGCATTTACTTGAAGTATCTTCTTTTTTAGTGGAGTTTGAAGATATAATAGTATCATCCAAATCATAGATACTATCAATTGCTTCCATACTGTATTTATTTAGGAAAAAGATGTTAAAACTTTTGAAACCCTGATCCAAGTATTCGAATTATTTCTTGTCGTTCTTGGGGAGACAACTGAGTTTGCCTTTCTAATTTCTTTTATGCTTGTAATTTATGAGATTCCTTTTGGGCATCTTTTATACTCTTTATAGCCCTGCTACATTCCACAGCAGAAGCAGTTGAACCAATTAGGTCTTTATGTTTAAGAATAGTTGAACCGATACCCTTAGAGTATCAATTATCCCATCTCCTCGAAATGATGTCCGACACCCTTTGTCTCATAGTTTATAGTATCCTCTACCAAGATACATACCTTCGCCTTGTGTATGGGAAGGACATCCCATCCCTGTAATTATTTATATATTCTTCCAACTCGTGTTCTCACAATACCATCGTATTTATTTATTGAAACTTCACGTAGGTGAATTCTGATGGATATAACTTCTCCATTAAAAGAATCATACGATTATCTTG
Source organism: Eptatretus atami (assembly GCA_035128595.1). Taxonomy (NCBI): domain Eukaryota; kingdom Metazoa; phylum Chordata; class Myxini; order Myxiniformes; family Myxinidae; genus Eptatretus; species Eptatretus atami. The sequence continues at coordinate 22,845,552 of CM068959.1, read as the reverse complement.
GTCGGTTACCTAAATTTACTCTGTGTATGGTTTTCCTGACACAGGGAGATAACCAAATTTTTGGGTTCATATTGAATTTATAACCAATTGGGGTGAGTATGCGCTGAATGAAATATTGTATTTGTTTTATTCCATCATTTATAGACATCAAATCAAATCACAGTGAAATTAATACCGAATTTATTCCTGAGGATATTTGAATGACATTATACTGTAAGACCCATTAGTTTCAATCTTTTTGAGGAGAAACCCAAAACTCTCTAAATGAATTATCAATTGTGAAATCAACCTTGTAGTTATTTTTAAGTTTAATCGTTGATTTTGAAGTATGTTTTTGAATGTCTATGACAATATTTTTTGGTTCATCACCCTGTCTTTCATAAGACGAGCAATTCGAGATATTTGAAAATCTCATATGCTCCGGGTGAGACTGTTATCGTTTGTATCCACTTCCGATTATAACTAAACTTGTCATTTTTAACAGTTATATTAATAGGTATTATAGTTTCCATGACAATAAGATGCCTCATATTCTGTGTTGTGTCAAGTTGTAGTGGGGTATGGAATGAAGATGTGGTCGCTTGTTGTGAAATTGAACTAAGGTGTGGCTTCTCATCTTATTTAATATGAGGATAAAATGTCTTATATTGATGTTTATTAATTATTTTCATGTTCATCAACTGGTAAAATGGCTGATGCTTCATTAAAACAATTGTATTCCAGGCTTCTTACTGCTAACCAATAACAGTCTATTAACTAATTGTGATGGTCATTTGGAAGAAACTAACACCTGAACCAAGGATAACTTAAGCTGAATAAGTGTTTCTCCTTCTCATTCTCCTACTTTTACCAGAAAGAATATAACCCTATAATCACACAGAGTTCAGCAGATCAATATATACTTTATCATCATTATTTCTCAATCCATGGTTATCAATATACTTTGATTCATCCTCACAGTTGAACCTTGTCTTCATCTTTTGTGAGAAGAACATTAATCTCGGAGTTAGTTTGACAGGGGTCGAGCAGAATTCAAGAACCTTAATTCATCATTAAATATCAATACTTTTCTTGAACAAGATGAAATATTGCTGATTGTTCTGTTGAATGAGCCCTGCTTTGGTTTTTGAATCCGGTAATATTCATTGTTTTGAAGAGATTCACAATATAATCAGGGGGTCGATTCATCTCTTCCATTGTTGAAATAATCTTCATCATCTATTCTAATTCTCTATATGCTCTAATTCTTCCTCCGTCATTTGACTGAAATCTTTTAACATTTGGAGCTTTCTAGGAGTATATTTATGTGGGAACTGTGGAACATCTATAATTTTTCTTGGAAGTTTTAAAAGTGGTTTAAAAAATTTCTCTTGTTTTCTTTCAAATGCTTCTTCACCGTTAGTTTTTGCCTGCGTTTCTTCTTTATGTCTTCCTGTTGTTTACAATTGAAACACTCTTGATGTCCCTAAATCTTCTTGCTCTTTCTTTCGCATCCATTTATTATTAAAAATATCATTTAAATTCTCATCTTGTTTCACAACAATATATTTATATTTTCAGTCGTGTGTTCATGTAATCCCAATTCCTTTTACTACATAATGTAGAACAATGTCTCTCCAAAAATTGTTAATATCTATTGAATTTAACTTGAATAAATAAAAGTATTAGCATTGTTTCTGAGTGGAACGACGAGGAAGTTGAAAGTACGATTGACTAAGATAAATACAATTACAAGAGAATGTCCCCTCTTGTGTAGTAGCTGTCCATTACCGTTTGGTTTCTCTCATTAACACAATCATCAAAGATAACGAGGTTCTTTTTGGATTTATCCAAATCTTGGGGAGCGTATATCATCCGTTTATCACTAAGAATACAAGTTATCGGTTGATTTTTTTTTACATCTCTGTGTATACAAAATAGTTGTATTATATTTAATGTTATAATCATTAGGTTTTTGAAGTTAAATAAACCAATTATATCTTCTTTTGAAGACCAGCATTAAAACCTTGTGAGAGTAGTTGATACTCTGGTGAAAACTCGACTTGTGAAAATATTTAATTATCATAATCTAAAAAGTTGGGAGTGAGGAGCATCTTTAAAAAAGCAGGTTTTCACATCCACTTGAACCAACTATGAGGCATCTTAATGATTTGGGAGATTTTATGGTTGTTAAATTTTATTATTTTCCCAAATGGGTAAAAATCATTCATTTATATATTTGGAAAACAGTTATTTAATTATTTATTGGCTTTTTTAGAAACTCTATATTTTATCCTAAGTTCAGGTTTAATTCAAGATAATCCTTATTTTATTATGCAATATCTTGTGTTGATATTTCCCTGAAAATCACATCCATGAATATATATATAACAGCAATCCTTTGAACATTTCTAATACGTTCAGTTTCTTCTTGTAAGGAAAGGTGTGTTATCACACTCCATACTTTACATTCATTTCTCAATCAATCTTGTAAAGTAATTCATTTTTGGTGTAAATCTAAAGAATTATTTCCTTTTTATAATTTTATATCATTAATTAGAAGATAATCACAGAATATACATTGTTTATAGGCTTTTGACTCTGTGTTTAATCCCGTCTTTCACACGCAGGACAATCTCAAACTTGTCATATGAGAATCAGGGAATTCAAGAGGCTCAAAATCGAGTAACTATTCATATTATTAAAGTAAAACTTTACTTAACTAAAATTCATCTATACTTTCAGTTGCATATTGACTCTATTTAATAATATTACCATCGATATCTATATACTTTTTTTCATTACCAGATCAACTACAACATTTTTATATTAAAGGTAATTTTAAAATGATCCTTAACTACTATGAACGAAATGTCATTTCACCTGATATATTAACATCCTTTATTCACAGATTTACATCTTTAGGGTTGTTGAAAAAAATACAAATTCTCCTTGCATATTACAGATGGTCTTATCTTTTCTTTCTAAAGCTTCATCCATAGGTTTTTGTTTTTGATACTTTTTCTTGTTTCATTGCTTTTTCTAGTTTTGAATATATTACCAAAACGAGAGGAGAAACTTTGTTAGAGATACTTTAATTGATGTTCTACCAGGTATACTTAAAAGCCCTTCCACTGAAGTAAATTGAAGAACTCATATCATTCGCCATAATTGTTTTTATCAATAGATGTTATATTTATCTTTGTTCAATTTACATCCTTGACATATTTCTCAGTATCTTTAACAAATGAAGAGATGATTGAAACTTGTTCTTTGTGTCTTGAAACATTGTATTTATTAAGTGAAAAAGTTGGAGGATAAAATGGTTTTAAGCACAGATTCACCTGTAAAATCAACGAATTTTCATCAAGAAAATTTTAGTTTAAGCACAGATTCACCTGTAAAAAAAAACGAATTTTCATCAAGAAAATTTTAGTTTAAGCAGAGATTCACCTGTAAAATCAACGAAATTCATTCAAGAAATTTTAGTTTAAGCACAGATTCACCTGTAAATAAACGAAATTTTCATCAAGAAAAATTAGTTTAAGCAGAATTCACCTGTTAAAATCAACGAAATTTTCATCAAGAAATATTTAGTTTAAGCACAGATTCACCTGTAAAATAAACGAAATTTTCATCAAGAAATTTTAGTGTTAAGCAAGATTCACCTGTAAAATCAACGAAATTTTCATCAAGAAAATTTTTAGTTAAGCAGAGATTCACCTGTAAATCAACGAAATTTTCACAAGAAAATAGTTTAAGCACAGATTCACCTGTAAAATAAACGAAATTTCATCAAGAAAATTTTAGTTTAAGCAGAGATTCACCTGTAAAATCAACGAAATTTTCATCAAGAAAATTTTAGTTAAGCACAGATTCACCTGAAATAAACGAAATTTTCATCAAGAAATTTTAGTTTCAGCAAAGTTTATTATATAATATGGTGAATACACGTACTGCGATGTTTGTAATCACGAATATAAACATTATAGAAAACACCTCCGAACCAACAAACACACATTTAATCTATTTCATTAAATATCTCCTCTTGAGTTGGAAAGAAAACATTGTATATCTGCTCAAAGGATGTTTTGAAGAGTAGTTAAATAGACATCTTTCAATCACAAAAACACAAGAAAAATGAGTTTAAAGTAAAGGAGACTATCATATTGAAACACTGATGGGGCATTTAAAGGGCATATAAAATAGGATTTTTCAAATTGGAGAACCCGGTCCATCATCAATAGCTGAATCAATTGAAATAGTGAACCTGATGTTGAAAAAATTATTAAAAGACATTAAAGAAATGAAAACTTTAAAGTTTTATATGGGAGTGAAAATGAATATGAAAAGACAAGATGAAGAACAAACTCCTTATATGAGAACAGATCTTCATTTTATAAACATCATTTCAAGATTTTTTGAATAGTGGGGTTTATGAAGAACTATCAAGACAAGAGGAGGATGTTGATAATACAGTGGTAGGAAGTGGATTCAATATTAAAAAAATCATCTTTTTAGATATACACATTCTAAAATCAAACCTCTTAAAGCTTCTTCTTATATTGAATTACCAAAAAGAAAATAAAACTAAAGAAGGCAGTTGTTAATATTAAGAACAATGATAATAAATGTTTTCTCTGGTCTGTTCTTGCTCACTTACATCACCAAAATGTAATCAGAAAGAGTAAAACAATATATGAAATATGAGAATACCTTGGACATTAAAGATTTTAAATTCCCAATGCCACTAACAGATATTCCTAAATTTGAGAAAAAGAATAATCTTTCTATTAATGTATATGGATTAACGGATACAAACAAAGTTCAAATATTAAAAATTCAAACAACTATAAAAATGAAGAAACACACATTGATCTTTTATATTTTAGTGTTGGAAAGAATTCACATTACACATACATCAATAATTTATCAAGATTAATCTCTTCTCAGGTATTCAGAACAGCAAACAAAATATATCCTTGTAAGCGATGTCTTAATTCATTTCATACAAAAGAACGATTAGAACAAACATTCAAAATATGTAGTAATCATAAATCAGCTGTAATTACAATGCTTAAACCTGGTGAAAAGATTTCTTTTGAAGATTATAATAAATCTATCATGCACCCATTTGTAATATACGCTGATTTTGATGTATCCTTAAAAAGATAAATACTGCTTCTCCTAATCCAAAAAGAATAATACAAATAAATATCAAAAACATATTCCTTGTGGCTTCTGTTATTATATCAAATCATCTGTTGGAGAAAACTATAATAACTTGAACATTATCGTGGAAAAATGCTTCACAAGAGTTTGTAAAACGATTAGAAAAGATTGTATAAGACTAACTAAATTAATGAAGAAACAAATGAACCGATGAAATTAACCAAAGAGAAAAATTAGAATTAGAAAGAACAATATCTGTCATATTTGTGAGGAGGAAATTGAGGAGTCAAAGTTAGGGATCATTGTCATCTTACTGGTAAATATAGAGGTCCCGCTCATTCCTGTTGTAATCTTAATTATAAATTACCTTCTTTTATTCCAGTCTTTCTTCACAACAGCGCCAACTATGATACACATCTATTTATAAATGAACTTTCAAAAACACCAGGAATATTTCTGCCATAACAAACACAAATCAAAAGTATATTTCATTTGCAAAAATGATATTCACAAAACCTATAACTCGTATTAGGTTTCTAGATTCTTACAAGTTTATGGGAACACCACTAGCCAACCTAGCATCAAATCTAAGCTCCACAGGCTCTTTCCAAATCTTAATTCATTCTTTCCAAAAGAGGAAATTCTAACTAAAGAGGAAATTCAGATTAAAGAGAGAATTCAAAGTAAAGAGGAAATTCTAATTAATGAGGAAATTAATGAAGAAATTCTTACTGAAGATGAAATTCTAATTGTAAAGAAAATTCAAACAATGAATGAAATTCTAACTAAAGAGGAAATTCTGATTAAAGATGAAATTCTGATTAAAGAGAAATTCTAACTCGAGAGGAAATTCAAACAAGAATGAATTCAAAGTAAAGAGAAAATTCTTACAAGGAAGGGAATTTATCCTTATGATTATATGAATTCATTTATGAGATTTAAAGAAACACAACTTCCTTCAAAAGAAAGTTTCTATAATAACCTTTATGAAGAAGAGATAAGTGATAAGGAATATAAACACGCAAAAGAAATTTGGAAAATATTTAAGATAAAGAACCTTGGAGAATATCATGATTGTATCTAAAAACAGATGTTTTTATTGTTAGCTGATGTGTTTGAAGCATTTAGATCACTCTGTCATAATAAAAATTGTTATGGATTAGATCCTGCCCACTATTTCACAGCTCCTGGTTTAGCTTGGAGTGCAATGTTGAAATGACAAAACAAGATATTGATTTAATCAGTGATGTAGATATGCTTTGATGATTGAGAAGTCTAAGAGAGTGGAATATCACAAGTATGTTCAAAAAGATATGCTAAAGCAAATAATAAATATCTTCCAAATTATAAGAGTGAAAAAGATAGTAATTATTTGATGTATTTTTGATGCTAATAATTTGTATGGATGGGCAATGTCTCAATCTCTACCTTATGGTAAATTAGAGTGGGTGGAAGAAAGGATTATGAAAAAGCTTTGATGAATATCGTTATTTCTTCTCAAGAGGAATTGAATGAGGAGGAAGAAGGTTATTATTTTGAAGTTGATTTGAAGTACCCAAGTAATCTTCATAATAAGCATAAAGATCTTCCTTTGCATGTGAGAAAGAAACCCCAAAGAAAGAATGGTTAAGTGATTATCATAAAAGTTTTAATATTAAAGGAAAATCAACAGAAAAGTTATTAACAACATTTTATGATAAAGAGGGATATGTTTTGCATCAAAGGAACTTGAGACAATATTTATCTGCTGGGTTGAGAGTAGCTAAAATTCATAGAGTTTTAAAATTTAAACAAGTCCTTGGATGAAAAAGTATATTAAATTCAATACAGATATGAGAGCAAATACAAAAGTAAATTTGAAGAGGACTTTTATAAATTAATGAATAATGCTGTATTTGGAAAGACTATGGAAAATGTTAGAAACAGGCAAAACATTAGATTCGCAACATCTTGGAAAGAAGCTTCTAGATTGATAAATAAACCAAGTTTTGAGAGAGAAGAGGTTTTTTCAGAGAACTTTTCTGCTATTCATATAGAAAAAGGAAAGTATTGTAATGGATAAAACCAATTTATATTGGAACAGCAGTTCTTGATTTATCAAAGATATTGATGTATGATTATTTGTATAATGACTTAAAGAAAGAGTATGGTGAAAATGTTTCATGTTTGTATATGGACACTGATAGCTTTATTCTAGATATAAAAACTGATGATGTTTATAACGATATGAAGAAAAATATTGGAGTGTATGATACAAGTAATTTTAGTAAGAGAGTGAGTTATTTTCAAAAAGAATGAAAAGGTATTGGTAAGTTTAAGGATGAGTTGGGTGGAAAAGTAATGAGTGAGTTTATGGATTGAGAGCAAAGGCATATGCTTATAAGTATTGGTGATCAGATTGATAAAGGTTAAAGGGAATAAAGAAATATGTAATAAAGAAATCAATAACTTTTAGAAATTATTATAATTGTTTGATGAATAAGAAAGAAGAATATAGGAAAATGAATACAATAAGAAGTTATAAACATAAGATATATAGTGAAGAAGTAAATAAAAAGGCATTAGGAGCCTTTGATGATAAGAGATTTATTTTAGAAAATGGAATAGATTGTGTTCCATATGGATATTGTATGATAGAGTGAATAGAATAGATTGTGTTCCATATGGACACAAGTTTTAACGATGGGAAGATGGGTTAGGGTTTTTAAGGGCTACCGCCACGTTTTTCACGGTATATAAATGGTCGAACAAGTATTAATAAACTAAAGAGTGGAGAAAATCTCAGTCTTGGTATAAATGGAAAACATAATGAATGTGGAAAATATCAAATAAGTCTTATTGAAAAAATAACTAAAACAAAGGTAAATAAAACAAATAAGCGAATCAATTTAAAAACCAATGGTTAGAGGATGTAAAGAAAATAATAAATATCCTTGAATGGACTGAAAAAATTGATGGTTATCAATTGAACAATGGAAAAACAATTTACTATAATCTCAAAATGATATGCAACTCAGGAGGTGGTCAGATGAGATCATTAAGAGAAGTATATCATTTCATAATGGCACAAAAGGGGTATCTTGAAAAATATAAAGATTCAAATGTTTTGTTTTAAATATTTTAGATGGGGATTATTGTGCAAAGAAATTAAACTATTGAAGGAATTTGAGAATAAACAAATCTTTATAGGTTCAATGTGTGAGCTAAACAATATACATTGGTTATTTGAATAGCTAGGCTCCCTAGGTTAAAAAGGGAGACAAACAAATATACCTTGGGATAAAAAGGGGGTGTAATTTTAAGGGAAAAAAAAGTGAATCGCTGAAAAACCCCATTCATTTACATGGGGAAAAGTGAGCCAGAATCAGTATATCCACCCTATTATATATATATATATATATATATATATATATATATATATATATATATATATATATATGTGTATACACACATATCTGGATCGAACCCTCTCACTTGACGAGGCAGAAGGCCACAGATTGAGTCCCATCACAGTGCTTGCTGCACAACCTTCCAAGTGAGTACATTGTCTCTGCCTTGCTGATCACCAGCCAGGAATATTGAATTCAACCAAAGAAGCACGCTTACTCCATGACTCGACATTGATGATGTGTTGGTATAATTGATGGTGATGTGTTGGTATGATTAATGTACATGATGCCAGCGTCATGTCAGAGTCATTGGGCTTCTTTGGTTGAATTTAATATTCCTGGCTGCAAACCTCCTGACTGGAGGGACTCTATTTGTACCCTGCTGCCTTGTGAAGTTATGGGGTTCAATTCAGTTTTATTAATGAACCTAATATGGTCACGAATAAACGATCAGCAGTATGTTGTCCTGATGAGCCCACAACAAGGGCAAAATCGAGATTGACATCTCTGCTTTCGTCTATTCATGAACATGGGCTTTAAATCTCAGTCTGCAAAGGTGTGAGTGCCAAACGGATACCTCCTCTAGTTTGGAGGTTATGTGTTGGTGTAATTTATTTACATGATATCAGCGTCGTGTCATGGAGTCAGTGTGCTTCTTTGGTTGAATATATATATCTTCTTCTTCTTTTGGCTGCTCCCGTTAGGGGTCGCCACAGCGGATCATCCGTTATGATCCGCATAATGATTTGGCACAGGTTTTACGCCGGATGCCCTTCCTGACGCAACCCTGGTCGCCTCTTACGACACAGGGATCTGGTACACCTATTCTAACCGGGGTATACACCGGCCCAGTACACTGGTACTCACTTCGCCGACCTTGGAAGGATGACAGGCTGAGTAAACCTCCTGGTGTATTAATTCAGTGGCCCAACGGGGCTTGAACTCAGGACCTTTTGGATCCCAAGCCGCTGCCCTAACCACTGCGCCAACACCAGGCTTAATGGCTGAGTCAACCCCACCTGATGTTAATTCAACGATGAAGAGGGGCTCAAATATATATACTGTATACATATATGCACATCTGTTCCATTACACAGTGCCTTCAGAAAGTATTCACACCTCTTGACTTTTGTCACATTTTGTTGTGTTAAGCCTGAATTTACAATGGATTTAAATTTAAAAAAAAATTGTCACTGATCTCCACATTATACCCCATAATGACAAAGTGAAAACATGTTTTTCGTTTATTTTTTTTTACAAATTAATGAAAGATGAAGCTGAAATATCTGGCGTCAACAATTATTCACCCCCTGAGTCAATACTATTTAGAAGCATCTTTTGCAGCGATTACAGCTTCGAGTCTTCTTGGGTATGTCTATATCAGCTTTGCACATCTGGATTTTGGGGATGTTCTCCCATTCCTTCTTGCAGATTTGCTCAAGCTCTGTCAAAATGGATGGGGAACGTCGGTGAACAGCAATCTTCAAGTCTTTCCACAGATTCTCAATGGGATTCAAGTCTGGCCTTCAGCTGCACTACTCAAGGACTTTCACGTTCTTGTTCTGAAGTCATTCCAGTGTTGCTTTGGCTGTATGCTTGGGGTCATTGTCTCATTGGAATATAAATCTTTGCCACAATCTAAGGTCTTTTGCACACTCAAACAGGTTCTCTTCAAGGATTGGCCTGTATTTGGCTCCATTCCTTGTTCCCTTTGTCCTTTCAAGTCTCCCAGTCCCTGCTGCTGAAAAGTATCCCCATAGCATGATGCTGCCACCACAATGCTTCACGGCAGGGATGGTGTGAGATGGGTGATGAGCTGTGCTCGGTTTCCGCCAGACGTAGCGCATTGCATTCAGGCTAAAGAGTTCAATTTTCATCTCATCAGACCACAGAATCTTTTGCCTCATGCTCTGAGAGTCTTTCACATGTCTTTTTGCCAACTCCAGGTGTGCTGTCATGTGCCTTTTTTTAGGCTTCCTTCTGGCCACTCTCCCATAAAGCCTCGATTTATGAAGTGCTGCAGAGATTGTTGTCCTTCTGGCAGGTTCTCCCATCTCATCCAAGGAACTCTATAATTCTGTCAGAGTAGTCATTGGGTTATTGGTCACCTCTCTGACCAAGGTCCTTCTTGCTCGGTTGCTCCGTTTGGTCGGACGATCAGCTCGAGGAAGAGTCTGGGTAGGTCCATATTATTATTTGCATTTCCAGATGATTGAACTCACTGTGCTCTTGGGAACTTTCAACACTCTAAAAATTGTTTTATACCCTTCCCCAGATCTATGCCTCCTCACAATTCTATCTCGGAGTTCGATGGACAGTTCCTTGGTCTTCATGGTAGTGTTTCTGCTCTGATGAGCACTGTCGACTGTGGGACCTTCTCTAGAAAGGTGTGTTTCTTTCTAAATCATGTCCAATAAATTGAATTTGCTGCAGGTGGACTCCAATCAAGTTGTAGAGACATCTCAAGGATGATCAAAGGAAATTGGATGCACCTGAGCTCAATTTGGAGTGTCATAGCAAAGGGGTTGAATACTTATTGACCCAAGACATTTCAGCTTTTCATGTTTAATTAATTTGCAAAAATTTCTAAAAACATGTTTTCACTTTGTCATTATGGGGTATTTTTTGGTGATCGGTGACAAAAAATTTCAATGTAATCCATTTTCAGTTCAGGCTGGAACACAGCAAAATATGACAAAAGTCAAGGTGTGTGAATACATTCTAAAGGCAATGTACATCGACTCTAAATTTTAACTTTTTTTTTTTCATCACCCTAGTGACGTTTTAATCACTAACCTCTTTTTAACACTAAATGGTGTCCTTCACCTTTAAAGGTTTTAATGTTTTTATTTTTGTTTTGGTGATGAGGCCAAAAAAGCGGCAACGATGCTGGCTCAGGCAAAATGTTGTTGTGCTTTTTGAATGAGCAAACATGTCGATCTTTCGTTTGGGGTGCATGTGTATGGCTTTAACAGACTATTGTATCTTTACATGACTGGATATTGTGATCTTCCAGCAAAAGTACATCCATTAAGTTTTAACCACACTTTGTAATTTTTAAACCTTTTTGTTAAAAAGTGTTTTGCTTGTCTAGGACTGGTGTTGATATCCAGAGTAACACCCTATGATGAGATCACCCCCCT
>CM068959.1:22823136-22833853 GCA_035128595.1 Eptatretus atami | reverse complement strand
CCATTTGTATTTTCTCATTTCACTTCCTCCAAAAACTATTTTCTTTCCTCAAAACTACCTTTTGCATAAATATGTTGTGTTCTGCGAAAGGACAGGTTACTCTCCACCATCAAACAAAGCTAACACTATGTAGTTGGACAGATGTTGAATATAAGTACACAGTGTTATGTTGCACTCACAAATTGCAACATATCTATCTGACAGTCCAGTTGTAATCTATCTTGATGTACTCTTATGCTCAATACAGAGGTAAAACCCGGAACATCAATAAGGGAACCCGAATATTTATGTCCAATAGAAGGACGAGCTAACAAGGCATGAATTATGTGAGCTGGCAGGCTTCCCCGGCCTCCGCACTTTGCTATTGTTTGATCAAGGCGTGCTGCAGACAGCTGTGCCATTTCATGGTACGAAAGCATACGGTCCCTGCCCACAACAAACCCCCAGCACTGCCTCCCTGGCAGTTTGGCATGCTGAAAGGGGTCTGCGACGTCGTGCTCAGATTCGGCCTGCTCTCACTGTCGGCACCAGGCTCCTGATGATGCTCCTGGATAGCTCGGGAATCAAGGTGCGAACGAAGAATGCAAGCAAGGTACCGCATTGTATGTAGTGTTGCGCAACACTTCACCCAGCCAAGTGCAATTGCTGCAAAGGTTGGAATCACATTGCTGGTTATCATCTGCAAGCATTAACATCTCAACTACATGACATTGTTTTCCATAACTATTCAATTTCCTGGGTGGTGAATCGAGGTTAAGGTGCAAAACAAGTTCTGCATCTAAATCAAATGCAACATAATCTTTTGGCTACTTCTTGTGTTTTGATATCAGTGCTTCCATGAGCCTCTGCACCGACCCTTTGGTAAAATATCAGCTGCGGCTTCTTGCATGGTAGGACATAAAATGTGAATAGACTCAGCATATATATATATAGTATATATGTATATATATATATATATGTATATATATATATGTATATATATATATTCTGAATGTAACAGACTCTGTTACAGAGCGATGATGCTGCCGAAGCAGTTTATTGGCAAGGCTTCTGCTGGGTGTTTCGCAATTGCCTTTCCAGCAGTAGTTAGGGAAGGAACATGGAATTTCTTCAGGGTGCCGGCGACAGCTCACGTGCTGTTCGCAAATGACACCATGGGATTTTAAATATCCCACTAAATAATGCAGGTCGACGTGATGCCCATCCGAGGGTTGGCACACACATTCCTGGATCACCTTGCTTGTGAAACATTGGAATGACGGTTAGAGCGAGTTCAGGATTCAAACCCAGGCTAAAGCCAGAGTGTGCATACCTCTAGGCCATCTTTGCAGCATGTATATACATATATGTATATCGTGTCTCTGTTGATGGGAGTACATTTTGAAGGTGTAGGCAGTGTTTCCTCTGTGTATTGATTTATCACTGATCAATTCTTGACTTGAAGATGTAGCCCTGAGACAATGTTGCTCAACTAAAGAGAACATAGGCTAATAGCATCAAACCACCAGTTGTGTTGCTTTATAATGGAATATGGAATTTGAATAGTGAGGATTATTGTCTTTATTGTTCTTTGTCTTGGTCCTGAAGCGTGGAGCTTATTTCTCAATAGGATGAATGATGCACCATATTTTGTTCTCTGGCCAGGAATTACGAAACAAGATGTGTAAATCGCCACAGTTGAACTGATGGCACACAGCTTTCTTGTTGCCAAAAGTTATGGAGTTATCATCTTGTGTGGTACATTAACTTATCAGAGCAGTGGTTCAAAACACCGAGGAAATGATCGATTAGGCTAGGGCTTTTTTTTTTTTTTGAACAGTCGTTTGTTGTCCTCTCTTCATAGCAATAATAGGGAAGTGTCATGTTTTGTTTTGTTTGTACTGAAACTTAGCAAGTTACAGTTCATGTTAACCAAAGTAATAACCTCTTGAACTCTCTTCACAAAGCTGACCTGCTCTTCTAATCATGGAGGATGGCAGGACTCCATATGTAGGGATGGGACAGGAAAAAAAATGGCCACCCCATCAAATGTGTAGACAAAATGATGTGCTGAAAAGCTAGTGTAGAGTGAAGTCATAAACCTTTAAAAGCCATACCTTTTATTCTCTAACGTTTTCATAACGAACAAGAATGAAAAAGATGTCAGAGTACATCACTAAAGTATCAAATCGAGAGATCACCGAATTGTTCATCCACAGAATTGTTGATAAATGTCATCCAGTCCAGCACAGTAATGGCTGAAGCAATTCCAATGATTCCAATGTAATAGTCCCTAGGGTGTTGTTCCTCTAACATAACAAAAAAGTTTAAAACTCAGATTGATAAAACAATACAATCACAACACAACCACAACCTGTTGAGCGCCACTTACGCATGTGCAGAGTGAGGAACTCTCCTGTAAAACTCACTGTCTGCTGTAGTCTGTCATGGATTGCAAGGCCACGTGGATTGTAAGGTATGACAATGTATAATTCACGAAAGAGAAGGGCCCAGAATGGTCCCTGCTGATCCTTTCATTGAGGTTCACAGGGGGTCATACTGGTTATTGAATTTTTTTTTTTTATTCACCTTCCCATATACCGTATGCATACTATTGTTCAAGCAAATTGTGCAGTACCTCCTCCTTATGTAAACAGATGCGAATATGTGACCCCTTTTAAAGGCATCTATTTATTAAACGTACACAGTGTATGGAGAGGTGGGGAGGGAGGATATTGGAAATGCTAACATTGAGAAAAAAACAGAAGGCAAGAGGATAGGAATGGAGGTAGTACATATTGGGAAGGAGTAAAGTGAAGAAATTTAAATTGAGGAGAAGAAGAGACTGTACAATGGTAGGACATCGAAGGAAAGGAAGTGAGCGGAGCTTGGGAGAGAAGGGGAGGACAATTCAGAGTATATCGGAGTATGGGGATAAAATAGAAGGGAAGGAGCAGATTGGGGAAAAAAATTAAAAACATGTAGGGATGTAATCCCCCCAAAAACAACCAAAAAAGGGTGGAAGGAATGACAAGAAAGGAATGACAACACAACACCACAAACCTTTTACGGATTGCCATTACGACATCTTTTGACATTTTTCAATCTCAATCACATAACAAATAAAATACACAATCACACCAACCCACACTCCAACTTTTACAACTACCTCTAGCATAGACATCTTCATACAATTGTGGCTATTGCCACCTATGACAAAAAATGTCAAAATATGTTGTGATGGAAACCATCAAAGGATTATGGTGTTGTATTGTGGTGTCATTCCTTCCTACCTTGTTTGGTTGTTTTTTGGGGATTCCATCCCTGCATGTTTTTTCATGTTTTTTTTTTCTGACTTTTGGTCCTCAAGAGATATTTTGTGTCCACATGAGAGTGTACAAGAGACATTTGAAAACATTGCTTTGAACTGCTTGGGAATTGAATCCATACCAGTGAAGTGAAAGTCAGGGTTTCACCCACTGAGTAACTGTGATATGCATTGGAGAGACTGTGTGTGTGTTATCTGAAGGAACTGTCCAATTATGGTTTAAAAATGTACTTTATAATCCACAAGAAAACAATTTTTGGCATGAACCATAAAATTGAATCTAACCGGACACAAAACAATTCATTTTTTTGCAAAAGGCCTAAAACTCATCCGAACGCATTTCTTTCTTCCGTTCCTGTCATTGAAATCTCCAATCATAAGAATTTGTGAGTGTTGTAGAGGAAGCTCTTGTACAGGAAACATAACTTTTCCGATTTAATCACCTTTGCAGTGACCTGCAACCGAACCATTTTCTTGGCATCACACACCTTGTCCTTTCTATGCAGGTTCCGTGCAGCCACTCAAGTCACAATTCAAACTAATAAGAGACAATTGAGAATTTTGTCACCTGTAAACATCCTTGTTGTGAAACTTTTGAGTAATGGATTATGATGTAGCTTCTGCAGCTTGTTATTTTTTATATCAGCAATCAAGACAGGATGGTTGATGCGAGGCCATGATGGGTGCTGGTAGCCATATTTAAAGATGGGGAGCACTGCAACATTGATATGAAAGTGGTAGGAGAGTTGAGTCGGGAGCATTTAGGAGGATGTCATGTCTACGAGTGTGCTCGTTTTGAAAATCCTCATCTCGATTTTGAACCAGGTAGGGTGACATGCAAGTAAAATATTCCAGCCATGCCAGCAGGGGACACTGCGATTGTGACGAACTCCTTCCCTCAAAAGGTATATAAAACTCTGTGTCCAGTCTACAATTACAAGCGTATGTGATTAAGTGGTACTATTGTAATGTAAATCTATTGTAATGTAGTATTTAATGGGATGTGAATGTAAAGTGTAATCCTCCATCCAAGTTTCCTTGTACTATATACAGTACTGTATAACAAGTTGGGACACCTGATCAAGATGGGTTATTTAGATTTTAGCAAAGCATCAGGAAGATTGATGTATAAAGCTACAGCAAAAATTAACCCGGGAGTGCACCAGGGCAATGATGAGCAGAATGACCTCATTTCCTTGCGTGAGGTCGTACAGGATCCATCTATCCATCCATTGGGACCACACTGTACAGAGCATTGGTGCTGCCTAAGCAGTCTCCTTGGCTGTTGGGTACAATCCTGGAGAGGTCGCCACTCCGACACAGGATACCAGCAAGCTGGCACTCATTTTGCCCGCCTCGGAAGGATGACAGGCAGAGTCAACCCCACCTGGTATTAATTCAACAGCCGAGTGGCATTTGAACTCAGGCTCCTAGGATCATGTGATGAATACTTCCACTCAGTGTAGTCCCTTGGCGACTGTGGACCCTTTGTATATTAATTTCCGTTCTACATATGAAATATAAATAGTTGAATGCAATTGGTTCGATTGCTGACAAAGAATTCACCCTCTAACGCAACGAGGAAGGGCCGAGGAGTAAGCTAAAGTCTGCCCCTCTCCACCAAACGGGACACTTGATTGGTCAGAGTGGGATTATTTTATGTTTAACATCGATTTGATGAAGAATTGCCATTTTATTGTGATGTTGATCTAGTGCATGTTACAATAGTTTGGCAGAGCAAATGCCAGGATAATTGCCCAGCAGTATGGAATTGGATAAAAAAATCACCAAAGAAAAGGTTTCTCACACAACACACACACACACACACACACACACACACACACCACACACACACACCACACACACACACACAACACACACACACAACACACACACACGATAAATCCCCAAATAGTCAGCTGATTGAGAAAGCATGTATATATTGAATCCCACACTAATCTTGCAGCACTCGGAAGGAAAGATTGAAATACCAGGAGTGAAGATACAACACGGGATCTTCCAAGGAGACAGTCTTACCCCTCTCCTGTTTTGCCTTGCTATCGATCCACCGAATAACCTCATTAATGAACAAGGACATGGATATACCCAAACATCCAGTAAAAGAATGTCCAAAGAAATAAGAAATGTTTACAACTCTCAACCAAACAATAAAAAATTGGCAGAACAACTGAAATTAGTGAAAAGGTACTCTGACGACATCAAAATGGAATTTGGCCTTGATATGTGTGCCAAGTGCACATTCATACAAGGTAGACCAACAAAAACAGACAACATAAAAATCGACCTTGATACAACAATACAGTAACTAGACAACGAAGCATTTTACAAATACCTTAGAGTAGAAGAGGACCACCAAATATGTCAAAAAGAAAATGCACAAATCAATTACCAAAGAACACTTGTGTAGAACAAGGCTGATCCTGAAAACATACCTCTCCCCAAGGAACAAAATCAAAGCCATAATCCAACGAGCAGTACCATTGTTCCAATACAGCTGCAGAATAATAAACTGGCCACAAGCAGAAATCAGAAAACTAGATATCAGAACAAGGAAACTCCTCACTATCCACAAAATGTTCTACAAAAATCAATGCAGCCCGAGAATGTACCTGTCGAGGAAAGAAGGAGGTGGTGGCCTAATGGAACTCGATGAAGTGCACAGAGCAATGACTGTAGGATTAGCAGAGTATGTGAAAGTTCAACAGATTACCGCATGAACACAATAAGCTAGAAAAGGTATCTCTCATTCACCTTGCAAAAAACTTCCAAAAACAGGTGTGAATAGATGTCACACACCAAACCGAAACAGCAACAAATACAGCCGCAATGATTGCATAAGAGACAAAAGAAAAATACAAGACGAAATACCAACAGATATAAAGTGACAACTGGGAAAAAGACAAAGGAGCAGGGAAATATAAAAAGAGTTGGACAGATTGGGGATAGACAAAGAAGGAACAGGGGAATGGCTAAGAAGAGGTCAGCTCAATTGGGAAGGAGAACTTCCTACAAACCATCCCTGGAACTTTACAACAAATGAACTACAGTGGGAAGTTGTCCTGGGCTCAGTGATGATCCTCTAAAGAGTCGTTGGAACAAAACTTGGAGAACAACACAATTTCACAACTCAGCTCATGAATCACGATCCTTCACCGAAACAAAGGTGGATGCTTCGAGTCCTGGGAGGGCTCCGTTCTACCTTGTGAAACCCGAATTGTGGAGATAACAATCCCTCTCCCTTCCACACATCTCCTCATGTCTTTGTTCCCTACTGTTTTTTTCCTTCCCTCGCCCACCCATTTTATCTCCTGCTCCCCTTGTTGTGTTTTTCTGTGTGTTTGCTCTTATACGAGCCTTGACAGTGTATACAAAAAAAATAATAATTGATACACACATACACACCTCGCTCATATATATGTATATATACGTAGTGTTGCGGTTCTGGGAAACACATCCCTCCAAAGCAATAGCAACCATCATACAGCAGTCCCTAGACAGTTATTCCATCAATATACGTTCGGATAGTCCCTTCCCTTTTGTCTCGCGGGACAACGGGACAGTGCGTTGTGTGGATCTCATAGCTAGGTCTGTTTACACCACTCTAACTTCTCTTCTTTTCTGCTTATTCCTGAGATAAATCCGAATTTAGGTCCTCGCGGAGGCCAACATGTGCAGCATGTGCCATGGCCGGGGGAGGGGATTAGGAAAGCCACAACAACACCACATGAGCATCGACAGCGCAGCTGTGAGGATACAGCGATACCCTCAAAGGAACCTCTGCCGCAAGCTCGAGATGATGGTCTGACGTTTCCAATGATCTGGGATGAGATTGCTGGTTGCATTGTAAAGGCATACGAACGAATATCTCTTAAAGAGGCTGCACGGATGTTGTTTTTCATAACACAGAAGCAAATGACCCAATATCGGCAGAACGTGGCTGGCAGCTTGGTGCCAATAACTACATCGTCAGAGGTCGACAATAGAAAAACAACAACCACACCACGTTGTACAGGACACAAGTGTGCAAGATACAGGTGGCGCATTCTTTTCAACCCACTTCTGGATTTAATTATATCGGCATCCTCTTTTCCCTCCATTTCTCCATCTGATACTTATACCTATATTCTTTTTCATTCCAAACCTCCATCTAATTATTATGTCCGATCATTCCCCTCAATTCCTGACACAGATCGGGGTTGGCCCCGCGCACACGATGGCAGAATCGGGCGAACGCGAGCCCTGACCACGTGGGGCATGACGGATCCGCACGTACTGTACGAAACATGCTCGATGGCAGGCGGAACTGTGCTTAGCTCGTGACACCATATTATCGTACAGAGCAGGGCATGGATGGCACACATCTTGTTCTGGTCTGTGCATGGGTTTATCCTAACATCTTACTGTCAGTCCTCGCTGGCGGCCGCGGGTGTTCCCCACGGACGGCGGACGTCTCCTCGCCTCTCCGCCCGGCGAAGCCACGATCAGGCAGAGGCGTGCTTGTGCAGTTCGGATCGCTCGGGCCGCGTGGCGCATCGCGGAGCAGGCATTGATCAGCGCTAATTAGGGTGCCCGGGCGGGCACGTGGGGCCGACACGACCCTCGGCCAGTCGCCGGGGCACGGTCCGGGAGATCGGTGCAAGGCAATTCATGTCGCTGAGTTCGGTGTGGGACGATTCATATCATGGGGCTCAGAGTGAGACGATTCCGCAGCTTGGAGTTATCTTGCCGGAAGTGGAGTGGACCCATTTCCGGCCATCACAGCCAGGCCACGCAGTGGTCTGGGCCCAATCAGAGTGGCCAATTCAGGTGATGACACATCGCTTCGGGGTAATGTCCCCACCCTGCACCCCAGGGTCTATAAAGGACAGGTGGCGAGGCCGTCCGTAGTTCCGGTTTTGGTGTATTGCCCATCACTGCTGTCGGCTCGTCCCGTTCTCTGCCCGTCTGGGATCGATCTCTCCACCTTCTACTCCCACCTTTCTGTCGTCATCACCTGCGACTCCACCTCCTCCTCCTGCCCTTCTCCGTTGCTGGCTCCACCCACCCACCTGGTCCTGTCTACCACTCTGCCCACTCGCTCTTGACTCTGCTTTCTCCACCCATTCGGCTCCCGACTCCGCCTTCTCCACCCAAGTCCCTCCCTTCACGCCCGATGGTCGCATCTCATTCTCTGGACCGAAGCTCACTGCACGAAGTGCCACGAAGCAAGAGACGGTGCGCCAGCTGTCGGGGAGGTATCGCCCAGCAGAGCATCTCCCCAACAACGTAAATTGGTGGTGCTGCCGATCGGGCAATCGATGCAAGGTATTGAGAAGACCGTTAGCCTTCCTCTCCTCTCCCCTTTTTCTCTTCATCAACTCCTCTTCTTGGGTTGTGTGCATGTGCGTGTGTGTGTTGTGGTGTGTGTGTGGGTGTGATGATGTGTGTGTGTGTGTGTGTGCGTGTGTGTTTGTGTGTTTTTGTCCTGGCACCTGTCCTCATAAGTTAAGATTGCAGAAGAATATTATTTTGCGTTAAGTCTGCTCTGTGTCTGCTTTCGTAAGTTGCTTGTATAATTGCCGCACCTCTCACACTTCTTTCTATCCCTGCATTACACACAACAGTAAAACTATTCACTGTGCCACATATCTTTCCTCACCTGCTTGTAAATAAATTATTATTAGAAATGTTCCCAGCTCGTTTTGGTCTGTTCTTTCATTGATCCAGCATGTTCCGAATCCTAGCTTAGCCGGGACTTTATTCCCAACGATCCGTTCGTTTTAGCCGGTACGTCCTTGGCAGTGTCGCTCGGCTGCATCCAATCCGGTAAAGTGATCCGGTTCGGACAAGGCGTACCGAGGGCATGTTCCCCGGTAATTAAATCACGTGAATAATTAGGTAACCCGGTTACCCCACAGATGGGAGGACCCAAGGTCACGCGGGAGGATCCAAGGACCCTAACACATTTTTTTGAAGGTTGTGTATGTGTGAATATACATATGTATATATATATATATATTTATATATATTGGGTGGTCACTAGAGTACCCTTATTTTCAGTTTTTCTGTCTGTCTGTATGTTTGTATGTTGGGTGTACGCTTGAATAGAGTACCCTTATTGGGTGGTCGCTAGAGTACCCTTATTTTTGGGTGGTCGCTAGAGTACCCTTATTTTTGGGTGGTCACTGGAGTACCCTTTTTGGGTGGTCGCTAGAGTACACTTATTTTCACTTTTTGTCCGTATGTTTGTATGTCTGTTTGTATGTAATGGACAGCTCTGGAGGCCAGAGGAGTCAACCAATTTCGATGAAACTTGACAGGTTGGTTCATACCAGGATCTAGTTGTATGCTTTTGAGCATCGTTGCTATGGACACCACCGTTGCCTAGCAACGGGAACTTTGAAATTTTTGAAAAATCCTAAAAAATTATTTTTTCGAAAATCAAAAATCGGCTTCCAGTATTAGTGCACTACAATCAACCTCTTTGTCAAAAAATTTCAGCCAGATCCGTCAAAAACTGTATGACTAGTATGCAATCATGTAGCGACCACCCATGTCGCCTACGCGCTTGTATATATATATATATATATATATATATATATATATATAATATATATAATATATATATATGTATATATATATATTATATACATATATATATATATTCATATATATATATACATATATATATATATATATATATATACACATACACACACAGAAGTGGGCCCCTTGGTCCGTTGGACCAACTTTTCATTGGTCTTCACGACCTTATAGCATACCTGCCTGCTGTAGTGCTTGAGCATTCGCTTGCCTTTCACCATGCCCAAAGCCTGGTGTTGGCTTTGTGGTTCGGGTGGCTGACTTGGGGTGGATCCTTGGGTCCCTCAGTTTGAGCCCTGTTGGCTGCTGCATTAATACCAGGTGGGGTCGACTCAGCCTGTCATCCTTCTGAGGTCGGTGAAATGAGTATCATTACCCTCACCGAAGGATTCGGAGAGGGTATTGCATTTGGGTCCATTTGTTTGTTTGTCCGCACAGAACTTTCGTGTTTTTCTCCGCAACTGCTTGTCGGATTGAGACAAAATTTTCACCATGGGTGCGATTACTCAAAGAATGTTTCAATGATAATTATGACGACACAAGTCACATTGTGTGGCAGCCATATTGGAAAACGGAAAAACTTTGGACCTCTGTATCTGAAACCGCACCAAGGAAAAAATTGAAACTTGGCAAATAGCAAGTACTCCTCATGGTAAATGTGTGATTTTTTTGACATCATAGGTGCCCTCGTTATGATGTCATAATTGCATATGTAGAATGCCACATCCGATCAGTATGAAAAATTTTGAGGGTCATCAAGGGATAAAATGGTCCACAGAAAAAAAACTTAATGACGTCATTGGTCAC
>CM068959.1:22815636-22818136 GCA_035128595.1 Eptatretus atami | reverse complement strand
TGAATGGAGAAGTCAACGAGACTAGTCTGCGTTTGGAGATGGGTATGGGATGAAGCATGAGATGACAATAGATGGCATGCTTGGAAGATTGGAGGGAATAGCATGAGAAAGCAGATGTAGGGATGCAGTTCCACAGATGACAGAAGAGAGGGAGAGAAAGGAATGGAGGGTGCTCAGCTTTGACATGGGAAGGTAAACCAGGTGTGGGTTTCTTGAAGAACACTTGTGATTCCAGGTTCTGGTGAATAGAGGGAAGAAGGGGCAAGTAGAGTAAGATGAGAATGAGGATATGGAAAACTCGAGTCCATCAACCTGCCTGTAGTGGCCGAGAAGCATAAAAACCTTGGACTTGATTGCTTTCAGAGGTGCAAGATTGTAAGCACCAGTCCAGGGTAAGGAGCTCCATTGTACTTCAGATGATGGTGTGAGTCGTTGCTTTTGACGAATCTCTCCCCTTCGTTGGTGTGCTCACTAAGCATTGTGCGTTGGGTGATGGCTGTGTAGTCCAATGCGGGACCCACAGCGTCAACTGCACCAAACATCGCATGTATAGGCTGTTCCTTGCGGAGGTAGACATTGGCAGGTTTTCCTTTGTTGCCTCTGCTGTCTCTTGATAGCAAGTCTCCCACATTCAAAGTGGTCCAGGCCTTTGCAGCAAATATTATGCCAAGCTGACCTGTTTATGGTCTGATGTTCCCAGGTGGCAACTGTAATGGCACAAGACTTGAGTGTAGACTTAAGGACATCCTCAAAACGTTTCCTTTGTCCACCACATGAACGTTTACCAAATTTAAGTTAGCCGTAGAAAAGCACTTTCGGGATTCTATGGTCTTCCATACGTGTGAGGTGTCCTGATCAGCGAAGCTGGGCTTGCATCAGGAAATACTCAATTTCTTGGATATGACAGCAGTCTCGGATTGAAGTGTTAGGTGTTCTGTCTCACCAGGTGATGCCAATAATCTTATGAAGGCATCGCATATGGAATTGATCAAGGCGTTTGATATGACGACGATAGGGTGTCCAAGATTCACATCCGTACAGAAGTGTTAATAAAACAACGGCATGATATACATTAATCTTGGTGTTCAGGCGAATGCCACATTCATGCCAAAGGTGATGCATCAATCTTCCAAAGGACAACCACGCCTTACCGAGTCTTGATGTTACTTCGTCGTCATTTGTTGTATTTTGGGAGAGGACACCTCCGAGGTAACAGAACTTATCTACAACTTTGAGTGGCATGTCATCGATGGTAATGTGTGGGACAGTATACGCATGATACTTCAGATAAAGCATGATTAGCTCAATGGTACATAGCTCAGAATGGACTTGGCTTTTTGGTAAATACAAGGACAAGCCTTAAAGGCCAGTTTGGAAATATGATCTGCCGAAGACAGGCTGCCTCTCAAACAGACTAAGACAGTAAAACCTTCAAACACTAAGGATTTAACCTCTTCCAAGGGTTGAACATAAAAGTAAACTTTGTGGTTCAACATTTGAGCCTTATGGAGGGACAGAGTGAGAGCTTAGGAATAACCTGCATTGAAAGACCTCTTCTAGGCAGCTGACTAATGACGTTTTTTTTTTTTTAAAACAGATTTGCAGACTGGCAAAATGTGACAGCCTGCCTCTCAGAAGTGTGTTGTACTTTTCTGCACAGAGCACAGTCATTTTTTTGTATACATAGTCGAGGCTCATGAAAGAGCTAGAATTAGTACACTGAATGGATCAGGACACAACAGGACAAATGGAACAGTGAGAGAGGGGAAAACACCAACAGCAGAGTTGAAGGCCAAGATCGAGGTAGACTTGTACAAACAATAAGTGTGGGGAAGAATGAGGGGCAGGAGAGGATGCATAGGTGGACAAGATGGATACAGGAAACTCTCAGAAGGGAAGCTGGAAATTTGGAAGGAGGATTGGGGTGTGTGTGGGGGCAGAGGGGCTGGTTAACGAGGGTAGATAAGTTTTGGGTTGGGGATGATCTGAGATGGTGGCAATCAGCTGTCTTGAACATCTGGATGGAAGAATGAGATTGAAGAGAATGTGGAAGTTGGTTCCACAGGCAGGAGAAAAAAAAAAAAAGAATGAGAGTGGATATGAGCAGTGATCCAGGTTATTAGATAGTTTAACCAGGAGGGGGTTGATGATGGACCATGTGTGCCCTGCAGAAACTTTGGGGGGACAAAGCATGGAAAGAGCAAAGGGTGCAAGACAAGAAAGGAGGCAGTAAAATTGAAGAGAGACCACCGACCTGTCTGCGATGGTGTAGTGATACACCCATAGACTCAGATTCATCGTGGGAGATTCCAATAACCTTGAAAGCTTTGGTTTCCATGGCATCAAGCTGAGCAAGGTGTGAAGCAGGGGAGCCAGCCAAGAGGGGAGAGCAGTACTCCATCAAGCTGTTGATCAAGACCTTGTAAGTGATTAGGGAGTGTGGGTGTGCCAAGGAAGGACTTTGTATGACGGAGGATGCCCAGTCAGCAGCTGGCTTTGG
>CM068959.1:22805508-22815626 GCA_035128595.1 Eptatretus atami | reverse complement strand
TGAAATGTGATTTGCCCAAGAAAGATCATGGCTGATAGTGAGACCGAGGAGATTGAATGACTGAACTGAACTTTGAAGTCATTAGTAAAATGTGAGGAAGAAGATTTGCCATGGAAGCAGAGAGGTCATTGACGTAGACCCCAAATATGATCATTCTTTTCTACCGCCTTAACCCTGCCTCGCACCATCCCAAGCCCACCTACTTCCAAATTTCCAGTTTTTCCTTCCTGAGAGTTTAAGCTTCTGTATCCATCTTGTCCACCTCATGCATTCTCCCCTACCCCTATTTCCTCCCTGCATCCCTTATTTATCCAAGTCTCCCTATATTTTATCCTTAAACCCTCCTGTTGGTGTTTCCACATTCTTTCTCCTGTCCCTTTTGTTCTGTTGGGTCATGATCCATTTGGTGTTCTCGCTCTTCCATGAGCCTTAACTTTGTGTTCGAAGAACACAACCCTCAAGGTACACCACCCTCAACAAGATTATCACAAAACAGAATACTATCCAGAGCAGCAAAATGTTTCCACTCCTGGAAAAAATTGGTTCACCATCCAAGAAGTAGCAGGCCCATGATAAAGAATTGCCAGCATCGAAGCCAAACTGATGGTCAGAGATTACAGAGTTGGAGAGGAGATAATGCCTGAGGTCTTGCTGCCATGATAGATTCCATCACTTTGATTATGATGGGAAGAACTCATTGGTCTGTCGTTCAATAGAGCAGACTCGTAGCCCTTTTAAATTGGGGGTGACATTGGCAGCTCTTCAAGATGAAGGCAGATGACCTTATGAGAAATATGTGGAGAAGAGCTAGTAAATAGGAAAGGACGGGGCTGAAGCTTCACAGTTTCTGATGATTAAAGCACCTTCGTCCTTGAATCCAGTTGCAGTCAAGGTGTCAAGATCGACCCTCAAATGCTCAAATTCAGCAGGAAAGAAATGTACAGAGAGTGATCTGTGAATGGGGAAAAGGTGAAAATAGGCAGATAAGCATTGGAGACCTTGGCCTTATCAGCAAAAATGGATTTCAGGAATTCAGCTTTCTCAAAAGCAATGTCCAATATGACTATATCCTTTTTGGAGTGAAGATGCAGAAGGGGAATGTTTACTGGTAACAGACGACTTGGAGGAGGGTGAGGGGGTTGAAAGGTTTGAACTCATGTGAGCTTGACGTTTGACTGACTCTATCTTGTCTGGTAGGGATGATACACACCTGTTGCGAGCTGAGGAAGGGCTGCATCGGTTCATATTAGTTTGTGCTTTCCAGGTGGAGAATGCCAGCTGCATTTTTTAAAAAAAAAATTGCTTTCACCATGTGCATCATTTCACCAGGGTCGAGTTGTTAAGTAGGACGTGAAGGAGAGAAATAAGTTTGTTGAGAAGAGAATCACAGGAGCTGTCGATGTTCTGAGATGATGGACCAGTTTGTGAAGGATATAGTAGCTTGCAAGCCAGACCAATCTGCCTTGCGAAACTGCCATACATGTCGGCATCTTGATGGCTGTCTGAAGACCGATGAGGAGACAAACACTTTCACAAAGCCATGATCAGAGGAGCCAAGAGGAGCGGAGTAGGAGCAGGACAGTTTAAAGGGAGAAAGTTTGACGTGATCGGGTCTAATAGAGATTGGCTGCCGTTTGCAGGAGAGATGTGAGTCGGGAAAGAAACAGACTGAGTTAGGGTAGCTGTTTCACAGAAGGTGTTTGCTGTAATGCCGAGGACTGCGGACAGTTTGTCCTGTGCATGAATCATGAAAGCGTCCATCATAGCACTTCTTACACAATAGACCTTTTGGAGTATTGCTTTGACAGCTCCAGCTGCTCCCAATTACTTGAAGCTAGAATAACTTTACTAATATGGTGGAAAGCTTATCGTTTGTTCTTGTTGGCCATCTGATGATTTTCACACACAAGTCCCAAAGCGACCCACATCTGGTGGGTTTTGACTCTCTTTTTTTTATACCTCCCAACCCACTGATCTGCGAGGCTGATTAAAAAAAACAAAACCCCCAGCATCTTTCAAAATGATTAGCTCAAAAACAAAATGAGAATCACAAATATCACAACATAGTCGTTGTGCAGTAAAATCCCAGAGATCCTCCCTCCAGCCTGAGAGGTCAGCGGTTCAAATTCCACCCTAGCCGAGTCGTACCAAACACTTTAACAATGGTTACGTGAGGCGTCTGCACTTGAGGCTCAGCATTTAAAAAGGATAGAGTACTGACAAACAACGATAGGTTGACAGCCATTGTGCAGGCTTGATTGGCCGAAATCATGACCGGCCTCTTCCTGCATTGAGGTTCCTTGTGAAGTTCACCACAGAGACGATCCCATGACTTGTGCGCTTGACCAGCACTTTCTTCAAACTTGAGCCCGACGTTTGCTTTCACCTCAGTATGGATATAAAAGGTTCCGCTCGTGAAACGATAAGCCGCAAACTGGCAATGAAGGTTTCTCGATGTCTGCAGAAAAGGGAAAGTGAGATGAAGGAACAAGAAAGCAGATGTATCTGGCAGGAATCACGCGAATACCATGTGACTTTTGTTTCTATCTTGGCAGGGCGATGTTTCGCGTGGCACGGACAAGTGCAACGTTCCTACAAGGGACGCCTCCCACGACTTCAGGCCACTCACGGCATTGCTCTGCCTTCCTGTTAACCCTGCCCACTGCCTAGCTCCACCCATATCTCCCAATTTCTCCCTGGATGCCTTCCCGTGGATTGCATCAGTTGAGCATTGACAGTGTTCCCAATCTCCGATGCAGACGATAACCTTTGAATCTTTGCACAGGTAGTCGTTGCAGAGATATCCTTCACCATGATGAGTTTAATCACCCCGGTATGCCATATTGCATTTGACCGATTTGGCTGACGACTCCACAACGTTGTCAGGTGCATTTTGGACAACAAAAGTTGGTCTTTTCGCATCGAATGCAATGCGTTCAGTCATAACGACGGATAACGGAAAGGATTCCCTTCGTTTGATTCGCAGAATCAACCAACACTGATTATATGTATGTCTGTCTCCTCGTTAATTATGTCTACACTTTCCTCATCATGCATTCCTTACTCACCCTCTTCCAAGTCACAGTGGTTAATCAGACTAATTGTCATTCCATTTCACGGACACGCCCCCTTCGTAGGTCGAGTCGGACACGCCCCCTTCGTAGGTCGAGTCGGACACGCCCCCTTCGTAGGTCGAGTCGGACACGCCCCCTTCGTAGGTCGAGTCGGACACGCCCCCTTTGTTGGCCGAGTTCGGAGAGGCAGCGCATAGTTTGATGATTAAAGTTATGGAAAGTTTTTACACCCCCTCATTATCATTCCGAGCTCAAAACTTTCCTCTAACCCTCCGAACTGCGTATTTTTCCACGACGGTTGCGTTATAATGGTTGCCGTTTCTGAATCGGTAAATTCTGAAATGTTAACTTCATTGATGACGCCATCATCAAAAATTGCGTCATAACTTCGGAACAAAGGTTTGTTATAGATTCCGTATGCCTGCTGCTTACATGACAACTGAAGTATTGCTGGAACTGAAGTTGCAGACAAGAAAGCTGATATGGAGTTCGATGAACAGGAAAAGCGTGGCTCGTGGTCTCGAGTGCTGTCGTTTGGTGTACAATGTAAATCTTAAGAGTGATGAGTGCGGGACCGAGTGGATGGAGCTCAACGAACTTTCATGAACCCGACAAAGGGGTTCTCGGGAGCACTCAATTTAAGTGGAAAATGAACAAAACTGGTGTTGACATTTCTGGGAGAGTTCACCCTCCCCTCCCTATCTCCCGGCTGCCCATTACACCCCCCTCCCCTCTTTTTTTCTCCTTTTCCCCTCCCCTCCTCTTCTCTCTCTCTCTCTCTCTCTCTCTCTCTCTCTCTCTCTCTCTCTCTCTCTCTCTCTCTCTCTCTCTCTCTCTCTCTCTCTCTCTCTCTCTCTCTCTCTCTCTCTCTCTCTCTCTCTTCGTCCTATCCTCCCACCCTTCTCCTCTCCAAAATACAGTTTTGTGCAAGTAGAGTACAGAGACAAACATTCTAATTCTGATGTATCGTACTCTGTTACAGAATGGCTTGGAGGTAAGCAAACTCGTCTCTAAGCTGTGTAGCCTGGGTTCGAATCCCGACCCAGCTATAACCGTCATCCAGGTGTTTCACAGGTATGGTGATTCATCAACGTCCCTCGGATGGATGTTAAGTGGCTGTCCCATCTGCCAGCATTCTGGTGGACGTTAAAGATCCCGTGGTGTCTTCGCAAAAAAGTGGGCGAGCTATCGCCGGCACCTTGAAAACAATTGCTATTGCTCGGAGAGGGACGGCAAAATCGTCCAGCATGACCATCCGGCCTCGAAACGGTTTCGGCAGGACCACCGAGCTCTGTATCAGAGTACGGTACATCAGCCTGGGTGTGTTCCATTACCAATCAGCTCGTAGGGCGCTCGCCAAGCGGCTTAAGCACTCCGTCGATAAGGAACGGCTGGCTTGGCAAACGCTAGCAAGCTGCTTGCTCACAAAACAGCCCCGATGTGATCGGGAAATGTATAATTTCGACACGTTGGCAGTTCCTGAGAGGTAATCTCGTGAGGCTGTCCGAGGTGTACACCAGGTAAGACGGAGCGCATGAAACTGGGCTAAAGTGCAAGGAATAAGAATAATGGATATATCAAAGTTGTGTTCGTGCGGGAAGGGGTGGGGGCAGAATGCCTGCTGCTTGAGAGGGGCGGAGCAATGGGAATTCACAGAAGGGGGCGGCACCTTGGGACGTAAACGGGAACGCCGATTGGTCAGTGAACTCTCTGGGGCGTTTGCTATAAGGTGGAGGAGCATGTGCCGATCTGCATTCCACGGCGGCACGGACATTCTCAGCACGGGTTTCTCACGAGCTCCAGCGCTGTGCTCTTTTAAACAATCCCCTACTTGAGAGCGGCTGTGACTCCCGAACGAGCAGCTCGACTTTGAGCCGTAGCTGCTTTCTATTCCGTGCCTTTGTTTTGCAAGGTGAGCAGGTGGCGTCCCGCCGTCCTCGAGTTCGCTCGAGTTCCTCGTTTTGCGGAATATTCCACGAGCTGCTGTCGTAACATTCCGAGGCCGTTGAGTCACATCGACGTTCGTTCGCTCTTTTGGCTCGAAGAAGGCAGCGGCCGGCGACGCGCGAATTCCACATCGGGCCCGGTTTTCAAGTTTTAACTGAGCCGAGTTTGCAGGCAACGATGGCCACATTGCACACGGGTGTTTCTCTTTGGACAAACCCGATCGTGAGAATTGCTGCACTTTGGGGTCGCGAGTGCACCGAGCTTTTCGATCTGATTGGGGGCTCGGGGGGTAGTTGTAACAACGATCGTCATCGATTTTTTTTTTTTCCCCCCAAATGACTCTGTGCGAGTGTTTGCAAAAAGTTTAACCGATCCCTCTTGGAACTCATTTGACGAATTGTGAAAGCATTTCAGTGAAGCGTTCGATGCTTTGCGGCTGTTGCAGCTGCTCGTTATGCACGAACCCATCATGGCGGAATGCTCTCGTAGGCGATCCGTACTGTTTAAACTCTTAGAAGTTGTCTTAGCTTTCTGAAGTTTCTTGTTTTTTTTTTTTTTCATCAGATTGCTAGTTGTTGCTCTGTACGAGTTCATCAGCCCACTTCCCCCTTAAAAAAAATAAATAAATTATTTGTTCCGTTTCTCATTGAACCTTTTGCTTTCTCTCTCCTGCAGTGGCACTCTGCGTATTGTCCAGCTTCGCTCGAGCTTCACACCTCGTTTCACCAGACCATGTTCATGACTGCGATGAGCAGCGGTTGTCGGGGACCTTCGTCGTACAGCACAGTGGCGGCAAATGAAGAGGACACGGGCAAAGGTTTGCCTGTGGTTCCTTCAGCAAGACAAAAGGTGTGCGTGGAGAAGTCCCACAAAAGGCAACGCTTTGTTAACAAGGACGGCCGCTGCAACGTGCGTTTCTCCAACCTGAGCGAGCAACCGCGCCGCTACCTGGCAGACATCTTCACCACTTGCGTGGACATCCGTTGGCGATGGTTGATGCTCTTCTTTGTGCTTGCCTTTATCCTCACCTGGTTGGCATTCGCCGTTGCCTTTTGGTTTCTGGCCTGGCTCAACGGGGACTTGGACAAGTCGGAAGGAACTCCTTGCGTGGAGAATGTATCTAGTTTCACGTCTGCTTTCTTGTTCTCGGTAGAAACGCAGACGACCATCGGCTTTGGCTCTCGCTACATCACCGAGGAGTGCCCGTCTGCCATCCTGCTCGTCGTATTGCAGTCTCTTGTAGGTTGCCTTGTCGATTGCTTTAGCATCGGTGCCATCATGGCAAAGATGGCACGACCAAAGAAGCGCGCACAAACTCTACTGTTCAGCAAATATGCCACGGTAGCTATGCGTGACGGCAAACTGTGCCTCATGTGGCGAGTCGGAAACCTGCGTCGAAGCCTCATTGTAGAGTCGCACGTTCGAGCTCAGCTAATCCGACCTCGTGTGACGCCCGAAGGCGAGTATATCCCCTTTGAGCAGGTTGACCTCAACGTCGGCTTTGATCGAGGTCTCGATCGCATCTTCCTCGTGTCACCCATAACGGTGGTGCACGAGATCGATGCCGATAGTCCATTGTACAACCTGGGTAGGCACGAATTGCGAAACCAGAACTTTGAGATCGTCGTGATACTCGAAGGAATCGTGGAAGCGACGGCGATGACAACACAGGCACGCAGCTCCTACCTCACTTCAGAAATACTCTGGGGCCACCGTTTTGAGCCTGTGGTTTCTGAAGACGAAAAGCAGTACAAGGTGGACTACAGTCGTTTTCATAGTACGTATGAGGTTCCAACACCTCCTTGCAGTGCCCAGGACCTTGCAAACAACAAATGCATCCCAACAACACCTTGCACTTTCTGCTTTGAGAATGAGGTAGCTTTGACAGAGTGCAGCAGCTTGGTTGAGGACACAGCAGCAGAAGACAGTGATGGTGAATCTTCAGACAGTACCACAAGCAACCAGAGGTGCTTGTTGGTGAAATCTCAAGCAACCCTCACCTTCGACGATCAGAGCTCAAATGGAATGGAGTCAACTATCTGAACACTTCGTAGAATGAGACAGTACTGAACAATGGCCTTATGGTGATAAGAACTTTTACCAGGTACCTAGTCCCGACATCCTTTCATAGCAAGATGTGTGTTGGGCCTTCCTGAAAACTTGAACTCTCAAACTGCACACAACCCTCGTGCCTAGCAAAAGACTTTTTCTCTCAAAGCTAGATTTGTCAAAGGTGTGAAGAGTTGATGTAAACTTGGATTCATGAACTATTTGAACATCAACTCCAAATTGATGCCACAGAGTTGGTGTTGGTTGGTAGTGGTGGTGTTGTTATTCTGGGGAGGCAGCAGGACCTTGTTTCCTAAAATGCAATAATTTTCCACTTTTTTTATTTTTAATGCTCTGAATGCAGGAACAAAACCTAAGTTATTCTTGGACTGCTCTGGGGTAGTTGTAATTGTTATGGACAGACGTGCAGTGCACAGAATGAGGCCGGTGGCCTTTTGTGGGAGCGCGGTTTACGGGGTCATTTCAAACGCCAAGTTCGGGCTGTTCTTTAACTTTTAATTTATGCAAGCGACCACGAGGTTGGAACATTGTCCTTCAGGGAAAGACGTCTGACCTTGTTTTTATTTTTTTGGTAGAAGTCACATGACAGTCCTTCACGTCTTTTTTTTTTTGCGTTTTACTTCAAACTCAGACGAATTTCTGATGGCTGCACGTTTTGCGATGTATGTATTTAATTTGTACATATTTATTTGTTGTTGTTCTGCTTGTTCGTTTACTGAACATGAACATTTGAAACTTACACAATTGTCTTGGAATTTTTATTATTATCTATACAGTGCTACGATAAGAGGTGTGTGTGTGTGTCACCATTTCTCAGAAATGGCCAAACGGATCTTTGGCAGAGGTTCATCAGTGAGTGCTGGGAGTGCCAGGGAGTATTTTAGGTAAAATAAAATTTGGGTTTTATTTATTTCTTTATGTAATCGCTCTTATTAGTACCTCAACCTTTGTTTGTAACTATATGGAAGGTAACACCAACTGACTCCTGACCCCATTTTTAGTGGGTTTTGGGTTAAGTGTTTTGGGCCCCCACAAAACAAAGAAAAAGTTTGATTTCTTCAAAATTACAACAGCACTAAGCAAAGCCAGGTGCCCCTGCTAGTATAATATAAAATTTCAAACCTAAGGGGTAACAAGAACACATGTGGATTATCATCATTTGTCTGAGATATACAAGGAACAATCAACACTTCTTCATCATATCCGATTCACAGTGTGTTGATCTATTTGTTTACTCAACACCAACATCATAAATTCAAAATATCATAAGGAGAAATATTTTAATTGCTTTATTGATAGGGGTATGCTAATACCGTAAAAATACGACGACACTGTACGGGGGATTGGCCACTCATCACTGGTCGTGAATGCTTCCACAGCTGAGAATTTCCTTTGGCTAAGTCGGGATTCCATCACTAGGTGCTGCTGCAGGGATTTAGAACTTGGCCAGGGAATGGGAATGCAATGGCCTTCCTTATCTAAAGGCCACAGGTGATGGTTGACAGATAGGGCCTTGATATTGGCTTCAAATCTCACTCTTGCAATTGCTGTCTGTTTATGTGGTTTATTTCCTTTTGAAGGATATCTTGTGATGTAGCGCCACCTACTTTCAGGACATGATAGAGACAGTTTGGTCGTTTATTTTTTTTCTCGTGAAAACGTGCCCAGAACCAAACAGCTCAAGGCTGACCCTTTTGTTACTAACTGAGTTTTTCTCAATTATCCCACCATCAAAGGACGTGTTTTATCTGATCTGAGCTCATGTACCACACTCGATTACAGAGCGGCAGTGCTGAAGAAACACTCTTGGCAAGGGTTATGCTGGGTGCTTTGCCATTGCCTTCCTTGCAATAGTTAGGGCAGGAATTTTATATATTTTTTTGGCCATGGTTCCCATCGTGTGCTGCCTTTTTGGCTGCTGGTTGCATCATTGGTTAGGGGTGCAGCTATGCCACTGATACAGTGCCCCTATGACCAGTATACTGGTGCTCATTTCACCGACCTCGGAAGGATGACCTCCTGGTGTTAATTCAGTGGCCAACGGGGCTCGAACTCAGGACCCCAGAATCCCAAACCACCACCCTAACTGCAAAGCCAACACCAGGCTATTTGGCCATGGTGCTGGTGATAGCTCCCCTACTCTTTGCAGAGGACACTTGTGGGATTTTTAACGCCCACCAACTAATGCCAGTAGACCCGGTTTAACGTCCATCTAAGGGACAGCAGAGACATTGATGAATCACCCTGCCTGTGAAACACCGGGACAACAGGTTAGAGATTCAAACCCAGGCTAATCTAGCCAGATTAGAGCGGAGTGTGCGTTCCTCTAAGTCTTGCCAGCCTTTGCGTAAACCTATTAATGCTGGCAGATGGAACGCCCAGTTTAACGTCCATCAGATGGATGGCACACACTGATTTACATATCATCAGCAACCTTATTATATGAATAGTGTGTGGATAAACCAAAGGGGTAAGTGTATTGCATTCACTGTGACCAGTCATCCAATATTTTACTTGATCGAACTCGTTTTATAACTGGTTTCCCACGTCCCTTTTCATACCTTCCCTGGACACCATTTGTGGACCATATTGTCAGCATTTTGGCTTATTTTGGTTGTAATGCCAATTACCATGATGCAGGTAGCCTAAATACATACACAGCAGCACCTTAACATGCTCTAGAAGCCATCTCAGGTATATGTAAATACTTAAGCCTCAGAGCTTATACTTAAAACCACAAAACTTATTTAAAAGCTGTTCTTAAAACCCCCACCTGAGTGTTCCCTGTTTTTGTTCATGAGAGATGGTCACCCTGCTTGCACTGAGCCATTCAATTCATCAACCTTACAATCACAAAACCCCTCGACGTGATTTGCCGGCAGCAAATGTACCAGTCAGGTGTCCTTTTTCTCCAGCAGGTTGAACTCCATTGTTCTGGAATGCGGGGTTACGTGCCATTTAGACCATTCGGTATTTGATGCCTCCATGCATGCGTGCCATATTGGT
Source organism: Eptatretus atami (assembly GCA_035128595.1). Taxonomy (NCBI): domain Eukaryota; kingdom Metazoa; phylum Chordata; class Myxini; order Myxiniformes; family Myxinidae; genus Eptatretus; species Eptatretus atami. Next base: position 22,805,529 of record CM068959.1, on the reverse strand, counting down.
GTTAGCGGATCAGAGCCATTT
>CM068959.1:22781584-22805496 GCA_035128595.1 Eptatretus atami | reverse complement strand
CAACTTAACAATTAAGGCATCGTCTTCACCTATAACTCAGTGAAGCAATTTGTTATTGTTACCGCACAAACTACCTTTATCAGTCAGTGATTTCTCATTTACTAATTCTAACTAGTTCAGTTGATGCTGCTATACATCGTTCCCATTCTTGATAGGCCACCCACTGCATGGTTAGTGATAATAACTCGAGTGCAGATGACAAAGCTACCCACAATTCAATATGAAAAGGTTGTTCCTCGGGTCGTGGGTCCTCGGTCCCGTTGTAGTTGCCACATTGTTAATCCGGGTCTATAGACAGACTAATTAAATTGGCTGTGGGACAGCTGTCTGGGTCTTAGGTTTGTTACCTTGTGGAGTTGAGTCGGATTAAAACACCCATCCTGCTCCACCGTGAAGTCCATGTGTTCACTTCTGAGTGTATATTTAAGGTGAGGAGGTAAAGCTGGCCATCTAATTTGCATTGATTTTTTAAAATCACGCTACCTCGAGAAGGGTATGACATTGTGTGCCTGTGCCATGGTTAAATGTTCCACCCATTGATTAAATGGGTTCGTGAATTTAATTAGAAAGGGATCGTGGAGGTTAAGTTACATTAAGTTATTAGTAGATATGTGAGTTTGTGTCTCACAAGATAGTCTAGACTCTAGAGGTAGCACACGAACATTTAAGGTGTCTAGTTTGGGTTCGATTCCTGACCTATAAACTGTCAAATGGGTGTTTTGCAGGCAGGGCGCTGCATCAATAAGCCTGCCATCCCTGGGATGGGCCTTTAGCCGGGTGTCCCGTCTGCGAGCATTACTTGGGAGATGTTAAAGATTCCATGCACAAAGCCTTTTCTGAGAAGGAGAGTTATCGCCGGCACCCTGAGCAAAATACATATTCCTGCCCCAATCGCCTTCAGTCAAACTCTAGGCCTGGCCAGGCAATTCGTAGAATACTTCGCCAAAATCGTCCTCCAGTGGTTCCCCTGTTAAAGAAGCAGTATTTAAACACTTTTATAAATAACAATGCACAATAGAAATGTTCACAAGATTAATTTTTTTTCCTTTCTTAATTTCACACTTCCTACCTCACTGTATTCATTCTTCTAACTAGAGTTCATCCAACATCTTACCCTGTACAGGCTTGAGAAAAAGGACATGGGAAGGGTCTTTTAAACTCTTGCTTTACGTTTCCGAGCACGATCTATGTTCGTTTTATTTGTGAACCTTGTATAACAGGTGTGATGGTAACCACACAATGCTATGCCCCACCATATTTGTCAGAATGCAAAATGTTAAACAGTTATTCTGCCCCCAAGGCATGATGGCATGAATGCTTATTCTTGTGGCATTTTTCCATTGCTCTGCCCTCAGGGCATTAATATATATTTTTTCCAAATCCTGCCAAATGGAAGGTTTTTGAAAGTGATAAAAAGGCGATTTGCGTTCTACAATGTTCAGGTATGTAATGAAAGTGAAAGAAATTAAAGATTTTAAAGGTTGAAGAAAAAAAAATTCTGAAGTTTATGGCCGTTGATGCAGCATCTTTTACACCGCCTTATTTAACACACATAACATTACATTCGATCTTTGTGCCTCTTGTTTGTGTCCATTATGACATCCTTAAAAACAGTAAGTTTCCTGTTTGGAATGATTTTTCAATTTTGTTTGACTGCCAGACAGGCAAGACAGAGTCAATACCGGGCGTAGTGGTGTGCGCCTGTAATCCGGCTACTCGGAGGCTTGGGTTGGAGGATCGCTTGCGGACGGGAGCTCTGCGCTGGGCCACGCTATCAGAGGGTGTAGGGCAGCCCGGAATCATGGCGAAACCCAATCCTTATCCCTGTGTCGTAAGAGGCGACCACGGTTGCGTCAGGAAGGGCATCCAGCGTAAAACCTGTGCCAAATCAGTACGCGGATCATAACGGATGATCCGCTGTGGCAACCCCTAAAGGGAGCAGCCGAAAGACGAACAACAGGCAAGACAGAGTCAAGATAATATCTCACTCCTCTCTGCGCACGTGCGATCGGGACAAATTCAGAGCCAAAGTACTGCTAAACTATAGGTTTGTTTTCTGATTCGTGTTCATCATATAGCATTCAATTGAAATCAAGTCATTCCTCGATGATAAACTGACGTTTGTGGACAGACAGACAGACAGACAAACAGACAGAAGTGAACGAAATGCTTAACCCCACTTTTTGTTCCGCATGCGCAGGGTAATTACATCATTGCCGTTGTCATGTTCTCAGGAGCAATGCTTAGTTATGGGCTCAAAATGATAAAGAAAGCAAATTTAGACTAAACACTAGCCATGGAGAATGGTCTTTGTAGCACAGCAGCTGCGAAAACTTAAGGAGGCAAAACCAAGCATCAGAATCTAAAGTGTAAAAATAAAATGAAGGGAAGGAATGGGGTGGTGGTCATGGGGGGTGCGGATGGGGGTGTGAGAGAAAAGGAGAAATGTATGGCGAAGGGAAACCGAGACAAAACATTCTTCACAAATCCAAGAAAGACCCTTTGATGCATTTGGGAAACTGAAAAGGAAGGTTTTACAAAACAAAGAGGGCCAGGTGGCCAGGTACAGACGTGAGTATGTAATAGGCGAGTCAGCTTGACCACAAACTAATCAAATCATGACTATTAACCAATAATTATCAAAGTGCAAAACGTCGAAGTGCTTCAACCCCCAGAGGAGTATGACAGCTTTCGAATGAATGAGCGACCCACATTTCATTTATTATTTTGCAGGTACATCAAGACATACATTGCACCCCTGCAGGATTGCTAAAAAGTGAACCGAACCACTCTCAAGTAGCTCTCCTGGAGAAACAGCACCGATCACGACCATAGGGGCAACTACTACATTGCAGTCGTGCTCATCAGCAAAATGAGTGAAATGAAATTTGTGTTTGTGTCTCTTTTCTCACTTTCAGTCTACTATATGAACTAAAGCGTACTTTGGTAAAGATTAAGATTGTTTTCCGAAGGTCTTATATTCCTTACATCCAGGAGGGTGGGCTAAATTAGGGAATTCAAATTGTTGAAAGAGAGAAAAGGGGAGAGGATAGAAGAGATAACAAAAAGGAAGGCTGTGTGGCTTGAGAAGGGAATTAAGGAGACATCAGTTACTGGTGAAGATGTAAAAGGCGTGCGAGGTCAACAATCGGCTATTTTGCGTACGTAATAAATGAATTACCAATTTTCAAAGAATTTGAGAATGCTGGACCAAATATTAAAGGGATTACCTCGTTTTATAAAGATTTGCACGTTTAAAAATATTATGAAGTCGATTCGTGAATACTCGTGTCGGTGATTGTGAAATGCCCAAAAGGTAAGAATCGATGCATCGAAGTGTCCTTGAAATACGTATTGTAATGCCTCCTAAGATGGAGAGTGTGAAAAGGGCTTTATGGGATGAAATATCAATATGACCCTTGTGTCATTAGCTTCGTGATGACTTTAAGTGACATTGCAAGTCAACGACGAATTTGTCGGCTATGTGGGATTTCTAGAGTCAGTGTGCCACACTCAAAGGTCTTGCATTAAATGACTTGTCTTGCAATTTTCATCAATTCAGATAGACTTCATTATTGGTCATCTCACAGGGTGGTGCAGAGGTCACACACTTACCTTTGAGCTGCCTGGTCTGAGTTTGATTCCCCACCAGACTATAAACTGATAGATCTGTGTTTTGCTTGTAGATGGTTGCATTATTGAGTGCATCTTCCCTCGGATGGACACTAAGCTGCTAGCGTTAGTTTCTGGATGTTAGAGATCCTGCAGTGTCTTCTTTGAAGAGGAGGCTAGTAGAAATGTGGATTACACGTACAAGTTAGAATGTTTTCTAAAGGATCCATCATGCTTGCGAGAGTAGATCATGTGAGCAAAACTCCAACATTTCAACAATAGCTGGAACAGAAATTGTCAAATCAACTTGTATATTGGTCAAACAATACACACTGCATGCATTATGCTCGTTATTTAATGATTATATAATCAATGAGATATAGACATTCGAGGGATGGAAAAAGGGGGATTGTACATTGAGAAAAATGTAACTTCTGCATATGGCATGACCATGGACAGAGGAATACGAAACTTTGTCAATGCTCGTGTTGGTCTGCATCGGCAGATAAATTGAATGATAGGTTTTGTCAACCTTAAAGAAGGTGTGGGAATCGCAGTGGGAAGGAAGATCAAACTGACGCTCCAAGCTATCGCCCCTCATCAGAGCAAGAGAGAGCATCCTGGCCAGATTCTTCTCTTTCTCTGATGCAGGGCTAATGCTAAAGCCTCAGTCTTACTTAGTTTCCATGACAATAAGACCGCATTTGACAACATTTAGTTGACAACACCTATCACGACCATGGGGGCAACTACTACAAAGCCGCCGTCTGCGATGGTCACGTAGATTTGAAGAAGTTTGCATCAATGATAATATTGAACAACATTGTTTTAGACTCAAAGTTCTTAATATGGAGAGTGTGGAAAAGAGGTTTTGAAGGAATAGGATAAGGGATGAGGAGAGAAGAGAGAATGCATTGGGCATGTGGAGAAAAGACAAGGCAGGGTTGATTTCCGCCATCTTGAATATATATAATTATGGCTCGTTGCATCAATTAATTGGTGTTTGCATAATAGTTATGAGAGTTGAATAAAGTAGTTTTAACAAATCACTTTCCTGAAGCTGCTTGCGATGTGTCACAGGCAACATGTGCGAAGACATTCCATTTGCTCACCACCTCGTGTTCATCCCCCCCCCCCAAAAAGGAAATAATCTTTCACACCATATGTGATGTATGAAGGGGATAAGGCATCAGTCCAAACAAGGAATGGTTGCTCAGAGGCATTTGAGATAAAGGAAGGTTTATATCAAGGGTCAGCTCTCAACCATTTTTTGTTTGTGGAGGTGGTAATTGATGTGTTGAGTGAGGAAGCATTAAGAGGGGTTACCATTGGAAATGTTGTTTGCAGATGATTTGGTGGTGACTTCAGACACTGATGAGGGACTTCAGGATGTGATGGTTGCAAGGCAGGAAAGTTTACAAAATGGTAGTAAGACCAGTTCTCTTGTGGGGAGCAGAGGCCTGAGCCTTGAGAAAGGAAGAGGAGAGATGGCTGCAGAGGAAGGAGATGCAGATGCTGACAAGGCTGATAAAGATCTCTTTGATGGAAAGGAAGAGGAATGAGGTTATCAGGATGTGGGTAGGAGTAAGGGACGATTGCAAAAGGGCACGAGAGGTACGTCTGCTTTGGTCGGGGCATGTGCTCAGGATGGATGAGGGGAATGTTCTCAGGCAGTTCTTTGATTATGGATGCAGTTTCCAAAAGGGGAAGGGATAGGCTAAAATTGAAATGGGAGGAGGTGGTGGAGAGGGTGGAGAGGGTCATGAGAGAAGCGGAGGTTCAGAGAGAGGATGCTCAGGATGAAGGGGATTGGAAAGGAAAGACTCGTGTAGCCAACCACACAAGAAGACAGAATTTACTGAAGCTGTGAAAGTCGTAGTATACTACGTACAAAATTATTTACTTGTGAAAACTTTTCAAATATTCTTCAATATTTATTTGCTTGCAATAACAGAAAATAAATCACTTGCCAAAGTCACAAAATAATGCACAAGTATGTTTTGGGAAAGGAAAAAGGAAAAAAGTTTTCTTGTTTTTTTTTACATTGGTCTTGCGCTTGTGGAGGAGCTATATATCATACACAAAGCAGACATGAGTAAGAACCAGTGTACTTTTACACAAGTCTGAAGAGTACGATCGTTCACGAGCGGTATTTGACGATGTAGATTGTTTCAGAAGTCAAGGATGAGACAATGTGATAATTGTTTGACCAAGTTATAAAAATGATCAACATGATGTGGTACGAGTGACAGGTTATTAGCTGCAAAATGTCGAAAACCCGGTTTCGTTCAACAACTTTAAAAATTTGACCTTTGCATAACTTTAAAGGTCACAAAACATGTTGTGGACATTAAATAAGGAAACAGGATACGTGCTATAGCTTAATGGAGTTAGTTCGTCGAAGAAGGTCGAACACCCGGTTCGATTCCCACACTTTGAAAATTTCACCTTTGTGAACTTTAAAGGTCAAAGGTCAAGGATTATGACCTTTGGTGAAAAACTTCCTCTGGAACATTCCAGGAACAATATAACGTCATATAGGCTATATGGCATTTCGCACTCCTCGGATTATCCATACTTTGATGAAATCAGCGTAAAAACAAACTTGAAGGAGGCGCCACGGGCAAGGTGTTCGAGATAGAGCAAAATGGTTTCAAGACTTTAGGTGGGGAATGACCTCAAGATTATGCATAAAAATATGTCATCCTCGCTCTCAAAGTTTGGGCGGTCGTATGATTTTTATGTCAAATTCGAAATTTTCTAAGTTCATGACCTTGTGACCTTGACCTTGGGACGAAAATGAAAAATCGAGCTCCGTGGGGCTATGCAGGTGCCATTGGGTAACCAAATACGGAAACCCCTGCCAGATTCGCCAAACCCCTCGGAGAAGATGGATTTTTATGTCAAAATCGCAATTTTCTAAGTTTGTGACCTTGTGACCTTGACCTTGTGATGAAAATGAAAAATCGAGCTCCGTGGGGCTATGCAGGTGCCATTGGGCTAACCAAATACCGAAAACCCGTCAGATTCGACAAACCCTAGGAGAAGATGCAAATTGAAATTGGCTACCCCCTAAAAACACATGTTTTTTGGGCGTGGCGCCGCCCATAATGGGCACACCACGCCCATTTTCAGGAAAACACAACTAGATCATGATATAAACCTCCACCAAAATTTTATCAGGATCAGATCAAAACCACGGAGCTATGCTCGGGACAGACAGACAGACAGACAGACAAGCCAGTAGGCGGACATGGGTAGTCGACTACCCAATAGAACCTGACGTGATGGGCCCGTTCGATGGGAATGACCTGAGGATGAAGCACAAGAAAATTAATGATTCTAGCTTCAAGGGTTAATGCTGCAGATTGTTTTTTCGTTAAAATACCCCCACATTTAGAGGTTTTTCGGCCGTTGCTAGGCAACGGAGGGGGTCCATAGCAACGGTTCTTTCTCACACATAACGAGGACATACCATGAACCGACCATACCAGTTTCATATATATCTGACTCATAGTCTCTGAGATATAACGAACTTCGTTTTTTTATTGTTTTCGACCAGGGTTCATTCAAAGTCTATCTTCTCCGACAGTTTTCATAGGATCCGGCTGGAAATTTTTGACAATATGGCTGAATGTACTGCCCACAGTCGCTCGTGGCCGATTTTGATTTTTCGAAATAAATTTTTTATGATTTTTCGAAAATTTCAAAGTCCCGTTGAGGCAACGGTGGTGTCCATAGCAATGGTTCTCATTTGCACACAACTACGTCATGGTATGAACCTACCAGCCAAGTTTCATCGAAATCGCCATTGTATTAACGGAGCACTGGATCGAACAGACAGACAAACATATCGACGGAAAAAGTGATAATAAGGGTAGAACAAATTTCAAATTTTCTTTAAAAAAAAAAATTTTTTTTTTTCGACTAAGATCGACTACCCAACAGACAGACAGACAGACAGACAGACAGACAGACAGACAGATACAGACAGCCAACAATAACGAATATAGTGGTCACTTATTTTTTTCGTGAAAATATTTTTTCCTGAACCAATAAATACAGGGATATTGGCCGACCAATGGATGGATGGATACCATAACCATTATACCACAAGACTGGAGCATTATGGTGAGAGCATCTACTCTGAGTCTGAGAGGTTGGTGGTTTGAACACCGGTTAAGTCATAGCAAAGACTTTTAAAATGGTACGTGCTTCTTCCTTGTTTGATGTTCAGCATTTAAAAATATCGAGCACAGACAAACATCCACACACTTTGATGGCCTCCTGTATTGAAATTCCTTGTAAGGCCTTAGTTATTTTATAACTTGGTTTACGGATCCGCCGACGGTATATTTGCCGAAATGAAATATAAATATAAAACACATTTTTAGCCTTGTATATTTTATACATTTTCCGCGAAGGTGCAAAAGTTTCAAAACCCGAAATGTAAACGTCGGCATTTATTTTCAAATATAATTTCGTGCGCAAGAAAATGCCGAGTCCCCTTTAACCGAGCTGCGCAGTGGTCTTCGGTCATGGCGTCTGAGCAGTGGCCTGCGTGGTTCAGATTGATTGTGGTTTCTGGGGCGAAAGTGATTGTTTTTTATTTTTTTTTGTATACTTTGTCGAGGCTCAGATGAGAGCGAACACACAACGCACATCATGGGGGACATGAGACAAGAGAGGAGGGAGTGGGAAGGACAAAACAGTGGGGAACAGAGACATTAGGAGATCTGTGGAAGGGAGAGGGATGGGACGGGGAACATGGGAACAGATGATGGACATTACAGGGACTTTCAGGAAGGAAAGCAGGGAATTTGCAGGAGGTGGGCTGGGTGGATTATCGGGGTAGAAAAGATCGAGGATTTGATGGGGGATGATAAGAGGTGGTGGTGAACAGCTGTTTTGAAGGCCTGGAGGGTAGAATGGGAATGAATAGAGTGAGGGAGTTTATTCCAAAGGCGGGAAAAAAAGGAATGAAAGAGTGAAGGTGAGCAGTGATTCGTGATTTTGGTAGTTTTACCAGAAGGGGTTGTTGGCGGACTTGAGCGCCCTGCAGAAATGTGGTGGGGACAAATCGCAGAGAGAGCAGGGGGAGGGGGGGGCGAGGCTGGAGAGGGACTGTAGAGAACAGAAAGACCACCGACCAGCCTGCGGTGAGAGGCCCAAAGACTCAGCCTCATTGCCGGAGATGCCAATGATCCGAAATGCCTTGGTTTCTATCACCCAACTATCCTCTTCTTTACTACCACCCCAACTATCCTCTTCTATATTACCACCCCAACTATCCTCTTCTTTACTACCACCCTAACTATCCTCTTTATATACCACCCCAACTATCCTCTTCTTTACTACCACCCTAACTATCCTCTTCTATATTACCACCCAACTATCCTCTTCTTTACTACCACCCTAACTATCCTCTTCTATATTACCACCCCAACTATCCTCTTCTTTACTACCACCCCAACTATCCTCTTCTATATTACCACCCAACTATCCTCTTCTTTACTACCACCCCAACTATCCTCTTCTAATATTACCACCCCCTATCCTCTCTTTAACTACCACCCAACTATCCTCTTCTATATTACCACCCCAACTATCCTCTTCTTATTACCACCCAACTATCCTCTTCTTTACTCCCCCAACTATCCTCTTCTATATTACCACCCCAACTATCCTCTTCTTTACTACCACCCAACTATCCTCTTCTATATTACCACCAACTATCCTCTTCTTTACTAACCCCAACTACCTCTTCTTACTTACCACCCTAACTATCCTCTTCTATATTACCACCCAACTATCCTCTTCTTTACTAAACCACCAACTATCCTCTTCTTTACTACCACCTAACTATCCTCTTCTATACCCTTAACTGTACCCCTTGTACTGTCAGTCAGTGTCCATTCTGCTGAAAATTATTCTCCACTTGTCTATACCGTTCACTCTCTTAAATATCTCAATTCCATCCCCTCATAATCACCTACTTTCGAATGTATAAAGAACTGTATTTTTTAGCCTCTCCTCATAGCTTAATCGAGCTGTGCCCTTGATCAGTCGAGTTGCCCCACGCTGTATCATCTCCATGGCAACCACGTCCTTCATCAGATATGGTGACCAAAACCAAACATCATATTCTAGATGAGGCCTCACTAAATTCCTGCGCAGAATCTTCATTAATATTTTATCCCACGCAGTGTTCAAGTATGTACTTCAAATTTAATAAATAAGCTATTAAAGATCGTAAAAAAAAAAAAAACAGCCGGAAGTTTAGCGCTACTGAAGCAGTCTTATACACCGCCCTATTTATCACGTCCAAGTACTCCGAAACGAAAAGTTTCGAAAGTGATAAGAAGGCAATTTGTGTTCTTCAGTGTTCAAGTCCATAATTAAATTTAAATAAAATAAAGATTGTAAAAGTCGTATAAATAAATTAATTCTGGGAACGACGGCCCGATGACGCAAGAGTCGATTACACCGCCTTATCCAACAAGTTACATTAGTTATTCGTGCCTGTTGTTTGTGTCCTTCACGACATCGCTAAAAACAGTAAGTTTCCTCATCGGAGTAAAAATAATGTCATTCCTCTCTGCGCATGCGCAGTCGGGACGAAATCAGAGCCAAGATGCTACGAAGCTGCAACTTGGTTCTCCGATTTATGTTCCAAATATAACATTGAACGAAAACGAAGTTGTTCCTCAATCACGAGCCTGGTGTTGGCTCAACGGTGGTGGGGTCGTATGGTAGCTATCATTTCTTGAAGCGCGACTGTGTCGCTGATGCAGTGCCCCTCTACCAGTACACACGCTGGAACTGGTACTCATTTCGCCGCCTCGGAAAGAAGATGGGCTGAGTCAACCCCCTGGTGTATTAATTCAGCGGCCGACGGGGCTTGAACTCAGGACCCCAGGATCCCAAGCCACCACCCTAACCACTGAGCAACACCCTAACCACTGAGCCACCACCCTAACCCACTGAGCACCACCCTAACCACTGAGCCACCACCAGGCTGTCTTAACGGTCAACGTGGCTTGCTTAAGATCTTCAGGTCTTGAGCTCAACTCCCTGTCGTGTTGTTGATGACATCAGGTTGGTTGACTCAGCCTGACATCCTAACTGAGGTTGGTGAAACGAACACCAGCTTTCTGGAAACAGGGGGCACCGCATCAGCGGCACAACCCACTCCCAGCAATGATGCAACCAGCAGCCGCAGGTTGCATACGAACACAAACTGATGTTTGTACACAGACCGAAGTGAACCGATTGCTGAACCCCACTTTTCGCTGCACGTGTGTGTGTGTGTGTGTGTGTGTGTGTGTGTGTGTGTGTGTGTGTGTGTGTGTGTGTGGTGAAAAGATCGAACACCGCAATCCCCCTCTCGTGGGCTTTTTCACAAACTCATTTAAAAAAGGAATCCTGGAATCGATTTTGTAAATCCTCCTCGGTTCTGTTCTTTCCCCATTCCTGAACCCAATGTCTCCCTGGCAAATTGAAATCCCCCCACAATCAACACACAGACCTTTACACAGACCTTTCTCAATGATTCACGAACCCCTCTCTCCCCGCTACCTCCCTCTATGCTCGGAGAACCACAAAAACATCCCACCAAGTATATTATTATTATTATTACAATCACTAATCTCGATCCACATACAATCCTCTACATTACTCTTAATATACAATATTATCTTTTGTCCAAATTGCCACATGCCCTCCTATCATCCCTTTCCCCATCACACCCACACATCTTGTGGCCTTCTGATGCTGTCCTCCAGTTACTCTACTCATTAAACCAAGTCTCACTTATTGCAAGTATATCGTACTCCTCCTCTCTCTTTATTTTGGCTTCAAGCTCTTATATATTATTATTTAAACTTCTGGCATTGGTTGTGAATATCCTTCACTTTCCCCCTCCTGCAATCACCCTCTGCTGCCTCTCCCCATCAACCGTGCCATTAGCAGCAGCTCCCCCATCAACAACTTCTCAAGCCGAACAAAAAAACCCTGAACTCCCTCTCATTCCCATTGCAAACTTTGCTGCCCCCTCTCTGTTTATCCTATAGACATCATTCTGGAAACACTACCTTTGCCCCTAAAAGATTCCCAATGCTTCCAAACCCAAATCCTTGCAGCCCACACCATTCTTCCTCCCATAGGTTAACATCTATCGCTCAACTTATAAATTCCCAACCACCACCCATTCTCGGAAAAAATTAGATTGAAACTCCTTTCCTTCAATGGATAACCCAACGACATGGACCTAACCTTCAAGTTCTCAGAATATATTCTTCCCACATCATTAGCACCTACATGCACCACGACCAATGATGTCCCTCCACCATTACCCGACAAAACGCCATGAAATAATCCATCAATACCCCTCACCCCTGCCCCTCTGAAACAACACAGAATCCAATTATTTTTCAATCCCTGCCACAAAATGGAGAGTCCACATACACAAGAGCCTAATCCCCAACAAAAACCATCTCACTGGCCTCCCTCCCTCCCATCTCCATCCAACGCCCAGCATCACACACACCGATCGCACCCACAGTACACCGCAATCACTAAGAAACATTGGGAGAATGCACAATCACCAGGAATACTGAGATCATCCAGGATAAGTTTTGGATTCGTTTCATGGTTTGATGGAAATGGAATGTCCCACATGGAGGACACGGATTCTAATTAGGGATCTGTCCTTGCAGGCAAATTCTCGACTTGCTAATAAGCCTGTAATGCAGTGAACCCACTGACTCCCCCCCCCCCCCCCCTCCAAGGCCTCTGCCTTGTTACCACGTTCGAAGAGCGTCTTGACCTATTGTTCAAACGTGGGAGAGAAAACGCCAGACTTTTCGTCCCACGAAGCAGCAGCTGCTTTTTGTCCAATTCCTGCACATGGCCATCTTGTCGATGTAATTTCCACCAGATGATGCTCAAGAACACTACCTTCTGCTTTAATGAAGCATGAATCTTTTATTCTTTCATTTATACAATGGCAAGACAGATGCCAAAACGACGTCGTCCAGTTATCAGGCCTTTGATGGAGGTCGAGAAGTCAGTGATGTGGAACTGCGATGTCCTGGAAATGGAATTCCCATCCCGGAAACTTCAGAGCGGCTGTCCGAGGGATCTGCGGGAGTGCCCAATCTGGACGTCCTCAGCCTCATGTAAGAGAAGGAATGAGACAATTAGACAATGACCATTTGAATTCGTTTCCTTGTTTCATTCATTTAAACAAACAAAAAAAAATATTTTTCTTTCTCTGGCTCAAAACATTTCAATTGTGCTCTCTCAACATTCCTAACTTTTCAGGTCATCAGAGAACAGTTTGTATAGTTAAGAGAATCTGCACTCACCACAAATGAAAGAGCTACAAGGTTCAAATTAAGGCAAAAGCAAAACGAAGTCGAGGTTATTTGTCCAAAGGCGAAGGACTTTCTGAGTCTTTATCTTTTGGCAAAACCCTCGAGCTGGTCGTGCTCTTGAATTTTCCACCCTGCAACACTGGACGATTTAGTAATCACTCCAAGTTTTTTAATTGTCTTTTTCTCATAGTACAATTCTTATCATTATTATTATTATTCTTCAATTGTATTTATTCATCAATTTATTTTCCTTCGTAAATGTGTAAGTTTGGTTCCAGTTGTTTAAAAAACACTTGGATTGCTGATTCCGTCCTGATGCCTCCTCGTGTCTTCATATGGTATGTGTGCGAGCTCTTTCATGAGCCTTGGATCACTGCAACAAACATAGTTTATGTGGAATCAAACTTTTCTAGCAGTTTTGGTTTCGACTTTTATAAAGCTTTTCTGTACAACATCGAGGCTCATGGAAGAGTGAGGTGACAGAGGGTAAAAAGTGTGGTCACAATTGACAGTGGGGATACAAACTGCACACATCGAGGAAGGTGAAGACGGATAAAGGAGAAGGGGGGGGGGGGGGGGAGCAAGCACTGTAACCTGCAAGAAAAAGGGTTGGATGAAGATGGATTAATGGGGTTAAAAAAGTCACGAGTCGGGATGGGGAAGTTTAAGTAACATGAAACTTTCATATCATTGTTGATTTGGAATTTAATGTCGTTCTGAAGCCGACAGGATGGTGCAAAGGAAGCACACTCATCTTTGAGCTATCTGACTCGACACAAGCGGTCAACTTGGATCCTTCGCAGGTAGGGTGTTGCATTATTGAGTATTCCATCCCATGGCCACTTTTTGAAAGCGGCAGGCCATTGAGTACTACTACCTGAATGAAATTCCAAATTCTTGCCAAAACCTCAGTAACGATGCAACTGGCAGACCAAATTCTTGATTGGATCCTGCTCATGTGTGCGTTTGCTCGATGGAATACAATGTAATGGGTTATGTTGTGCTTTGTAACGAGTTCAATTTTGCTTATTTGCTACTAGATGGGTGGGATACCAGGCGCTGCCCGGGATGGGTCAGCTTTTCCCTGCGGTGGTTTCGGGATGTGTTGGACTTTGAAAATCGATGGAGTTATTGACCTCATGGTAGTTGCCTTTTGCCTGCAGGCCGGCAGAAGCAGTGCTTGACCCTATATCCCAATATACACTTTATAGTGGACTTTGGTGGCCTCAAAGTGGACGTCAAGGCCAACGTACGGTACCTCGAAACCTTACCCAGATTCTGAAGTACCCACACCCAAAATTTGGGGCCTCTCGGAGCTACGGTTCAGCCGTGAATGAGTAACGTAGAAACACAAACACACACACACACACACACACACACACACACACACACACTTGAAAATATTGTATTAATTTATTTGTATGCAGCTTTTGGCTGCTTGGCTGCCTCATTTTCTGTGGGTGCAGCAGTGCTGCAGATGCAGTGACCCCTGTTACCAGCACACTGGTACTCATTTAACCAACCTCAGGATGGCAGGTCGAGTCAACCCACCTGGTGTTAATTAAATGGTTAAAAAGTAAAGACTCTATGATGTAAAGCCTGGCACCCAAACCGTGAAGCCAACACCAGGCTTTGAAATATGTATAATTGTTAAAAAAAAAAATTAAGAATATATTATTTCCACGAACACGTGTTTTTTTCCTCTTCATTTGTGAAAGTCAGAGTGTGGCGTTAAAACACACACTGTGAATGACGTTGATTCATTCTGAATGACATTTCGAGATGAACTGCTATTTCATTGCTTCCCAAAAAATTAATAAATAACACAAGATGCTGCATTGCATATTGGTTGATCAGCAAGTTCATGGCCTGATAGAGTGGTGAAAATGAAGACTCAGATGCAGAGACGAGTTCAGTTCAAATATTAAAGTTTAAGTACAGTAGTTGTTGCACCACCATCACTAATTCGACTTGCTTTGTGTGCCTGGTCATGAATTTTATTCATCAACATCGGATCACCCACCTCCCCCATCCCTCTTGTTCCCTTCCAAACTCGATCAATTCCCCTTTCCTCCCAATGTCCTTACAAGCCCGGACGAATTACAAGCTTTGAACACAGACAGGATAAATGTCCTTAGATATGCACGTGATAAGATGGAGACTTTCAGAACTACCCTGGGCTGTCCGGTTTATCATTCCCATCTGGGCATGTACGAGGGGCGGTGAAAATGTTCTTGGTGTGATATCCTCACAAAACCACCCCGTTTTCTCTTTTTCACGACATAAATATGAGTTACATGATTGGTGGGAAAATATGTTTCCTTACAATTATACTTACCGGTACATGTATGTCATGGAATTTTCTTTTTCCAACAATGCCGTTTCTTGGACCAGTGAGTTATCTCATTCCGTGAACTTTCTGAACACCCCGGTCGACGGTAATGTTTAAACTGGGATATCAGCATCAACGGGATACTGGATTTCAAACTGGGATATCAGCATCATGGGATACGGGATTTTAACCTGGGATATCAGCTCCACGGGATACGGGATTTTAACCTGGGATATCAATTCCAGCGGACATGGATTTTAACCTGGGAAATCAGCTCCACGGGATACGGGATTTTAACCTGGATATCATTCCACGGGACACTGGATTTTAACCTGGGAAATCAGCTCCACGGGATACTGGATTTTAACCTGGGATAGCATCCGAGATACAGGATTTTAACCTGGGTATCAGCATCACGAGATACAGGATTTTAACCTGGGGTATCAGCATCATGGGATACGGGATTTTAACCTGGGATATCAGCATCATGGGATACTGGATTTTAACCTGGGATATCAGCATCACGAGATTCAGCATTTTTACCTGGGATATCAGTCCACGGATACTGGATTTTAACCTGGGAAATCAGCTCCACGGGATACTGGATTTTAACCTGGGAAATCAGCTCCAGGGAATACTGGATTTTAACCTGGGTTATCAGCATCACGGATAATGGATTTTAACCTGGGATATCAGCATCATGGGATACGGGATTTTAACCTGGGATATCAGCATCACGAGATTCAGCATTTTTACCTGGGATATCAGCATCACGGGATACTGGATTTTAACCTGGGATATCAGCATCACGAGATACATGATATTAAACTGGGATATCAGCATCACGAGATACAGGATTTTAACCTGGGTATCAGTATCACGGGATACTGGATTTTAACCTGGGATATAACATCATGGGATACGGGATTTTAACCTGGGATGTCAGCTCCACGGAATACTGGATTTTAATCTGGGATATCAGCATCACGGACACCCGATTTTAACCTGGGATATAGCACCATGAGATTCAGGATTTTAACCTGGGATATCAGCATCATGGGATACGGGATTTTAACCTGGGATATCAGCATCACGAGATACAGCATTTTTACCTGGGATATCAGCATCACGGGATACTGGATTTTAACCTGGGATATCAGCATCACGAGATACATGATATTAAACTGGGATATCAGCATCACGAGATACAGGATTTTAACCTGGGGTATCAGCATCACGGATACTGGATTTTAACCTGGGATATCAGCATCATGGGATACGGGATTTTAACCTGGGATATCAGCATCACGGATACTGGATTTTAACCTGGGATATCAGCATCACGAGATACATGATATTAAACTGGGATATCAGCATCACGGGATACTGGATTTTAACCTGGGATATCAGCATCATAGGATACTGGATTTTAACCTGGGATATCAGCATCATGGGATACTGGATTTTAAACCTGGGATATCAGCATAATGAGATACATGATATTAAACTGGGATATCAGCACCTCGAGATGCAGGATTTTAACCTGGGATATCAGCATCACGAGATATGGGATTTTAACCTGGGATATCAGCATCACGAGATATGGGATTTTAACCTGGGATATCAGCATCACAGAGATCGGGATTTTAACCTGGGATATCAGCATCACGGGATACGGATTTTAACCTGGGATATCAGCATCACGGTACGGATTTTAACCTGGGATATCAGCATCACGGATACAGGATTTTAACCTGGGATACAGCATACGAGAATATGGGATTTTAACCTGGGATATCAGCATCACGAGATATGGATTTTAACCTGGGATATCAGCATCACGGGATACAGGATTTAACCTGGGATATCAGCATCATGAGATACATGATATAAAAACTGGGATATCAGCACCTCGAGATGCAGGATTTTAACCTGGGATATCAGCATCACGAGATATGGGATTGTAACCTGGGATATCAGCACCACGGGATACGGGATTTTAACCTGGGATATCAGCACCACGGATACGGGATTTTAACCTGGGATATCAGCACCACGGATACGGGATTTTAACCTGGGATATCAGCATCACGGGATACGGGATTTAACCTGGTATCAGCACCACGGGATACGGATTTTAACTGGGATATCAGCTCCATGGGATACGGGATTTTAACCTGGGATATCAATTCCACGGGACATGGATTTTAACCTGGGAAATCAGCTCCACGGGATACTGGATTTTAACCTGGGATATCAGCATCACGAGATACAGGATTTTAACCTGGGGTATCAGCATCATGGGATACGGGATTTTAACCTGGGATATCAGCATCATGGGATACGGGATTTTAACCTGGGATATCAGCATCACGAAATTCAGCATTTTTACCTGGGATATCAGCATCACGGGATACTGGATTTTAACCTGGGATATCAGCATCACGAGATTCAGCATTTTTACCTGGGATATCAGCTCCACGGGATACTGGATTTTAACCTGGGAAATCAGCTCCAAGGATACTGGATTTTAACCTGGGATATCAGCATCACGAGATACAGGATTTTAACCTGGGGTATCAGCATCACGGGATAAGGGATTTTAACCTGGGATATCAGCATCATGGGATACGGGATTTTAACCTGGGATATCAGCATCACGAGATTCAGCATTTTTACGGGATATCAGCATCACGGGATACTGGATTTTAACCTGGGATATCAGCATCATGAGATACATGATATTAAACTGGGATATCAGCATCACGAGATACAGGATTTTAACCTGGGGTATCAGTATCACAGGATACTGGATTTTAACCTGGGATATCAGCATCATGGGATACGGGATTAACTGGGATGTCAGCTCCACGGAATACTGGATTTTAATCTGGGATATCAGCATCACGGGATACTGGATTTTAACCTGGGATATCAGCACCACGAGATTCAGTTATTTAACCTGGGATATCAGCATCATGGGATACGGGATTTTAACCTGGGATATCAGCATCACGAGATTCAGCATTTTTACCTGGGATATCAGCATCACGAGATACTGGATTTTAACCTGGGATATCAGCATCACGAGATACATGATATTAAACTGGGATATCAGCATAACGAGATACAGGATTTTAACCTGGGTATCAGCATCACGGGATACTGGATTTTAACTGGGATATAGCATCATGGGATACGGGATTTTAACCTGGGATATCAGCATCATGAGATACATGATATTAAACCTGGGATATCAGCATCATGGGATACTGGATTTTAACCTGGGATATCAGCATCATAGGATACTGGATTTTAACCTGGGATATCAGCATCATGGGATACTGGATTTTAACCTGGGATATCAGCATCATGAGATACATGATATAAACTGGGATATCAGCACTCGAGATGCGGATTTTAACTGGGATATCAGCATCACGAGATATGGGATTTTAACCTGGGATATCAGCATCACGAGATATGGGATTTAACCTGGGATATCAGCATCACGAGATAATGGATTTTAACCTGGGATATCAGCATCACGAGATACGGGATTTTAACCGGGATATCAGCATCAGGGATATCGGGATTTTAACCTGGGATATCAGCATCACGGGATACAGGATTTTAACCTGGGATATCAGCATCACGAGATATGGGATTTTAACCTGGGATATCAGCATCAGAGATATGGGATTTTAACCTGGGATATCAGCATCACGAGATATGGAATTTTAACCTGGATATCAGCATCATGGGATACAGGTTTTAACCTGGGATATCAGCATCAGAGATACATGATATTAAACTGGGATATCAGCACCTCGAGATGCAGGATTTTAACCTGGGATATCAGCATCACGAGATATGGGATTTTAACCTGGGATATCAGCACACGGGATACGGGATTTTAACCTGGGATATCAGCACACGGGATATGGGATTTTAACCTGGGATATCAGCATCACGGGATTTTAACCTGGGATATCAGCACACGGAACGGGATTTAACTGGGATATCAGCATCACGGATACAGGATTTTAACCTGGATATCAGCACCATGGGAAACGGGATTTTAACCTGGGATATCAGCACCACGGATAGGGATTTAACCTGGGATATCAGCATCATGGATACATGATATTAAACTGGATATCAGCATCGAGATGCAGGATTTTAACCTGGGATATCAGCATCACGAGATATGGGATTTTAACCTGGGATATCAGCACCACGGGATACGGATTTTAACCTGGGATATCAGCATCACGAGATACATGATATTAAACTGGGATATCAGCATAACGAGATACGGATTTTAACCTGGGATATCAGCATCACGGGATACTGGATTTTAACCTGGGATATCAGCATCAGGGATACGGATTTAACCTGGGATATCAGCATCATGAGATACGGGATTTTAACCTGGGATATCAGCACCACGGGACACGGGATTTTAACCTGGGATATCAGCATCACGGGATACGGGATTTAACCTGGATATCAGCTCCACGGATACGGGATTTTAACCTGGATATCATTCCACGGATACTGATTTTAACCTGGGATATCAGCTCCACGGGAACTGGATTTAACCTGGGATATCAGCATCACGAGATACAGATTTAAACCTGGGTATCAGATCACGGGATATGGATTTTAACCTGGGATATCAGCATCATGGGATACGGGATTTTAACCTGGGATATCAGCATCACGAGATCGCATTTTACCTGGGATATCAGCATCACGGGATACTGGATTTTAACCTGGGATATCAGCATCATGAGATACATGATATTAAACTGGGATATCAGCATCACGAGATACAGGATTTTAACCTGGGTATCAGCATCACGGGATACTGGATTTTAACCTGGGATATCAGCATCATGGGATACGGGATTTTAACCTGGGATTCAGCTCCACGGATACTGGATTTTAACTGGGATATCAGCATCACGGACACTGGTTAAACCTGGGATATCAGCACCACGAGATTCAGGATTTTAACCTGGGATATCAGCATCATGGGATACGGGATTTTAACCTGGGATATCAGCATCATGAGATTCAGCATTTTACCTGGGATATCAGCATCACGGGATACTGGATTTTAACCTGGGATATCAGGATCACGGGATAATGGATTTTAACCTGGGATATCAGCATCATGGATACGGGATTTTAACCTGGGATATCAGCATCACGAGATTCAGCATTTTTACCTGGGATATCAGCATCACGGGATACTGGATTTTAACCTGGGATATCAGCATCAGAGATACATATATTAAACTGGGATATCAGCATCACGAGATACAGGATTTTAACCTGGGTATCAGCATCACGGGATACTGGATTTTAACCTGGGATATCAGCATCATGGATACGGGATTTTAACCTGGATGTCAGCTCCACGGGATACTGGATTTTAATCTGGGATATCAGCATCACGGGACACTGGATTTTAATTGGGATATCAGCATCACGGGAACTGGATTTTAACCTGGGATATCAGCATCATGGATACGGATTTTAACCTGGGATATCAGCATCACGAGATACAGTGATATTAAACTGGGATATCAGCATCACGGGATACTGGATTTTAACCTGGGTTATCAGCGTTATCGGATACTGGATTTTAACCTGGGATATCAGCATCATGGGATACTGGATTTTAACTGGGATATCAGCATCATGAGATACATGATATTAAACTGGGATATCAGCACCTCGAGATGCAGGATTTTAACCTGGGATATCAGCATCACGAGATATGGGATTTTAACCTGGGATATCAGCATCACGAGATACATGATATTAAACTGGGATATCAGCACTCGAGATGCAGGATTTTAACTGGGATATCAGCATCACGAGATATGGGATTTAACCTGGGATATCAGCACCACGAGATACGGGATTTTAACCTGGGATATCAGCACCACGGGATACGGGATTTTAACCTGGGATATCAGACCAGCGGATACGGGATTTTAACCTGGGATATCAGCATCACGGGATACGGGATTTTAACCTGGGATATCAGCACCACGGGATAGGGATTTTAACCTGGGATATCAGCTCCATGGGATACGGGATTTTAACCTGGGATATCAGATCACGGGACACTGGATTTTAACCTGGGAAATCAGCTCCACGGGATACTGGATTTTAACCTGGGATATCAGCATCACGAGATACAGGATTTTAACCTGGGTATCAGCATCGGGATACGGGATTTTAACCTGGGATATCAGCATCATGGGATACGGGATTTTAACCGGGATATCAGCATCACGAGATTCAGCATTTTACCTGGGATATCAGCATCACGGGATACTGGATTTTAACCTGGGATATCAGCATCACGAGATTCAGGCATTTTACCTGGGATATCAGCTCAGCCCACGGGATACTGGATTTTAACCTGGGAATCAGCTCCAAGGGATACTGGATTTTAACCTGGGATATCAGCATCACGAGATACAGGATTTTAACCTGGGTATCAGCATCACGGGTAATGGGATTTTAACCTGGGATATCAGCATCATGGGATACGGGATTTTAACCTGGGATATCAGCATCACGAGATTCAGCATTTTTACCAGGGATATCAGCATCACGGGATACTGGATTTTAACCTGGGATATCAGCATCATGAGATACATGATATTAAACTGGGATATCAGCATCACGAGATACAGGATTTTAACCTGGGGTATCAGTATCACAGGGATACTGGATTTTAACCTGGGATATCAGCATCATGGGATACGGGATTTAACCTGGGATGTCAGCTCCACGGATACTGGATTTTAATCTGGGATATCAGCATCACGGATACTGGATTTTAACCTGGGATATCAGCACCGACGAATTCGGTATTTTAACCTGGGATATCAGCATCATGGGATACGGGATTTTAACCTGGGATATCAGCATCACGAGATTCAGACATTTTACCTGGGATATCAGCATCACGAATACTGGATTTTAACCTGGGATATCAGCATCACGAGATACATGATATTAAACTGGGATATCAGCATACGAGATACAGGATTTTAACCTGGGTATCAGCATCACGGGATACTGGATTTTAACTGGGATATCAGCATCATGGGATACGGGATTTTAACCTGGGATATCAGCATCATGAGATACATGATATTATAACTGGGATATCAGCATCATGGATACTGGATTTTAACCTGGGATATCAGCATCATAGATACTGATTTTAACCTGGGATATAGCATCATGGGATACTGGATTTTAACCTGGGATATCAGCATCATGAGATACATGATATTAAACTGGGATATCAGCACCTCGAGATGCGGATTTTAACCTGGGATATCAGCATCACGAGATATGGGATTTTAACCTGGGATATCAGCATCACGAGATATGGGATTTTAACCTGGGATATCAGCATCACGAGATAAGGGATTTTAACCTGGGATATCAGCATCACGATATACGGGATTTTAACCGGATATCAGCATCAGGAGATACGGGATTTAACCTGGGATATCAGCATCACGGATACGATTTAACCTGGGATATCAGCATCACGAGATATGGATTTTTAACCTGGGATATCAGCATCACGAGATATGGGATTTTAACCTGGGATATCAGCATCACGAGATATGGATTTTAACCTGGGATATCAGCATCACGAGATATGGTTTTAACCTGGGATATCAGCATCAGGATACAGGATTTTAACCTGGGATATCAGCATCATGAGATACATGATATTAAACTGGGATATCAGCACCTCGAGATGCAGGATTTTAACCTGGGATATCAGCATCACGAGATATGGGATTTTAACCTGGGATATCAGCACCACGGATACGGGATTTAACCTGGGATATCAGCACACGGGATATGGGATTTTAACCTGGGATATCAGCATCACGGGATACGGGATTTTAACCTGGTATCAGCACCACGGGTACGGGATTTTAACCTGGGATATCAGCATCACGGGATACAGGATTTTAACCTGGGATATCAGCACCATGGATACGGGATTTTAACCTGGATATCAGCACCACGGATACGGGATTTTAACCTGGATATCAGCATCATGAGATACATGATATTAAACTGGGATATCAGCACCTCGATGCAGGATTTTAACCTGGGATATCAGCATCACGAGAATATGGGATTTTAACCTGGGATATTCAGCACCATGGGATACTGAATTTAACCTGGGATATCAGCATCACGAGATACATGATTTAAACTGGGATATCAGCATAACGAAGATACAGGATTTTAACCTGGGGTATCAGCATCACGGGATACTGGATTTTAACCTGGGATATCAGCATCATGGATACGGGATTTTAACCTGGGATATCAGCATCAGAGATACGGGATTTTAACCTGGGATATCAGCACACAGGGAACGGGATTTTAACCTGGGATATCAGCATCACGGGATACGGATTTTAACCTGGGATATCAGCTCCACGGGATACGGGATTTAACCTGGGATATCATCCCACGGGATACTGGATTTTAACCTGGGATATCAGCTCTCACGGCACGGA
>CM068959.1:22744545-22761327 GCA_035128595.1 Eptatretus atami | reverse complement strand
GGCAACTACTTTAGATGACGAACGTATGTCGCTGCACACCGTCACCACAGTCTGTACCTATGTACCAAATATGAAACGTGAAAGTTGAAAACTTTGGGAGTTAGAGTGCGGACAGGAACGGAGACGGACAGAGAGCAGACAGACGGTACGGACGACCTGTAACTCAACATAATACGCCCCGATATATATATATATATATATATATATATAATATATATATATATATAATATTATATATATATATATATATATATAATATATATATATATATATATATATATTCGGGCGTAATAAAAAATCAGTGTGGTAGATAAACACATTAAGAAAGGAAACTAGAGGGGGAGCACTCGGGAGAGTGCAAAACCTCCGCCGCCATACTGTGGGTCACTCAAGTGAATTAATCTTCTTCATTAAATATGATGTCAACAGTGCTGACAGAGTTATAGTTTCTTTCTCCAACATTTTTTTTTTGGGGGGGGGGGGGGGTTGAAATCACTTAAAAATGTAAAAATGCAAAAAAAAATGTTTTTTTTCTCTAACAATTTTTTTTGGGGAGGGGGGGGTTTGGAAATCACTTAAAACATGTAGAAATGCAAAAAAAAAGGTTTTTTTCTCTAACAATTTTTTTGGGGGGAGGGGGGGGGTTGGAAATCACTTAAAAACATGTAGAAATGCAAAAAAAAAAAAATATTTTCTCTAACAAATTTTTTTGGGGGTGGTTGGGGGGGACCAAGTCCAAAATCTAATGGCATGATCCTTGGACCATACCTAACCCCCACCAAGTTTCGTTCGAAATCCGTCGAGGAGTTTTTCCGTAATACAAAAAATTTAACATTTTCACGCTCACGCTCACGCCGGGGGTATCGCTATAGCTCTCTGTTCTTCGAACAGGTGAGCTAAAAACCATCCCTGGGAATATCACAACAAACAAACTACAGTTGGAAGCCGTCCGGGGCTCAGTAACGATCCTCAAGAGAACCCTCGGCACAAAAACTTGAAAACAGAAACATCACAGCTTGGTCCATGAATCGTGACCCTGAACCAAAATGAAGGGGGATACTTTGAGCCTGCCCTGGGAGGACTCCATTCCACATTCTGAACCCCCACATATGTAGATACTAATCAACGACACCACACACCACACACACACACACACACACACACACACACACACACACACACACACACACACAACACCACAGCCTTTTGTTTGAAGAGATACAAATGAACATGGGGTTTTTATTAAGGACTTTTCCATTTCTTTTTTCAGCTTCTTGTACTTGGGGACTTTGGGGAAGAAAAAAGATGAGTGCACAAGACGCATGATGCACTTTATTATGTCCAACAGCCTTTCACTGAAATTGAACCTTTGTGGGCAAAACGAGAAGAAGGCCTTTGGAAATACTAACATGTTTGAAGCTGTTTGCAATAAGTGCTGCTACAGTTTACGTTTTTTCTTTCGTTAATGTTTGTCGTAAAAAAAAAGTTTTCTTATTTCAAGCAAATTGCAGAGTACTGTACAAATTTCATCATAATGTTCTTTACACAAAGAGACTTGGTGTCCGATTCTAACTCCTATAAGTTAGTAAATTACAGTGAAGCAAGTAAACACTATTTC
This sequence comes from Eptatretus atami, assembly GCA_035128595.1. Taxonomy (NCBI): domain Eukaryota; kingdom Metazoa; phylum Chordata; class Myxini; order Myxiniformes; family Myxinidae; genus Eptatretus; species Eptatretus atami. The sequence goes on along the minus strand of CM068959.1, from coordinate 22,759,709 downwards.
AATGAGGAAATTTGAAAAATTGATATGCAAATATTATCGATAACCTTGTTCTCTTTTCTTTCTTTTATTTTAGGTCAACAAAAGAAATGCACAAACTTCGGAGTTGCACAAAGAGGATGTGTAGAACAGTAGCGAGAAAGTGGCTAATGGGGTGTGATGTGTAAAGTTGCTCTGGGAGAGAGCGATTGTGTGTGAGAAGAGATTTATTTGTATATGAGAATGTTCTGCTGTATTGATATGTGTTATAGATTAAGGGTGAGTGCGAATTTGTGTGTTTGTTAGTTTTTGATATATAATATCGTCAGAATTGGTTTTGTTAAAGATGATGTTTTATATTTGATATGTACCAGATGTTTAGTTTTGGTGAGAGAGTATAGTATAGAATTCAGGGCAAAAATTGATTCACTCTTTATTCAGTGAGACATTTTGGTATTTTTGTTTGTTTTTATTATTACATGGTCTAGGCTGTGGAGAACTATGACACAGAACAAACAAGAAAAAAGCAATCAGAGATTGCAAACCTCGCCAGGACTTATTTGAGTGGTGTATTTTTACAGGTTTTAGGGTAAATCCAATATGGCTGCCAAACCGTGTGACCTATGATGTCATATGTGTGACCCTTTTGTTCCTCAAGGATAGGCGGTCATATGTGTAAAGTTTCGCCTCGATCTTTTCAGCCATTTCAGAGAAGAAGGTTTTGAAGGTTTAAAAAAACACAATATGGCTGCCGATCACGTGACCGATGACTTCATGAAATTTTCTTCTGTGGACCATTTTATCCGAGATTACCCTCAAAAATGTTCATATTGATCGGATGTGGGTTCTACATATGCAATTACAACGTCATAATGAGGGCAACTATGACATCATAAAAAATCACCCTCATTCCCATGAGGAGTACTTGCTATGTGCCAAGTTTCAATTTTTTCCTTGGACATACATTATGTTTCAGACATACAGAGGTCCAATTTTTTTCCCCGTTTTTCTAAATATGGCTGCACACACCGTGACTCATGACGTCATACTATCATTGAAACATTCTACTCTAATGGGTAGTCACACAATGGTGAAAATTTCTTATCAATCCGACAAGCAGTTGCGGAGAAAAACACGAAAGTTCTGTGCGGACAACAGACAGACAAATAAACCAATGTCACCCGTAGGGTGATCCGTATCTTGCCAAAAGGTGACACGTGTGACTTCTTTAAGGTCACACTGAGGTGAACAGAGCTGCTATCCACAGGAGCGACTCTTGAGGAATATCTGCCTACGAGAGATTCCGATGAGAATCGTTCTACAGAGTAACCATGAAAAATATGCGTTTGCCCTCATACGTCACCAAATCACGTCATAATGTCTCAAGCTTGATATATCTAAGAAGCACTCATCGAGGTGTTCAATTAAGGTACTACACGATATGGTTCCTAAAACTTGAAAAATTTGACCTTGGGGTCAAATATGTTTGACCTTAGGCGTTAACCATGACAGGTCAAGGCCAATCGCCACCAAACATTAATCAGCCTGAATGCCAGACCATGAACTATATTCCCATGAAGTTTGAAGACGATCCGATCAAATTACTCAAAAAATAAGGTTCGTCGACTCCCCTGATTTGCGACAAAGTGACCTTGACCTTTGACCTTGACCTTCAAAATTTTATGCGCTGAAAGGGACCTCTATAGGCTCTGATATGCGGTTACAAAAATTTCCAATGATAACTGTGGCTCTGCAGAGTGATTTATACGTGATTACAGATAAAAAAACAAACAACAACAAAAAAAACACATGAAGGTCAAGGCCAATCGCCACCAAAAATTAATCAGCTGGCGCCAGACCATGAACTATCTTCCCATGAAGTTTGAAGACGATCCGATCAAAATTACTCAAAAAAAATAAGGGTTTTGTCGATTCCCCTGATTTGCGACAGTGACCTTGACCTTTGACCTTGACCTTCAAAATTTTATGGCCTGAAAGGGACCTCCATAGGCCTCTGATATGCGAAGTTACAAAAATTTCCAATGAAAACTGTGTCTGCAGAATTTTTTTTTTGTGATTAACAAGACAAACAAACAAACAAACAAAAAACATACAGACTGACTAACATATCTTGGAAAAACTTCGTTTTGGCAAGATAACAAACAACAAACAAACGGACTCCAAATGCAATATACCCTCTCCGAATTCTTCGGCGGGGTAATGAGGATCCAACATAAAGGGAACATCATCTAGGAGAAGGGAAACACCAACAGCAGGGCGGAGGGAGAAAGTAGATGGAGGCAGACAAACAAGGGATGCGGGTAACGACGAGGGGTAAGGAGAATGCAAGGGTGGACAAGATGGATATATAAGCAAAATTTTGGGAGGGAATGGGGTGGTTTCACAGATGTAGAAAAGATCGTGGTTTGAATGGGGATGACTTGAGATGGTGGTGAACAGCTGTCTTGAAGATCTGGAGGGAAGAATGAGATTGAATAGAGTGTGGAATGTGGTTCCACAGGCAGGAAAAAGAGAGGAATAAATGAGTGGAGTGAGCAGTGATTCTGGATCTTGGCAGTTTCACTCGGAGGTTTTACTGGTGGACCGCGTGCGTCCTGCAGATACCGGGGGAAACAAAGCACGAAGATGGCAGAAGGTGCGAGTCCAGAATGAGGTGGAAGAAGCCAGAAAGACCCGACCTGTCGCCGATGGCAAAGTGATAGGCCCATAGACTCAGCCTCATCGCAAGATAATTCCAACGATCTTGAAAGCCTTTGTTTCCATGCTCAGGCTGAGCAAGATGGAGGCAGGGGAACAGCTCAGAGGGGAGAGCAGTACTCATCAAGCTGCAGATGTAGGTGGATAGGAGTTATGGTGTGCCAAGGAAGGACATTGCTCAACTGAGATGCTAGTCGGCATCTGCTTTGGAGGCCAACTTTGAAATGTGTTTGCCAAAGAAAGATCATGGGCTAATAGTGAGGCCCAAAGGTTTTGAGTTACTGAACTTCTTCAAGAGAATTGTTCAAGTCGATGGGAGGGTCGCCAGAGGGACCGTTCGGAGAGAGATAGTGAGAGTGTGACATTTGTCAGATTGAAAGACATATTCCAAGTGTTTGTCCATATTGTGATTTTAAAAATGTCTGAAGAGGGGAAGAGGCTGCAGCCTGGCTGTCTGAAGGATGCGGGATGTCATGGCACAGGGTGGAGTCATCCAGCAAATTGATAAGAGGACTTTCCAAAGAGTAGAGAGATAATTTATGAAGATCAGGATAGGACTGGGCCAAGAATACTGCCTTAGGGCACTCCAGCTTTTGATAGGGAGAGGAGATGAAAAGATTCTGTTAGAGTGCACACGTTGGCTACGAGAGTCGAGGAAGTCAGTAAGCCATGTGTGGAGTTGGCCTTCGATTCCATACGTAGACATTTGGAGAGCAAGGCAGGAGGCCAGGCTGTATCAAAAGCATGAGATACAGTATGTCCAGAGAGACGGCCCTGAACTTATGTCAACATTGAGGGCTTCCATCCATTGTTAGGTGAGTCAAAGCAGCATGTCTAAGGTGGAGTGACTGGTGTGAAACCAAATTGGTGATCTTTTGTGATCTTAGGTGAAACCAAATGAGTTGTTGGAGAAAAGGAAGGTTTTAATATCAACTGCGATGAAGAATTCCATGACCTTGCTTGTGATTGAAGTAAACTGATAGGTCTGTTGTTGAGGGATCCGTTTTTGCACCTTTTTATGTGGTGCATTGATGTTGATGGATTTCGAGGCAGATGGAAGATGACCTCTCGCATAAATAACGGACAGAGAAATGATGTGCAAGACCAGAAGAGCAGGTATTTAGGACACGTGAAATGATGCCCATCCAGTAAAAGATGAATAAAAGATTAATGTAGTTGGCTATAGTATAAAGTACGGAAGGGTGTTTTCAGATGTAGGTTCGAGCTCTGTACGTGACTTGGTATTTTTTTTACGCCCCTCCCTCTCTCTACACACACAGTGGGAGATGGGGTTTGCAGTTGTGTGTGTATGTGTGTGTATATGTCTGTCTGGCCATAACTTTTCTTTACAGAAGATTAATGTAGCTCTGGATTAATGTAATTAACCATTTGAGCTTTTGTCATCAAATTTTCAACAAACTTTAGTATGAGAGTATGGACAAAATAATAAAAAAATTGGATCAAAATCTGAAAGGGCAAAGTCATAGAACGATAAATTGCCTTTATTAGCCCGGCCACAGGGCCTCAAGCAGAGATGCCCCGATTTTAGTCTCACCCCGAAGGGGTTGCGAGGCTATTGCAATGCCGTTGTGTGTTTTGCTGGCCATCTCTATGGGATTGAAATAAACCCGTTAAAAAACAAATTGTCTTTTTCCTGAACCACTTAACACATTGATGTGAACCTCATACATAATGATCAATTAGCATTGGGGAATATCGTTTGATTTTGTTTTTTTCATATTCACCTTCATTGATGCAATTTTGGTTAAAAGTGCACAAAAGTGGTCGTTAATATCCTCACATTCAATCAATAATAATCAATAATGCTCCGGATCATGGCAATGCATGTGCATAATAAGGTGCATGGATGATATGGGTATATGGGCCATAATAGCGGCGTGTCCATTTACCGATAGTGTTTTTTGTTCAGAATTAGCGTGCAAGGCGAGACGATGCGCTCTACTGGGTGCTGTTCTAGGTTTTAATTGCTATGTGTTTATTTATTCACCATTGAGCTTCAGTGGTGTCTGTTCAGCCGTAACATTTTTACTAATTGAGCATTTTGTCATCAATCTTCAACAAACCTTATTTATCTATCTAACTAATAATGTCAATGTGTTGTGTGTGTGTGTGTTTGTTTGTGTGTGTGTGTGTTTGTGAGAATCTCCTCTGTAACTCCAAAACCATGAAACCCAGCAGCCTGAAACTATGGCAGTGCCAGATTAAGGGTCTCCAAGGGAGTGCATGAGTGAATATTGGTGTTGAGTTAATTAAGACACTCTTTTGTAGACTAACGGCATTAATTTAATTATATCCTTTATCAGGCCATCTTCGGCCACCTTGCTCTTGATGGGGTCTTAAGGCGCATTCGGTTACCTCGCTGGGGTGTAATTCGGCATTTTGTTTGGCCTGCTCAACAATGCCTTGAGTTGAAACAGGCCGCACACAATTTCTTCACGAGAAAGTGTTTTTTTTCACTTTCCTCACATATCATCGGAACACCTGATCATCATACCTACGATAAACGCCTGGAGACGCCAGCGTTCGTGGCTTTATTTCATTTCCGCACATGCCATAACCTCGAGAATCTCTTAAACTAAGCCCAATTAAATTTATGCTCCAGAATTGAACTTAGCAGCAGTTCAAACTGCTAACAAAAAGTGTTCATTGTCTAATTCAGACATTGCTTGGGTGCTTCTCGGCTGCAATGGGTTTATATGACCAGATTGGCAATCAGTAATCGCTTGCAAGCCAGGTATTCCGTTGGAGTGCTTGCTTGAGTGCTTAAGCCATTTGGCGAGCGTCCAACAAGCTGCTTGATTATTTGTTTTCAAAACACCAGAAGTAAGACCCGTCACTTCGCTGATTGAAATGCCAATCTTGTGTGTAATTACTCAAAAAAAATCCCAGAATAAAAATTAACTGTCACCCTTAGAAATCATGCGAATAAATTATTGAAAATATCAACTGCTTCTTGTATCCTTTTCTTATCTGTGTTGCAATTGGAGAGACGTGCTTTGTCATGCTTTAAAAGGCGTATAATCCAGCGTTTTCTGAATGGAATCGATATGAGAATCAGGATTGAAGTAGAAGGCATTCGGTAGAGCGCATACCTCCACCACATGATGCCCTGATCCGAGAACATATCGATCCCAACATGTTTTTGAAATTTCATGACATACAGTACTATATCGTTTTTTGGCCCAATTATCTCAACGGTGAAGAATCACTTAAAAAAATAAATAATTCTCGTATCCAGATCGGATTCGGATCTTCACTAAAATCGAATTATTCGTCCTTGGCGACACACCAACCTGTCCACCAAGTTTTTCGAATCCGTCTACAACTTTTTAGATATCATGCTATATATCGGTTTAGCCCAATCTCTCAACGGTGAAAGAATCACTTAAACAATTCTAATAGTCGGATCCAGATCCGAATCTTCACCAAAATCTAGCAGTTCATCTTTGTCACACATCCAACCTGTCCACCAAGTTTTATCCGGATCCGTTCACAACTTCTGAGATATCCTTTACACAAACAACAAACAGACAGAAAGGGGTGAAAACATAACCTCCTTCACCTTCGGTGGCAGAGGAATGAGACTCACATTATTTGTAAGTGAAGAAGAAGAAGATGAAGGGGAAGAGATTTTCCACCCGGTTTTACATAGAACACACGGCACTTAAAAAGAAAAACGTTGCTGTTTGGCCATGTTTTTATCACCGTAATGCCCTGGTATGCTTCATTCCCTTACTCTCATGCTGCTTTTTTCACCCTCCCCTCACGGTTTCTTTCTTCCCTTATCTGTCTTCCCACCCTCTCTTCCACGCTGCTTACCTCCCCTCATGCTTCCTTCCCCCACTCACGCTTCTTTCCCCTCCTCTCATGTTTCCTTCCCTCCTTTCACGCTGCTCTCCTCCCCTCACGCTGCCTCCCCACCCCTCGTGCTGCCTTCCCCTCTCCTCGTGCTGCCTTCCCTCCCTCGCGCTGCCTCCCTCTCCTCGCGCTGCTCCCCCCTCCCCTCGCGCTGCCTTCCCTCACCTCGTGCTGCTTCCCCTCTCTCGTGCTGCGCTTCCCTCTCCTCGTGCTTTCCTCCCCACCCTCGTGCTGCCTTCCCCCTCTCCTCGTTTGCTGCTTCCCCTCCCCTCGCGGTGCCTTCCCCTCCTCAACATGCCATCCCTTCCCTCGCGCTGCCTTCCCCTCCCTCACGCTGCCTTCCTTCCCTCGGACTGCCTTCCCCTCCCATCGCACGCTTCCCCTCTCAAGTCTGCCCCTTCCCCTCGCGCCTGCGTCCCCTCCCCTCACAGCTGCCTTCCCTTCCCCTCGACTGCTCCCCTCCCCTCGGACTGCCTTCCCTCCCTCACACTGCTTCCCTCCCTCAACGTGCTGTCCCTTCCTGCGCTGTTGCGTCCCTCCCCTCGCGCTGCCTTCCCTCCCTCAACGTGCTGTCCCTTCCCCTCGCTGCGTCCCCTCCCCTCGCACTGCCTTCCCCTCCCCTCACGCTGCCTCCCCCACCCTCATGTTCCTTCCCCTCCCCTCACGCTGCCTTCCCCTCACGCAATCCTCTTCTCTTTTTCTCTCCCCTCCCCTCCTCTCCCTCCCTCCTCTCTCTCCCCCTCCCCTCCCTCCCTCCTCTCTCACTCCCTTCTCTCTGAACCCTCTCTCCCACCTCTTCTCCCCATCCCTCCTCTTCTCTCCCCTGCCCTCCTCTCTCTGTCTCCACCTCCCTTCTATCTCTCTCTCTCCTTCCCCGTCCTCCCTCTCTCCCACTCCCTTCTCTCTGAACCCTTCTCCCACTCTCTCCACCTCTCTCCCCACCCTCCTCTTCTCTCCCCCTCCCTTCCTCTCTCTGTCTCCACCTCCCTTCTATCTTTACCCCCTCCCTCCTCTTCTCTCCCCCTCCCTCCTCTCTCTGTCTCCACCTCCCTTCCATCTTTACACCCCCTCCTCCTCTTCTCTCCCCCTCCTCCTCTCTCTGTCTCCACCTCCCTTCTATCTTTACCCCCTCCCTCCTCTTCTCTCCCCCTCCCTCCTCTCTCTGTCTCACCTCCCTTCTATCTTTACCCCCCTCCCACCTCTTCTCCCCCAGCCCTCCTCCTCTCTTCTCCCCACCCTCCTCCTTTCTTCTCCCTCCGTCCTCCTATATCCCTTCTCTCTCTCTCTCTCCTCTCTCTCTCTCTCTCTTCTCTCTCTTCTCTCTCTCTCTCTCCCTTCCCCGCCCTCCTCTCTCTCTCTCTCTCCTTCCCCGTCCTCCTCTCTCTCTCTCTCCCTTCCCCGTCCCTCCTCTCTCTCTCTCCTCCCTTCCCCGTCCCTTCCTCTCTCCCACTCTTCTCTCTGAACCCCCATCCACCTCTTCTCCCAACCCCTCCTCTTCTCTCTCCCCTCCCTCCTCTCTCTGTCTCCACCTCCCTTCTATCTTTACCCCTCCCTCCTCTTTCTCTCCCCTCCCTCCTCTTCTCTCCCCCTCCCTCCTCTCTCTGTCTCCACCTCCTTCTATCTTTACCCTCCTCCCACCTCTTCTCCCCCACCCCCTCCTCTCTCCCCCCTCCATCCTCTCTATATCCCTTCCCTCTCTCTTTCTCCCCCACCTAATATTCCCGTCAGCGAAGCGAGGTGTTGTATTTGCTAGTTAATGAGAATATGAAGAACACAAGTCAATAAAAATGTACAATCCCTTTTTTCCACTGAATTTTTTTTTTTCTTTCTTGACGAAACTAACTTCATGAAAGTTCTCGTTTCATCAAGTTTAGTTTGAGTGCAAAAGTGGACGTGGATGGCTTTTCATTTTGAGATGCCTTTCTTCGTTCCCTTTGCAGCCACAATGGCGACAATACCTGAACAGAGCAAGGAACTAAAGGGCCATTAAGCCATAAACACACCATAATTATCGATATTCTGCTTGCTCACGGTTCGCAATCCGCGTTAACTTGTCACCATAGATTCATCACTCTAATACTATCGGATGGCCATATTTCTAATCGGTTTGTGGGTTGATTTTTTATGATTCTTGTTCAGTGAGTTCGTCCCCAGCCGAGATAAAACCATTTAATTTCTGTTTGTGTCGGTTAAAGAATCAAGATCGAAGCTGAAAGTCAAAAGTGTATGTAGTGAAAAGTGATCTTGGTTTACTACTAAACCAATGAGGCTTTGTAACAAAACTTCAGAGTTATTTGGAGTCCACCAGGAAAGAAATTGTTCAATTATGTTGGAAGGAGATCAAAAAGGTCAACATCGCAGAAGCCAGTGACCATTTGGCGAAGTGACCTTAAACACACCTTGAACTGAAAACTGTCGAGCAAATGTGGACAAAACCCCCGTGGACGTATTGGCCATCGGGAAAGATGTCACTGGACATGTTTTGTGTTTCAAAATGTAGAGTCTCAGTTTTTTAACTTGAAATGCACCTTATTACTTACTAGTGAGGAATGCTTACACATTGTAAGCAATACAACGCGTGGTTTTGTGTTCAATGTAGAGTCTCAGTTTTTAACTTAAATGCACCTTACTACTTACTAGTGAGGAATGCTTGCACATTGTAAGCAATAACAAGCCGTGGTTTTGTGTTCAAATGTAGAGTCCTCAGTTTTTAACTTGAAATGCACCTTACTACTTACTAGTGAGGAATGCTTACACATTGTAAGCAATAACAAGCCGTGGTTTTGTGTTCCAATGTAGAGTCTCAAGTTTTATAACTGAAATGCACCTTACTACTTCTATGAGGAATGCTTACACATTGTAAGCAATAACAAGCGTGCTTCCCCATTGTGTTTCAAGTCGCTCACCTGCATTTGATTTTTAATTTATTTTATTTTCATTTATTATATTTTCTATTAACGATGCTTTCCGACGGTTTGTGTGAATGTTCCGGTTGTTTTTTTTGGCTCAGGAAAGGAACCCTAAGGGATTTCCCTCGTTATGAGTCCGCGAAGCATCGGGACGCCAACACTCTTGCTTGTCTCAGTTGCTATAACGATGACATTGCCTCAAATACTTCAGGGAAAGAAAAACGAAAATTATTAATTGGCAATCTTGCCAGTTTAGCGGTTGATTCGATTTGATCTGGTGGTCCCACTGTGTCACTCTTGATCTGATCCACACTGTTTGAGTTGGCACAGTCTGGTCACGAGCAGTGTCCCTTTTTCAGGGCAGTTAGCTTGTGCTTTTGTGTGATCTGACAATTGCTCCTGACAGTTGATTTAATCTGCAAATTGAAGCACAGTTTTTTTTTTGGGGGGGGGGGGTCTTTGAATTGGAATATGTGGAGGCTTGCGCATTGCTGTTCTGTGCATTGGGCGCGCAGAGTGAGTGCTGCTTTGGTCAGTGATTCCATGAAAGTGTTGATCTAATTGTTGCGAATCTGGAAGCCATGACACACAAACATACCGGTCCTGTAGACAGTTTTATATCGGTAATATGTGTTTTATGTTAGGGTCCCCGTCCCTCGTTTAATTGGTGAATAAATGTACTTGTGCTGTGAGTTTAACTTTGATGGGTTTTCTTTCATTCTTTACACCCTCACACACTACGACAACGCCAGCATACCTTCAACCTCGCTCTGGCCGACACCATTGCCTACGTGCGTGTCAACACGTACGTGGCGGAGCCACGCACAGAATATTATTCCTCTGCCTGTTTGGTGGCGGAGTTCAAGGAGGAGCCTCGTGGCGGCCCTCGCCAATAAAGTGCTACGGGTGGGGTGACCGCCGCTCAGCCAATCAAGATCCCGCGACGGAGGAAAGGGGGTCCGCGTGACGTCACCGACGCCCACCGGGCCAATCAATGGACTTGCCGGCTCGTTTTGGCCACATAACAGGGCGACCGAGCAGTTCTGCGCGCCAAAACCGTCCAGAAGGGAGAGCGGGCAGAACCCGGGGGAAAAAAAAAAGGCCGTTCCCACCCCCCCCCCCGGAGACAGGGTGGAATACGGGTGCGAGCGATTCTGACCTCGAGGAGAAGAAGAAGAAGAGTGGCTTGAGAGACACGATCCCCACCAGAGCCGCAAGGGTTTCGCGCCGCGTCCCTGCCGACACACGAAGGAGAATTGGGAGATCCTGCCCGCCGACAAGGACTGGAAGGGGTGCTCGCCGTCTCTCTGCAGATACCGAGGAGAGCTGTGGTTGTCGGCACGAGCGCTGACGGAGCTCGGAGGGGCCGCTCGCGGCTTCGCTGGTGGTCTGGGTTGGAATCGGCGCGAGACCACGAGGTGGACGGTCCGAGGCAGGCTCTGGTCTTCAGCTCGCCTTCCCTCCGAGCTGGAGGCCTCAATAAAGGCTGTGGGCCTACCGTTTATTTTGTGTGTGTGTGTGTGTGTGTGTGGTGTGCGTGTGTGCGTGTGTGCGTGTGGTGCGTGTGTGCTGTGTGCGTGTGTGCGTGCGTGCGCTGTGTGCGTGTGTGCGTGCGTGTTGTGCGTGTTGTGCGTGTGGTGTGTGGTTTGTGTGTTTGTGTGTGTGCGTGTGTGTGTGTGTTTGTGTGTTTGTGGGTGTGTGTGTGTGCGTGTGGTGTGCGTGTGTGCGTGTGTGGTGTGTGCGTGTGTGCGTGTGGTGTTGTGTTTGTGTTGTGCGTGTGTGCTGTGTGTGCGTGGTGTGTGCGCGTGTGTGCGTGGTGCGTGTGTGGTGTGTGTGGTGTGTGTTCTGTGCCAGTCTAGTAAGTAAATAAATTGTTAGTGCACTTGCAGTACATACGTGCCTCTTAATTATCCGGATAACTCTGCTTCTATACGTGCCCCCCTTGCCCCTTATAAAATAAACCCATGTGTTAAATGTATCGGTTTTGTTTTGCCTTTCTTGTATTGGTTTAACATTGGTGCGTGTGGAGAATTAGCCAGGCTGTTGCTGCTCGTAAAGGGACTTTGGACCGAGCGGAAGCTCGTGACCGTCCGCTCGGGTCACAACACGGTTCGAGTACGCAGCGGTCGTTCCGTACGAGCATCGTCGAGGGTGAATTTTCCCCGTAGTTTTGGACGACGTGAGTATATTAGGTAAATTGACATTGGGCAATCGACCCTACGCCCGTGGTCGATCTATTGGCGAACTTCAGTCCGATAAGGGACCGTCGGCTCCGAGTTAAGTCCTGGTCGGTGGAGAGGACCCTCCAAAGGTAAATCCGGGGTGATGATCCGCTGGAGCCGACCTACTGCTTTTTTTTGCCATGCTAGCGGTTCGCTGTGCTCTCGGCAGCCGATACCGGGATGCCGCTGGCAGCACTATTGCCCCGTAAGTGTGGTCCCATTACGGCGGCAAGATTTCATAGAACTTATCTCTTTGCTTGTAACCTTGGTGAAGTTCACTGGAAACAGGTTTTTGGTTTGAGTGATCGAGAATTTCTGACTTTCTGTCCAACATACAAAGGTTGGAGATTTGGACCAGTATTTTTCATCATGGGCTATCTTCAAGTGTTGTCTCTCCTTTCCTATATTGTCTGACAAGTTTCCTGCAGGTCTCTGGCATGTGTCATATAGTTGTTATGATTGGACAAGATGGTGTAACTGATGGTCCTCTATAAAAAACATAATTTTGGCTGGTGCAGGTAGATTCGTTGTCTTGGGTGTAAACTTGAAAATTGAGCAACTCGCTCTTGTTGCATATATTGACCTGACATAGCATTTCCTCCAACACTGACGATGACCATCCAGACCATTCGTTCTGCTAATCATTGGAGTTGGGGATATCCAGGGTGGGAAAGTTGTGTGCTTGATGGACCAGTTTACGCATACATGTTGTATTGTTGTTTGTAATGCTTTCCCAATGAATTGGAGACACCATAATCGGATACTGTCCTACAGGCGCCCAAGAAGACTGAATGTTGATGCTGGGATTTGTGCAACTAATGCACTTGAATGTTGCTGATTAACTTGTGAAGACCCAGATATTTGAGTGGTAGTCCACAATGACAAGGAAGTCTAACTCAATTCAATTTGGAAACAGGTCATTACGAAAGCTTGGCTTAAAGGGTGAGGGTATATTAATGGGCTTCAAAGTGTTTTTTCAGCTGTCGATCCTGTTTTTTTTTTCAAGCTTTGGCACTGTTCCAACAAACTTGGCTAAGTTGTCATTGATTTTAGGCCAGCATAAAGAGATACGAGCTAGAGCGTTTGGTCTTCCCACATCCAAGGTGTCCAAATGTGGAAGTTTGGCTGAGAATGAACTGCACGCATTGACTCAGGTAATGAGGACTTCTCTTCTCTTGAAGATGACACCACTAGAAAACTCCAAGTTTATCTCTGTACTTCAAATATGGTTTTCAGGTCTCGTGGAAGTTCTTTTATGGACTTTGGCCACATAGATTACTTTGTCGGCATTACTTTCAGGACAGGGTCCAGTTGCTGTCCCAATGCTGTTGCGCATCATCCTTGCTAACACCCAAAATTGATTAACGCTATGTTCCTGGTTCTGGGCCATCATTGAGAGTAACATTTCCTAAACCTATAAGTCATGGGACACTGGCATCCTGCTCAGTGCATCGGCGAAGTATCATGGAGGCCTCTGGATGGTACTGATGAAAGAAATGTGGTCTTAATCTTGAAATTTGGAGTCTTTGAAGATGTGGGTGGGGAATGGTTCAATGGTTTTTGCAGATCATCACTCAATGGCTTGTGATCTGTATGGACGTGGAAGTGCTGCCACACCGTAATTATGGAACCATGTACCCTAACACGAATGCTTCGGTGTCCGCTTTCATGTTTGAATAGTTGGGGTTGGCATTTGTTTTGGTGATATGCTCTTTGATGTAAATACAACTGTTTTCCATGTTGCAAAAGGCATACCCCAGCCTTTCTGAGACTCATCAATTTCCTTGGGTGGTCGGCACTTTTTGGGACTTGTAATTTGCAAGGCATGATTCAAGTGGAGCATTGAGTGCTTGATAGTAGTGAATGCTTCCTTTAAGCGATAACGCAGTGATAGCAGTCTTCTTGCCACATTTATGGTATTATCTTTGCACAGCGGTTCCTTGCAGAACTTACTGAAAAATTGGGTAGATGTAAGTTGAGACGGGAGTTCATGAGCTCAATTTAATTCTAAAAAGTCCTTATTTTGGGGAGTCGGAAATTGGCTAGATGTCTGCTATTTGTCCCAGCGTCTGGGTGTAGCTAGTTTTTGAGTAATACCGAGCTGAGAAGTTTGATTTGGTTCACTTTGATTTGGCACTTCTGCCATTGAAGACAATCCTCCTGCCTTTTCAAGCCTTTTTGGAGAGGTATATAGTGGGTTAGCATCATGTTTTCCCTCATTCTACCTTACCAGAGATCTCCCTAATTCCAGATAGTCGCAAGGGAAGTCGCTGAAAAAATATCGACCAAATGTGAGTACAAAGGTTGTCAGCTCCTGTGGAATTCCTACATTGAGATGAACTGACCAGTAAACCTTTTTGCATCCAGCTTGAAGAAAAGGATTAATTTTTTGGGGGGTGCTGTTGAATGCTGGGTTGAGCCTCTTCCCAAGTACGGTAGGTAATTTGCCACAGTTTATGGACACATCTTTTGAGACTGTTTGTTGAGCTGCTGGAGCCCAGACATAGCCCTCAAAGACCATCTTTCTTGATGCTCATAATAGAACTAACACCAATCTGTATGGTGCGTGACATGTTTATCAAGCGACAGCATGTTGTTCCATCAGATTCCTGTCAAACTCTGCTTTTCAGCTTGGGCTTTCACAATGTATGCCCGCATTTTGTGTGAGACATTGATGCTTGGTTTGACGTCTTCTTTGGTGGAGCTTGTTTAGATGAGCTGTAATGTTGAAGTTTTGATGTTTTCAAACTGCTTTGGGAAATGTCATTTGAAAAGTCCCGTATATGCGAGTTGATTGGTGAGGCGAGCTGTGTATATGATTCTTGTAAGGTGTCCCTTGAAAGTGAGGAGGGTTGACGTGGAAGTGGTGGGTTTGCTTTTTGGATTCTGTTGAGTTAATGGTGAACTGACAGTGTGGATCGTAACACGCTTCTTACCATGTGGGGTAAACCGCCATCACTGGGCCAGGGTACGTCCACAATGTGAATCTCTGCTTTGGACCACCTAATCCTTGTATATGCACTGATGTGTTACACTTGATGTACCTGATCTCAGAGCCATTGTAGGCTGTTAAGCTTTGCTCTGGTTGGTTGGGTGAGAGACTTTCAGTGATCGCCATACATCTGTTTGATAGTTCGGAGTGGAAATGTGTTTGCACTGGCACAGTGTCAATCCTTGTCTTGAGGAGTTTCTGTCCCCAAGGAGGTCAGGAACAGATGACATATAGTGTGGTGAAAGCTTCATCGTACTTTATATGGCTGTACTAGCAAATACCACGCGTTGCTTCTGACGGTTTATATTAAAGGGGGGAGGAGAAAATAGGAGGGAGAGGGAGAGAGAGCGATGAGAGGGTGGGGGGGGGGCGGGTGCGGGGGGGGGGGGGAGGAGGGGTGGGGGGAAGAGAAGAGACCATGCAGTGGAGGTAATTACACTTCGGTGCCGCGGTCCGAGACCCAAAACA
>CM068959.1:22729127-22744520 GCA_035128595.1 Eptatretus atami | reverse complement strand
GGTCTAAGTTTAAGCATGAATGAAGGAATTTCAGATTGTGACTTAGCCATTTGTAAAGGACTACATTGGTGGTTAAACAAAACCTTCTCTGAATGAATTTTATTTGATTTTGTCGAAGAAATGAGTGGTGGATTGGAAAATGGGATTAGCACGATTTTAAAAACTTCAAGGTAATTCTGGAAAATTTAACTTAGGCCGCCTTGTGGTTATGTCACGTGCCATCTGGCTAGAGAGTCAGGTAAGGTATGGGATAGCATGGCGACCAGAGGAAGAACGCGTCGCTGCCGTCCACTTTCGCCGGTACTAATAGCACTCAGGGGGCCTCCGTCTGGCATAAACACCTACAGATGCAGATGCCTGGCCATCCCATCTCCTTGAGATTGCTGATAAACAATCTGCTGCAACCACGAGGCACGTGGTAGTTCCATTGGCCTCCTCCACTGAACGAGACTCCTGATCGCTGGAGAGAATCTGGTGAGATGCAGGATCAGACATCAGGAAAAACAGAAGCACACATGTCCATTTAAAATTACAGCGCAGCCTTGATGCCTCAACAGACTATGCAGGTAACCAAATCTGCATTTAGAGTTTCTACTGCTCAGCAACCACGAGTTGAGACACAAAGATCCGACAAGCGATAGCCAAGGTGATTCTCTTGAAGAGACCTTTGGTACCAAAGGAATTAAGTCCTCTCTGTCTCATAAAAGATCCTTGGTCATAGTCCCAAATTACATGCCATTAGGAGCAAGAATGGAAGCACAAGGACCTGAAAGACTCAGACTTTTGTCCTCCCTGCAGCAGAGATACCGGCTAAGCGCCAGACCAACCATAGAATCACCAAGAATCGCATGACTCCTCAGGCCCGACCCAAGACGTCTATTGACCTCTGACTCACAGACCTCAGCAGAGACATTGAATATCACTTGCCAAGGTCAGATGAATTTCTCACACAACGCTCAACATCCTCACAGCACAAAACAGGCACAGAAACAGTTGACATGGTCATCATCCAAGATGTCATTGGAAGCCTGGATCTATGTTGAACAACAGGAAAACCACCATAAAACACACTGTTGGCAATAATTACCAAATTCCCTCATTCAAGCATCCTCGAGGCTCACCAAAAGGATATCTAACATCTCCGGCAAGATGAACTGCCATACATCTGTGAAAAGAAATACAAAGGTCAGAAGATCTTGACATTCTCAAAATGAATAAGCATACACCAACAGCTTTTAGATCTCTCCGACATCCTCCCAGAATCCAGTCCATACAAGTGCTGAAAAGTGGTGGAGGGCCATTAATCACACCCCTGACGTCCAATCTCTGACAGCTGGTGGATACAGTCTGGTACAAAAACCGCATTAAGTAACCGACACCAAGCACGGAGCGTTCAACAAATTCAAGATTCCTCTGTTCAAGAGCCTACCACCCTCCTGACTCTCACTGCAGTACACAGAGGGATGGCTTGGAGATGAACGCAATGCGTGTAAATTCCCAACTGTAAGAAGGACCAATAATTTTACTTGACCACTGGTGATGCTACACTAACCCCTCACAGATTCCTGCACATAGGCCAAATCATGTCCACGACCTTAGATGCACGTACAGTTTTACTGCCTCAGCTTCCTGAACAGCTCAGCATCTGCCATTCAAGACCTGGCGCTGTGACTCCTAATTCAATGGTATCACAGTGTCCCTTGAGAGACAAAATTCTTCTTCGTTCACCTAAGAGTGATAATTTCCAGACATACCAGGATCAACATCAAGAATGGTGGAATCTTAAGAAGGCACTCCCACAACTCTTACAGGATCCGCAAAGCACCCAGACCCTCAATATTACGCCATCAAGACTGTTCGCAAATTCCTTCAGCTACCTCTCATCCTTGAGCTTGCCAGCATGCTAGCCATCGGCTGGGATGGTACCTATTCATTATTCTGGATTTAAGGTGCAACTTTAAGAGTTAGCTAACATATACAAGACCGGTGGTAATACAGTTATTTGAGGAACTGAGCACATATTCTGGTAAGAAAACCTTGCAGTTCTGGAATATCTTTCTCAGCGGAACTATCAACTAGCACATGGTCAATTCCTTTAGCACACCACCGAGACATAAAATGGAATACGAAATCTCAGCGATGAGTCTTGTGGCGCTGAAAAACCAATGAACTGGCCAGCGCCACGTAGTCCAATATGACTTCTCATAAATACGTCTCGTTGACCGTGTTGCCTGCAATTATACATTTGAAGTCAGCTTATATAGGACACAGCTAGCGAGCAAATCCTTTGGGCAATTGGTAACCATCTCAGAGCGACTAGTACCAATATAAGGTGTAAATCACCGGCCATGATCTAACCGAATTACAGTACGTACTCCGAACACACGGTCACGGTCTCCGACACCTCAGGATGTGCTACATCCGTTCACGCTTATGAAGACATTCAGATAACAGAGAATCAGGTGATCATAACCTCATCTTAGGGATAGGACATTCGGCACCCACCCAAAAGTGGAACGGCCTCATGTTTATCCAAGGAAGACTGCGTCTGGTGGACCGACACCTCAACATCACTCCGCAACCTCTCCACAATCTGACGCCTGGAATGTTAACCAGATTTCGCTCTATCATCAAAGATTGGGGGTCCGAAAGATTTTTGCTCCAACCCCGTCATCTGGTGAGCTGCTCTGCGAAGGGAAAGCATAGCAACAGTTGTATCTACCCATGGATGGTGTTTTCAGATTTTTTTTTTATGCTTTGAGAATGTTTCACGGAATGAGGTTTACGGTGGCCGGAGCGACCAAATCTTGACCACCATAACCTCCTAATAAAGAAGTAACCTCACATGCAGGAGAATAGACAATACCCACAGAAACCAGTTGGCACTAGATATTGGATGAGCAGTATGGAGCATTACAAGGAGCTTACACGCCTTTGACAGGGATATTTGATTTTTAAATCCTGCTGTGTGGACCCATATCCAAACACCCTCCCACTTCAAAAAAACACTAGTGGCAGAGACGTGTTTAGGTTCTCGCCGCCAACAAAAAAACCGTCATTGGAAACAGGTTATGTAAAGTGTTTACATACAAATCTATAGTCCAATGTCACAGATTCTGATACTGGACTGAACCTACCCAAGGATACTGGTGAAATGGCGTAAATAACAGTACAACGAGTATAAATCCCTGCAAGATATTGGAATTTTTGGATATTTTCAATGGATACGCCCACGGGTTATTTTTGTGTGAAAACTCACGGTCCTACCACAATTGTCTATCTCTCAATTATTATGGTTAACACACACTTATGGTCACCACTCACATAATTGGCTTCAATGGTATGCCTAACGGGGTACAAGCAACTACTAAGCTGTATAAGCCTGGGTTGGAATGTTGGCACAAGTCTATAAACTGTCATCACAGGGTGTTTCATCAGGCAGGATGATTAATCATGCGTCATCCTCTGGATGGACGTTAAACTAGCGCCAACGATCTGACCGGCAATTAGTTTGGTGGACGTTTAAAAGACTCTCAGTGTCCTTCGCAAAGAAAGTATGTGAGAAATTGCAAGCACCATAAACTGAAGCCAAATCCAAATCATAGCCTCCAAACTATATTCGTCGAACGTAGAGCCTGAGCCAGTCCAGTTCTATGAAAAGAAACTTGGCCTAAAAATTTCCGCCCTGGCAACCCACAATGAAACGTGAGAATAATTGGGGCACTTATAGAATAATAGAATAAGGTCCATCGATCTCTTGCCCGTGCTAAGATTTGTTTACACTTTGTTGTGTCCAGGTGAATGATAATCACCTACCAGCAACGCAATATCCAAGCAATTGGCCACTATTGTTGAAATAACATTCTGCTATTTATTTTCAACCTGTAGTTTTCACAGTGCCAAATTGATAACGCAAAATATTTATAAATTTAAAGAAATGCAATGTGCATCATATTTGGAATACACATTAAGGTATAAAATTGCAAATTGCAGTAAACGACATGAACAACACTGGTAATTATCCTTAACAGCCTCCAGATACCGAGGTTGAAATATATAATGATTGCTTCTCACATATTCATATAAAATTTGTGGCAAAGACCTGCGTTATACTTCAAATACGCGCCGCAATTCTCTCTTTGGTGGACGTTCTGATTTTTCCAATCGTCTGAGAGCCAGCCGCGGCTATGGAGAATTGTGTGTCGTACAAAACAGTCTTTCACCATGAAAACCACAAACATGTCTTGATATTGTTCGAATGAGTGCATACCAATGTATAATAAAAAGAGGTCCTTTTGAGACGCGAGGTACAAAAATAGGACACTATACCAATCAGCCACAACTGAAGGCTTCGTCCTCAGGTTATTGGTATCAATCAGGTCTCAAGCATGATGACCAACAATCTTAATCCTACGTAAATCACAGCCATGAGTGGCAATTAAACGTGTATATAAACATCCCAGCAAATGTTAATTAAACAAGATTGAAACAAAGAAAAGGATCATAAAATTGCTGAAAGACAAGGAGATACAATGTTAAATATTACAAGATGGCAGTTTCTTATACAAGTAGAAAGCATGGGCGTACAGAAAATGTGTAATCGAGAAGACCAAAGGTGTTCCGGATAAACAATATTTCAGTTAAAGGATTTTTTTTTGTGTACAAAGTCGAGGGCTCGTGGAGAAAGATAGAACGAGAATGGATCAGAAGAGATGTTAACCAGAACAAAAGAGAACAGGATGGAAGAGTAGAGATAGTTTGTGGGGAACACGATCAACAGAGCAGTTTGAGGGACAGATAGAGAGAGACTTTGACATGGGAGTAGAGGAGGACACATCACAACACACACACACAACACACATCACACAACACCCATGCATACACACACACACAAAAGGTGGATTACAGAAGCAAACTCTCAGGCAAGAAGCAACTGTAAATTATGGAAAAGGTATTAGATGGCTTAGGGGTGGGGGGTTAACAGGGCACGAGTGTAATAATACTCGAGAGGGAGATGGGGAAGGATGATATGCCACCACAAACAGTATATTTTTTGCCCAGGGGATGGTCCATAGATCCTTCCCCGCCCACCCATAATGTTTCACATGGAGTGAAAAGGAAATAAGCAAATGTTATAAATAATTCGTTTAAAAAAAAACACATTAAAACTTCTCGAAGCACTCAAAACAGCATATCAGATTAGGAACTTACGTATCTATAGTATAACAAAGATATACGTGTACCGATGTGTACTGCAATGCAGAAAACGCAATACGCACAGCATAGTGCGATTTTCCACAGATGTTTGAGGTTTTTTTTTTTCTTAAGACATATTAGTAAGGCCACATTTGGGCCATTTGTTCACATGAATCTTGGTAACAGATCAGTTTTACCGGTTTCATGTGGCTTGTTCAAAAATTATAACGTCAGTAATGAATGTAATTTTCTGATATATTGCAAGTAAAACTGCCCGCCCCACCACCCAACCAACACCCCCCGACTGTTAACTGTTTAACGGGAGTAGATATATCTATGATTTTGAGATGAGGGACGATCTGAGTGTTGGTGGACTAGCTGTCTTTGAAAGACCTGGAGGAGAATGAGGAGATTTGAAGAGAATGTGGAAGTGGTTTTAACATAGTTGGGGGGGAGGAAGAGGAAAGAAGGAGTGGAGGTGAGCAATGATTCTGGAATTTAGGAGACTTCAACATCAAGTAGAGTGTTGGTACGGAACCGTGTGCACCTACAAGATTTATATCTCTGGGGTAGAGAGAGGGTATGGGGGGAAGGGAGGGGACATAGGAAGAGAACAGAAGGGTGCAATACAAGAAAGGAGGCAGTAGAAGAACAGAAAGAACGCACCACCTGTCTGACAATGGCATCTTTGAACTTCATGGCATAAGATGAGCAAGGTCTGGCAAGGGCAGCGAATCCGCAAGTGGAGAAGCAGTACTCATGAATCTGCTGATGAAAAGCTCTTTGTAGAATGAGAATAAAGAAGTTCAGGTGTGGCCCGAAGGAAAGTTGTTATAAATTATTTGTAAACAAGTAGTATTTTAAAAAAATGGAATGTCATTAGTAGCTAAACGTATAGTACCCCAACCTAACTCTAAAACCCACACACAACACTATATTCCCCTGTGTACCTGTCCTTCCCTCTGCTTTTAGCACGTAGCATTCTCTGAATATTCCATGCAAAGTGATCATGTTTTACATCATAAAAAAGGATTACTTTCCACAACATTCAAGATACAGTAAACAGTCAGGTCAGGTCAGATTCTGTGGACTTGCTGCCAAAGGTAACAAAAAGTAAAGCTGTGACTAACGCTGTTCATAAAGTGTCGGTGTTGTCGAGCGACTAAACAGCGTCTCCTCCCCACCAGGTTTTTCTGGTGAGGAGGGTGTTTGGATATGGACACAAGCCAGCAGGATTAAAACAAAACTGTCAAAGGGCGGAGGGCTCCCTTGTGAGCCAACGGGCCATACCATATTTATGCAACAACTGGTGAGATCATGCGGACACAGATCCTCACTGCAGTTATGGGATTCTTTTTTATTAAGGAGGTTGGTGGCAGGTATTTTGCACTCCGGCCGAACGTAAAACCCTTCATTCCGCAAAAACACAAAAAATCAAGCAAGAAATCTGAAAAACCACTCCGTGGGAGGTACCTCAAAATCCTGTGCAGCTTCCCTTAACGCAGGGCAGAAACTACGGATGACGGGTATGGGGCAACAAGGCACCTTCGGCAGACCACCCAAATCTTTGAGTGAAAAAGGAGGGAAACCAACAGGGGTAACCTCCCTGGGTCAGATTGCGGATGTAGTTGTGTCGAGTGGTGCTTGAGGTAATAATCGTACCACACAGACGGCAGGTACATCACTTTGGTAAAACTTGATGGCGTTTTCGGGGGGGAATGCCTGAATGTTCAAACTAAAAAATCCATAAACCATAGAGAGGAATGATCACCTGTCTTGGCTGTATATCATCTGAGCTCAAGAGTTTGGTACATCGGTTATTGCAGCACTCTTATGAAGATTCGGAGACCGGATTGCGCGGCTCAGATTTATGGTGGTGTGGTTACACCTACATAATGGTAACTGTCCGCTAACTGATGGTTATCCATACTCAAGAGAAGTTAGCTGTAGAATTGTCCACAATAAGCTGACCCCAATGATAATTGAGTGTAACACCTGGTCAACGAGCGTATTACGAGACATAGGAATTACGATACACTCTTTAGGGTGTCATTTTCCCACTGGTCTCTGTATCGCAAGTATGCCCTCGCGACTGAGGCGAGTGACCTCACCGATGAAGGACGCATATACATAATGACCGCGTCTCGAGTCTGAAATGAGTTGATTAGTGCCTGAACCCTGACGAATACACTTCCTAGTCTTTTGGGGGATTTCAATGCATCGACTGGAATGATAGTTGAATGGTTATGGCATGTGTTGGTCCCCATGGTCCAGGAACTATGAATCAGAATAGCACACTAAAAATTTCCTTTGACTTGCAAGAAAGTGGATGGAACTTAGGAGTGGAAACCTGGTTCATGGTTTCACAGAGCGCCCACAAGCTCTCGCTGACTTGGTGATACACGCTGGCGGGTGTGGCAAAAAAGGAAAGATTGAACCATATTAAGCTCAATTGATGGTCACTGGAGGTGAACCAGCCTGTGGTGTCTATATACCGGAGTGCTCAATTATTCTCAATACTGGACGCAAACAGCAGGCTTGAATTTGTAGCAAACTCTAAAGACTGCACACTTATTACAACTGGAAAGAAATGTGGTGATCGGATGACCATGTCCCTAGGCTGGATGTTGGGCGAAGCTCAAGGATGATGAGAGTAGCTGAGGAGTTGCGAACAAAGGCATGACTAGAGGACATTTTGAGGGGATGTCGTGGGTGCTTTGGAGGGTCCTGAAGAGTTATTGATTATCACACCTTCAGACCAACCGTCCTTAGATGTTGCCGGTGGAAATGTCTTGGAACTCATACAGCAGAGGAACCAAAGTAAAGAATTTTGTCTCTCAAGGGACCATCTGGATACACATTGACACAGTGTCGCATAGGGCCAGGCTGAATGGCAGAGCTGAGCTGTTCACAGTGGGACTGAGGCGTAAAACTGTACGTGCACTAAAAGGGTGGACTATAGGTAGGCCTATGTGCGAAGGAATCTGTGAGGGGGTAAAGTGCAATCACCTGTGGACAGAGGGATACTCAGCGTCCTGCTATACAGGGGAATTCGCGCTAATTAGACGTAACATTGCTCTAAGCCCATCCCCGGGGCGGAGCACTGCAGTTAGAGCAGAAGAGTAGGTAGGACTCTTAACAGAGAGAAGCAGTAGAAGTGAAGGGGGCGCTGGAGCCGGTTACTTTGAGCGAGTATTAGTACAAAAGCCTGAATCCACCAGCTGTCGAGTTGGAACGTCATGTGTATTAACAATTCCCTTGTTGCTGACAGAACATACTCAATCAAATTGTGGATCTACCTTGCGCCTTAGGTGTGTAACACGGGCTGCGGATGAAACCGTGTGTGAAACAGGGTAAGCTCTTCATGGGATCTGTGGCATCCATGTGAAACTTTACACTCAACGGCTAGGTGGAAAATGCTGCTCTCGTAAGTCGTTGCTGCAGTTTTGTGACTTTGCCATGAACACAGGCATCCATCCCAACCATAATTATAGGAAGAGGGGCCTTGTTTATCCTCTCTGGAAAGGGATAAGGGTGTCGCTAAGACTGCAGCAGGACTACCGAAGGGGTAGACAGCTAGCTCTCAGTGCTTGGGGATAAGGTCTTTGCTTCGGTATTAATTCCTTGGAGTAAAAGGGTTCGCCACCATCCGTTGCTTGAGCACCAGCGTCCAGAGCAGTCAGGCTTTACTACCAAAGAGGTCAACGAATATGACCGTAAAATCCTTGCTCATTACGTGTAACCTCAAAACAACCAAAAAAAGAACTCAGACGAGTAGTTCGGGCAGAGGGCTAGTCTTGCAGCCCTATGTTTGATCTCTGATAAATGCGTTTGATTACAGTGAATATCGGGAATTTGCCTCTCTGGAGGAATTCTCTTGGTTCTTTCGTGGGGTTGCCACCAAAAACTGATCGATCATGTGTTCTGAATCTCCTACTTCTGGTAACTGAGAGTGTGCTGTGGAAAGTGTGGTGGTTAGCCAATATCTCTGACTATATTTCGGCAGTTGTTACTGGAGTTATAACGTCAGGGGTGGATGTACTGGCCACCCACAAATTATTCGAACACTTTGTATGGACTAGGATTTTAGGGAGGATGTCGGAAAAGATAAACTATAAGCATGCGGATGCAATCACACTTTGGGAATGTCAAGAATCATCAGGACCTTGAATTCTGCAGATGATGCAGATACAACTTTGCGGAGACTCTTTAGATACCTTTAATTGGGGGCCCTCTGTAGGTGCTGATATTGAAGGAGCACGGAGCTGCTTGGATTAACGGGTTTCTGTTAGGGTCCAAAAACTAAGATCCAGGCTTTCAATGAGCTATCTTGGTGCTGCTGTCCTGTCATGTGTCTGTTTATGTATGGTGAGTGATGTTGAGGTCGTGGAGCAAATTCATTCCTTGGCAGTGATATTCATGTCTCTGACTGGTCTGTGAGTCAGAGGTCAATAGATCGTCTGGGTCGGGCCTGGGGTATGTCATATATATGGATTCACTGGATTCATGGGGTGTGGCGACTGCAGGACCTAGTGCGGGGGTACGTAAAGTCCCGAGTCTTCAGGATGCCTTAGGATGCTTCCAGTTGCTCTTGGATGGCGAGACTTGGATCTGACGCAAGGATCTGATGACGGAGACTTAATTTCCTTTGGTTAACGCGAAAAAAGGTCTTTCGGTGATATATCCTTGTGCTATCTGGTTAACGATTGTGTGTCCAAACGAATGATACGGATTGCTGAGAGAGACTCAGAAAATAGAGATTATGTTAACACAAATTGCATGGTCAGTTGGAGCGTCAGATATTGCCGACTGTATGAAAGACAATGTGCATTCGTTTTCTTGAATGCTAGAATTAACCTAGCTCACACAGATTCTCTAGGGAGGAGGATCATCAATGAGAATGGGAAGGCTCCGATGGGACACGAACCTATATATATAGTGCCTACGTTGGTTTGCAGCAGGTTTAACCAGCATCAATCAAGGAGATGGGGAGAAAAAAAAAAAAAAAAAAATAAGAGTGGCCCCCTTTGGGCAATACTTGCCCTGGTTAATGGGAAAGGCCACGAGAGGCCCTGAGGTACCTTTCGCGGAAAGTTGAAACAGCATGCGACGGCGCTGTTCTGGCACAATGCTACCACAAGACACCTGATACTCAATGACCTGACTTTCCAGCCAACTAAATCAAAAAAACTAGGAAGACTGCACTTGCAAATTCCTATTTTACCATGAGTACAAAAAATGACAATTATTATCTATCTATATATCCAGCAATTCTAACTGTGGTGTGTGTGTGTGTCTGTCAATGTCTGATATGTCTGTCTGTTATGCCGACCGCCGTTTCTTCGAAAACGACCGTGGTCCGATCTCATATTGAAACTTGCGGAATATTATGCCGGGGATCTAGAGTATAGTGACCTTATTTCTAGGTTTGATATTAATCGGTAAACGAGCGGTTCCAAGTTAACGGCCATTTTACCTGCGGACGCAATGAACAGGCACGGTGACTTAATGAACATCACGAATGACCGTTCCAATTTAATGAAGTTATATTTTATTATTATTATTTTAATATATTATTGCAACGATTGACGCACAATTAACAATTCTCTTCTTCTTTTGAATTGACTCAGACAACCAACGAAAAACTGTGGGACATGAGTATTAGTTCATTTTACAAGTGTTTTGATATTAATCAAGAGAAAACAAGCGGTTCCGCAGTTACGGCCTTTTATCTGTCACCATATGACAAAGAACGGTGGTTTTAATGACATCAACGAAATGACGTCAACAATTAAATGTTATTATAATATAATTTATTTTTTAATTTTTAGACGATTGAGTCACAATTGACAGTCACAATTGAAACATGTCACATCTCGAGGGGGACGGGAGAGGGGAGGATGAGAGTGGGTGAGAGAAATGGGCATGACGTAAACAGATGAAAGTATATTATATTATTAATGTTTGATAATAAAATTTTTAATAAATAAAATTTAAAAATTAATAATAAAATATTTTATCAGTTTTAGAAAGGAAAAAAAAAATTATATTTGTATGCCTGTTATATCCTGTGATGCTTCAGCTCGGACATTTGTGTATGTATAAGGTCACTGGTTATAATGCAAGTGAGCGATGTACCCAAAGGGAAGTTTATATTCATGGTAGGATACCTTTCCTGAGTTTGATGCAAGGTTACAAACTGATGGGGAATTTGATGAGATGAAAGATGAAGATCATCATACGGATGTATCACTCTGAAGGAACTTGGCGTTAGTTTTGTTCACAATTTGTTATTGCTACATGCACCTTGTTTGTTTATGTGTTGTGCGGCAATCATTTTTAGCTCACCTGGACTTTAGTCAAGTGAGCTCATGTGATCGAGTAGTGTCCATAGGTCGGTCAGTCGGTCGTTCAGTCAGTCCCTAAACACTTCAGTCATTTCATGTGAACCAAACCACAATTTTGATTAAACTTGGCACAAGCTTCATATCTGATGCTAACGAATGTGTATTGACCATATCAAAATCTTGCGCTTAAAGGGGGTCTACAGGGGCTTTATTGACCCCCCCCCACCCAAAAAAGGTATTTGCTCTCTTCTCCGCTAATCAACATTTTGATGAAACTTGACCACAACTCTTCATCACCTATAGTTACCAAAGTTATCGACCGCATCAAATCTGTGCTCATTAAAGGGTCTTGGGGAAGGGGGTGTTGACCCCGAAATAGGTATTTGGCTCTCTTTTCCAAACTATACACAACAGTTTTCGACAACTGAAACTTGACACAACCTCCATCATCCGTGACTGTACCGAAAGTTTGTTCAGCGCTATATAAAAAGTCAGGGTCCAAGTGGGGTTATGGGGGGGGGGGGGGGTGTTGCTCCAAAATAGGTATTTACTGTAACATTGGTTCTTTGATACATTTTGCTTATTCCATCCCGTTGACTTCCTTTTCAGTATCATTATTCTACCAGGTAAGTGCCAGGAGTATTGGCCTATTTCAAAACTTTCCTTATGAATCATGAACCGGCAGGAACATATCCCCTTTTTCCTATGAAGAACCATTCACAGATTTGACATTTAAAGCATTTTGCAGAATGTATCCCCTGCGATTTGGGGGTTTACTGTAGTTATATAACTGCTGAGGTGCGATGGGTTTCCCCATGCCTTAATTGCTGCGTCTACTCCAATTAAAACTGACCTTTCTTGTATAACTGAAATACAGGACCAGTACTGATTAATTACTGTGAAAATACTGTTAAACACACAATAAATAAATACATTTTGAAAATAAGTCAGAATGTATTTTTGTTTAACCACAGCGGCAATGGATGCTATAAATACTTTAATTTCGTTTGCCTTGCTACCTTGAGAAGAGCCTTTGAGAGTTATATACCTTTTCTGAGGAGACAATGACCTTAAACGATGTGAGGAAAACCCTACAGAAAAGAAGTTATCGTGTTCAATCCGTCATTCCTTAATATGTGCAGTTTTATAGCATGGTTCACTCCTCGTAGGGTTCAGCTCTCCAAGAGAGACAGTCATGGTGGTAAGTAAACTGCTGGAGTTTGTTATTTCATTACCCAGTTTTAGTTTCTTTGCAACATGTCAAGTAATGCAGTTAACTTACCAGATGATGATATGATTTTTCATTTTAGAAACAAAACAGATTTATTAAAATATGTAATGGCTATGGGTTCATTTACTCAAAGCTACAGCCAAAGCAGATCAACATCTTTGCAAATTAGATTCAAGTATTAACACGCACTAAGAGTGCCATCCACAAGGTTACCTGAGGAGTCTTTTTATTTAAATGGAATTGGCAAGGGAAGGTGAGAGGGGGAAGGGGAGGCAGAGAGATGAAGAAGGGGAGTTAGGGAGACGACACCTCACCAAAGTCTGCTCTTCAGTGCGGGAGAGGAGGTGCAAGTGTTGAGAGAGAAAAGACACCCAACACAGGCAGAGACAGTGAGAGAGCGACAGAGGTGTTGGAGGAGAGTGCTGTATTTTATGAGGAGGGGGAGTGATGAGGGACAGAGTGAGAAAAGTGTTGCGGAGAGGGATAAAAAAAAAACAACAGGTGAGGGGTGGAGGTGGGGTTAGTAAAGAGGAATAATGTGTGACGCTTAATGACGCGAAACAAAAAATAGAATGTGGCAGAACAGTGTACCACAAACGACACAACAGTTTGTAAAGTAATCCGCTGTCGCTCTGCAATAACTTTGATATTCCCATTTGTTGTGAAAATTTTGGGAAATGACCAAAAGCAATCACTGAAACCATTGAAGTACCGCTCACCATACGACCTTAATGATCCCATCGGGTGTGAACATCAAAAACAAAGCATTGTGATCAGATATTATACTTGGTGCAAAAAAGCGAGGCGGCATTGCTAATTGAGGTGTTAATACCGATGATTTTGGACCAACGATGCAGAAATCAGAAAATGACCAATACCAAGACTCAAGCATGAAGTGAAAGATCCTGGAAGCTGAAGAATGTCAAGTTGTACCAGTGATGACAAGAACTCACGGAGATATTAACCAGAGTTGGTGTCAAAGCCACCCAATGCTCGCCTGTTTATACATTTATCGTTTTTAAAAGACGAGTCTAATAATTAATTTTTTTTATAAAGCATTGCAGTGAAGTTAATTATAAGCATATATGTATTTGTATATTGTAATCAGTACAAGAGCGCAAGTGAGCACAATATACGCCCGAACAAGAAGGTATATACAGAATTGTGCTACTACATGGAAAACAGCATCCTGGTTGCCATGGCAACTATTTAGATGACGAACGTATGTCGCTGCACACCGTCACCACAGTCTGTACCTATGTACCAAATATGAAACGTGAAAGTTGAAAACTTTGGGAGTTAGAGTGCGGACAGGAACGGACGGACAGACAGACAGACAGACGGACGGACGACCGGTATCAATATACGCCCGATATATATATATATATATAATATATATATATATTATATATATATATATATATATTTATATATATCGGGCGTATAAAAAATGTGTGGTAGATAAACACATTAGAAAGGAAACTAGAGGGGGAGCACTCGGGAGAGTGCAAAACCTCCGCCGCCAATACTGCTGGGTCACTCAAGTGAACTTATATCTTATTCATTAAAATATGATGTCAACAGTGCTGACAGAGTTATAGTTCTTTTCTCCAACATTTTTTTTTTGGGGGGGTGGAAATCACTTAAAACATGTAAAAATGCAAAAAAAATGTTTTTTTCTCTAACAATTTTTTTTGGGGAGGGGGGGGGTTG
Organism: Eptatretus atami; assembly: GCA_035128595.1. Lineage (NCBI taxonomy): Eukaryota > Metazoa > Chordata > Myxini > Myxiniformes > Myxinidae > Eptatretus > Eptatretus atami. Next base: position 22,730,033 of record CM068959.1, on the reverse strand, counting down.
GAAATCACTTAAAAATGTAGAAATGCAAAAAAAAAGGTTTTTTTTCTCTAACAATTTTTTTGGGGGGAGGGGGGGGTTGGAAATCATTAAAACATGTAGAAATGCAAAAAAAAAAAATATTTCTCTAACAATTTTTTTTGGGTGGGTGGGGGGGACCAAGTCCAAAATCTAATGGCATGATCCTTGGACATACCTAACCCCCACCAAGTTTCGTCGAAATCCGTCGAGGAGTTTTTCCGTAATACAAAAAATTTAACATTTTCACGCTCACGCTCGCCGGGGGTATCGCTATAGCTCTCTGTTCTTCGAACAGGTGAGCTAAAAACCATCCCTGGGAATATCAAAACAAACAAACTACAGTTGGAAGCCGTCCGGGCTCAGTAACGATCCTCAAGAGAACCTCGGCACAAAACTTTGAAAACAGAAAACATCACAGCTTGGTCCATGATCGTGACCCTGAACCAAAATGAAGGGGGATACTTTGAGCCTGCCCTGGGAGGACTCCATTCCACATTCTGAACCCCACATATGTAGATACTAATCAACGACACCACACACACACACACACACCACACACACACACACACACACACACACACCACACACACACACACACATTGCCTTTTGTTTGAAGACCTTTTGTTTGAAGAGATACAAATGAACATGTGGTTTTTATTAAGGACTTTTCCATTTCTTTTTCAGCTTCTTGTACTTGGGGAACTTTGGGGAAGAAACAAAGATGAGTGCACAAGACGCATGATGCACTTTATTATGTCCAACAGCCTTTCACTGAAATTGAACCTTTGTGGGCAAAACGAGAAGAAGGCCTTTGGCAATACTAACATGTTTGAAGCTGTTTGCAATAAGTGCTGCTACAGTTTACGTTTTTTCTTTCGTTAATGTTTG
>CM068959.1:22690151-22704451 GCA_035128595.1 Eptatretus atami | reverse complement strand
GGACGTTCTACCCCAATAATTTGCTTTGTCAGCCAGCACAACACTCACTGTATGCGAGTATGTGCTGAGGGCACTGCCCCTGATTAGCCAGTAGTCCACAGGTAAAGGTATCTCGCAAAGTAGATCGTTGTCAGTCGGTGTCTGTGACCACATCAACAGCAAAACGTTTTTTAAACTTCTATTTCAAATAAACAGATACAAGGTCAAATGAGGAAGTTCACCATTGCATACAATGCAATGTCCAATAACGATTCCCGTGTTGGGTTGTTTCCGCCGCCCAGTGTCCCTGTTCTGCCGGCTCAACTCACGCATGTTCACCTCGTCCTCCGAGGCTGTTGAACCATCGAGTCTTGTCATGGTGTTCTCCCTCGTACGCTGGCCCGTCCGGGATGATTCAAGAGCTCAAAGGAATTATTTTCCCCGATACCCAATCTTAATGAGTTTTAATGAACCTGATTATAATCGGCTCCACGCCTTAACAACCGCTCTGGACATTAACACCTCGTTCGCTCATCAGAGATAAATCGAGCACGGGGAAGATCGAAACTCCCGGCTCATCACACGTCACCCGTCTCTCTCCACCTTGCTCTTGGTGGTTTATACAGTATCGCAGAACAATCCCGTGCCTTCCAGCAAATGCGATTGGAGTCCATACTGGAAGTTACGTCTGAGAACATTCCAGCACATTCCCAAATCTCACCAGGCAGTTTATATTACAATTTACCGATCCGTGCTACATGAAAATAATTGTCAATTTTAATCGTTCATTTACAGGAAATACTAATGCTTCTTCCCAAATACAACAACATCTAACTTTTAGCTGACAGATGATAATGGTATCATCCAAATCAATGATACTATCAATTGCTTCCATACTTGTAATTTATTTAGTAAAAAAAAAAGAAGACGTTAAAACTTTTGAAACCTCGACCCAATTATTTGAATTTTTTTTTTGCCGTTCTTGTGGAGATAATTGAGTTTTGCCTTTCTTAATTTCTTTTATTGGTTGTAATTTATGGGACTCCTTTTGAGAGTCTTTTATACTCTTTATAGCACCCGCTACATTTCTCACGGCAGAAGCGGTTGAACCAATTTAGGTCTTTATGTTTAAGAATTGTTGAACCGATGACCATTAGAGTATCAATTATCCCATGTCCTTTTTTTTCTAAATTGATGTCCGACACCCCTTTGCCATTTCGGTTTATAGTAGCCTCGAGCAAGATACATACCTTCACCATTAGAGTATGGTGAAAGGAACATCCCGTTCCCATCTTTTGTAATTATTTTATATTTCCCCAACTCGTGTTTCCTCATAATAATCATTGTATTTATTTGTTGGAAAACTTCACGTAGATGAATTCTGATGGATATAATTTCTCCATTGAAGGAATTCATGCGATTATCTTGGTCGGTTATCCGAGAATTCACTCGATGAATGGTTTTTCCTAACATGGGTAGATAAACCAAATTTTTTGGTTCCATGTTGAATTTATAACCAATTGGGTTTGAGTATGTGCTAAAATGCCTGGTGTTGCTTAATGGTTAGGGTGGTGAGCTTTGGATCCGAGGATCCTGAGTTCAAATCCCCCTAGATGTTGAATTAATACCGGGTGGGGTTGACTGCCTGTCATCCTTCTGAGGTCGGCAAAATGAGTGCCAGCTTGCTGGTATCCTGTGTCGGAGTGGGTTCTGTCCAGGATTGTGCCAATAGCCAGGAGACTGCTTAGGCAGCACCAATGCTCTGCACAGAGTGTGGTCCCAGTGGATGGATGGTGGGCTTGGAATCCCAGGATCCTGAGTTCAAATCCCACTGGCTCTTGAATTAATACCAGGTGGGGTTGACTCTGCCTGTCATTCTCTGAGGTCGGCAAAATGAGTGCCAGCTTGCTGGTATCCTGTGCGGAGTGGCGACCCGTCCAGGATTGTGTCCAATAGCCAAGGAGGACTGCTTCGGCAGCACCAATGCTCTGTATGGAGTCTGGTCCCAATTGATTTGGATTGGATACATGGCTCCAGCACACCTACACACATTGAACCCACTGGTGAGCAAATTGTTTTGCCATTGTTGGAGGATCATTCAGATGAGTGCAGCCTGAGGCCTACAAGGCCAAAGCCATGTTTTACTTGTGCCTTGAACAATCTAAAATGAAGGTAATGGATCATAACATGTGCCGATCAACATTTAGCCAGGGTCAAAGATTGACCTCATCCTGTCCATGAAATAACTGAACAAACAATGAATTTAAAACTTTGAGCTCTTGAGTAAGAATTTAGAACCTGCCATGTATAGTGTCATCATCAAACAAATACACGCTCCTGCAGACCAGCATGCTGTCCTCATGAAACTCAATCACTCTTTCATCCTTGCCTTCATTTTCCTGGTAAAGTGAGGCAGGATTCCCTTGTCAGGAAATTTGGGGGCTAAGCCTTTCTGTCCCCACCCATAGCATCAGTCCTTTTGCTCAGTATAGAATGAAGAAGTAGAACTCAATAGAGGTGCTGACTCACACCGTCATTTTTTCTCCGTATAGTATCTCCCCAGAGTGTGCTAACCGAAATGTTTGTGTGGCCTGTGTTCGTAAATATATCCCTGCACTAATTTTCATTTTATCTTTTTCCCTGTGAGCTTAAAATTGAACTCGTCACAGGCATTCACAATGTGAAGCTCTATGCCAAATTTGGTGATTATAGCTGCCCTGGTCCAGTTTTTCTGCCAAGAGGACAGACAAACACACAGACAGGATGATAGCAATACTCACACATCTGGCCTATGGCTGTGGTTTGAGTAACTCGTCCCTATTGCTGAAGGATAGAGTCGATCTGTGTCGGCGTATCATTAGAATAATGGATGAAATGAGGACGTTGATTGAGGTATACTGTACTAACCTCCGTGGGAAGTAAGGAGAAGCTGACGTTTTGGGCGTTATCCCTTCGTTGGACCAACAAAGGGTTAACTCCCCAAAAAATCAAGTAGGTTAGTGTACCTCAATCAATATCCTGTTGATTTCATTCACTCTTTCATTCAGTAAAATGAACTGCTTTTCTTTGAAATATGCCCAGTAAGGATGTTGAGGATACTCAACATAAAACTAGGACCAAGGTGGGATTGTGGCATCTTACCCCACCTTCATGCACATACATGTAGGAGAATAACTTAAAGCTTTTTCCATGGATTAGATATTATAAAGGTTGTTGTGCACCATTATCTGTTACGTGAAGCAATAAATGTATCAAGCGTTGTTACGGTGTACCATTAGGAAAGATTTATCCTTGTAATGGAGTCATTCTGGGGAAAAAGTCTTAACCTTGAGAAGGTGTTCGTTATATTTTTATTTTCCATTCTTTCATTAATAACTTCCCAACCATAGCAAATAGAAAAAAAGAAAAAGATTTATAGCTGGCCTAAGACTTGATGAAGGCCATGAATGTTGTGGGTGAAAAGTCAGATTGAGCATTTGTCCCTCTGGAAAATAAAACAGATTCCCAAATGTACTGACATTTTTTCTGCAAAATAATGAATAATATTCCTGGACGAACAAAAAAAAATTTCCTCCGCCATCTTGACGGTACAGATCAGACAAATACTTCCAGATCGCAACAAAATCCTTGCATGGAACAATTACAAATTCAACAGTCATTAGCCAGTCAGATTGTCAACCCAATTAGAAACAAGGACAAATGTATCCAAGAGCAGCGTCCTAAAGGTTTTGTCAGCTAAAAAAAAAACAAACAAAAAAAAACAACAACAACAACTTCCGATATTTCGTCACGTGCCTTGATTAAGCCAATAGCGAGACCCGTCATACTGTATTTACGTATTTACGAAATATAGTGTATTTACGAAATAAATAATGTATTTACGAAATTACAATACATTAAATAGTAACGTGAACTTTTCGAAACTTTAAAGCAAATGTCCGAATATATTTAAAAGTTCATGATAGACGCTCTCAAAAGGTACCCTCAGTGCGAGGATGTGTACAAGTGTTTAGTATTTAAGGAGATCCGGATCGTGTATATAAAAGAGCCGAGTCCTAATATAAAGGTTTTGTCTTCACAAGAAGAACAACGCCAAGCTCTCTTAGAGCAGCGTTCGCTACGCGAGACTCTGCTAAAAATAATAACAAATCAATCTAGAACAGCACTCAGCACAGGTACAGTACATACCTCCGCCAGGCTGAACACTTTATGTTTTGTATCCCACTGATGGGCCGCATCTGCTCACCTGAACAAAAATCTAATCACTTCATCCTTGTCCCAAACTACTGTCGACTAAATTTCGTCCGAATTCATCCATAACTTTTTGAGATATCCTGCTCACAGACAAACACAAACAAAAAAATTTAGAAAATTCTCATATCCCGATCTTCACCAACATCGAATTAAGTCATCCTTGGCAGACACCCAACCTGTCCAATAAGCTTTGTCCGAATCCCTCAATAAATGTCGACATATCGTTTTTGGCGCTATCTCTCAATGGTGAAGAATCATTAAAAAAAAATAAAAAATTAATTATGGTCCCTTGCCTCTCTGACAAGGTCAGAGATGGAGGACATTAAAATAAACTCCGTCCGACTGACTGATCATCCGTCCAAGTGCTTTTGTGTACGCGATATTTTTTTTTAAAAAACGTTGAACATTTAACTTTCAGATATCTATTCTTCATGACATTTTCTCAACCTGCATTGATCATGGCTGTGATTGGCTGAATTTTGTTACCATGGCAACCATCTCAGTAACTTGGCTTGTGGACGTGATATTTCATAAAACGTTCAAGATTTTGATTTCATATTACACAGATTGCACTATTCATATTATTCCTAACAACTATTCATAATTTTATATGACACTATTCCTCATCCGACCCAAAAGGCAGGGGACCTTGAGCATCAGCTCCTTATATTTTTTAATCTCAACAACAATCGAATCTATTGGTCCTTGGCGCACACCCAATCTGTCCACCAAGTTTCTTCTCAATCAGTCCATAACTCTTTCTGAGCAGGAGATATCCTGCTCACAAACAGACGGACAAACAGGGGTGAATACATAGCCTCCATCTGCATTCATTGGCAGAGGTAATAAAAAGAATAAACCACAACAAAACAGCAATAGAATAAACTAGAGCGAAGTCGATGGTGCGCTGCTGCAAATCCACACTCTTCCCACCTAAACAAAAATTAAAAGATGCCATAAAGTTCCACCAGGATTGATCCAACATCAAATTTAGACATAAAAATGTTTTGTCCTGTTTTGTCCTCTGTGATACATGAGTCCCGACCTGCTGAGACATGTTACATATTCCATGCGTCTCCCAATGTTGATTGCATCTACAAAGTTTCATTGAAAAATGTTTTTTAAAATGTGCTGTCATTGAATTTTTTGGTATTTGACCTTTTGACTCTGCCCCAAGGGTCGTGGCCAAAATGATGCTGCTCCTGCACCTTCTTGCCATGTGGTGATCATAACTACAAAGCATGATGAATTTCGACCCAACCTTTTTGGAGGAAATAGCGTGACGGACGGACAGAATGACCGATGGACAGAGCTGATTACAATATCCCCCTGATTTTTTTTTTGTAAAAAGTGTGGGGATAATAAAAAAAAATAAACAAACAAAAATGTCGAGTGAAACAGGCAAATATTGTCCACATCCTTCGTCACGATGGCAAACGTCCTTCGTGGCAATGACCTCCAGTGAGGGCAAGTTGAGACAAAGAAGAGGAGATGGCGCTACTTGGGAGATAATAATTATTCACTTCCTATGCAAATGCACATTGATGCTGAGATTAAAGAAATATTTGATATTGATTCAACGACGAAGTGCCTCACCTTCATAATTACCTGCAGACTCCTCCTTCTTCGAGAAAATGCAGTTTATATGATGTAAGGAAACTGTATTCATAATTATCTCACAATAACATGCTTAAAGTACAAAGTATAAAATGGAGTAAATTTGGAGAAAGGGATGACATAGAATAAAAGAGAAAGAAGTTATAAAAAAGAAAAAGAGGACATGAGGGAAATCCAGAACCAGCATATGTTATTGAGCACTAGTAGGGGCTGCCCGGAGGCGGGGGTTGGATGGTTTTGGTGGGAGCGTTTGTGGGTGGTTATACCCGGCGCTTCCCGACTGGGTGAACTTTTCCCGGCGATGGTTTTGGGACGTGTAGCACATTCAAAGACCATGGAGTTATTGGCCTCATGGTGGTTACCTTTTACCTGCGGATCCCACATCCCAAAATACACTTTATAGCAGCCTTTGGTGGCCTCAAAACGGATATCAAGGCCGTGAAGGACGGCAAGCACATTGACTAATCACCCTGCCTGTGAAACAACAGGATGACAGTTTATAGCTGGGTTGAGATTCAAACCCAGGTTAGACAGTTTAGAGTGAGTGTGCATACCTCTCGGACATCCTGCCGTGGTTCATCAGCTCGAGGCTTTTCAACCTTTTGGAAGAAGCCAAAGAGAGTCTTCTGCACTGGTTTTTTTTTTGTTTTTTGTTTTTCTAGCAAGCATTGCTTTGTAGCCACTGAAAACATTTTCCAATTCTCTCTTGAACCCGTAGTTTACTTGTCCCATTGCTTTACTCATTCTAATTTTCCCGTTATCTTAATCGTTCTTTTAATTCAATTTTTCCTTCCTAACTCCCTGGCTATCCACTATCCCCAAGGAGAACCCAGCTGCAGTCGCTACGCCCACTGCTCACAACTTATCCCGCTGCTTAATTATTTTCGTTGTGCTCAATGAAGTTGCACTTTGGGCACATTCGTTAATCTTTTCTTCACTCAATATAATTGTGTTAACAGTGGACAAAAGTTAAGTTTAATGCTTTGGCAATTTCACATTTTAAGATGTAAATATGGTCAAAGAGGGAGCATGGCTTTGCTTAAACTAAATACATTTAGTTATAACAATTGCTAAGTTCTTAAAAATTTCAACTTTCACTCCAGATTTCACCACTTACTTAGTTCAGGAGCTCCGATGCTCAAATCCGAAGACGCATTTCGATGATATCCTTGAATTAGTCTGTGAGAGTCTATCGTGGAAAATTGCATCATATAACGCATAAAATCGCTCCAAGCTCCTAATTTGAAAACTACAGCACTTACAAACGCGATGTACACAACAATTCGTAGGTATGAAGATTTTGAAGTATTTCATTTTTATTTCATAGTATATTAAAAGAGTGGAGGAAAAGACATGACAAGACAGAATCAGGCTGATTATTGTTATTATTTTGTACACAGTTTATGACTGTTGGTTGCATAATTGCTGGCAACTGTGCCACTGATGCAGTGCCCACTGTTCTAAGTAAGCTGGTACTCATTGTGCTGACCTTGGAAGGATGACAGGCTGTCAACCCACCTGGTATTATTTATTGGCTGAACAGGGGCTCAAACTCAAGATCCTACGATCTTAAGCCAGCCATCTTTATCGTGAAGCCAACACAAGGCTTATCCGGCTGATAAATACACATTTGAGAGGAGAGGGGGGTTGGGGACAAAACAGTAGAGGTGAGCAGTTAACTCTAGCTTTGTGAGGGTAACAAGGTATGTGTTGCTACTTGCCGGCTATGCAAGTGCAACCTCATCAGGCTCATGAGGGAGCAAAAGCTGAGACAGCAGGTGGGGCCAAAGCAGAAAGATTTGAGGCCACAAATAAAGGGGTAAAATTTAATAAGCTACCAACCAATCTGCAGTCAGGGTCAGACCTTACACTTAGTTTCCTACTGAGCGACTCCAATTATTGGCCCAAGGACCTTGGATTGCACTACTTCCAGCGTGCAAGGTTATATCTGGTAGCACCAGTCCAGAAAGGATAGAGACCTTGAATGAAGGTCTTGAAGCTGAGAGTGATCAATGAATGACTAATTAGCTCTGAATAATTCCAAGGTGCTTCTCTGCCATGAAGGCCAGCTTTGATAGGCAATTGGCCCAGGAAAGATCATGGCAGATTGTTAGCCCAAGTAGCTCTAAAGATTGCACCTCTGGCAGAAGTTGATTGTTGAAGTAAATTTTAGGGTTAACCATACAGTCATTACGTAGAGACAGAGTAAGTGTTCTTTGCAGACTTGAAGGCATTGAATGACCCGTTCAAGGTGATTGACTAGTTCCATTGTTTGTTTTTTTTCTCTCCAGAAAAGCAGACAAGGATGTGGCCACAGCGGCGCAGCCTGCCTGCCATTTGTGTGTGCTGCGTTCTGGAATTCACAAGTATTGAATGACCAACTAGATTGTACCAACGATGGAGCAACACGATCAGAACTCAAACAGGTTGTTCGGAGAAAAGGGAATTGTTGAAAATGTGATTTATTAACGTTTCGGCAAAAATGAACATAATGGCTTTTGAAATCATGATCGACACAATGCTAATGAGGGAATATATGAGTTGTAGACCTTTTGTAAATTGTAATGATTTTGGCCACATCGTAAAGTGAGAGAAGCTCTCATGTCTTGGCATGATCTGGGGTCTTGGCGTGGACTTACCTCTGTGAATAATTCCAAGGTGCTTCCTTGCCTCACAAGCTTATGCAGTTGGTGTATCGTTTTCACCACTTTCCATGGACACCGTGCGTTCTCCCAGTCCTCAAGGACTTGTTTTATGATCTGGGGTAAGCCTGGTGCTTGCTTTACAGTTAAGGCGGATGGCTTAAGATGTTATAGGGTCTTGAGTTCAAGCCCCTGTCAACGGCCAAATTAAAGCCAGGTGGGTTCACTCAGCCTGCCATCCTTCAGAAGTCTGCAAAATGAGTACCAGCTTACTGGTAATCAGCGGCACAGCTGCACCCCAGAAAGTGACGCAGCCAAGCAGCCACAGACTACATATGAATGAATAAATAAATCTGGGGTCTTGGCATGGATCCTGCGTAACGTTTGGTCTGACAGACAGCACAGGTTTGCAGGAAACATCCTCATGATAACCTTGATAAGCACCAATCTGACAGTTTGTAGTCGGGTCGGGAATCAAGCCCACACGAGATAGTTCAAAGGTATGGGGTGGCCACAATGTATTGTCACGCCTTGGAAAAATTGGCATTGCCTTTTATTATATCAGCTGACAACACTGAAGGGTTCTACAAGATATACCACATGCATGTGCAGTACTCATTTAGCTTATTACACATTTTACATCATATGACACAAGCTTAAAGTGTCCAGTGGATCTGCTTGTGCTCCGCAAAATCGCTCAATCTGAAAATCTGAAAATCTGAAAAAAAACATAAAAGATTTTTTGGTTACGTTCACCCCAAATCTGGTTACGTTCACTCAATCTAAAAAAACAGCGGGAAAAAGGAAACAAATGAACACTCCGCACACGAAGGCAATGCCACCATTTTTACAAAGTGCGATGATATTGTGGCCACCCTGTACATACACCACCGACTGAGCCATCCTGTCGGAGTCTAAACACTTCTTATCCTGCATCAAACACCCAATCAGCAGCTGTGTCATGGGTAATCAGTTGATTTGAATCATTGCTCTCCTGCTCAGTTCTCTGCTGAGGCTACGGTAGTAGTTCACAAACATTGTTCACGTGTTCATGCAACTCCCCACTCAAACATGGATTTATAAAAAGTGATGTTAAATAAAATACAAATGGCTGCTTTATCAGATTGAAGTGTCAACTAATGTTTGAAATGTTTGTTATCTCAGGCTCACAAACCAACAGATTTGTAAATGCATGAAGGTTGAATGGGAAGAGGTTTAGTGGGTAGTAGTGGTTGAAAACCTAAAGGTCAATCAATCGTTGGACGTGGAAAGTGCAAGTTTATTTGGTAAACAAGAGTGGACGCAATCTTAAACGGTTGGTCGGTTGCTATGTAGTTTTCACCACTTTCCACGGACATCGTGCTTTCTTCCAGGCCTCAAGGACTTATTCTATCAGTGCATTTGAGCAGGAAATGTCTACAGCGAATTGTACTCGCTTTTAACCCACTGTTCCGAAACCGAGCTGAATGTTCTGTGGCTCAAACGCAAGGGGTCATAAAGGGCTCCTAAAGAGGCCTCTGATAAGATTCACTGAATCAACTGCAAACATTTTCTCATCGATTTGAGAATGTAGTTTGCGAGGGCTCAGATTAATGGCTCAGTTTAAACACACTGTTGGTATTGTTAAAATAATAAACCCTTATTCACCCCCAAACCCCTGCATCCAATGGGGGAGCTTTCAGACATTGTATTGAAGGCACGTGAAGAGTTGCATGTGACGTGACGAAGGTTGAATGTCACATCACTTGCGTCCATGAAGAGTGACAATGGGAGTAAAGATAAAATCTGACGTCATCAAGGTCAAACAGTGTGATCCATCGGTTCTCGGGAGTTTGTGTACATATTGCGTACACTTTCACATGAGTTCCAAGAACTGGACTGGAATCGGTGGCTGCATGGTTTGAGAATTTGCTCTGAGTCTAGGAGGTTGGTGGTTCAAACGGTGGTTCGGTTGTTCAAACCCCGGCCGAGTCGTACCAAAGAATTTTAAAATGGTACGTGCTGCTTCCTTGCTTGAAGCTCAGCATTTATAAAGGTTAGAGCATGGCCAACCAACTGTAATGTTGGCAATCGTAGTGCAGGCTTGGGTTGGTCTGACGGCCTCCTGTCCTGTGTTGAAGTGGATCCTTGTATTAAAGGAAATCATATTATTATTACTAGAAGCACCCGCTCCCGATGGGAGCAGTGTCACCACTCCTTGGCTTTTTTCACAAGATCTTGGCTATTCGTTGTTCACCTTGGCATCTTGGTTTTCTATAGGTTTTCTTGGTGTGTAGGTTTTCTATTATCATCGCTTTTCCGAAACCTTGTGAATTCTTGGCTTTTTTCATTGGCTCACCTTGGCATTTATGAAAATGAGGAGTGGTCACACTGGATGGGAGCCGTCAAGGGGGGTCGTGTTATTATATTTAGGCATATTTTACTCCAATGGGTCCCAGGATTACACACCCAAAAAATGGTCGCGATCGGTTCAGCCGTTTTTGCGGTACCTGGGAACAGACAGACAGACAGACGGACAGACGGTGAATTACAGTAAGATAACCTTACGAGCAGAAGCCCGTGGTAAAAAATACCACAATATTAAAAAAAAGGAAGCCTTTTATTCTTGTGTTGGTTGGAAGAGTTGTGTAGCAAAGTCAGCCCACACAAAGGATCTTCAGCTCAACCGTTTTCAATGGCTTCTCCTGCTGCACTCGTCTCCACACTCGCTGACGTCTCTCTCGGTTCCACCTCGTCAGTTCCAGTTCATCATGTATACATTAATATTCATGTAAATCCCAATACCACAAAGAGCTCCAAAATGGAAGGTTATATGTTTTGTAACAGCAACAAAATTTTTTTGGGGGCGATGGAGGTATGTTGCTGATGCACTGCCTGGGTTAATTTTTCTTTTCTGAAAAAAAATTACAATTTCCCCATAGGTTTGGATTAACATGAAGAAACATTTACATAATTATTTTTTCTCTTCGAGAAGCGTTTTCGTGTTTCAGGGTGGGACAGACAGACAGCATTGCCCATTAGCCTAATATATATGAAATGCTACTAATCCGTTGTTTAACACACACATATATATGTATATAACAACGGATCAGTCGGATTTTAACCTGGGGATATCAGCATCACAAAATCAGATGGTAACAACTAAGAAGCCAACCTGAAGTTTTATCAAACATCTAATTTGCTTCCACACCCATTTTCAAGACATTTCAATGCTCACTTTTCCCAAGAACTTTGCACTCAAAGTAACTGAAAGTGCTACCGTCGCTATCTGTGGTTTTGAATTTTTGAAACGAGACATTTTTCAGTTCACATGAATTATACAGAAGGTGCAACATTCCTGAATTAAATCTGCAAGAGAGGATCAGGCTCTGCCAAGTGTCTCACATGTAAGCAAGTGTTGGCTGCTTTTCAAAAATGGTGCAAATTGTCTCTGCACGAGGGCTCCATGCAGAAATGTAGGCCGTTCAATCTGCGTCGAGGTTATTTATATATTATGTAGTATGTACACGCACGGAGAGAGGGATCGAGGTTAAAATGGGAAGTATATAATTGAGAAAAGGAAGCAAAGTGGAGGAAGAGGAGAGGGTGGATAAGGAAAAGTGGGATAAAATAAAATAAACAATCGTTTGTGTCAGGATTTAAAGGAAAAGCAGAAAAAAGGAAGGAGAAACAAGAGCGAGAATTGCTTTGAAACGAGACATGTGCCCCTACCTATGTGATATTTTCTAAGTCCAACAAGAATGACTCCACTGTGGTCACAACCTGCGACAAAATCCAGTAACGGGCCGATTGGAAACATGCGTTTAAAGCGGTCTTAAAAGATGAACAGCACCATTGGGCAACACACATTTACCGCACTATGAAAAGATTAACTCGACGCATCTCATCCACATCAGCCTCCGTTATGGTTATATCAGAATGAGCTGATTCATCACATAGTCACGAATTGGTTAACCCTAATATGGGGCCATTGAAAAACTACGTAACGCGATCATATAATATGTTTCATATGGGGGATCTGCCTGGGAAATGGCATAACGTAACGCTTCATTACCATGCGTTCTGACAGACTGTGCGTTCTGGCAGGCTTGATTAAACCATATTATTATTCGACATATGATTAGGTTTTTGGGGGTCCCTCATCGTGATTAACACTCGACCCAAACAAAGCCAATGGAAATCTAATGCAACAAATCCGGATGTAACGTAACGCTTGAGTACCGTGCGTTCTGATATACCCATACCTGCCAACCCTTTTTGAAGGAAAAGTGGTAGGCTGGCGTGCGACTCAGTCGCACGTATCCCTAGGGGAGTCCGGGGGCATGCCCCCCCCCGTAAAATGTTCAAAAAAATGAAGCAAAATGGTGCAATCTCCTGCATTTTGAGACCACAGTTAGCTGAAATATATCAACATCTTTTTAGAGTGAAAAAGAGAAAACTTAACATGGTTGATCTACTCACCAATCTTTATTTTTCTAAGACATCATGATCATCAGTCACGTTTCCATAAATTACTCACTGTCCAAGCTCTACAATTCTACATGTATGTGCCCATACATGTACACAAGCGTTTACATAAACTCACTGATACATCTTTATGAATGAAATGACTGGCCACTCTGATTTCATAACATTTACAGTTTTCAGGTTTGAACAGTTAAGATGCACATTAGCTATTCAGAGCCTGGTAGGTGGCAGATTTGGCCTTCTTAAGAAGGTCGGCATCTGGCTTCCACGAGAAGCAGCTGACTCCATCCGGCTTGAAGATGTATCTCCCTGCCAGCAAACCACACAGAGTGTTTCTGACGCCATGGCTGTCCTCGTACACGCTTGACTTGGCCTGACCTTCCTTGCCGCGTCCCAACGTGCTCCTCTGATCAGTTGTCATTTTCTTGACCATGCTGAAAAGGACTCACAGTAGGCGTTACTGTGAGGGATCAGCAGGACGTGTTTGGCCAGTCTACAGAGCGATGGGTAAATGTGCTGGCTGGTGCCAGTGGCAGGGTCCATCATCTTCTCCATGGCTGCCCAAAACACATCCCCCCTCTCATCTGGGTCATATGCTGGCAGGGTGGCATCTGACTGATATGTGCAGAACTCTCTGCACAGCGCATCTCTGTTCTCTTCTGGGGCAACAGAGCAGGGAGCCTGTTCAACCGAGTTGTAAGTAGGCTCTGCATGGAAGGCTGTCTTGGAGGAGGCTCCTCCAAGAATATTATATCGGTGTGGACATCCACACACACATGTCTTCACCTCCCCGATGTTACAACCTCCTAAAAATATTATAACGTTGGTTATAATCGTAATTATAATATATATATATATGATCATCGTAATGTCAATACATACCTCTCGTCAAAGTGGTAGTACAAATATATGACAAAGTCCTCAGGATCAAAACCCTTCAGAGCCTTGCCATCTGCCTTGGCTGCCAGGGCGCTTAAGTGACACGGACAGCCCATCAGGTAGATGTCTGTGTTTGTGTCTTTTTGGAGGTACCCCATGACGCACGATGTTGACCAGTCATTACTGAGGCATTGTCCGACGAGAAAGCAATGCATTGTTTCAGGCTTAAGTCACACTTTGTAGAGAGTCCTTTATTGCCGTGGCAATATTCTCACCAGTCGCGGAATTGACTACCGCATGTCGAAGAATTGAATGTTGTGATTAGGCCCGTTATCTGATCTTCATGGGTGATCAAGACTGGGAAAAACATGTCCTCATCATCACTGCTTCCATCCGTTGTTAGGGTAAACATCAGATCGTTCCAGCCGACATTTTGCTTGATGCGATCAACTGACTGACCCG
>CM068959.1:22627728-22665061 GCA_035128595.1 Eptatretus atami | reverse complement strand
GATAAATGAGAGAGAGTGGATGGCAGTAGAACAAGTAACGAGACTGAGCTATCAAATTGAGTTTCGAAGTTGGAAATAATCGTGAGCAACGAAGGAAGTGTCTTCTTGTGATCTCTAAATATCCAGAGGGGGCAGGCAATTGCTCTCAATGGGGGGGGTAATCAATTGCTTCTTATTAATAATTATGAACCAGCGTGCTTATGAATCCTGAAGTTTTATGAAAGTGATGCAAATCATCGACCAAATCTGCCCTGGAGAACAAGAAGGATAATGTATGTGCAGTTTGTGAATTCGCTACATGTAGAGGGTTCGCGGGTCGTTCAGAAAAAATACATGAAATTATCATGAAATGTCTTCAGAAATAATATTCATGCGAAATACATGAAATTTTTTGAGATATGATATATTGGTTTTTTGGCAAGTATTTCTCTCGATGGTAAAGAAGCTTGTAAACATCTGTGTCTGGATCTGTCAACAAAAATAAACGATTCTTCCTTGTCACATCCCCATTGTCCATTTCTTCCGAACGTCCACAACGGCGTGATTTTTTGAAGATAGTACTGTTCAGAGGCAGACAGGACAAGTCAGCATGAATGAAAACATAACCTCATCACTTCGTGGGAGAGGAGGTTTGTACTGGGCAGTTTCTTGGCAATGATTTGATAGGTAGCTAGTTTGTTTGCATTTGTGACAGGCTCAGTGTGTGCAGGGACGAACTGATTAGATTTTGGTGAAGATTCCGGACAGGATCCGACACAAGAAATTTTTTTATGATGATGTTCTTCATCATTGAGAGATCCGGCAAAAAGATAATATCGCAATGTGTCTCAAAAGTTGTGGTATGAATGCGGACAGAATAACTAGGTGGGCCTGGAGTGTGACAAGGAGACTTGATTAGAATTTGGTGAAGATGTCCGTCCAAATCAACGACTAGGATTTAAGTGATTCTTCACCATTGAGAGAGAGGGGAAATGATTATAGTATCAAATATCAAAAGGAGAAGTTGTGGACGGGATTCGGACAAAACTTTGAGATTGGGTGTGTTAGCAAGGAGGAAGAATTGCACTTTGATTTTGGTCGAAAATCCAAATGGCGGATCTGTTATACTGATAATTATTTATTTTAAAGATGATTTTCACTACAAATTGAAAGGTCAAAAACGATGTAGTATGTGTAGCAGATATTTCACAAAAATATATTGGAACCCAATGATTTCTCATGGATGAGGCATTACGTGGAGGAGGTCTGGGCTTACCAGTACCTTATAAATTTTTTTAAGTGATTCTTCACATTAGCATAAAGGGCTAAACTAATATATCCACAAACTCTCAAAAAAGTTGGGACGGTCGGATGAAACTTGGTGGATGAGGTTGGGTGTGTGACTGAGCGACAACTTGTTCTATTTTGGTAAAAGGATTGAGTCCGGATGGATCCGAGATGATTTGTTGTTTAGTGATTATTCACGCATTGAGAGTTGGGGGCCAAAAATGATACATGGATGATATTTCGAAAAGTAACAGGCCCGATATGTTCTCATGGTAAGAATACGTGGTGGAGGCTGCGCTCTCCCAAGTGCCCTCGCAAGTTAATTATGTCGGCGGTGAGGTGTTATTAATAAGGTGCGGTGAGATGTTTAGCTTTAATTTTTGTGGTGGAGGTGTTGCTCAATAAAGACCTGGTGATGAGGTGTTGTAAAGAGTGATGTTGTGGTGAGTGTGTTTTAATACATGGGGTCAGTGTCTAGTAATGTTTGTGGTGAGGTGTTTGTTAATACATGGCGGAGATAAATCAGCGAGAGGAGAGATAGCGCATGTGTATGGTTAGCTGGATTACTGTTGAGTGAGGGTAGAGGTGGGTGGGTCTCGGATATATGAGGGACTGTGAGTGGGGTCAGTGGGATGATGTGATCTGTGGAGTGTGAGGATACGGATATGAAGGGTGAGGCTAGACTGGTGGTAGTAGGGGAGTCAGCAAGGACGTCTCGTGGGGTTGTGTTTAAGAACAGGGCGGTCGAGGTGTTTATATATAAGTGTTGGTGGTGAAGGGTGGTTTTCGTTGATAAAGTGGGCTATGAAACTGGTGGATAATTAGATGGTAATGGATGGCGGGTGTGTTGAATAAATGGGGCAAGGTGTTATGTACAGAATGCTGTGCATGTAGGTGAAGTCGTTGTTTTATAGATGACGGGATGAGGTTGCGAGATGTGTGGAGGATAGTATATGAGAGTCATCAGGCAGTGAGGTGTGTGAGATGTATATAAATACGATTGGTGGTAGAGAGGTTGTGTTATATAATTTGTGGTGAGAGTGTTTTTTATAGTACATGGCGAAAGGTTGTGTTTAAATGTAATTGTGGTGAAAGCGTGTGTTTTAATAATTGGGAGGTGTTTTAATGATGAGTAGTGGTTGAGGTGTTTTGTTGATAGAAGTGGGCGGGAAGGTGTTTATGAATAATGTTGTTGGTGAGGTGTGTTGAATACATGGAGAGAAGGTGTGTAAATTAATAGTGGGTGTGAGGTTTTCTAATCTAACATTGGACAGAAAGGTTTGTGTTAAAGGGTGTGGTGGTGGTGTGTGTTTAATAACTATGGCAGCAGAGGTTGTTTTTACTATGAATTGTTGTGGTGGGGTTGTTTAAGTAAGCCAGTGGGGTCAAGAGTTTATAATAATGTGTGTGGTGAGGTGTTTTTTAAATAAGATGGCGGTAGGTGTTTATAATAATGTTTGTGGTGAGTGTGTTTTTAATAACATGGCGTCAGGTGTTTATAATAATGTTGTGGTAGTGTTTTTTAATAACTGGCCGGCAAGGTGTTATACTGAATGTGTGGTGAGGTGTTGTTGAATAACATCGGAAAGCGTGTTAGTATAAGATATGTTGTGTGAGGTTTATAAGCAAAGTGTGTTATAATTGAATCGTGGAGGTGTTAACATGAGCAATGTGTTATGTATTAATTGTGGTGAGGTGTTTTTAAATGAAATAGGTGGAAAGGGTGTTGATAATATCAGTGTATAGTATAAGAAATTGTCGGTGAGGGTGTGGTTAATATATTTTTGTGAGGGTGTGTTTTACTAAAGCGGCAAAGTTATAAAGTGTGCGTTAGAGGTGTTTTTATAAGGAGATGTGCGTGAAGTGTTTAATAAATACGGATAGTTTAATATATGGTGGAGTGTTTTTAATACACTGCGGGGGAAGGTGTGGTATAATGAATGGTTTGGGTGAGGTGTTTTTGAATAAGCATGGCAGAAATTGTTATAATACATTTTGTGGTGAGGTGTTTGTTAATAACTAGTTGGCAATGAAGAGTGTTTTAATAATTTTGTGGTGGAGGTGTTTAATAACATTTGCGGGAAGAGCGGTTTATAATAACTGTAGTGTGTGAGGTGTTTTTTAATAATTTTGTGTTGGTGAGGTGTTTTTTAATAGAACATGGATGATGTTTAGGCAATGTCCTCCCCAACACTATGTCTTCATAGCAGTTCGCCTTATTTCTCCAAAGCTCCTTTATTGTTCCTCAAAGTTGAGCCTCGAGTGTGGCATTGTGGTGGTGGTGGTTTGTAATAAATGGGCGAAGAGGTTGTGTTTAAATAAAAGTGTAGTGGTGAAGTGTTTTTTAAGATACATGGCGTTAGGTGGTTAGAATAATTTGTGGTGAGAGGTGTTTTGTGAATAAATGGGGAGAGGTGTTTAGTAAGAATGTGAGTGGTGAGAGGATGTGTGAAAGTGACGATGGGCGTAAGGTGTTTATAATAAGTGTTGTGGTGAGGTGGTTTTATAAAATGGCGGTAAAGGTGTTATAATAATGTAGTGGTGAGATGGTTTTTAAGAACATGCGCCATGTTATTTAAAACACCTCACCACTACATTATTATAAACACCTTTCTGCCATGTTATTAAAAACACCTCACCACAACTGCCACACTGAGGCTACAATTCTGAGAAAATAAAGGGAGCTTTGGAGAAATAAGGGATGTATGAAGAAACAACCTCTCGTGACGTCTGTTGTGATGACCTTTTCTGCAACACAAATGGCGCCAATGTAAACTACAACGGGCGCATATCTCCGCTCTACCGGGCTGAAGAGTTTACGTTTGGTATCTCACTGATAGGCCAGATCTGTATCCGGACATTAACGAACATCCAATTGGCTTGCTTTTGTTACCTAATCAACTTATCCATCAAGTTTTGTCATCATCTGTTTCACAACTTTTTTGTAATTTTATGCTATATGTCGTTTTTGGCACCATATCTCAATGGTGAAGAATTACTTTAAAAATTACAGTATACAAGATCCGGATATTCGCCAAAACTGAATACATTCTTCCTTGTCACACACCCAACCTGCCCATCAAGTTTTGGCCGAATCCGTCAATAACTTTTTGACATATCCTGCTCATAATCAAACAAACACAAAAACAAAGCAGATCGAGATCTTCACCAAAATAGAATAATTCTTCCTTGTCACACACCGAACCTGCCATCAAGTTTCGTTATAATCCGTTCATAACTTTATGACATATCCTGCTGTACAGTATATTGTTCTGGCCCCATCTCTCAATGGTGAATCATCACTAACAATTCTAGTATCTGGATCCGCATCTTCATCAAAACCTAATCAAATTCGTCCTTGTCACACACACAACATGTCCACTAAATCTTGTCCGAATGGGTCTGTAAGTTTTTGAGATATCTTGCTCACAGACAGACAGGGGTGAAACGAAATGTCTGTCCACCTTCGTGGCAGAGGTAACAATGGCCGCACATTACAGAAAGGGGGGGGGGGAATCTCTTGGACCCAACGGCAGCCAGACAGGTGAGATTGAGAGAAAGGAAGAAGGGAAGAGAAGGGCCACAGTAGAAGATATAAGGGCTGCCGGGAGAGGAGAAAAAGGAGGAACAAGAGGGACATCGTGGGTAAAGGGGGCACGGAGAAATTAAAAGAGGGACAGAGATAAATATCAAACAGGACATCAGAAGATATACCAGAGATAGCGAGGAGATTATAAATAGCACGACAACAGATAAAGGGTGGAAAAGAGGAGCTGCAGGATGTGTTGGGGTGATCAGGTGTGATGTGTGCACGGCCCATAGGGGCACGACTCCATTTTGGGAGAACTAGTGGAGAGGCATGATCTGCCGGATGTAGTTGGCGATTGCCACGCAGTATGTGGACACACCCAAGAATGGTGTAAACAGGGAGCAGGTCCAGGTAATGCAAGTCTGGATGGGGCTCTTCTCGAGGGTGTGTGTGCCTGAGTGCGTGTGGAGTGGAGTGAAGTCTGTGTGCGAGCTGCCTGTGCCAAAGCCCAATGCTGCACTAATACGGGTGTGCGCGACCGACATCGAACGCGCGGATTGCGAAGCGTGCAGTTCGGTGCCCGGCAAGCTGCTGGCATGGGAGGTCGACGTCGCACTGCCATGTGTGCCGGCATGAGTGAGGATGCATGCAAGGGCGTGAGTGTGGTGAGTGTAACTTGTGTGAAGAGTGGCATTAGAATGGGAGGCTCCATTAGAGATTGACTGGCCAGGGATAGGACAAGAGTGGCTTAAAAACATCTCACCGCCACGTTATTAATAACACCTCACCGCGACATAATTAACTTGGAGGGCACTTGGAGAGCGCATGCCTCCACCACGTAATTCCTTATCCATGAGAACATATCGGGCCTGTTACATTTTTGGAAATATCATGCCATGTATCATTTTTGGCCCAATCTCTCAATGGTGAATAATCACTAAAAAAATCAAATAATTCTCGGATCCAGATCCGGATTCAGATCTTTACCAAAATAGAACCAAGTTGTCGTGGTCACACACCCAACCTCTCCACCAAGTTTCATCCGAATCCGTTCCCAACTTTTTGAGATATTGTGGGATATATTAGTTTAGCCCTGTATGCTAATGGTGAAGAATCACTTAAAAAAATTTATAAGGGTACTTGGTAGAGCCCAGACCTCTGCCACGTAATGCCTCATCCATGAGAACATATTGGGTCCAATATATTTTTGAAATATCATGCTACACAGTACTACATCGTTTTTGGCCCTTTCAATGGTGAAGAATCACTTTAGAAATTAAATAATTATCGTATACAGATCCGCATTTGGATTTTCACCAAAATCAAATCAATTCGTCCTTGCAACACACCCAATCTCAAGTTTTGTCCGAATCCGTCCACAACTTTTTTTTGGATATTGTGATATATATCATTTTTACCCCTCTCTCTCAATGGTGAAGAATCACTTAAAAATCCTAGTCGTTGGATTTGGATCCGGATCTTCACCAAAATTTAATCAATTCTTCCTTGTCACACTCCCAACGTGTCCACCTAGTTTTGTCCGCATTCATACACAACTTTTTGAGACATCATGCGATATATCGTTTTTGGCCGGATCTCTCAATGATGAAGAAAATCACTTAAAAAAATTCTTGTAGTCGGATCCGGATCCGGATCTTCACCAAAATCTAATCAGTTCGTCCCTGTCACACACTGAGCCTGTCCACAAAATGCAAACAACTCAGTATAATCATTGCCAAGAAACTGCTTCGGCAGTACTAAACCTGCCTTCACCACCGAGAGTAGATGGAGGTTATGTTTTCATTTCTGCTTGCTTGTCTGTCTGCCTCTGAACAGTATATTTCAAAGCGTTGTGGACGGATTCGGAAGAAACTTGGTGGACAGGATGGGTGTGTGACAAGGAAGAATTGTTTCGATTTTGTTGAAGATCCAGACACTAGAATTTTACAAAGTGATTCTTTACCATCGAGAGATACGGCCAAAAACCATATATATCATATCTCAAAAATTTCATGTATTTTCATGAATAATTTAATTTTCTGAAACAATTTCATGAATAATTTCATGTATTTTTTTCTGAAGGACCCCATGAACCCTCTACTGTAGCGAGTTCACATAATACTGCACAGTACATTAAATCCTTTCTTGTTCTCCAGGGCAGATTCTGGTGAGTGATTTGCATTCAACTTTCATAAAAACTTCAGGATTCATAGTTCACGCTGTTCATTAATTATATAATGAAGAAGCAATTGATTAACCCCCCCCATTGAAGCAATTGCCTGCCCCCTGCTGGATATTTAGCAGATCAACAAGAAGACACGTCCTTCGTTGCTCACGGTGTACTTGTTTTTACTGCCATCTACTGATCATTCTTTCTATCGCATAAAGGGATTTTTTTTTTCTCGACAGAAGGTGTTTCACATCATCACGTGTCTATCATGTGTACCATGCTCCATCACAAGATTTGTAACCCTGCTCTGCAATCATGTATGGCAAGTTGTGGAATCTTGACTGTCATTTTCTTAACCCAAGCAATGTCACCACTTAAAATAGAGAAGTTTACCACAACTCTGTCGAGTTTATTGTAAAAACTACAGGAAGAGGCTGCACAGGTAAACCAAGAGCCAGGAGGAGGTCATTGGGTCTATCGTAGCAGTCCAGTTTCCACACCACATTGATGTCGGTGGTCCGCACGGCTCTGTGTGGTTGGGAGCAACACTCGCTGTTCCTTTTGTATATTCATGATATATCTGATAAAATTCTCTCGCAGATATCAAATGCTCATTTTACCCTATTCGCTTTAACACTTAAAATTAGGATGGTGTGAAGGTATGCACCTTTTACCTCTAAAGCTGAAGCTGTCTAGTCTGGGTTCGAATTCTGACTGAGCTATAAACTGTTGTCTTGGTGTTTCAGAGGCAGGGTGATTACCCCTGACACTGAAGGTGGATGGAGGTTGTTTTCACCCCTGTCTGTCTGTCTATCTTTTTGTGAGCAGGATATGTCAAATAGTTTTTGACGGATTCCAAAAAAACTTGATGGACAGGTTGGGTGTGTGACAAGGAAGAATTGATTCGATTAGAGGGCACTCCTGCCATCCGTGCAGGTGTATCGTTGTCGGCACATCTACGGTGTGAAATGTGCTGTGGAACATTCTTGGAAATGCACTTTATAATTTTTGACATTTTTGAAATCTATTTTATTGATCACAACCGATCATACTGTATGCGATCGCATTCGAAGCTGACAACACACTCTCGTGACGTCTGTTGTGATGACCTTTTCTGCCAACACAAATGGCGCCAATGTAAACTACAACGGGCGCATATCTCCGCTCTACCGGGCTGAAGAGTTTACGTTTGGTATCTCACTGATAGGCCAGATCTGTATCCGGACATTAACGAACATCCAATTGGCTTGCTTTTGTTACCTACTCAACTTATCCATCAAGTTTTGTCATCATCTGTTCACAACTTTTTTGTAATTTTATGCTATATGTCGTTTTTGGCACCATATCTCAATGGTGAAGAATTACTTTAAAAATTACAGTATACAGATCCGGATATTCGCCAAAACTGAATACATTCTTCCTTGTCACACACCCAACCTGCCCATCAAGTTTTGGCCGAATCCGTCAATAACTTTTTGACATATCCTGCTCATAATCAAACAAACACAAAAACAAAGCAGATCGAGATCTTCACCAAAATAGAATAAATTCTTCCTTGTCACACACCGAACCTGCCCATCAAGTTTCGTTATAATCCGTTCATAACTTTATGACATATCCTGCTGTACAGTATATTGTTCTGGGCCCCATCTCTCAATGGTGAATCATCACTAACAATTCTAGTATCTGGATCCGCATCTTCATCAAAACCTAATCAATTCGTCCTTGTCACACACACAACATGTCCACTAAATCTTGTCCGAATGGGTCTGTAAGTTTTTGAGATATCTTGCTCACAGACAGACAGGGGTGAAAACGAAATGTCTGTCCACCTTCGGTGGCAGAGGTAACAATGGCCGCACATTACAGAAAGGGGGGGGGGGGAAATCTCTTGGACCCAACGGCAGCCAGAAAGGTGAGATTGAGAGAAAGGAAGAAGGGAAGAGAAGGGCCACAGTAGAAGATATAAGGGCTGCCCGGAGAGGAGAAAAAGGAGGAACAAGAGGGACATCGTGGGTAAAGGGGGCACGGAGAAATTAAAAGAGGGACAGAGATAAATATCAAACAGGACATCAGAAGATATACCAGAGATAGCGAGGAGATTATAAATAGCACGACAACAGATAAAGGGTGGAGAAGAGGACGCTGCAGGATGTGTTGGGGTGATCAGGTGTGATGTGTGCACGGCCCCATAGGGGCACGACTCCATTTTGGGAGAACTAGTGGAGAGGCATGATCTGCCGGATGTAGTTGGCGATTGCCACGCAGTATGTGGACACACCCAAGAATGGTGTAAACAGGGAGCAGGTCCAGGTAATGCAAGTCTGGATGGGGGCTCTTCTCGAGGGTGTGTGTGCCTGAGTGCGTGTGGAGTGGAGTGAAGTCTGTGTGCGAGCTGCCTGTGCCAAAGCCCAATGCTGCACTAATACGGGTGTGCGCGACCGACATCGAACCGCCGGATTGCGAAGCGTGCAGTTCGGTGCCCGGCAAGCTGCTGGCATGGGAGGTCGACGTCGCACTGCCCATGTGTGCCGGCATGAGTGAGGATGCATGCAAGGGCGTGAGTGTGGTGAGTGTAACTTGTGTGAAGAGTGGCATTAGAATGGGAGGCTCCATTAGAGATTGACTGGCCAGGGATAGGACCAGAGTGGCTCCACACTGAGGCTACAATTCTGAGAAAATAAAGGGAGCCTTGGAGAAATAAGGGATGTATGAAGAATGAGTGCTGGGGGAGGACATGCAGGTGGACAAGATGAATACAGAAGTGACATCTCAGGAAGGAAAAACTGCAAACCTGGAAAGATTTGGGAATATGCTGGTTTAACGAGGGTAGAAAAGATCATGGTTTAGGATTGGGGATGATCTGAGATGGTGGTGAACAGCTGTCTTGAAGACCTGGAGGGAAGAATGACATTGAAAATGATGTGGAAGTTGGTTCCACAGGCAGGAAAAAAGAGGAATAAATTAGTGGAGGTGAGCAGTGATCCTGGATTTTGGTAGTTTCACCAGCATGGAGATTATGGTGGACCATGTGTGCCCTGTAAATACCTGGGGTGAGTAGGGACAGAGCATGGAGGGGGCAGAGGGTGCAAGACCAGAAAGGAGGTGGTGGAAGACCTATCTGCGATGTGAAAGTTATAGACCCACATACTCAGCTTCATTGCACAACATTCCAATGATCTTGAAGGTCTTCTTTTCCAGGCCATCAACCTGAGCAAGGTGTGAGGCAGGGGTGCCAGTCCAAAGGAGAGAGCAGTACTTCATGAAGCTGCAGACGAAAGCCTTGTAGGTGGATAGGAGTTCAGGTGTGCCAAGGAAGGACTTTGTACGACGGAGGATGCCCAGTCGGTGGCTGGCTTTGGAGGCCAACTTTGAAATGTGGTTTGCCCAAGAAAGATCATGGCTGATCGTGAGACCCAGGAGTTTGAATGATTGAACTTCCTCAAGAGGACTGTTAAGAAAGTAGACAGGAGGGTTTTGACAGATGGTCCTTTCAGAGAGAGACAGTGAGAGTGTGAGATTTGTCAAGAATGAAAGACATACACCCAGCGTTTGACCAGCTTGTGATTCCTTTCAAGGACTGAAGCGAGGGAAGAGGCTGCTGCCTGCCTGTCTGGAGGATGAGGGATGTCACGACACAGGGTGGATTCGTCAGCAAATAGAAAAAGAGGATTTTTCAGTCGGAGAAATCGTCGATGAAGATGAAAAAGAAAAAAAAGCTGTTGTTGTTTCTTTGTTTTTCCAGACAGAGGTTTGTTTTCCACAAAAGTACAATAATTTGTCCAGATCCAGAGCTTCTCGAAGTAAAATTACCAACTATAAGATGAAGGTATGCCTGATGTTGGCATAATGGTTAGGGTGGTGGGCTTGGGATCCTCGAGTCCTGAGTTCCAATTCTGCTCAGATCTCTAAGTCTTACTCACGTTGTTGTTCTTGTGGACTTTTTTGTTTCACAGCCTCCAGTTTTCATCAAAACTTCCTGAAACTTGGCGTATATATGTAAAAATTCCCTGCGCAGACAGTAACCATCTCCGATTTTGAAAATTCCTCCTAGAAAAAAAAAGTTATGACGTCAAAATATCTTCGCTAATGGAAATCGCCTAAAAAAATTATCTCCGAAACTAGGCAAGCTTTTTGAATTATGTTTGCGGGAATCGAACAGGGCATTAGCAGAGATGAATTACCGCACATATGATACATCACTATGACGTCATATCAATTTTTATGACGTCATTCCTATTTTTTGACATTTTTTGTTTCACAACCCAGAGTTTTCATCGGATCTTCGTGAAACTTGCCATGTATATGCAGAAAGCCCACGCGCAGGCAGTAACCATCTCCGATTTTGGAAATTCTTCCTAGAAAAAAAGTTGACGTCATAATATCGCCGCTAATGGAAATCCCCTATACCATTATCTCCGAAACTAGGTAAGCTGTTTGAATTTTGTTTGCGGGAATCAAGCCGGGCATTAGCACAGATAATTGATCGCAAACCTGATACATCACAATGACGTCATATTCGTTTTTATGACGTCATCATTAAGAGGACGAGGATTTTAGCTCATTTGAGCTTGTTTTTTTTAAGCAGTGGTGATGTACTTTATGTTAAGAGCGTCCTCTCCGAGGTGGAGAGGATGGCGGGTCGAACCTCGACCGAGATTACGATCACGACGTCCTCCCAAAGACTCAACGGTCCATGTTGCTTCATTGCTTGACGTTTGGCATTGAAAAAGGATGTAGCACGAATAAACAACCATAGGTTGGCAGCCATTGTGCATTTGCCTCATTGTGTCCTCCTATTTTGAAGTTCTTCATCGTAAGGCAACCAATCATCATGATTTATATTATTGTTGCTAAATGTCCTGTTTATAGTAGTCTTCTTTTTTCTTAGAAACTGAAGACAAGGTGTAATGTTGTACTTGTGCGTTCACAACTATTATGAATTTAGGTATGTTGAGCTGGCAGTCAGTCATCCATCCAGGATCGCCTAGACGTGGGCCGACTCCTCCCTGAGCTGTCTATCCAAGGTTCGAGTCCCGGCTCAGCAATAAATTCTCAACCAGGGGTGTGTTCAGTGAGCAATTAGCTTGCTCCTGCTTTCCAAGCCAGTCATTGCGTATTAACTGCTTTGCAAGCCGCTCGCCTCATCACTTGGCAAGTGAAGCAAGTGATTGAGAGGTGCTTCGTTATACTGGCAAAAATGGCCACCGTAGTCGGATTCAAAACGATACTATTGTGACGTAACCAAGTTTGAATGTAAAATGTATATTTATGCTCCGCCCATGTCTTTCCTCATGCATATTCATGCTCCAGCCCATGTCTTGCCTCATGCATATTTATGCTCCACCCATGTCTTTCCTCATGCATATTTATGCTCCGCCCATGTCTTTCCTCATGCATATTCATGCTCCGCCATGTCTTGCCTCATGCATATTTTGCTCCGCCCATGTCTTGCTCATGCTATTTTATGCTCCGCACATGTCTTCCTCATGCATATTTATGCTCCACCCATGTCTTGCCTCATGCATATCTATGCTCCACCCATGTCTCGCTCATGCATATTTATGCTCCACCCATGTCTTTCCTCATGCATATTTATGCTCCGCCATGTCTTGCCTCATGCTATTTATGCTCCGCCTGTCTTGCTCATGCATATTTTGCTCCGCCATGTCTTTCCTCATGCATATTTATGCTCACCCATGTCTTTCCTCATGCATATTTATGCTCCACCATGTCTTCTCATGCATATTTATGCTCCACCCATGTCTTCCTCATGCATATTTATGCTCCGCCCATGTCTTTCCTCATGCATATTCATGCTCCGCCCATGTCTTGCCTCATGCATATTTATGCTCCACCCATGTCTTTCCTCAATGCATATTTATGCTCCACCCATGTCTTTCCTCATGCATATTTATGCTCCACCCATGTTTTTCCTCATGCATATTTATGCTCCGCTAATGTCTTTCCTCTGCATATTTATGCTCCACCCATGTCTTGCCTCATGCATATTTATGCTCCACCCATGGGTTGCATCATCTCCCCTGCAGAGGGCGAGCTGACTCTTCTCTGGTCTGGCGGGATGTGTGGTTTTGTGGAAAAGGCACGTTTTTTTAGTTTTTAACCGACGCATTTGTAGTACCTTATTTTAATTGAAGAAAAGGTGATTGGAAACTCTGCAGGTGTTGGTTAAACTGCCTGGAGCATTCTTATTCAAGAATCGGGACACATAGGCTGTTCCAGGATAACTACAACCAATGAAATGTTCAGTGTTATGTTAATAATGTCATAACATTATTTCAGAGTATATGCCCCTACTATGTGTTGCATACTCTTTATATTATTGAAACGTTCATTTCATACTTTAATTTGTACTTCACTTTTCATCCTAATTCTCCAAGATCTCCCAACATGCAACCGCCCTATCCCCCCCCCCCAAAAAACACACATTGGTACGGTCCATAGATAAGCTTGGCAGGAGGCTCCTCCTTCAGAGTCCCAATTTATTTCTCTTTCTTTTCTTCTTCCTCGTCCTCTGTAGTCACTACTAACACAATCAGTTTGTTTGGGGAAGTTGTCACAAGAGGATCGAGTAAAACTGAAAACGACAACATTTACTCGAGTGTCACGATGTTTCCGTGGAGACCGCCATGTCGTTAAGTGGTGCCGAGCGCTCCGTTCCGTGGAGTGCTTGTTCGAGCACTTTAAATCAAGCTAGCCCCTTGACCTGCGACAGGAAGCTGCTTGCTACCGGAGCACACCCCTAGCCCTAGTGTTTATCAAGTAGGTCAAGGCATCAATGTATGCGCAGGACGAGGCCTCTTGGCTACCCTGGAAGCTCAATGGCTCAGAGGCACGCCCATTTCTCTCTAGGGCCTTAAAATTTCCTATCCCACCAGCCCTCAAAATTACAAAAAAAATTGTGAAGCTGCGTATTTGACCAGTGGCAGCCGGGGAGCTGTTTTATTGGGTGTTCACTCTTCAACTGTATGTAGGGAATGGAAGGAAGGAGTTTTGGGGAATGTCCTCACCAGGATATTTTCACTGCATTTTTAGGACGATTTCTTCCTCGTGATTTCTTATTATCATTTGCTTTACCATTTGCAACAATTTTTGTTTACAACGTGGAATAAAGTCAGACAGGATCGTCATCTTACTTTTGTAGTGTTGTGATTTATGGTGACAGCAAGGCCCTCACTTCCTTCTGGTATTGGTGGCATGATTAGGCCTGTTGTTTTGTGGTGGAGCCTGTGATTTTGACAATATTGGACCATCCTGTTACTTGAGAGACGGGTGGAGAAGAAAAGAAGTTTCCAGAATATCTTGTTTTTGAATCAGAAGAGGGTCTTTGCCCAGAGGATGATTTGTACAATTCAGGTATTGAGCTCCATCAATCATCCTTTTGGCACAGGTATCACTGTGCATGCCTTGATCGGTTTTTGAAGCTGGGGGATATGTGGACAATGATAAGAAGGATGCACAGAAATCTTTCTTGTGGGGGTTTCCTGCTGATTGTGGTCTTTGTTATCGCCTGATGGTTGTGGTATTCGCTCAGGTCCTACGGTGATTCCAGGAGCGATGGTCTGAAGAATGCATTGCCTGTAAGTCTTCTTTTGCAGAGTTGCAGGCTGATGTGTTATGTCATCCTTCTTCCCAGGATCACTTGCTGGACTATTTTCTTCTTTTTTCTCGCATTGGAGCTTCTCGGCCAAATTGATGTCCTGGAGTGGATGGCATCAGTGAACTTGGATTTGCATCAGAACAGGAGGAGGTGGTCTGACCCAGTGAGTGTTCTCCTTGAGCGAGAAAGTTTTTTTTGCTGTAAAACTGATCCTTTTGCAATTCTTTAGTGATGGCTCTAAGTATGACTCTCTTATGGAATCAGTTTTTTTTCTTCCTCTGTGGACAATGTTTGTTGATAGTCAGGTAGATTGGCAGAATATTTTTCTGTCTATATTGCTGAGCAGTTTGGACCATCTACACAGCAATGGAACTGTGGTCATCATCATGGCCTGGGTTCCCTAATTGTGATGTGGACATTGATGTTCAAGAGCTAGTGGATTGTCCCACGAGACAGGCTGCCTGAACACCCGATGTGTAGTTTGCCTTGTCCTTGGAATTGTATGATTATGATTATCTGGTGAAGTTGTAGCTTATTTTTGACCTGGCAGACAATGTGGGCAGCATCAGTTACAGCGTTCTTTTGTAGTCTTCTCTTTCCACACATGTCTTTCTTTGTATCCCCAGTCTCATCAAAGCAGAGGAGGGAGGTCTTCATGGATAGGTTACATATTGGAACTTAATAAAAGTCAAGAGGGTAATGAAAAAGGATGTATAGAGTATACGAGTGGAAGGCGATGGTGGATTGGATGTAAAAATAATTCCATCATATTTGCATATGCAATAAATATATTGGCGTGTTGTAGATGTCAAATACCAAATACACGATACCACACCCAAAAGCTACACCTCATAAGGTCCAAATTCCAAGTCCCATTCTGACGGTAACATGCATGCTTGTCTGATATTGAAAATGAAAACTTCTCAATTATTGCCCAAAAAGGCCAACTGAGCTCAGTTATCACTGTTTATTAAATGCCTCCAGGAATAGGTCATGAAGAAAGTTGGGATGCAGCATGAATAACAGACAAAAGCAACGCTCTTGGACAAGGTCGAACTGGGGAAATGACGAAACAAAATCATAGTAGTGAAAGCAAAGAAGTTTTTGTCTTGCTACTCTTATTAAGTTACATAAACCTTGTTTTATTATTTTATATTCTAAAATGTGCTTGTTGTTGGCTTAGTGGTTAAGGTGGCTGGCTTGGGACCTTAGGGTCCTGAGTTTGAGCCCTCTTTATCGTTGAATTAACATCAGGTGGGGTTGACTCAGCCTGCCATCCTTCTGAGGTCAGCAAAACGAGTGCCAGTGTACTGGGGTAGTAATCATTTGGGGTAACCTACGTCGGAGTGGTGACCCGTCCAGGACTGCACTCCTTGACAAAGAAACTGCCTCGGATACCCTATGCACCTTTATGGCACTAAAGGAATGGTATTATTATCTTATATTCTAAAATAACATGGCATTACAATATAAATAGTTCTCTTATTCAGTAAAACCTTAAATAAAGCCAGATTATCACAAGTATAATTTCTATTTTTTTCTTTTCTTTATCTCAACAGATTGAGTAAGACCAGACAGGCGACAAGAGGCGCTAGAGGACTGTGCTTTGAGCCAACATATTTTCTGAGATGCATAACCAGCTTTACAATAACAACTTTATCGTAGTGCTGTAATACAATAACAACTTTATCGTAGTGCTGTAATACAATAACAACTTAATTATAGTCGTGAGGCTGAAAAAGTAATATTTGGAACAAATGTTTAATGTTTATATCCTAACATACGCCTCCAAATTAGTGGTGTGTGTGTGTGTGTGTGTGTGTGTGTGTGTGTGTATCCAATGCCGACCATCGATGATGTGATTGGCATTTTTTTAAACTTCACGTTCAGCACAATAAAAACTCTCCTCATTTGACCTCACACACCGACAAGTGACCAGAAACAAATTGTCGCCCTGGGAGTAAAAGTGGCCACGCGCTGAGGCTTACAGTCTCTTGGCTTGAGGAAGCTCGCTGGGAAGCGGGTGAAACGTAGCTTGAGACCGGGTCTTCTCTTGCTTGCTTATTAATGGATTGTCAGAGTATATCTAATTACTTTCTGGCTTGGATGCACCTTTTTAATGCACTGTATAATCCCAACCACCCCAATCTTATGTAATACTCGCAAAAGTGTCTGTTCCCAGGGACAGGAAAAGTTTAAGTGAATCTATCACTTTAAATTATTTCATGGACTTTAAAAAGGTTAATTGTGTTGCACTCTCGGTTTCTCACAGAGCCAAAGCTCTGAGCTACATATCTTGCCAACCGCAAAGTGGTGGTGCAACATTGGGTGGTGGAGGTTGGGTTTACCTAAAGAGATGGCAAAATACATCTATTTTAAATTGTGTTACTCCTTGAAGATCTGTATTAAATCTACTTTAATCCAGATGTTCATGTCCACAAGGATTACTGAAAGGGACAATAAAATGACTGATTATATTGCATCAAGAAAAGTGAAATGAAACTGCAAAATCACCAATCGGCAGCTTTTCAAACACGGCGCAGGAAGCGGCCAAGACAGACGAATGCATCAGGGACAGAAACCATCGTTCACATTATATAATTGATTGTTTTGGAAATGGCTACTAAGGGTTAACACTGCTTCGTATAGTTCAGTTACATCCTTAGCATATGCCTCAGCATAAGCGTGAAGTAATTAATTGTTAGACACGGGTCACTTATGTAATAGGTTGATGCAGTCTTCCCTTCCTAATGTTTGTCTAAAAATCCTGACCCTTTTGACCCCATTTTTAATTTCCCTTCCTTTGTAAATCTGTACATTAACAACGTTTAAAGGTTTCGCGAAGCCTTGCAGAACTTGTTTTGGAGCAAGAGAAAACTTGATGGTAACGCAGTCGCTGACAACCACCAAAGTGAAATGGTCACAAACGATATGTTGAGGAGATGAAAGGGCAGAGTGACAGCGGATGCAGAGAGTTATCAGGAATATTAATAGGAGAAGCTTTTCCCCTCGCTTGCTCCCGTTGAGCCAAAGCCACGCCACACCAGAGCCAAGGCTGCTCCCTCTCCTCTCCTCAGCCAGAAGGCAAGCCGAAAGATCCAGTGCCAGGACGTGCGGCATGCCGCCATGCCGGGGAATTAAATGACAGATTCCTGCATGACTCTGCCAGGTTTCCTCAGGAATTCTTGTCTTGTGGATTCCCTCTTGTCTTTCTCTTGTGGTGTCTTTGTTGGACTTGAAGGCTGACGTATTTAATGATCTTCGATTGTTTGTTTGGTTCATTGGGCATGTACCTGTATTGGGTTTGGGATATTGGTTCTTTATTACTTGTGAAAATTGAAGATTTTTCAAGTCTGTATCTTGGTTGGTCTTGTGCGTTATTCTGTCTGTTTGTTTATGATGATGAAAATTGAAAATTTTCATCAGATGTTGGTCTGCCTCATTTGTATGTTTGTCTGTGAGTGCAATAACTTTGCCAGAGGATTCCAAAGGACAAAAGTGAGGCTGTCATTGTTTTGTGACAATATAGGTCAAAGGTCAAGGTGACAGTGACGTTATTTGCATAAAAGAGATACAACCAGAAGTTTTTGTGCTGCGTGATGTCAAACGTGACGCAAATGAGTTGGAAAACATCACCTACAAATTCCGAGCAGATTTAATAATCCAATCATTATTAAAACACAATATTTCTGTCGGGGCTGACACATTTCCAAAATGGCGGCAATCCATTGATGTATAAAGTCGATTCCATGGCAATGAAGTCGCTCATGTTAAAGTAAAGGGGTATTTTTTAGGGGCAAAAAAGACGATAACTCGGAAATCAGAAATGATTCAATATACAGGTATCAAATTGCAACCATGTTCAAAGGTCAAGGTGACAGTGATGTTATTTGCATGATTTTCGTCATACCTGTTAGGCTACCACCTGACGCCTTCTTGTTTGTTTGTCTTTTTGTTTGTTTATATGTCAATCGCCTCCAGGTCACAATTTTAAACCGATTTCACCAAACTTCACCATCTGGTACAGTTCATCATAAGCAAGAAGCCTATCATTTTTGAGGTCAAAAGGTCAAAAAGTCAACATAGGCCAAAGGTCAACATCTTTGTGAAATTTCTAAAATCCTCAATTTTCATCTGATTGATGAGGAATTTGAACAGAGTTTGCACATCAGATCACTGAATTCAACCACCAATGATTTTTGAGGTCAACAAAGGCCAAAGGTCAACAACTTAGGTTAACTTTCTAAAATCCTCAATTTTCAACCCATTGACTTGAAATTTGAAGAGTATTTTCATATCAGATCACTGAATTCAACGAACAAATATTTTTGAGGTCAACATAGGCCAAAAAGTCGATACAGGCCAAATTTCTAAAATTGTCAATTTTCATCTGATTGACTTGAAATTTGAAGACAATTTGTATTCCAAGTCAGAGCATGGTTTAGCAGGCCAAAAAAAAACATGACAGCTTCAGACCTCAGCAAGGTTACCCAGGAAACGCCTGAAGATCCCAGACAGCGAGGAGACGGAGGATCACCTGATGAAGGATTTAATTAAATAAGGCCGTTAATTATCTTCCAAAGGGGTGTTTTCATTAACCCAAACACCCAATTTTCACTCTTGCACTTCCTTGGAGTTTTCTTAGTATGCATACAAAGTTTCAGGCTGTTAGGTTTTGGAGTTATGGAGGAGACACTGACACACTGCACACTGACACACTGACACACTGACACACTGACACACCTGACACACTGACACACTGACACACTGACACACTGACACACTGACACACTGACACACACACACACACACACACACACACCCTTTTATTAGTGTATATCTATAGATCTATATCAGTATTTCAGACATTCCTCTGGTGGATTTTGATTTGATGAAGGAAAAGCACGATAGGCCTCAGGTGCTGATGCATGATGAAAAAAGCACTTGAGGGCATTTGCAGACCATGCATCAGCACCTGATGCATGGTCTGCAAACTTCCTCAAGTCTATTTTCCAGCTCTGGCACACTGTGACCATTTAATACATGATTCGCAACACATATCCAGCAACAGTGCCTCCAGAAAGTCTACACCCCCCTTTCAAAATTTTCAACTTTTGTTGCCTTTTCGGCTGGAATTATATTGCATTCAATTCCAATTGCAATGCATTTTGCAAAAAATTGCAAAAAATAGAATTAAATTGCAATTCCACCAATTTCAGAAAATTAATTATAAATACAAAACGAGAATATATCGGGTGGATAAGTGTCCACCTCCCCCCCCACCCTTATAATAGCAAGTGTAATTTAGCTCAGGTGTAATCAATCACCTTCAAAATCCCACACCAACTTAATTGGCCTCCACCTGAGTTAAATTGAAGTGATTCTGATTATTTCAGAATAAAATCAGCTGTTTCTGGAGGTTTCCTCTGCTGGGTAGTGTATTTCATAGTGAAGACTCAACCATGAGGACCAAGGAGCTTTCAAAAGACCTCTGGGATTAAGTTATGGAAAGGCACAGATCAGGGGGTGGGTATAAAAAATATTTCCAAGGCCTTGAATATCCGTTGGAGCACAGTCAAGACAATCATTAAAAAGTGTGGAAGGCGTATGGTACCACCAAGACCCTGCCTTGATCAGCCCATCCCCCCAAACTGGATAACCAAGCAAGGAGGAGACTGATCAGAGAGGCCACCAAGAGGCCAATGGCAACTTTGAAAGAGCTACATGCCTTTATGGCAAAGACTGGTCACTGTGTGCATGTGACAACAATATCCCAAGCACTCCACAAGTCTGGCCTCTACAGTCGGGTGGCAAGAAGGAAGCCATTACTCAATAAAGTCACCTTGAGTCCCATTTGAGGTATGCAAAAAAAACCACACCGGAGATTCTGAAGCCATGTGGCAAAAAGTTTTGTGGTCTGAGGAAACCAAGATGGAACTTTTCTGGCCGAAATGCAAAACGTTACGTTTGGCATAAACCTAACACAGAACATCACCCAGAGAACACCAACCCTATTGTGAAGCTTAATGGTGGCAGCATCATGTTGTGGGGATGTTTCTCATCAGCAGGGACTGGGGCACTTGTCAGATGGAAGGGAAAATGGATGGAACAAAATACAGAAATATCCGAGAGGAAAACCTGTGCACGAAAGCGAAATTGGGATGGAAGTTCACCTTTCAGCATGACAATGACCCGAAGCACACAGCCAATGCTACACTGGAATGGCTAAGGAACAAAAAGATAAATGTCCTTGTGTGACCCAGTCAGAGCCCCGACCTAAATCCAATCAAAACTCTGTGGCATGACTTGAATGCTGTCCATCAATACTCCGATGCACCTTGACTGAGGTTGAACAGTTTTGTGGAGAAGAATGGGCAAATATTACCCATCAAGGTGTGTAAAGTTGGTAGAGACCTATCCCAACAGACTCACATCTGTAATTGCTGTCAAAGGTGCTTCCACCAGGTATTAACTCAAGGGGGTGGACACTTATCCAACCAAGATATTCTAGTTTTGTATTTTTAATTATTATTTTTTGAAATTTGTGGAATTTGTTTTTCACTTGGAAGTTGTGGGTTATGACGTGTAAATAAAGGAGGAAAATGTCTGATTTAATGCAATTTAATTCCAGGCTATAAGGGACCAAAAGGTGAAATTTTTGAAAGGGGGCGTAGACCTTCTATAGGCACTGTACATGCCAGACCGTGGAATCTTTCAGGATAAAGCTACACCGTCATCATTGGGGGTGAGGGGGGGGTGATGGCCTAAAAATATGTTCACTCACCTCTGAGCCATCTCTGCTGATTTTGAATCTTGGCCAGGGTATAAATTGTCACCCTGGTGTTTCACAGGCTGGCTTAAGAATCAATGTCTGTGCCATCCATCAACTGGACAAAAATTTGCATCCCATCTGCTGGCATTAGTTGGTGGCCACTAACGATCCCATGGAGTCCTTTGTGAAAGGTCGGTCGGCCAACTATTTCAAGCACCCTGGCCTAATTCCAAATTCCTTTTCTAACCTACAGTGGGGCATTGCATCAGCAGCAGAGCCATGCCGCCTCAGCCAGTAATGCTACTCACAGGCATGTGGTGCATACAAAATAAGAAGAAGATCATTATTGGGGTTTTTTTATTTTTTTTTTAAATCACAACTGGTGTGATCCAGTGTTATATATGGATGTACTTGAACTTTTATGGGAATATTTCCCTGCTTACTCAGTTCTGGGGGAGCACTGTGTTGCTGCCCCTTCCTCTGGCTTCCCTGGGTGGTGTATGCTTTGTGGGTGAGCAGGCACAGGTTATGAGTGAGTGAGTGTGAGTGGTGCTGTGGGGTGGCTTGTCTGCATTTCTGCCGCATCTATTAATGGATTGTATTGTGTTAGAATGTCAAATGTTTAACTTGTTAGACCACAGCCTTGGCCTCTTGCATTCCAAGGCTCAAGCACAAATCTCCAGTGTTTATTGGGTGTGATGCGTAATAGGTAGATTCACCAAGTTTAAATTAATGCCCAGACACAGGATGCTCGATTGGCTCACTACTACCAAGCAGATACTCACAGATACTCATGACCCAGGCTTGAGCTCAGGACCTTAAGATCCGAAGCCGATCACGTTAACCGTTATGCCACCACCAATGTTACACCAGCTCATATGCTACTGCAATTTGTACACCATGCATTATTACCTCTGCCAGCGAGGGTGGATGGAGGTCATGTTATCACCCCTGTCTGTCTGTCTTGTTTGTCTGATTATCCATCTATCTGTGAGTGGGATATCTCAAAAAGTTCTGGACGGATTTGTACGAAATTTGGTGGACATGTTGGGTGTGTGACAAGGACAAATTGATTAGATTTTGTTGACTGTCTGGATGCAGATCCAGCTTATCAGTGGGATACAAAACGTAAACTGTTCGGCCTGGTGGAAGTATGCGCTCTACCGAATGCCGTTCTAGTTTTGCTGATTCTTTCCTGGATTAAAGATCACTCTTTTATTTCCTTTGTATTTTATAGTCCGCTGCCTCAATTTCTCCTGAACAAAACATGCATTACCTCATTTCCTCTGCCTGAGCTGAAATGAAAATGAACCTATATTCACTCAAAACGTACCTTTATTTCATGATAGAAGAATGTTCAGTCCTCAAATGTACACCAGAAGCCTAAGGCCGACACAGAGCGAACAAAATGGGGATGATTTGAATTTTTGAAGTAACAATTGTGGGTGGAGTCATGCCAAACAGACAGGGTGACTGGCAGAGAATATTATATATACTGTATACGAGTGGGGCACCCGTAGGTAATCCACGGGCATCGACATGTATGACATTTGGATTGCCCCTCTACATATCTGATGCTTCACAGCTGTAAACTAGAAGGGCACTCGGTAGAGCGCATACCTCTGCAATGCAATGCCTGATCCACGAGAACATATCAGGCCCAATACATTTTTGAAATATCATGCTATACAGGACTATATAGCTTTTGACTCTATCTCTGAATGGTGAAGAATCACTTTAAAAATTAAATAATTTTCGTATCCGGATTCGGATCTTCACCAAAATCGAATCGATTCTTCTTTATTTTGTCCAAGTTTTGCCCCAACCTGCCCACCAAGATTTGTCCGAATCCATCCACAACTTGTTTAGATATCGTGCCATATATCGTTTTTAGCCCGATCTCTCAATGGTGAAGAATCACGAAAAAAAAAAATTCTCGTAGTTGTATCCAGATTCGGATCTTCATCAAAATCTAATCAGTTAGTCCTTGTCACACACCAAAGCTGTGCACAACTTTTTGAGATATCTTGTACACAGACAAATAGACAGAGAGGGGTGAAAACATAACCACCTTCACCGTTGGTGGTGGAAGTAAGAATTGATGTCACCAATAAGTGATGAAACCAGTCCAGCAGTTGAAGGGGTGTTTAGCATTGGGATTCTCTTGTACAGTATGCACTATTTGTGAATGTCTTTACAGCTGTGGAGGAATTCTGGGAAGGGTTTGAAACAGCAAAGGGCTTAGGCCCTAAAATTGGGTTTCTGGTTCCATGCTGCTCAATGAATGAGATAGGGAGGTAGGTCGCAATTTTTTTTGTTTTGTTCGTGTTTAAATGGAAGCAGTGCAGTATTTCAGATTCTACATCTTTCCAACCAGTATGTGTATGCTGAGAGTCGAAAAGATGTAGAATCATGAACTCTAACATGTCCATCGTGAGATACAAAATTTGGGGTGAAACAGTATTGTGTCCACAAGTCAGAGAATTAAATGACACCAATTTAATATCTCTGAAAGGTTTCCTTCAAACAGTGAAGCTGGTCTCAGCAGTGATAAAGAGAGCATATCATTAACATGGCTCGAGAGGACATACGAAGGAATGGAAGAATACTAATCTCCAATTCATCATCCCTGAAAATATTGTATATTTAGACATTAGACCCTTTCCAGTTGACAAGAATCCTAGATTACACCCTTTGGGGGCGTCCATGAGGTATATACTCTTCAAAATCAGAAACTTTAACCTTCCCCCCACCCCCAACTAATGCACTTCAAATTTAATCTGCATAATCCAGCAACATAGCAATTGTGAGACAGTACACCCCCCCCCCAGATACCCATCTCTTCCACCCCCCTCCCCTCTCCGCTTCTCCTGCTCCCCCTCCTCTCTCCCACCCCTCTCCTCCGCTGTATTCCTGTCAGCGAAGCGACAGTGGTATTTGCTGGTATAAATCTAATGTGTAAACTGTTGCAGGGTATTAATGCCCCTACCCCAACAAAGTACAAGTACCGTCTATTAAAGGCACACACAAAACTGAGATAATGATAAGATTTTGCAATTTTTCTTA
Organism: Eptatretus atami; assembly: GCA_035128595.1. Classification (NCBI taxonomy): domain Eukaryota; kingdom Metazoa; phylum Chordata; class Myxini; order Myxiniformes; family Myxinidae; genus Eptatretus; species Eptatretus atami. The sequence continues at coordinate 22,640,637 of CM068959.1, read as the reverse complement.
CTTTGTAACAAAACTGCCTCAAAATAATTTTAAAGAAATTCAGTTCTGTATTCTCAAATATTCATTTCCACTTCGTTTTCATTTTAGACTCCTGTTCACAATCTTCACAATCACTCCCTTCTCCCCTCTCCCCTTCTCCCCTTCCTCCCCTTCCTCCCTTCTCTCCCCTTCCTCCCCTCCTCCCCTTCCTCCCCTTTTCCTCCCCTTCCTCCCCTTCCTCCCCTTTCTCCCCTTCCTCCCCTTCTAGTCCTGCAGCATAGTCTGATATTTCAGATCAATTTTTCAAATTTGCATAAAAGCACCAAAATTGGTACACATGATGAATAATGTATTCCGAACAATTCTAGATATGGAGCTACGAGATTGTGCCTTGGTCAGCTTCGGCGACCATTTCCAAAATGGCGCCATTCTACTTTAGCGAAATTGGCTATACTAGTATGGGCGAGGAGCCGTAGGTGCGTGCCCGTAGGTGAGTGCCGTATGTGCAGCCTCTCTCTCTCAAACCTCGAAAAGGCACATCCGCGGGTCCCCAGCAATATTCCTGGCAAGTTTCAATCGTGCAAAAGAAATATTAAAAAAATAAATAAATAAACATTAATTGTGATGTCATTCGTGACGTCATAGCACCGTGTCCTGTCATTGGTCGACAGATAAATGGCCGTAACTTGGGAACCGCTCGTCCGATTAATATCAAACCTTGAAAAGGCACATCCACGGGGCCCCGGCAATATTCCTGGCAAGTTTCAATCAGATCGGACCGTCAATCGTGCAAAAAATAAATAAATAAACATTAATTGTGACATCATTCGTGATGTCATAGCACCGTGTCTTGTCATTGGTCGACAGATAAATGGCGTAACTTGGGAACCGTCGTCCGATCGATATCAAACCTCGAAAAGGCACATCCGCGGTCCCCGGCAATATTCCTGGCAAGTTTCAATAAGATCGGCCTGGCGGTCGTCGAGAAACGGCGGTCGCAGACAGACAGACAAACAGACAGAAACAGACAGACACACACACACACACACAGAGATTGCTGGATTATAGTAGATGCTCTTATTTTCTATTGTATTGGTGGTAGATAAAGGAAAGTGTAAAATTCAGTAAATTGACCATGAAAAGGCTATTCAAATATTATGAGCCAGTATTTTCGGTAAAAAAGCCATTATTTGATTTGTAAATTGCTGCTCTCCTGAAACTTTTCGCTGAAAAGTACCATTATTGCCTGAGAGACAAGAGTCAAATGATATTCATCACATTCAATGGGTTTGGAATCAACAAAAATTGCATTATAGATTACATACTTTACTCTATTTTGAAAAGGGAACTGATAATCGTGATAATGACAAACTCAGAAAATGTAGTCAAATTATTGCACACTTCACTTTGAAGCGGCTACGGTTTACTACCATTCTACCAGGACACATGGTACACGCATACATCAGTCTAGTACAATACGAGTTTTGAGCTCAGTGTACTGGCTCTGGATCAAGAAGTCAACACTTTTACAAGCAATGCGACTTTGCATTTGCACATTCTAAGCTAGGCCGATATGGAAGAATGCACAGCTGGAACTTCTTTGACATGGTCACTCCCGCTCGTGTTGACTCCGTCCTGATGATTATCACTCCATATTCTGCAAAGACACAAAACACCTTGTTATCACACTAATATACTTACTACTACTACTACACCAATATTACCAATTACAACACCACTTCCACCACTACCACCACCACATCAAAATACTTCTGAACCTGTCCACTGCAACTGATCCCTGATCAAGGGTTTTTAATTCCGGTTTCTAAATACTTTGCATATCCTTGGCTTCACCAAAAAGATTAACAGACAGATCGTGAGCGAGATATTGTAGATTCCAACAATTAAAAAATCGCACCATCTTCTCTTTCCCCTCTCCCACGAATTGCCAAAATGTTGGAAATATAATAATATCAACACAAGGTTATATGCACCATTTGTTCCATTCTCTCTCAACACCCTTGTAACACTGCACATCACGGATAGGCAACAGTATTAGCTTCAGGGTTTCAATGCACCTACATTGACCGAGAACCCTACACAAGAGAGCAATACCATAGACAGCCATCAGCTTATCATGATCTGTTTATTTAAAGATGGCATCCTCTCTAGACTCGCATCGCCCCATTTTGTGTGAAAAATGGCCGCCAAAGTGACAAGGCAAAAATCTCGAGTGGCTCCATATCCAGAATTGTTCAGAATACATTAGTCAACATATGTACCAATTTTGAGGCTTTTATGAAAAGTCGAACAATTGGTTTGCTATGCTGCAGTACTATTCCTCCCTTCCTCCCTTCCTCCCTTTCTCCCTTCCTCCCTTTCTCCCCTTCCTCCCTTTCTCCCTTTCTCCCTTTCTCCCTTTCTCCTTCCTCCTTTCTCCCTTTCTCCCTTTCTCCTTTCTCCTCCCTTTCTCCCTTCTCCCTTTCTCCCTTCTTCCTCCCTTCCTCCCTTCCTCCCTCCCTTTCTCCCTCTCTCCCTCCCTTTCTCCCTCCCTTTCTCCCATTTCTCCTTTCTCCATTTCTCCTTTCTCCATTTCTCTCCTTTCTCCTTTCTCCCCCTTTCTCCCTTTCCCTTTCTCCCTTTCTCCCCTTCTCCCTTTTCCTCCTCCTTCTCTCCCTCCTTCCTTCCTCCCTTTCTCCCTTTCCCTTTCTCCCTGCCTCCTTGCCTTCCTCCTTGGTTTTTTTTTTTTGGCAGTAGCCATTTTCGCCAGACATAAGTATATCTTTCGCCTCATGGTCTGACATCTTGTCATTTTGGAAACCACATTGGCACTTTAATTGAAAAAAAAAACACAGACACCAAATATCTGCACGGCAGCCATGACTTCTGTCAAAGTCAGGAATGCCTATCCAGCGTCCATTTTCCGACTTTGAACAGACACCATCGATCTGTCCCACGTGGGTTGTGCAATGTTTTCAAAATGTCGATAAAACTTTCTGACCCCTTAACTGAAATAAACAGCCGCTGATTTTCTCTGTTGAGACCACAGCGGTCAACAATGCCACAGAGTAATGCCGTGCATAGTGGGCATAAAATGGCCTCCTGGATGTCGACCCTCGCAAAAATTAAAAAATAAAAAATAAAAAAATAATTGGGGTCGGCAGGAATTATTGGGGTAGGTCAGGTTACCGGAACCTCAACATTTTTTTTTTAGTCTTTACTTTGGTAGCCTTTCTTGGTTGTTTTATGCAGCTTCTTCAGGTGGAAGACCATGGGAGGAGTCGATTTATCTATAAAATCCTTGCCACCTGGGTTACTTGATTAGGTGAGAGCAAATTGGTTATTCCCTCATTTCACAGGTGAGAGAAGTGAGTGGGTCCTTGGTTATCATTCATATGTTGACTGCTTTTGACATTTGCATGTGGTACATGCTGGGAGCCTCATAGGTATGCATTTCTGTCTGCGCTGTTGCTGATGATTCGCCAATAAGCGATGAAACCAGTCCGGTTGCTGAGGGGGTGTGTAGCATTGCGATTCTCATGTATGTACGATTTGTGAACATCTTTATAGCTGTGGAGGAACTCTGGAAAGGGTTTGAAACAGCAAAGGGCTTACTTTGGTAGCCTTTCTTGGTTGCTTTATGTGGCTTCTTCGTTGAGAAGAGCGTGGGAGGAGTCGATATATTTATATAATTCTAGCCACCTGGGTTAATTGATTAGGTGAGAGCTAATTGGTTATTCTCGCCATTCACAGGTGAGATGTGAGTGGGTCTTTGTTTATATGTGTATATATATATATATATATATATATATATATATATATAAATATATAATATATATATATTACTAAAACTCTCATCTTGTATGTATGTATGTATGCTCCCAGAATACAGCCAAAACGGTACACGATAGACAGAAAATTTTGGCCCACCTTACTCACCATTCTCCTGCGGTGTGCAGTATAAAGTTTCGTTAAAATCTGGCAACGAAAAGATTATTAAAAAAATCAATTCCCGATTCAGTCAATTACTTTTCGGGAGAATTTGTTCAATGCAAACAACCTCAGCGGTATAGTTCGCTGGAGCTATCTTATTTTTTTCTTGAAATGATTTTTTTTCATCAACCGCTGTCACAACGAGAACCCAATGGTTTCACGGGTCGTCTAGTATTATATATATTTAATGTTTATATTTATATATATATAGTGTTACGGATTCAGAATCTGGTCTGATGAATGCATCCACACATCAGGTCCTCAGACAGTTATTTCCTTAAATGCATGTTCAGATTAGCCCCATCCCCATGTCTAATGGGATTTTAAATGTGATGCGAGAGAAGGGTAATGAATAGATCCCCTCTTATGGGAAGCTTTTGTCTTTATGACAGACACGATTACACACATTTCTTTCGCGAGCGCTTGACGCCCGCCTCTTTTTGAGAGCGCACGGGTCATCATGGTAACCGTGCGCAAGTGGGCGCGGGTGAGCTGGGGACTCTGCACCCGCCGAGACGGCCCGCAGATTAAAACGAATTGGAGGTCCGTTCTGAGGAAGAAAGTGGAGGAGGGAGAAGAGACAAGAAAGAAAGCGAAAGTTGACGCTTGAGGAGAAGAGCGAACCGGAGAGAGAGTGAGAGGAAAAGAGGGGAGAGAAGTAAGGGAGGCAGAGAGAAGAAAGATAAAGAAAGCCAGAAAGGAAAAGGAGAGGAACATGCAGCCCGCAAGTGAGCAAGCGAGTGTGTGTGCGGTGGCGGTGTGAGCAGCACCGACGAGTGAGGTGCGGGTCAGTCACGATGGACGTGGGGGGTCACTGGATGTCACCAGTTTCGTGAAGTGTGAGGAACTGCCCGTGTCACAGCACCAGGGTCTAAACCCGCGACAGACGATCTTGGTGCCCTCCAGACATCGACTGGCATTCAAGGCTGTTCGCGAGAGCGTGCACGGCAAGGCTTGGTGCTGGCGACGGACGTGACACGCACGCACACATTTCAGGATATTTTCACTTCATGGACGACTTCTCTCATTTCGAGCGATTCTTCCCCCCCCCCCACCGTAAATGATCTGCTGGGTACCCTTGTCTGTGTTAGCTGTAAGTAAGTCAACCCCCGATAAGCATCTGCTCTTTGTCTCTTTCCTGGCATTATTGATTTTGCTTTGAAATTCATTCTTTATTTACCTCAGAAAATAAAAGTTCTTTTTATTTATTTATTTTATTATTAATAAATTATTGTCGATTTCCAACCTGTCCGTGTTTGTCCTTCCTTCCATTGGTCTAGCATTGTCCGAACCGAGATAGACTGGAGGTAACTACCATATTGACCAAAAACGTCGGCACGCACCAGCGGTTAAAACGCTCGCCGCCCAATTAAAATCTATCAAATAACATTGGTGCTTTGCCAGGGCTACCACCCATCAGGTAACCACGTGACCTCAGTTAAACGGAATAATTAGACGGTGGACGCTAGAACTCGTGGTTAACTGGGTGGCGTTCGTGGTTCCAAAACAACCCACCGTGCCACAACGTTAATTGTGAGTGGTGGCCCCAGGTCTGGCTCGACCCAGGACAACGGGATTCCCCTGAGTGACAAGCTGGTGTCTCGGTTCCCGTGGCCGCAACAATATATATATATAATCAGGCATTCAATACAGTCTGGCATCCTGCTCTGCTCATTGCCTGTGGCATACAATTCTGCCTTCATACCTGGATTTTTGACTTCCCCTGCTCACGCTATCAATGGAGCCCTTTCCTCTCCTATCCCATTAGAGAGTGGAGTTCCTCAAGGCAGTGTATTGGGCCCAGTCTTGTTCCTTTTTTACATAAGTTAACTCTCCAATGCTCTGGAAAACCCTCTCTTCCTCAATGCAGATGATTCTACATTGTGTTATATAGCACTTCAGTTCGTGTACATCAGGCAGACAGAAGCTGCATCAGTCTTTACTGATGTGGAATTGATCAGATACTGATGTGACAAATGGAACATGTTTTTTAAATCAAGGCAAATCTCACAGTAATACCTTGTTCCTCTGGAATGATCGCCAAATGAACCCACCGATCTATTTCCATGTTCAGCCAATGGAAGAGGTTTAGTCTCTTAAACGTCGATGCCTCACTTTCAACCATGACCTCTCCTGGACAGACCACATCACAAAGCTTACTTTTATCGCCAGCACCAGTCATGGCATCCTCCGTCATGCCAAGTCGTTCCTTGAAACAATAGAATTACTTAGAAGTCTTAGAGCCAACAAGGTCTTTGTCTGTAGCTCAATCGAGTCCTGCTTTCCAATATTGGGTTGCAATCCAGCATCACATGTGTCTCTCCTGAGGTCTTTGCAGGAATCTAAAACCGTCAACATTATTGGCATCTCCCATAACGAGGCTGAAGCACAAGGCCTGTTGCTTTCACACAACAGCCAGATCAGTGGATTGTTTGTTTTTTTACTGCCTCGACATTGGTCTCGTGCCACCTGCTCTCTCATCCCTCTGACTCTTGCCAGGAATTACAAGATGCATGCATTCTAACTACTTAATTTCAATATAATTTTATATATTGACCACTGTAGAACACAAATCGGAACATGAATCTGAACACAACCCTACAATTTATCATTACTTTTGGCTCTCAATTTGGCAATTTGTACGGAATCTCATCCCGGGCTTCAATCTGTCTGCCTGTCTGGCGATCAAACACATTTGAAAACCATTCCAAATAGGAAACTTACTGTTGTTAGGGACATCATAAAAGCCAAACAACAGCCATGAATAATGAATTTAATGTGTTCAATAAAGTGGTGCAAAAGAAGGTGCATTAGTGGCAGTAAACTTCTGATTCAATGCTTTGTATTGTTTTTTTTTCAACGGCCTTTTCAACTTTTATTATAGTTTAATTGAATGATATATTTGAACACTGTAAAACACATTTCGCCTTGTTTGATTGTGTTTGCACTTCCAAAATCCTCCAGTTTTTGGGGTGCAGTCATACCTCTTATAACGGAGCCTCGACTAACGGATTTTCGCTTGACAGACATGGAAATATCCATTTAATTGAATACTTCTTATTTTTCGCATTGGAGACGAGTTCAGGGAAATTGTCCAGATAGCAATCGAGCTGGATTTGATGGGGTAAATGTTGATGATATGGAGGAACTGCTGACATCACATAGGAATAGCTTAACAAATGAGGAGCTACAGGAGCTGGACGAACATCGAGCTAACCAAGAGGTCGAAGACGCAGAAGACAATGAACCAGAAAAAATCTTCGGCAAAAAGACTTTCAGTGATGCCTCCAGGATGTCGTGTGATACACTAGATCTTGTCGCCAAAAATGACCCTGATATGGAGCAAAGCACAGGAGTTCAGCGAAATGTGTTCAACGGTTTTGCTCCTACACATGCTTCGCTTCGCACCATGAAGAGGAAGGATAGACAGTTAACCCATCATGTCTTTTTAGTGAATAAACCTGAAACTTTGCAGGAAGATGGGCCACATCCTGGCTCATCTTCGCGGGAGTAACTGCTTCCTCTCGTCTCCCACTGTTGCCAGGAAGGAGAAGGTGGGCAGTCAGACTGAGGCAGCGGTGGTGCACGTACAGCATGACAAGCTCTGAATTAATTAACTGGTGAGTGTTATTAAATTTAATTTCACATGTTATTTATGTTCACAAAGTCTTCATTTTATCTATAAAATGCCATGCTGTATTTTTAATTACCGAAGAAATCTGGCATATCGCATTTATCGGGTAAGAATTAACACTGTTGGGAACGCATCTCCGGAGGCACCATTTTATAATGACCTCTTTTAACGGATTATTCGCTTCGCGGACGAGTCTCAAGAACCTATCTCGTCCATTAAAAGAGGTATGATGGTACTTGGGGAAACACGTTATGCCGTCTCGACCAATCAAATTTGCCGCATGCTCTGGGGGCAGAGGAACACGAGATTCAGACAAAAATGGCAGCTTGTGCTCATAAATTGTGCTCTTGCTCGGAAATCTAGATTGTGCTCGAAAACGCAAAGCAAGGGTTGAAAATGCCCTTCTCATGTCGGCCAGGAGCCAGTGAAGCCCACTGTTCACCTCCCAAGAATCAATTAAAAAGAATCAATTAAAAAAAAAGTTCTCGTATCTGGATTGAGATCTTCACCAAAATCGAATAATTTCATCCTTGTCATAAACCCAACCACTCCACCAAATTTAGTCCGAATCCTTCCACATTTTTAAAGATATTGTTATGTTTGTGGGGTCGATGGAGGAATTTCATGGGAAAATTAGGATTGTATGGAGTTGCTTGGCCCGTGGACGTGTAGGAACCATCTCAATGTAAATTAAGTAGGGAAACTGTGAGCTTAAGTGTTACTTGTCACCACACGGGGGCTGGTGCTGTGTTAATTAGATAGGGATTAAGGATAATTTCCTCCAGTATGTAATTGCCCCCCTTTGACCTTTCACTATGTTTTTGTATTGCAAACCAGCCATGAAAGAATTACGTTTTTATAACAACAACAACCATTACAACCGAGCCGCATGTCCAAGCAGGCGAGAAGCCCCGTCTCCCCGGTTTTCTCGTGAACAAGTCACGCCCCCGGAATGGATGATTGATAGGCGTGACATCGAAGGGAGAGCAGAAGCGATCGCACGAGTGGAGTTCGGTGTGAGGGAGGCGATCGGAGAAAACTGAGCACGTCTCAGCAAGAGAACGGTGAGACAGGTTGTGGCAGGAGTGAGACACGGTTGGAGACGAAGGTGTGAAGTGGGACAGAAAGCGAGAGAGGCAGGATCGGCGGTCGAAAGAGCAGGGCATTACGGCTGGCTTTCCTTCGATGCATGAAGAAGACTGCACGATTCTTGTGTCCGTGCTGAGGCGAGTTTGCCCGTGTGTGGGTCCAGCACCAAAGCTTCGTGTCGAGCCATCGGGGGAAAGAGACAGTGCCATTCCGCAAAGCAGAAGATCGATGTCATTGAGGACTATCGACGAAGAGGCTGCACGGCAGTTGTTGAGCCCTGGCGTTGAATACTGCCTCACGAACCATAGCTCACGAATTACCTCACACACGTTCCCTGCCCAGAGAGCGGCTCGGCACCATTTTGGGTGCATCCTCCCACGCAGTGACAAAGCATTTTTGTGACCTTCAAGCTACTGAGACTATCTCCTGGACACAAAGCTAAGTGCTGAAATAAAGGAGGGATTTTTCTTTGTTTTATTCACTCCCCCTTGTTTGTATTTGAGCCTGTGTGGAGGAACCTCAAAATTAGATTTAGATTTAGGTTATCTCACGTCTTGATTCATTTCCATGATAATTGTTGATTCTTATGTTTATTAAATCATTATTAATTTAAGTTGCTGGTGTCCCTGGATCTATTGTGGGTTCGAAAGTAAAACCCCTATGTTGTGCTTCCATCCTGGTGAAGCGCCTAGCTGTTTCCTTGCCAAGCGCACCGTCATCTCCGAGAATCTCGGCTGTAAGCCTCCCAGGGAGAACTGTTTGGCCATCCGTCCAGGTCAGGGCAACCCACCGGACGCGGCAATATCCTGGTCACAGACAGAGGTGAAAACATAACCTCCATCCTCCTTCGGTGGTGGAGATAACCAGAACCAAAATCTAATCAGCTTGTTCTTGACACCAAACCAACTCATCCACCTCGGTTTTTTCACAACGCATCCACAACTTTTTGAGATATCCTCACCGTGCTACATATCGTTTTTTACTCCATCTCTCAGTGGTGATGAATCAGTTTTAAAAAATTATAGTATCCAGATCCAGATCCGGATTTTCACCAAAATTTAATCAATTCATCCTTGTCATACACCCAACCTGTCCACAACATGTTGAGATATCCTGCTCATAGTCAGACAAACGAGCAAACAAATAAACAACAAAACCAGGTCAAAACATAACCTCCGTCCACCTAAGGTGGCAGAGGTAAAAATAGAAAAGTCTCTTCAACAGAGTTGGAACTGAACTCGAAGCAGAATATATTTGATATCAAAGCAATAACCTCCTAATAATAATAATAATAAACAATTGATATTTGATACCACGGGGTGTTTAAGCTCAACCAATTTGTATAACGTTGTAAATCCAGACTTTAATTGGTGAGGCAAGGATAACTGATTAATTTGTTAGCAACGCAGGTGAGCATTTTGATTGATGTAGAAGCATCCAGTTCTTCCAAATGGACTATTTACTGACCTGAATGCTGAAAAAGGAATGATCAATGTTTCTTTGGTGCAATAATCAATCAGCAATGATTGATAATTGTAAGTTACCTGGAATACACCGAAATGTACATTAATCTCCATATTTGTTATGCGCCACAATTTAGTGAGCCATGTGGTTTCGATAAGGGACGTCATGATTTCGAGTGAAAGTTGGAAGGACTTTATGATACATCTTGAAATGATTTGTGTTGCTTTAGAAATGAACATTTGAGTCACTAATAAGCTACCAGTTTGAAAACGTCATGAATAGAAAAGTTCGTTCTTACAAGGATGCACAAGGAACCTGGACACAGGAGCAGTCCATTTGGCCCATCAATTCTGCACTTTATCAACACCACATTAATTCAATTTATCAGATTATCAGCTTCATTTCACTGGGGGAGGAGGTGTGGGGAGTATCATGGGTAAGAAAACAGTCAAGCAGGTCATGGGACATCACCAATGTTCCTTTTTTTTCTTCTTTTTTTTTAATGGTGTTGGGTGGGGGAGGGTGAAGACTAAGTTGGTGGACTTGGTTTTCTAACGCATCACTTCTGGCCTCGCTTCTCTTGCCCAATCACACTTCCAAACTCCCACAGACCTCCAAGGTCACACCTTGTTAATCTCCCAAATTCTAAGCTGAACACTCACCTCCATTCCTTTATCCCTCTCTTCTGTCACCTGTGGAACCGACTATCTGTGTCTGTGGTCTCTTGGCCCTCCATCCAGTTTTTCAAGAGTGTTGCTCATGGTCACCTCATGCTTTCTCATCCCAAACCCACCTCTCCTGTCTTGATCTCTTACTGATCCCATCAATGCCCTTTCTGCCCTTTGTTTTCCTTCTTATCCACTCCCTATGATGTCTTTGCCCCCCTTTTGCCCTTTGACCCTCCGTCAGTCGGTGAACCTGCAAATTCTGTTGTTTAGCTCCACTGTGAGCATATAATTCTGCATTCAAAACAGCATATGTGGAATATTGAGTCACATGGTGTTTATTTATTAATTTATTTGTGCAAAGTAGACTACCCAGTTAGGGGTTGCCACTTGCATGATACAAATATAGGCAAAAACCTCTTGCATATAAAACTATACTTTCATATCACCACCGAATTGAGTATGGAAGCAGAAGCAAATCCCACCTAAATGAGCAGAAATATGTTATTATTTTGCACTTGTTTATTTCAGGACAGCCATGAGGTCACAGCTTGTTGGTGGACACACGACGACTCACTTGAGTATCTATGTCTGAGATTGCACAAACTTAGCAAATAAATTGGCAGCAGCTGTGGGCAGATGAGAAGGGCATGCAGGCAAGTTGATGCCGGCAAAGCTCCTGCGCGTGTTTGTACGTCCCATCTGCCTGTGCCAGGCGGGCAAGTCTCCTTGGCACGCGGTTGGGAAGCCACGCGTACAATGGTCGTGTTTGTAGAGCGCGTGGGCCCTGCGATCTGAAGCACCATAAAGCATACTATGCACACAGCTGCGGTTCCAAACGCGGCCTGCAACGGCGGCAACTATGCTGGCATCTTGAACATACTTCTGAAATGGCATGGCAGAAATGTCTTAAATGTCGAGCTGTTTACAAAGCTCATTTTTCAACGATCTGTTTCGCTTTTAATAGCAAAACTAGGGTTCTCTTATAGCCCTGTGTTTGCTTCTGAGCTCCCTGGTCCTGGGTTGGATTCCCAACAAAATCTGATCCGATTTAAAACTTTTGCCCGGTGCTGTGCTAAGCATGCACAAACAGGAATGATTATCAGGGGACAATACAGCCAAGCATTATTATTTCCCATGCTGTAGTAGCATGTTTTACCTTACATATCTACCTAATCTTAAGGCACCATTATGTCTGTGTCTGCGCAGCTCTTTCCTGCACTCATTAATTTATCCTTTGTGCCCAACAACCCCATCTGCCGTTCCATGCACCTTTTTCTCACAATACACAATTGCGGTGATTGCTGAAGATTAATGAAATTAATTGTTTCTATATCTTGTTGCAATTATTCCTCTACTTTGTCTCTAACCCCCCACTCCCACTTCCACCCCCTCTCCCTCAACAAATCCAAACTCATCACCATAAACACAGAGTTCCAGAGTTGGTCTCTCCATTGGCCAAGCATTGCAACCTGTGAACAAAGAAAATGCATATATATGATGGAAATTTGCTTTTCTTTACCTCCACCAGGCTGAACAACGGTTTATGTTTTGTATCCCACTGACAGGCCGGGTCTGCATCCGGACCTGAACCAAAATCTAATCGGCTTGTTCTTGTCACCTAACCAACTAATCCAACAAGTTTTGTCATAACCCGTCCATAACTTTGGGAAACATCATGCTCTCTAACGTTTTTAGCCCCATATCTTAATCATAAAGATGCATTTAAAAAAAATAAAAAAAAACTTTCATATCCGGATCTCGATCCTTAGCAAAATCAAATCAATTCATCCTTGCCACACACCCAACCTATCCACCAAGTTTGGTCCGAATCTGTCCAAATCTTTTTGAGATATCTTGTTCACAGACAAACAGACAGACAAACAGGGGTAAAAACATAAGCTCCATCCACCTTTGGTGGCAGAGGTAATAAAGAGAGAAGCATGTTATACAAAATGAAGGCTCGTGGAACAGAGAGGTGACAGAGGGTAAGAAGGCAATGAACTGGGTAGTCGGGCAACAGTTTGACACATCAATCAAGGGAATGAATTAAGAGAGAGAGAGAGAGAGAGAGAGAGAGAGAGA
>CM068959.1:22603791-22627718 GCA_035128595.1 Eptatretus atami | reverse complement strand
GAGAGAGAGAGAGAGAGAGAGGAAACACGGTTGGCTTTGTGGAATGACCTGGATAGAAACAAAACCGATGCGTTATGGTTGAGATGCGATCATCATCGAGTTCGGGCAGAGATGAGTCTTCAGGTCAGAGTATACCAATTTGTTTACGATAGGGAGAAGGCTATGCAAATGCAAAATGCTTATTTTATACTATCTTCAATGTACATTATTGTAAGATTTTCCTCCGAACTATTTGTGCTGACCTCTTCCATACAATGAAGAGATAACCGGGCACACTCAATCGGTCATTCACAATTTTAATCATTATCAGTTTGCTGTGACCTGTTATCACACTTTGCCTTGCACATATGCAAGTGGGTTTGTTATTTCATGTAAATGCTATATTATATATTTAATGCATCTATTTATTTAAACGATATAAATAAATACACTTTATTTTTTTCACTGCTGTGTAGTTTAACAAGCTCAAATGAGCGAACATCCTCGTCCTCTTAATGATGACGTCATAAAAACGAATATGACGTCATTGTGATGTATCAGGTTTGCGATAAATTATCTGTGCTAATGCCCGGCTTGATTCCCGCAAACAAAATTCAAACAGCTTGCCCAGTTTCGGAGATAATTGTATAGGCGATTTCCATTAGCGGCGATATTATGACGTCAACTTTTTTCTAGGAAGAATTTCCAAAATCGGAGATGGTTACTGCCTGCGCGTGGGCTTTCTGCATGTACATGGCAAGTTTCACGAAGATCCGATGAAAACTCTGGGTTGTGAACAAAAAAATGTCAAAAATAGGAATTACGTCATATAAATTAATATGCGTTCATAAGTGATGTATCATATGTGCGGTAATTCATCTCTGCTAATGCCCTGTTCGATTCCCGCAAACAGAATTCAATTTTAGAATTATCGGATACGGATTCAGATATTCACCAAAATCGAATCAATTCTTCCTTGTCACACACCCAACCTGCACACCAAGTTTCGACCGAATCCGTCCACAACTTTTTTGAGATATCCTGCTATATGCCATCTGTGGCCCAATCTCTCCATGGTGAAAAATCGCTTACAAATTTCTGATTTCCAGATCCTGAGCCAGATCGTCAACAAAATCGAATCGATTCATCCTCGTCACATACCCAACCTGTCCACCAAGTTTCATCCGAATCTGTCCATAACTGTTTGAGATATCCTGCTCACAGACAGAGAAACATACAGACAGCGGCGAAAACATAACCTCCGTCCACCTTCGGTGTTAGAGGTAAACAAACACAGTTGACAAAAAACCAACAAACAAAGCTGTGGAGAATAAACAAATCTTACAGTTGAACAGGGATTGTTTTTGATATTCCTTTTTTGTGTGAAATGGTGAGTTGATGTTATTAAGACAAGAGGACGAGATATTGTACTAATTACTGTGACTGCGTTCACTCTCTGGTTGCAGTGTTAGAATGCGGAATGAGAGGTTGGGTCGAGCTTGTGAGTCCAGAGTATACGGTCTAGCTTGACACGCACAAGTCTCAGAACCGTGTGTCAAACAGGTGGTCAACGGCTTTGTGGCGGAGGGTGGGAAGGGAACATTGGCCTGAGGTTCTACCAACAACCGTGAAATTTACTGCTGCAACCTTCATTTATTTTGCATTTGGCGGAGCTTATTGTGAGTAAATGTGATAATGTGGGTTAATATATGGGTGGAAAATATCATATGAATGGGGTTGGGACAAAAAAATACCTGCTGGAGATGGGGCTTGATGCCCTTGGCTCACAAAATTATCAAGAACCAAGGTAAGTGGCAGTTTTGTGTGGTGCTTACACTATGCATTATTAAACCATGGATAAATGATTATTCTCAACAGCATTGCTGCTGGACTCGTCTGACGAATGAGAACCCGGAGAACAGCTGGCAGCTGCGGCGACCACACACCGGAAGAAACTGGAAAAGTGTAGCTTTTGGTGGGGCAGAGGGCAATGTGGGGGCAGTCACACACAGGTGGTGAAGCAGGGGGAGGAGGGAAACGTTTGGCACCCTCTTGTCGACTGCAGAGTATACTCCCAGATTTATAAACAACTTGTCACGTGACCATGAGGAGCTGGGAAACGAGACGGTAGTCTCTTTCTCTTAAACCTCTGCAGTCATTAGTGCCATTTGCATGTGATGGCAATGGGGTAAAATGTTTAAATTGAGCTTTTTTATTTTGAAGATATGGGTAACAGGAATAGGGGAGTCAGTTATGATATTCCACAAATGTCTTCCTAAAATCACAACCAAATTTTCTGTGCAAAATTTTAGCTTATATATATAATATTAATATATATATATATATTATATATATATATATATATATATACACATATCCATATACATATATTATACTTATTATATATCTTATATACATTATATATATTATATCTATATAACTGTATATCATATATTAATGTATATATACAGGGTGTCCATAAAGTCTCTTTACAATTTAAAAAATTAATTACAAAGGCAATTGATGGGATGTTTTTATCAGATTTGTTAATGTACTCAGTGATTTATCAAAGTTCTCTTTTTATGGGGTTATGTTAAAGATATCGTGTATCGAAACAAAGATACGGGACATCAACGACCTGAAGCAAAGGATCACTGACGCTATTGCCACCAGAGATGAGGCTTTGCTACAGCGAACATGGCAGGAAATCATTACCAATCTTGATGTGCTTCGTGCAACGAATGTGCCCATATAGAAGTGTATTAATGAGGCAAAAAAAAACTTCAATATCTACTCCTCATTTTGTAATAATTTCCACAGGTTTATCTATTCATTTGCTTTTGTAATAAAATTTTAAAATTGTAAAAGACTTTATGGACGACCTATATATGTATATATTATATGTATATATTATAATGTATATATTATATCTATATATACATATCGTCACCCTCATACCAAAAGGGCCAAGTCATTTTATTCGTTGATGAAGCTTAGGCACTTTTGTTATGAGGGTAACGATATTTATTTATTTTAGATATATATATACTATATTCATACATTATATTTTGTGTAAAAATATAGATATGTATATATTTTATTTATCTGTTATATATTATTATATATTGTATATACATTTATAATATATTTTATATCTCTATTATAATACCAAGCTTGCACACTAAAAACTCGGCTCGCCGTCACACGATCCCTATGAAATTGCTGTGGCACTTAGCGGACATGCCGACAATGTTTGGGAAGTCTTGGCGTTCCATAGTACCACTTGCATTTTGCACAATGCGTATTTTTGTCATTCCCCGTGTACGGTCTGTCGTCTGCTACCAGCTATGTTGTACTGCTATCCCGTGCATATGCACGGGTATCGCTAGTATATTATATTATATTGTTGCGAATTCGCGCCCGCCGGCGTGCGGACGGCCACGTGACTCGAATGCGGCCGCCTCGCCCACCAGACGGACAAATCTGTCGTGACCCTCTGGAACTATCGCCCGGAGCCAGTCACGGGTGCCTTTCGACCTCACCACGATCGTGCCAATCGGCCACCCGCGTGGGATAGGGTGTTCGCCAAACTCGACCTACCTAAGTACCCACGCGGATGGTAAACCGGCGATCGCACCTCGCCGCAGGTCGACTCCGGACACGGCGCTTAAGCGTCCGTTCCGTGCTATCGTAACGAAACGAGCGTTATTCGGCCTCGACGTTCCAATTAATTATCGGGCATATCAAGCCCACCACGAACCCTTTTACGTGAAGCAAGATGGAGAGTCAAACGAAGGAAAGACGCAGCAAAACGGGACAATTCAACATAATGCACATTTATTTCACACGACACACGGGAGCACACATAACAGCCATACAGTCAGAAATGCACATATAGCAAATGCAAGAAGGAACGACAAAAGCAACGATGACGCAGAGCTACAACCGAATACGCGAACACACGGCAACACTTACACAGTTCTACTTTGCAAGACTCGGCGCCACAAGATCCATACAAAAAAAACCCCGAAAAGAAAAAGGTGACTTCCCTTTTTGGCCGTCGAGCCCCTCTCGACGTCCATCGACGTGGTCCCGCCTGGCCGACTCCGTGCCCTGGCATGTAGGCAGTCCTCTCCTGCGTGCCTCGCGCCTGCACGTGTTGGCCGCTCGACCCCCGGACCGAGTGTTCGGCGCTATCCCAGCGCGGATAGAGGGGGGGGGGGAACGTGGATCCCGAAGTCGGAGAGGGGAATGCGACGCTCCTTCCCTCCAGCGGGGTCTTGGAACTGCCCCCACAAAGACCAGGCCAGCGGCCTCCGAGACGAGCGAGCCGGAAGACGGGCAGCGAGCCAGAGCAACCACGAAGCAAGAGCATCCACCAAACTGCTTCGCCCGTCTCCGACTTTATATCCCGGAGCTCCGCCCTGCCGCTCCGCCCCGTTCTTTGCTCCACCCCCCTTCGAGGCGCCTCGACAAAAAAGTCTCGAAGAGGGGCGTTCCTCCTCCCTGCCGCGTCACACCGCGCATCCACCAATCGGGCGCCAGCTGCCCACCCCGCTTCTGTCACACTCCTCGCGCGTGTAAAAATGGCGGGAAAAACAGGCGGGAAAACCCGCGCGCCATCGTTGTGCTTCTCTTTCCCTCCGCTCTCGACGTTTCCAAACCGTCGTAATTGGACGTAGGGGATGGTGTTCGTCAGCGGGGTAGTTGGCGAAGTGTGGTTGTTTGTGGGAGGTTTGTCGTTTAAAATAAATTATAAAAACGGCTATCTCAAAGGATCGCAGCCCGAATGAATCACATAAATTCCCTCTATACAATGGGTTTGGGCTAACTACACATGTACTTAAGACATATCTCACCTACGGACCTGAATGGTGGTTTGCGAATTTCCACAGCCGTAACAATATATTACATATGTATTATATGCCTGGTTTGGCATAATGGTTTGAGTGGTGCGCTTGGGATCGGAGGATTCTGAGTTCAAATCCCACTCAGCTGTTGAATTAATACCAGGTAGGGTTCGACTCCAGCCTGTCATCCTTCTGAGGTCGGCAAAATGAGTACCAGCTTGCTGGGATGATTGAGCCACTTGAGTATCCTTTGTTGGAGTGGTGACGTCTCCCTCTAAAACCTGTTGGCGCCTTGTTCAGTCTTTCTCTGGAGTGAGTATACTCCCTCTCAATCGCTTCCCTAAATTAAAATGGCACCACAGCTGACTGCTTGTGAGAAGGCCAAATGCTTCAATTTTGTGTTGGCTTTCAAATCTTGTGTGCCCAATGCCTCTCTCTATTCCCACCTTACTGAGTCCCACCAAACTGCTCCTGGACAGTGTTTTGCACCTGAGAGACGTTTCTGGCAACCCTCGACTCTGATTCTGCAACTGCACTGGAAGGCATCAGCTTCTTCTACTTACTTATCTGCACATTAATCTCAACAGTTTGGGGTTGGCCATTCAGATCCTCCCATCTCCATTACCCTCTGCCCTCAGCATCTTCCTCTCTCAATCCCATGCTCTTTAAATCTCCTTCCTCAACCTCCACCTTAATCTCTGTCATCCTTTTGATCTTTTCCCTCTAATTGGCTCATTCCATGCTTTCTTGATTGGTTATTCATTCTTTTTCCTCATCACATGTCCAAACCACCGCAACTTAGTTTCTCTCATCCATTTTGTGATACAACTCCAGCTCTCTCATGCATCTCCTCATTCCTCAACCGCCCTCTTAGTGATACACCGAACATCCACTGTAGGTCTCCTGTCCTAAAAACCTGCTATGCTGCTCTTGCACCTCCTCTTTCTGTTCTGCTGGTGCTTTTATTTGCCCTAGGTCATGTTCCATCTGCTTAGATTTCCTTAGAAGATAGCTAACATCACCAGATTATATAAAGAAGGTGGAAAAAACCGATCCCATTAACTATAGATTGGTTAGCTTACGTCAAATTATCAGCAAGGTCATGGAATCCATCATCACACTTGACAAGAAATCCTTCATTTTCTCCAACAGCCTCATCTTAGATCATGAATTCTGAATCGGACCAGGTCCCTCTTCCTTGGACATGTTGTTTCAACTCTCCCAACAATGGATGGAGGCCCTCAATGTCAGAGATGAGATCAGGGCCATCTCTCCAGACATATCTCAATCATTTGATGCAGTCTGTTTCCTGCCTTGCTCTCCAAACTCTTCACATCTCGTATCCAAGGCCAACTCCACACATGGCGAACTGACTTCCTCTACTCTCATGAATCCTTTCATATCCTCTCTCTATTAAGGCTGGAGTTCCCCAAGGCAGTGTTCTGGGCCCAGTCCTATTCCTAATCTTCATCAACGATCTCTCTGACTCTCTGGAAAATCCTCTTTATGTCTTTGCTGATGACTACAATTTTGCTGATGACTCCAATATTTCTTTGCTGATGACTCCAATGATGACTCCAACTTTGCTGATGACTTTGCTGATGACTCTACTGTGACATCATCATTCAGATAGATAGGCAGCAGCATATTCTCTCTCTTCACACCTTCGTGGAATGATGAGCTGGTCAAACACTTGGAATATGTCTTTCAATCCAGGAAATATGGAGACACTTGGAATAAATCTCACACTCTCATTCTATCTCTCCAAAGGACCATGTGGCAAACCCTCCCATATACTTTCTGAACAATGTTTTTGAAGAAATTCAGTCACTACTACTTTTGGGCCTCACTCTCAGCTATGATCTTTCCTCAGCAAACCACACGTAAAGTTGGTCTCCAAGGCCAGTTGCTGAATGGGCATTCTCCATTGTGCAAGTTCCTTGGCACTCCTCAACTCCTTTCCACCGACAAGACCTTCATCCACAGCTTGATGGAGTACTTGCCTCCCCTCTTGGCTGGTGCCTCTTCTTCACAACTTACGAAGCTTGACACCGCTGAAGCCAAGGTCTTCAAGATCATTGGAATCTCTCATGATGAAGCTGAGTCAATCAGCTGATCACTTTCACATTGCAGACTGGTCCGTGGTACCTCTGTCTTATTCCACCTGCTTTCTGGTCTTGCACCCTCTGCCCTTTCTCTGCTATGTTCACCCATCCTACCATGGTTTTTATGTGGTGGATGTGGTGTACTAACAACTCCTTTCTGTTGAAACTCCCAAAATCTCAAATCACTGCTCATGTCCACTCATCCGTTCTTCTTTTCCCCCGCCAATGGAGGCAACTTCCACATTCTCTTCAATCTTGTTCCTCCTTCCAGGTCTTCAAGACAACTGTTCAGCACCATCTCAGATCACCCTCATCCAAAACCAGGATATTTTCTACCCCCGTTAACCTTCCCGAAGCCCACGTCTTTAAATTTCCAGTTTATCCTTCCTGAGAGTTGTCGCCTTATCCATAAACATCTTGTCCACCCTGTATGTTCTCCCCTACCCTTCATTCTACCACACATACCTTATTTCTCCAAGTCTTCCTGTATTTTGTCCCTCAATCCTGATGTTTGCGTGTTTCCTGATCCGTTGGATGTTCTAGGTCCTCCACGAGCCCCGACGTTGTATAAAAAAGACCAATTATGTCAGAGTTGTTTCGAAGGATAAGGTTATGTCCATAATCATTTGTGTGACAAACACATGTGGGAAAGGTACGTGCCAGTCTGTAGGTCTTTATTTATTTGCTTGTATAACAACTACACTCTCAATCTAAATATGAAGTTAAAATATTTAGAAACAGGTTGATAAGAAGATTAATAATGTCAACAAAACATACCACCATGAATGTAATAAAATAATGTGAAAATCTGCATTTTCACTTTCTCATCTGTGGCAATTTCAACTGTCACCTTGCCAGCTGTGACTGGGTGTTGGCTCGGCCACAACCAGACGCGGCGTTGCAGCAAAGGCCTTCTGTAATTCTTTGGGTTGGACTCGATCTGTAAATTTCCCAACATGGATTTCCACTCCCTGTACGTCTTCCCGCCTGAACCTGGTAATGACTAGCTTTCCATCCAATCTTTCTCACTCCTCTTCTGCCGTCATCAGCTCTCCTGATCACTTTATTGTCAAGGTCCATATGAGGCGCCGTGAGGAGGAGTGATGCAAGGGCCACATCGGCCATTTTGGAGTTAATGCCATATAGCACTATTTTAACCCTTCCCCTATCATCCGAGCCTATCATCATCATATCATTAAAAAATGTCGCTTCCATCACTCCTCCTCGCCGGGCCTCATATCTCTCTGGCTATTGTAAAGGAGCAACCTCAAAGACATGGAATATGGCTTTACGAACAGGCAAACTGGCAAGGATTCCAATTTCCCCCCGCAACAAAGAATCGGACCACCATCACCACTGCACCTGATATTGATTCCTCCTCGTAATATGTTCACAAAAGCCTACACTCTCTCATGCACCTATTTATCCCATCCCATCTTCGACTTTCCATATTTTCATTCATATTTTATAACAATTGACAAATCCGTGGCACACCATCTTTTTTTGACACTAAACATGTTTTTTTTTGTCATTGCAAGAAAAAAAGCTGTGTGTTATGTGTCCGTAATCGGCATACTCCTTGTATGTAAGAGGATGGAAGCAGACTCAACTAGAATGGCACTTTTTTGATAATTTTTTGATGTTTGATAATTTTATTTCTTCTTTGCACTCGCAGCACCATACTGTGGCATACCACTAATCTAATGATGATGTTTTTGTTTGTCTCCAGCTCAAACTACCACCTATTCCCTCTCAACCCCAAACTCTGTCAGTTGCTTTTTCTTTGATCAGTAATAAATTAACTTTGCTCTTAATTCTTTTATTTCTGACGGTTTCTCTTAACTTCCATTCAGAGTTCTACAGAAATCCTCTCCTCTCTGAAACTGCACCGCGTCCCGATGCGTTTGCTGCATGGTAGCCGTTATCCTTCATTTGAAGCCATGTGAGAACACACTAACAAACCCAAAAGAGTGTTGTGTGCGTGGAATGTGACATGTCCGATTCTGTAGGAGCATAAATAAGGATGTAAGGTTTCCATTTCCAATTATATTTTACATCTGTGTGCGTATTATATAAATATGATGCATACAGTACATCGATGGAGGTCTGACATCAAACGATCCCAGGAGGTTTCTGCCAGGGTTGTGCAGTGTGAATATTGTGTGATTGTTAAAGTCAGCGCTAGTAAGCCTGAAGGTACATTCTTTGAGTATGTATTACACTATGAGACGATGTATAAGTTTGGTTCGTGTGTGTGTGTGTGTGTGTGTGTGTGTAATTACCTCTGCTACCGAAGGTGGACGGAGGTTATGTTTTCACCCCTGTCTCTCTGTTTAGATTTCGTAAGTATATTGATCACTTCCGCCATCTGTTTGTGTGTTTGTTTGTTTGTGTGTTTGTTTGTTGTAGGCACGATAACTCGAGAAACGAAGAAGCTACCAATGTCAAATTACACCACGTGATTCAGGAGGGTGATGGCTAGTGCTGATTAGATTTTGGTCAAAATCGGTCAAAGGTCAAGGTCACAGTGAGGTCAAACATCCAAAACATTCAATTTTTGATGGTTGGTACAGAATCATCATAGAAACTTCTGGTTGCGTCGCTACCTTCTCTGGAGACAGCTTTTATTAGACAAGGTCAGAGTCAAGTTGACGATTTCGTAAGTACCAGTCTATGACTGCTTGTTTGTTTGTTTGTTTGTATGTTTGTTTGTTTGTTTGTAGGCACGATAACTCGAGAACGGAAGAAGCTACCAATGTCAAATTACACCACGTGTTCAGGAGGTGATGGCTAGTGCTGATTAGATTTGGTCAAATCGGTCAACGGTCAAGGTCACGGTGAGGTCAAACATTCGATTTTTGATGGTTTGGTACAGATCATCGTAGAAACTTCTGGTTTGCGTCGTTACCTTCTCTAGAGACAGCTTTATTAGACAAGATCAGATGTCAAGTTGACGATTTCGTAAGTACCAGTCTATGACTGCTTGTTACTTACGAAATCTAAAGATTTCGTAATATATTGATGACTTCCGTTTCTGTTGTTTGTTTGTTTGTTTGTATGTTTGTTTGTTTGTTTGTAGGCACGATAACTCGAGAACGAAGAAGCTACCAATGTCAAATTACACCACGTGATTCACGAGGGTGATGCTAGTGCTGATTAGATTTTGGTCAAAATCGGTCAAAGTCAAGTCAAGTGAGTCAACATAATTCCATAAATTAACGTGGAGAAATGTGAGTATTTTGCTTCGCTCGACGTTACGAGTTCGTTTTAACTTCGATTTTAATTTTGTCTTCGGTTTTGCGATCGCTTAGGACGCTTAAAACTCGGTTGTCGAAATTCTGGTAAAAATCGATGTTTTGGAGACGTTTTAAGATTGTATAAAAAATATTTCACTCGAAGCGTCAAGGGTCGTCCCATGATGCAGTGCGCTCGAGCAGACGTCACGGTCGTCCATGATGCAGTGCGCCGAGCGACGTCAGGGTCGTCCATGATGCAGTCGCTCGAGCAGATGCGTCGTTGAGTCACGTTAAGTTTTCCGTGTGCGCGGTGACGGTTTTTTCAATAAAGATGGTGTTAAAAGTCATTTTTTATCCCAATAAAGGTTATCGTCGCATGCCTGACTCGCTGAGCCTCGGATTATGTAAAGATTGTTGGTGGATGGCCGAATATTACGGTTTGTGACTTTGATAAAATAATATTAAATAATTGCGTGGAGAAATGCCATTTTTGCTTTGCTCGACGTTACGAGTTCATTTTAACTTCGATTTAATTTTGTCTTCGGTTTTTGCGATCGCTTAGGACGCTAAACTTGGTTGTCGAAATTCTGGTAAAAATCGGATGTTTATGAGATTTATGTCGGGTGTCGTATCTGAGTATTATGCACTGAAGATTATGCTAATGAGGGGGATTGTAACACACAGCATTACGCGCTCGTTTGCGTCGCTACCTTCTCTAGAGACAGCTTTTATTAGACAAGGTCAGAGGTCAAGTTGACGATTTCGTAAGTACCATCTATGACTGCGGGTTTGTTTGTTTGCTTCGATCTAGATTTCGTAAGTATATTGATGCCTTCCGTTCTGTTTGTTTGTTTGTTTGTTTGTATGTTTGTTGTTTGTTTGTTTGTAGGCACGAAACTCGAGAACGGAAGAAGCTACCAATGTCAAATTACATCACGTGATTCAGGAGGTGATGGCTAGTGCTGATTAGATTTGGTCAAAATCGGTCAACGGTCAAGGTCACGTGAGGTCAAACATCGATTTTTGATGGTTTGGTACAGAATCATCGTAGAAACTTCTTTGGTTTGCGTCGCTACCTTCTCTAGAGACAGCTTTATTAGACAAGGTCAGAGGTCAAGTTGACGATTCGTAAGTACCAGTCTATGACTGCTTGTTGTATGTTTGTTTGTTTGTTTGTAGGCACGATAACTCGAGAACAGAAGAAGCTACATGTCAAATACATCACGTGATTCAGAGAGGTGATTGCTAGTGCTGATCAGATTGGTCAAAATCGGTCAAAGGTCAAGGTCACAGTGAGGTCAAATATTGATTTTTGATGGTTTGGTACGATAACTCGAGAACGGAAGAAGCTACCAATATCAAATTACACCACGTGATTCAGGAGGTGATGATGTTCTGTGCTGATTAGATTTTGCGTCAAAATCGGTCAACGGTCAAGGGTCACAGGTGAGGTCAAACATTCGATTTTTGATGGGTTGGTACAGAATCATCGTAGAAACTTCTGGTTTGCGTCGCTACCTTCTCTAGAGACAGCTTTTATTAGACAAGGTCAGAGGTCAAGTTGACGATTTCGTAAGTACCAGTCTTTGACTGCTTGTTTGTTTGTTTGTTTGTTTGTATGTTTGTTTGTTGTAGGCACGATAACTCGAGAACGGAAGAAGCTACCAATGTCAAAATTACACCACGTGATTCAGGAGGGTGAATGGCTAGTGCTGATTAGATTTTGGTCAAAATCGTCAACGGTCAAGGTCACGGTGAGGTCAAACATTCGATTTTTGATGGTTTGGTACAGATAACTCGAGAAAGAAGAAAGCTACAATGTAAATTACACCACGTGATCAGGAGGTGATGGCTCAGCTGATTAGATTTTTGGTCAAATCTGTCAATGGTCAAGGTCACGGTGAGGTCAAACATCGATTTTTGATGTTGGTCGAATCATCGTAGAAACTTTGGTTTGCGTCGCTACCTTCTCTAGAGACAGCTTTTATTAGACAAGGTCAGAGGTCAAGTTGACGATTCGTAAGTACCAGTCTATGACTGCTTGTTTGTTTTGTTTGTTTGTATGTTTGTTTGTTTGTTTTATGGGCACGACAACTCGAAACGGAAGAAGCTACCAATGTCAAATTACATCACGTGATTCAGGAGGTGATGGCTAGTGCTGATTAGATTTTGGTCAAAATCGGTCAAAGGTCAAGTCACAGTGAGGTCAAATATTCGATTTTTTGATGGTTTGGTACAGATAACTCGAGAACGGAAGAAGCTACCAATATCAAATACACCACGTGATTCAGGAGGGTGATGGCTAGTGCTGATTAGATTTTGGTCAAAATCGGTCAACGGTCAAGGTCACGGTGAGGTCAAACATTCGATTTTTGATGGTTTGGTACAGAATCATCGTAGAAACTTCTGGTTTGCGTCGCTACCTTCTCTAGAGACAGCTTTTATTAGACAAGGTCAGAGGTCAAGTTGACGATTTCGTAAGTACCAGTCTATGACTGCTTGTTTGTTTGTTTGTTGTGTGCAGGAAGGATATCTCAAAAAGTTGTGGATGGATTCGGATGAAACTTGGTGGAAACGTTGAGTGTGTGACAAGGAAGAATTGATTTGACTTTTGGTGAAGATCCGAATCCGGATCAATATCCAAGAGTTGTTTAATTTTAAAGTGAATCTTCACCATTGAGAGATTGGGCCAAAAAACGATATGTAGCACGATGTTTATGAAAGTTTTGGGGTGCAGCCAAACACTGCTATCCTTAAATTTATATATATATACATATACAGGGTGTCCCAAAGAATGTACTCACTCTTTAAATGATAATAAATGTGTTGTTTATTGACTTAGAAACAAGATTAATGGTTAAATGTATAAATGGATAAATGCATATTTACAAATGTTCAAACTGACGACCATCACGTTCCAAACACAGCCGATAACGCGGACCAATGGATTCAACAGCGTTACGAGTCATTTCATTTGGAACTGCAAGACATTGTCTTTCAATTTCCTCTTTCAGCTCATCGACTGTTGCTGGTTTTGAGCCGTAAACCTTATCTTTGAGATATCCCATAAAAAGAAGTCCATTGGAGTGAGGTCTGGGGAACGCGCAGGGAATTCAACACTACCTCTTCGCCCAATCCATCTGTTTGGAAAAGTTGCTTTGAGATAGGCCCTTACATCACGGTGGTATTTGGAGGTGCTCCATCTTGCTGAAAGTAAATCTCTTCGTCACCAAATATCTCTTCGACACGTGGACCGACGGATTCCTGCAACAAGTTTAAGTAAACATCCCCAGTGACAGTTTGGTCAAAAGAGAATGGCCCTAGGATGCCCAATGCTGATAACCTACACCACACAGTAACCCCTGGTAAGTTTAAATGGTGTTCCATAGTAACATGCGGATTTTCAGAGCCCAGTACGTGCAATTGTGTCGGTTAATTGAGCCATTTAACTTGAAGCTGGCCTCATCGCTCCAAACAATTTTGGATGGAAATGCTGCATCTTCTTCGCATTTGCCCAGGTACCACTCACAAAATTCAGCTCTCCGTCAGGATCGTCTTCATTTAGAGCGTGGATTAATGTTGGAATGTAACTTTTCCAATTAATTCGCTTCAAAATGCGATGGGCGCTTGATTTTGGGATTCCTGTCTCAAGAGCCATTTGTCGTACAGATTTCCGTGGGGATCGGTGGAGGGTTTCCAGCAATTGATTTTCCTTTGCGGGGGTGTTGATGACCGTGGTCTTCCTGAACGCTCCTTATGGACGTCATGCACAGTTCCATTGTTTCAAACTTATCTCGGATGCGAGCAATGGTGCGTCGTGTTGGTGATCTTTGTGAAAATGTCTTCTAAATTGTCTTTGCACTTCCATGATGTTTTCGTGCTTCCAGTAGCACTTTATGATAAATTTTCTTTCTTCAACACCTAGTCGTACTTCTGCCATTATTAGGGTCAATTTGATCTGAAAAAAAAAAGAAAAATTCAATGAGTTATGGGAGCCAAAATGTGAGTACATTTTTTTTGGGACACCCTGTATATATATACATATATATTTGTGATTGGAAGATTTGGAATCGTAAACAAACTATAATTTTAGAAGCATGAAATTTAGAACCTCCAATTTGAAACAAAACTTGTTCAATTTCAGCATAGATTTAGTAAATGTTTCATCTTCATTGTCATCCATCGAGACAATATGATTTTGAAATGTACTTTGCTAAATACTTTGTAAATGTGGTATGGAGAAGTACCTTGTACGTGTGGGGAGGTTTGGGGATCAGAGTAATGGGTGGATGTTTTCAAGGCCATGACACCAGATTAATTGACGTGAGTATAAACCCAAGCACCTGTCAGCATTCACAACACAAAGGGATTTGCAGTACTCTCCCTTTTCCATCGGATTGCTGTGACGTCATTTGCACTGTATCCACCCTTTTAAACTCACCGTTTTAGTTTTTATGTTTTACTTCAAATTCAAGGTTTTTAAATGTTTCACTAGTTCGATTAAAAAATATTCGATTCATTCTCATTTCGAGAATATGATGTTCATTGTTAAACAAAATTATTAAAAGGTAACATTTTCCAGATTTATGTATTTATTTATTACAATCGACAAAGTAACATAAACATAACAAGCTGAATCGATTTTTTATTTTTTGTTGTATACCTTGTCGAGGCTCGTGTGAGAGCTAACACACAACGCACAGCAAGGGGGGCATGAGACAAGAGGGGAGGGAGTGGGAGGGACAAAACAGTGGGGAACAGAGACATTAGGAGATCTGTGGAAGGGAGAGGGATGGGACGGGGAACATGGGGTATACAAGATGGACATTACAGGGACTTTCAGGAAGGAAAGCAGGGAATTTGAAGGAGGTGGGCTTGGGTGGATTATCAGGGGTAGAAAAGATCGAGGATTTGGATGGGGCGGGGAACATGGGGAATAGAAGAAGGACATTACAGGAACTTTCAGGAAGGAAAGCAGGGGAATTGAAGGAAGTGGGCTTGGGTGGATTATCGGGGGTAGGAAAAGATCGAGGATTTGGATGGGGGATGATAAGAGGTGGTGGTGAACAGCTGTTTTGAAGACCTGGAGGGAAGAATGGGAATGAATAGAGTGCGGGAGTTATTCCAAAGGTGGGGAAAAAAATAATGAAAGGTGGAAGGTGAGCAGGGATTTGTGATTTTGGAAGTTTAACCAGAAGGGGGATGTTGGCGGACCTTGAGTGCCCTATGGAAATATGGAGGGGACAAATCGCAGAGAGAGCAGGGGGGGGGGCAAGGCTGGAGAGGAGACGGTAGAAGACAGAAAGACCACCGACCAGCCTGCGGTGAGGGAGTGAGAGGCCCAGAGACTCAGCTTCATTGCGGGAGATGCCGATGATCTGAAATGCCTTGGTTTCCACAGCGTGAAGCCGAGAAAGGTGGAGGTAGGAGCACGAGCCCAGAGGGGAGAGGAGTACTCCATCAGGCTGCGGACGAAAGCTTTGTAAGTGGTCAGGAGCTCAGGTGGGCCGAGGAAGGACTTTGCACGACGGAGGATTCCAGTCGGCGACTGGCTTTGGAGGCGAGTTTGAAATGTGGCTTTCCCAGGAAGGTCATGGCAAATAGTGAGACCCAGAAGCTTGAATGAAAGGACTTCTTCCAGAGGATGTTGAGAAAGTGGATGGGGGGGGTTTATAAACGGTCCTTTCGGAGAGACATAGTGAGAGTGTGAGATTTGTCCGGATTGAAAGACATGTTCCACGTGTTGGACCAGTTTGTGATATTACCCAGATCTGCAGTGAGCGAAGAGCTGCTGCTTGCCGGTCGGAGGATGACCGATGGTACGGCAGAGGGTGGAGTCATCAGCAAAGAGATAAAGACGATTTTCCAGAGAGTCGGAGAGATCATTGATGAAAACCAGAAAAAGAACAGGGCCCAGAACGCTACCTTGAGGAACTCCAGCCTGGACAGGAAGGGGGATGAAAAGAACTCAATTAGGGCCACACGTTGACTGCGACAGGAGAGGAATCTGCGAGCCATGAGGAGATGGCCTGGATACCATAGAAGAGAGTTTGGTGAGTAGGGCAGGGTGCCAGACCGTGTCAAAAGCACGTGATATGTCCAGGGATACGGCTCGGATTTCTTGTCTGGCATTGAGGACCTCCATCCATTGTTGGGAGAGCAGAAGCAGCATATCCAGGTGGAGTGACCTGGTCTGAACCAAATTGATGATCGGAAATCAAGCCATTGGAGAAGAGGAATTTTGAACTTACATGATAAATCTTTGTTTTCATTCATCTAAATGAGTGTCACTACCCCAAGAGTGCATTGTATTTAATTACCATCATTGTTGTTATTGATCATGGTGAATGTTAATTGCATCACTATTATTATGATGTGTCCTGGTTGAGTGTTTTGTCGGTGGCTTGCTTGAATGATTAAGTCCACCTTGTTTTATTTTGGAGGTATGGCTTTTGCTATCCTCCGATCCATGATGTTACCTTGATTTGTTTTGTTGTTGTTGTTTTTGTTGTTGTTGCAAATAACGTACATATATCGAGCTGACAGTAGTTCAGAAGTAGCAAACTCTGCCACATTGACCTGTCTAGTCTAGTTTGATTCTGATTTGACAATTAACTGTTGTTCTTGTGCTTTGAGGCAGAGCATTGCATCAAAGAATACGCCATCCATAAGAGGGGGTGTCAAGCCGGTGCCCTGCCTGCGAGAATCCACTTCTTGGAGATAAATATCCCACTGAACCTTTCAAAAAAGAGTAGGCCATTGTGTGCTATACCCTAGCCAAATTGCAAAGTCCTGCTGCTTAAGTTGCTGGCCAGACTC
This sequence comes from Eptatretus atami, assembly GCA_035128595.1. Taxonomy (NCBI): domain Eukaryota; kingdom Metazoa; phylum Chordata; class Myxini; order Myxiniformes; family Myxinidae; genus Eptatretus; species Eptatretus atami. The sequence continues at coordinate 22,610,729 of CM068959.1, read as the reverse complement.
CCGTAGCTGATCTTAATGATGTCAGAAGACAGACCAACTGACGAACAAGGGCTACAGAACGCACCCATTTGTAGATTATGAAAAGCATGATGCTGCAATTCCTTGTCAGGTAAACACATATTGCCTTTTGGAGAAGGAGGAACTTTATTTATGAAAACAACAACATGTCGAATCACATATCGTGATATTCATGAGAAGGATCATGTCACGTGGACCTTAAGGTCAGAGGTTAAGGTCTTATTGCTCAGAGGATAATGCCAAACCACCCATTGTACCTATATCCCTTGTCAAGAGACATGCTTTGGCAGCACCAACTCTCCTATCAGGAGAATGGTACGTCGGTTGGATTAATCAAGATATCTACTATCCTTCAAAGTTTCTCATGAGCTGTTGCATCATCTGCTAATAAATGAACAGATCATGCCAATTAACATCGTTTTGTGTATCTTACTGCTGATAATATCCATACCAGAGTAATTTAATGCCCAACATCATCTTATCATGACAAGTAAATGAACCATTTTTGTTGATGAGCAAAAGTAGTTTCTAAGGTCAAAGAAATAAGATGATGATCAATCAACACCGACCCACTACCTTTTACAGCATAATAATTCTCCTGAAACTTCCCAAACTGGCATAAAATCCAGCTTCCCTCGGCGGAATGGATTTGAATTGATCGGAAAATGAATGTGCATTAAATCTCAGGTTTAGGTTAAACCAAGCTTAACTTGAGGCCGCAACAGCACATCCCCCAAAGCTTCATCCATGACAGTTTGAAGGCATTAACGTGAGCAGCTTTGCATGTGGTCTCAACCTAGCGGCTGCTGGTTGCACAGAGAACTAGCGAAAGACTCCACGCCTCAAAGCACCGGCAGCTGTGAGCTAAAGCAGGCCATGCACGAAGAGGAAACCGGGAAGCTCTCTCTCCCGGCGTGCCGTGCCCTGGCCTCTGCTCCAACGCTGCCCACGCGCTGACATGACGCAGCCCTCGCTCTCTCCGTTTATTTTTCTTCCAAAGTAATATTTTTTTGTGGCCAGTCTGGCAGGGTTATTGGAGCTGGCGGGCGAGATGGTTGCAATTTACCCTTCTGCGGCACTTGCAACCAGCCATCCACTGCTCGATCCGCCCTCCCAAAAGAACTATTCGCCAAGATTATTGTAAAAAAAAATAACAAGAATAAGAAAAAAAAAACAAATGTACACCAGACGTTACTGCTGCAACCGTTTTTGCAATGTTTTCCTCTTGTAGCTTCACGTTTCCATGTGAACACGCCAAACAGTATTAGTCAACAGCGTGAAGCCCTTTGCCCTGAATTTTCTCTGTCTTTCCCCGCGTTATTCTTCTTATTCACCCTAATCTTCGCTCTGAGGTCTTCATGTTTTCTGCAAGCACGTGCGCTTGCTCTCTATTTGGCAGCCAGTGCATACTTACGATAGGATAAGCCAGGGATTTAGACATTACATCTCCAATTAGTAGACATTAACAAAACCAAACTTGTATGTGAGTGACTCAAGTGTGGACTAAGGAAATCTTTTAGAAGGGAGAGATAAAAAAAATGCTTCCACCCAATATTTTAAATCTTACTTCACTTTATGTATTCGTGATAATTGCAATTAAAATTCCAATGTTCCATTGCACGAGCTTGTCATGTGCTTCCGAGGAAGGATGATAAAATCTAACTTCAAGGTCCACAGAATCAGAAATTCACGTTTGGTTTAATGATTAAATATGGCTTCACTTGACGCTTGATCGTTGTTTTTTTTTCTTCAATAATTATCTTGAAAGGAAGATTTTAATGTCTTTTGATGTCCTTGTGCGCTCGATTGGCCCCGCCAAAAAGTGGAGATGTAATTATGTCATGTATCACGTGACCCGCCACGTCATCTCGAGGATGCTTTCGCTTTGGGACTTATGTTTACATGTGGCCAACATACGCTCTGAAAAACTCTCAAAAAAGTTCTGAGAATGCCAGCTGGATGTATTGTTGCTGCTTGCAGCAATACTGTACAACCAAAGATAGTGTGAGTGTGCATGTTTTCCCAAAAGATCCAGCTGCAAGGAAAATATGGATAGCCAAGGTAAAACTGACTAAAGGAAAGTGGCATGGCCCAAATGCTTCAAACGTCATTTGCAGCGACCATTTTGAAGATATTTCATACGACCAGTGGGGATGTATGTCCAAGCGTTACGGAGTGTTACAGAGGGGAGGGGTGCATGTTTAATCATTACGGAGTGTTCCAGGGGGAAGGAGTGTATGTCCAAGCATTACAGAGTGTTACCGTGGGGAAGGGGGGGGGGGAGCAGGTGGGGATGTATGTCCAAGCACTACGGAATGTATTGCATGGGGGAGGGGGAGGTGGTGTTTCTCATGCCATAACGTAACGCTAATTAATCAATCAATGACAACTTTGTTCTGTGCACCCTTTATTTAAAGATCCAAGTATTTATTGATATCGGCATCTATGTGTATTTATGCATGTACGTACAGTACAGTTGACCCGGCGGTTGTCCAGTTTTGTTCAATCAGTGATGATTTACTTGTTGTACATCACTTCACTCAATCACTACATATATATGTACATTGTGAGGATAGTCCCATCCAGTATGGTAATAATCATTACGAGAATTAAAAAAAATCTTTTTAAGTGAGTCTTCAACATTGAGAGACTTGGCCAAAAACGATATGTAGCATGATATTTCAAAATGTTGTGGAAAGATTATGAGAAAACTTGGTGGATGAGTTGGTTCAGTGACAAAGACAATCCGATTCGATTTTGGAGGTCCGGGACCAGATGTGGGCTCTCACCGGGATACAAAATGTAAATTGTTCCGCCTGGCGGAGGTAAACGCTCTACCCAGTGCCATTCTGGTTACTACAATAATTACAGAGAAGTGTTACATCAAAATACCACTGAACTCCACATTTACAGTTCCACATTCTAGCTCGATGATTTACTTCTTTAGCAGTTGTTATTGGTGAGTCTTTCTTCGACATCATCCTGAATGTTGTGAACTCCAGGTATTTCATGACCTTGGGTTCACATGTACGGTACGAAAGTCAAAATCACGATGTACAAGGTGCTATCGTCGTAATGTGAGGATTCTTGGTTAGAAAATTATTCGTCAAATTCACTTTCTGATGACTCTGAAGCAAATTGTGTGGCCATTACCCTTTGCGTGCTGAGACAATCGGTCCGGCGGTTACGTCACACAGATGAGACGTCACACAAACAGAAAACCATGGTGGTTTTCTGGAATTTTCAGGGATGTTACCTGCCAGGTTGGGTTTTAAAACTTTAACACCTCAAAAAATTATTACAATTAAAAACCATGTTCAGTTCTTTGTTTATTACTTCAAAATCAATATCGTCACATCAAAAAACAAATCTGGTTCTGTGGACCTTTAAGTTTCATGACTACTGGAATTTGTGACTATTGATAAGTTTGTGCTGGTCATGAAATTACCCAAAAGTTCAATTGGCTTTCTAGCCCCCATTGGACTTAGCCCGAAACAGGGGTTTTATGGATTTGGTCTTGATTTTCGTGTCTGTGCGTGCGTGCGTGCGTGCATCTGCAACCATATCTCAGACATGTATGGACTGATTTTATTCGAACTTGGCACCAAGACAACACATGATGTTATACATATGGCACACAGATAAAGAATGTGGGCTTACATACACCCGTCATTTTTTCTCAAGATCAGATCCAAGATGGCCGGCTGGCGGACATTTTAGTTGTAAAAAAAACCCAATGTTGAACATGTCCTCAACCATTTGTCGGACATGCATTTACCGATGTTGTTCAAATTTTGTGCACAGATAAGGAAATGATGGCTTACATGTGTGCGTCATTATTTTTCGAGATCAGATCCAAGATGGTCGACTGGCGGCCTTTTTGTGACTTAAATGTGTCCCCAACCTTTTCTCCGACATTCATGGTCCGATTTTGTTCAAACTTTGCAATAGCACAGTACACAACGGCATACGCTTGTACTTAACTTTATTCTGTGATCTGATCAAAGATGGCCGACTGGTAGACTGGCGGCCATTTTAGTTTACAAAACCCGATGTTGAACGTCGTCAACCATTTTTCAGACATGCATTCACCAATATTGTTCAAACTTGGTACCCAGATAATGAATGATGGCTTGCATATGCATATCATATTTTCTGTTTTTTGAGATCAGATGGAAGATGGCTGACTGGTGGCCATTTTGTTACTTAAATGTGTCTCCAACCATTTCTCAGACATGCATGGTCTGATTTTGTTCAGTCTTGGCACAAGCACAGCACATGCTGGCATACACATGCCCCTCACTTTATTTTGTGATCTGATTGCTAGACTGGTGGCCATTGTAGTTGTACATAAATATGTGCTCGCCCTTTAACTCATCACAGCAAAATTACTAAAACAATGGGGGTGATGACATTTTATGTCTCTGTTATTTGTTTTCATTGAAAACAAGTCTTCAACATTTCAATACCCGAAGGTCATTCTCACGCATCATATGATAATGTGAAAATCGGTTGTTGAGTGTTTTCTTTATAGTATTACTGTTTCTCCCACAACTTGCTGTTTTGAGCACATTGATGAATCTCCATTCCCACATAATTATTATCGTTATTATTGAAACATTTAATGCAAATTGTCCACTTTATGTTCATCAATTGTAGTTACCTCCTTTCCTTTGTATGAATGTATAATCACCTCCCTGCATTTGTGTTACAATATATCATCTCCCCTGCATTTGTGTTACAATATCAATCACCCTCCCAATCTTTGTGTTTCAATATAATCACATCCTGCATTTGTGTTACAATATAATCATCTTCCCTGCATTTGTGTTTACAATATAATCACCTCCCAATCTTTGTGTTCAATATAATCACCTCCCTGCCTTTGTGTTACAATATAATCATCTCCCTGCATTTGTGTTACAATATAATTCATCTCCCTGCATTTGTGTTAAATTAATCACCTCCCTGCATTTGTGTACAATATAATCACCTCCGACATTTGTGTTGCAATGTAATCAACCTCCCTACCTTTGTGTTACAATATAATCATCTCCCTACCTTTATGTTACAATATATCATCTCCCTACCTTTATGTTACAATATAATCATCTCCCTACTTTATGTTACAATATAATCATCTCCCTACCTTATTGTTACAACATAATCATCTCCCGACCTTATTGTTACAATATAATCACCTCCCTACCTTTATGTTACAATATAATCATCTCCCTACCTTATTGTTACAACATAATCATCTCCCGACCTTAGTGTTACAATATAATCACCTCCCTGCCTTTGTGTTACAATCTAAATCACCTCCCTATCTTTTTGTAACAATATAATCATCTCTCTTCCTTGTGTTACAATATAATCACCTCATTACCTTTGTGTTACAATATAATCACCTCCTACATTTGTGTTACAATATAATCATCTCCCTGCCTTTGTGTTACAATATAATCACATCCCTACCTTTGTGTTACAAGATAATCACATCCCTGCATTGTGTTACAATATAATCATCTCCCTGCATTTGTTACATAATAATCACCTCCCTATCTTGTGTTTCAATATAATCACCTCCCTATCTTTGTGTAACAAAATAATCATCTCCCTGCTTCTGCGTTACAATATAATCACCTCATTACCTTTGTGTTACAATATAATCACCTCCCTACCTTATTGTTACAATCTAATAATCTCCCTACCTTGTGTTACAGTATAATCATCTCCCTACCTTATTGTTACAATCTAATAATCTCCTATCTTTTTGTAACAATATATAATTTCTCTTCCTTGTTTACAATATAATCACCTTATTACCTTTGTGTTACAATATAATCACATCCCTGCATTGTGTTACAATATAATCATCTCCCTGCATTTGTGTTACAATATAATCACCTCCCATCTTTGTTTTTCAATTAATCACCTCCCTATCTTTGTGTACAGTATAATCATCTCCCTACCTTATTGTTACAATCTAATAATCTCCCTATCTTTTTGTAACAATATATAATCTCTCTTCCTTTGTGTTACAAGATAATCACCTTATTACCTTTGTGTTACAATATAATCACCTCCCTGCCTTTTTGTTACAATATAATCATCTCCCGATCTTTTTCTTACAATCTAATATCTCCGATCTTTTGTAACAATATAATCATTTCTCTTCCTTTGTGTTACAATATAATCACCTTATTACCTTTGTGTTACAATATAATCACATCCCTGCATTGTGTTACAATATAATCATCTCCCTACCTTTGTGTTACAATATAATCACCTCATTACCTTTGTGTTACAATATAATCACCTCCTACATTTGTGTTACAATATAATCATCTCCCTGCCTTTGTTGTTACAATATAATCACATCCCTACCTTTGTGTTACAAATAATCACATCCCTGCATTTGTGTTACAATATAATCATCTCCCTGCATTTGTGTTACAATATAATCACCTCCCTATCTTTGTGGTTTCAATATAATCACCTCCCTATCTTTGTGTAACAAAATAATCATCTCCCTGGCTTCTGCGTTACAATATAATCACCTCATTACCTTTGTGTTACAATATAATCACCTCCCTACTTATTGTTACAATCTAATAATCTCCCTACCTTTGTGTTACAGTATAATCATCTCCCTACCTTATTGTTACAATCTAATAATCTCCCTATCTTTTGTAACAATATATCATTTCTCTTCCTTTGTGTTACAATATAATACCTTATTACCTTTGTTTACAATATAAATCACATCCCTTGCATTTTGTTTACAACTATAATTCATCTCCCTGCATTTGTGTTACAATATAATCACCTCCCAATCTTTGTGTTTCAATATAATCACCTCCCTGCCTTTGTGTTACAATATAATCATCTCCCTGCATTTGTGTTACAATATAATC
>CM068959.1:22555858-22574966 GCA_035128595.1 Eptatretus atami | reverse complement strand
GCTCAACTGGGATGGAGAACGAACCATTATATATGCCCAAAATAAACAGACCTAAAGCCACAAATGGTATTCCCTGAGGGCATCTGCATTACAAGGTTGCAGCCTGACATTGTCATCTGATCAGGTACAACAAGGCATGTCATCTTTGGGGAGTTGTCAGTATTTTGCAAAGACAACATGAAGGAGGTGCGCGAGAGGAAGAGTGGAAAGTATGGTGAGCTGGAAGCGGGCTGTCAGGAGAAGGGTTGGCGAGTTTCGTGTCAGCCATTTGAGGTGGGGTGTAGAGGGTATATTGGCAATTCCTTTTATGCATTTGTTGCTCAACTCGGAATGGATGGAACGGAAAGGAGGAGGACATGTGAGAGAGTGGCCCAGGTTTCCTTGAAAGGCTCACTTTGGATTTGAAGGAAGTTTATGGAGGTAGGTCGAATGATGTAGGTTGAGGTTGATTGGGTGGTAGTTCTTTCAGCCCCAAAAGAGGTTGTGACTGAGTGTGGAAGAGATATGGAAAGATGTGTGCATGGATGTTGATTTGAGCAGTGTATATTATGAGGCTAGTTGGTTGGTTGTGTTTTTTTTTTGTGTGCATGTGTGCATTTCAGGAGTGTATGTGTGTGGTTGTTTTTTTTGCATGTGTTTTGTGCATTTTGCTGTTGAGTGGTGCATGTGGTAAGGTTGGGTGGTTGCTCCAGTATACATTTGCAGTGCTGTGGATTCTCAGAGTGGAAGCTGTTGTTTTGTTGTTGTAATTTGTGTTTTTGCTGAGTGGGGGTAGGGGTACTTATGCATTTGCGTGTTCTTTCTGCACGTGGAGGCATATGGGCCCTTGCTGACCCCCTTAGCTGACCATATCGAGGTTGAAGGGCTGAAATGGGATGAAGCTGAGGGCTTTGACTGAAGACCTCGTCAGTGAGGCACACTTGTGGCCCAGGTGTGTTTTGAAATTGTAATTGTGTAAGTATATGTGTATATGTATATGTAATATATGTAGATATATATGTGTAATTTATATATATGTCTGATATTATTGTATACGTATATATACTATATGTATACGTATGTATATTTAGGTATATGTTATATATGTTATATATGTATATGTTAATATTACTGTATAATACTGTATATATACTATGTATATATGTATAATATTGTTACGAATCTGGCCCGCCTTGCTGCGATCGCCGGTAACTCCAATGCAGCCGCACGCCCACCGGACGGACATTCAGTCGTGACCCTCCTTGGAACTACCCAGGAGCCAGTCACAGGTGGTTTAACTCACCACAACCCAGTCCGCATTCTACCCGCGCGAAATAGGGTGAATCGCCGAATGTTCGATATACCTAAATACCCTGCGGGTAACCTAGTGAGGGTTGCACCACGCCGCAGGTCGGCTTAGGACACGAACGCTTAACGGTTCGTTCCGTGCTACAGGACTGAGCGGTTACCGGACCTCGATGTTCAGTGATCTTCTTTACTCGGTGTTCAAACCCACTACCAATTATCCACGAGTAAGATGGCACTTTCAAAACAGGGAAAGGACGCAACAACGGGGAACAGTTCAACAAGCACATTTATTATTTACACACACACACGCAAGCAGTCATCAATATGTACAGCCAAGGCAAATAATTCATGCACGTATGTACAGCCAAAGAAATGCAATAAAAAGCAATACCACCGAATAAAGCAAGATATTATTACAAGCGCAGACACTTAAGCAGTTCTACTTGGCAGACGGTGCCACACCATGCATACAAAAATAAAAGGGAAAGAAAGGACCTCCCTTTCGTGGCCAGTGAACCCTCTCCGGCACTCTCCTCGTCCGGATGCGCAGGTCCACCACAGGCCGCACTGCGGCGCCTCCCATCCGCGTCTCCACCAACAGGCCGCTTGCCGGACCACGAGCGCAGGACCGAGAGAGGGAGACAGAGAGCTCAAGCGACGAGAGCTCATCGACCAAGACGAAGCGTTCAACCAAGAAGAACCAGAAGCCAGAAGGACCAGAAGCAAGAAGCGCATGAACCAAGAAGACCCAGAAGAGGCAGGAAGCGAGAAGAGCAGCTCCGCGTGCGGTCCGCCCTTTATAGCGCGGGGCTCCGCCCTTCGCCCCACCCCGTTTTCGGCTCCGCCTCCCTTCGGAGAAGGTTTCCGAAAAGGGCATTCCCTCACTCCGACCGCCTCACGCCGTGCATCCACCAATCGGCAGCGAGCTGCCCTGCCCCCTTCCCTTCACACCAAGCGTGGGAAAATAGGCGGGAAAAAAACCCCACAGGCTCGCAGGAGCTTTTGTCCTGCCAATCCTTCTCGAACGGTTTCCGACGCGGAAACCGTCCTACCGTGGTCCTGAAGGATGGCGTTCGTAAGCGGGCGTAGTGGCGAAGATGGTGGTGATTGTTGTGGGTGGTGTGAGCGTGGTTGGCGTTGTGCGTAGTTGGTGGTGGCGGTTGTTTGCGTGGAGGTTTGTTGCAATGGTGGCTCAAAATAACGATAGATAAAGAAAAACGGCTATCTCAAAGAGTCGCAGCCCGGTGAACACGAAGAATGCCCTTTAACAACGGTGGGGACCTATCTGAACACTCACTTTCCGGGATAACTGATCTAAGGAACCTTTATGGTGTATTGCGAATTTCCACAGCCGTAACAATATATATATATATATATATATACTGTATATGTTTATTTTCTGTATATATATATACTGTATTTATATACTGTAATACACACACACACACACACGAAGATGGATATTTTGAGACCTCGGAGGGCTCCGTTCCACCTTCTGAAACCTGCATATGAAGTTAACCAACGACACACATCCCTGCTGCAGTCTTCTTTCTTGCTGCTGCAGTTAGTTGATTATTTGTCTGAACTTTACCATGTAGTTATCACTTTGATTGTATACCTGACTGATTGATATACTTGGGGTAAAAGACATGATGAGCAAGCTTGGAATGAAAGGCACCAACGTATCACCGCAGGTAACGATGCTTTCATAATTACTCAAACAAAATGGTAGTATTTAATTAATGATTACTTACTTTGACATTACATTGAAGCAAAACAGTTCTGTTTGGAGTAAACGGTATTTATTTTAAAATCAGAGTAACTGCACATTTCATTGGTCTGCAGTGCAAGATGGTGTGTAATACAAATAGCTGCAATTTTGAGGTTTCATAATTGACACAAACACTCCGATATTCTGAAATGGAAAAGTATTATCCTGTTAGCAGTACAAAGGTGGCTCATTGGACTATTTTTCACTGGTCAAAAACCAGAGGGCTGCAGGAGGTCAACTCTATCCATCACATCAAAGACAAGGGTAATTGCAAGAAGGGCAGTGAGGAGGATATCGGGATACAAAGACAGATCCTGGCAAAGGAACAAAATTCACCGAAAGGGAATTAATCTTTTTTACCTTCAGGCAAGCAATCCCATGCCATGGAAAAAAAAAATTGTGAAACCATATTGGTATAAAACATCAGTAGCGGATTAGTGAACCAATAAGTGTGCGCTCCTTTAAAACCATAGCAGTAGCTTAAATTTGAACATCTAACATGTCTTGCATGTCTGTTTTCCATCATGTGAATGCAAATCAAACTCTCTGGCATTAACTTTGCTCGTGCTTGAAGTACATATATATATATATATATTTTTTTTTTCAATCTTTTTATGGAAACAATCTCATAATTATAGGAATTGTAAAAATACCTTTCAATCACTGTCCATAGCTCACACCACAAACAGTCGAGCTTGCGATGGCTGCCGGAGTGACGGTGACTGCTTCCCCACCTGAAGGTCAAGGCCTCCACACATGATGGTCAAGGCCTCCACACATGATGGTGAAAGCTTCCACACCTGCTAATGACATGAAAGGTTTTTGCTCACGCAACATTGTAATACTGTACACGTGTACAATTAGACTCTTGACTCGATTATAATTCATTGTTAATGTCACTACAGCACACTGAACTTTATTCATGTCAAGATGTTAAATAGTGCAGCTGAAAGTGTTAAAAAAAAGAAAAATAACTTTTTGAACGGGTAGTTAAGATGTGGTCTTTATCCACGAGTTAAAATGGCAGATGTTTTGGCTGTGACTCGATGTACAAGGATTTGCTGAGTAATTGAACTCTGGGATTTGCTACGTGAAGTACATGGCCAATGAAGAAAAAAAAAGCCCAAGGTGGCCCAGCCACATTCATGGCCTGACTCTGCGCCTGTGATGTTCGTTTCTGCGTTAGCATATCTGGTCGTTCGCCAGGCCCTGTGCCTGCCTGCCTCACAGACCGAGATCCAATACCTTTTTGTGCTGAGTTTCATGTGTTTCTAAGCACGCAGTATTTATTATTGCAAGCCCTCTCGGCTGTACCACGTTTACCTGGGGAGAAGGCAGTGCATTATGCGCACCCGCGGTATGTTTCTGTTTGGCCACGGCACCGACGATTTCCCCGGGGGAGAGGACCCGACAATCGCGAGTCGGAGTCTGGGCAGCACGGTTTCTCCACGTCGGGCATGTGCTATGGGGTCAGACCATGCACCCTGCAACGATCTAAAGCAGATAAAGGCCTACCTGTGCTGTTTAGACGCCGAGCAGTCGGTTCGGCCCTAGTTGTGTCTGGTGGTTTCCATACCAAGCATCGAGGCCGTCAACATCAATTTCTCTCAGCGACCGACAAGTATACCTTCGCCAAAAAAACGGGCTGTACGTACAATGTTGTGCGAGAGAAGGAATTTGATCACAAAATCTTTAGTGAATTGCTCAAACTTTAGTCCGGGACTTTTAAAGGTTATAAAAGTACAATATCAAAAAGTTCTGTGATTTCAATAGTTGCCACAGTGCCAGGAGCCATCTTTCACTCACGCCTTTCATTCCTATTTGGGAATTTTCTTTTTGCCCTTTGTCTTTGCCGTTTTTGTTGAGGCCAAAGGCACAGGCATAATTTTAACGAGCCAAGTTATTCTTTTGTGGTATTGAGGATGCAAGTGACCGAAATAGGGGGTGGAAAAGGGGGAGGTGGGGGTATGTAGAGTGTATTGTTTCACCATGCCCCGAAGCCGCAGAGAAAAGGAGCAGAAATAATCATAAATCATACCGTTACCCCGGCTGAGCTGTTGCGTTGAGTCTGACAGTTTGCTGGGAGAGTTCAAAAGAATGTAAAGCTATATTCCAAATAAACAAAGGCTACTTGTGCCACTACGTTATGAATTCAGGGCAACCTCCCTGTTTTGTGGTAATGGCGCCAAGTAAAACAGGCTCAGAGCCCTATGGGTGGCCCTGACGTTTTGCTCCAAGTCCCTCGGGCTCGGCTGGCAAAACGAAAGTCGTGTATAGAAGACGGTGAGCTTTGGGGAAAGCCCATACACTGGCTCGAAAGACTCGGTGGGAGACCGGCTGGGAAGCACCATGTGGGTAAGCAATGTTTGTGTAGCATCCCTGATCGGCTGCACACAGCATTTGGCCTAGTTTGGCAGGCCTGAGGTAAATACGCCGTCATGCTAACTGCACCATGTACACCCACATGTTGCAGAAGTGCTTCGACGTAAGGTCGACTTTGATTGACCATTGCTTTTGCCATCGAGAAGTGGTTCCAAAGGATGATTTTGGCCTCAATTACCTGAACTATAGGCCTCCTATAAAACTTCCTACTATGTTTTATCTTCCCACTGTATCTATAGACTCGACGCCCTTCTTCATGCCATGTTATTTTGCTATTTAGGTCCAACTTGTATATTCCTTTCCTCCCTCATTTCACCTTTTATGCAATTTTTTTTTACTTTATTGTGACTTTCACCCTTTATGCTTTTTTTCTACACTGGTGAATTGATTTTTTATTTATTTATACAAGTTTAAGGTGACCAAGCGGTTGATAAAGGAAATGGTGAGTATTTCCATCAGATAGCAGTTTACACAGCAGCAAAGTTTGTAAAGAGATTACAACACGGTAGAAACCTAATGAATGAAGATCAAAATGACCAAGGACTCCACTCATGAGGGGAGATGTGCAAACCAGTTGGCTGAGCATCATCTTTTGGTGTGTTTGTCGATTTAAATGCCCTTTCATTAAAAAAAAAATACAAATCACAGTATTGTGACAAAGCTAAATACTGGACATTACTTTTGTCCAAAGTACATGGTCGTGCAAAGCTTGTAAAAACAATAAACAACGTGCAAGGTCAGGAATCATGAGCATTGCAAACGTCTGGATTAAACCGCAAGCTTGTCCGGAGAGCGTGGTATGTCATGATACACTACATACCATTACAGGTATCATTAATCAATGTGCAAAACAGATACCTCACTTGAATAACCCAAAACTAAGAGCGACATAATTTGTAACATCAAATTGCACTGAACACTGACTGGGAAAAATAAATCTGATGTATGAAAGCAACAACAAAACTGATTTTGCACAACTGAGAGGCATTTACTTTAATTATCACAAAAAACGACCCCAAAGTTGAAGTTAATAAGCCTGTATTCTGATTTTGATGCACTATACTCTGTTACAGAGTGGCGGTGCTTCCAAAGAAGTTTCGTGACAAGTGTTATACTGGGTGGTTTGCTAATGCCTTCCAGGCAGTAGTTAGGATGGGAATTTGTCATTTGTCCAGGGTGCCGACAATAGCTTGCCTACTCTTCGCAGAGGACGCCGTGTGATCTCTAACATCCACCGACTAAAGCAGACAGACAGTCCGCCTGTTTAACGTCCATCCAAGGGAAAGCACACACACTGATGAATCACCCTGCCTGTGCAACAATGCAGGTGCCATTTCTTAACTGCGGCCTGCCAGTATATATATACATATATATACGTATATATATAATATATATATACTATATATATATATATACATATATATATATATAGTTGCGAATTCGCGCCCGCCGGCGTGCGAACGGCCACGTACCTCGAATCGCGGCACGTCGCCCACCGACGGACAATTCAGTCGTGACCCTCCGGGAACTATCGCCCGGAGGCAGTCACGGGTGGGCCTTTCGACTCACCACAATCGTGCCAATCGGCCACCCGCGTGGATAGGGTTGTTCGCCAAACTCGACCTACTAAGTACCCACGTGGATGGTAAACCGGGCGATCATACCTCGCCACAGGTCGACTCCGACACGAGCCGCTTGGGCGGCCCGTTCTGTGCTATCGGGATAACCGAGCGGTGTTATCGTCGACCTGGATGGTTCAGATTAATTACCGGGCGATTTAAGCCCACTACGAACCCTTTACGTGAAGCAGGATGGAGAGTCAATTAAAAGGAAGGAGACGAAAGCGAAATGGGCACAGTTCAAACATGCAAGCACATTATTTCACGACACACGGAAAGCACGTATCCACAGCCATACAGTCAAAATGCACATATAAAGCAAAGAAAGAGTTAACACCGAATACGCGTACACACGGCAACACTTATACAGTTCTACTTTACATACGGCGCCAACACACATTTACACAAAAGCAAAGGAAAGAAGCCACCCTCAAAGACAAGGAGGCAGACAGGCCCGTAGGCCAAATGTGCGCGGGACCTAGAGGAGCGGCAGGCCCGCGAGACTGAGGGGGTCCTACCCGCGTCCTCGTGACGCGTTGGCGGCGAGCCGCAAATGTGGCCGCGCGGCTGTGCCCTGATTCCGTGCTCCTTGGCGGGTTTCGTTGGCACCACGTGTGGGGTGGGGGGGGGACGGGGCCCCCTTTTGCACTATCTCAGCGTGGGGGAAAGGGAGATTGTTGATGCCTGGGGGAGGGAGTGGCTGGCTGGCTTGGGTCCCCGACGAGCGTTCCACACCGCGACCTCGTCGCCGACCGCCGTCCTTCCTGCCCGGACCCGAGCTCCCTTGCCGCAGTTCACCGCTCTCCCTCACCGACTCTCCTGATGACACTCTCTCGGCGACTCCAGAACCCAACTGGAAGACACTCTCCTCAGCGACTGCAGAACCCAACTCCTCAGCAACAACTCGTTCATTCGCCTTGCGCTCGCCTTTTTATAGGCTGGCAGGACAGCTAATATGCAAATATTCGGATCAGGATGACCTCGGGGGCGGAGGCCACGCTCGCCCATTGGTCGGAGTAAAGGGGGCGTGAATCTCCCCTGATCCTAGAATTTGCATATATCGATTTCACACACATGCGCCTGGAGGCGGGGCCAAGCCGCCCCGCGCTCGCTAATTGGACGGAGGGAAGTGGGCGTGAAGCGTTCTTGATCCGAGTTTTCCCCTCGGAAAGGCCGCCATTTGCGCTCGCGGCTCGGTGCATTCGGCACCCAATCGCTGAACGGGCCCGAGACAGCCCGACGTCAGTGTCACAGGTGGTGCGGGAATGGCCGTGGAAGGAGAGAGGTGAAGGTGGTAGAGGGTTTTCGGTGGTGAGGGTTGATGGGTATGGTGCATTTGGGAATGGCGGTGATGCGATGATGTGGTGGCGGTGGCGTGGTTGGTTCAAAATAAAGATAGAACAGAAAAAATGGCTAACTCAAAGCGTCGCAGCCCGGATGAATCACATAAATTCTCTATACAACGGGTGTGGGCTAACTACACATGCACTTAGAGATATCTCACCTACGGGACCTTTATGGTGTTAATGCGAATTTCCACAGCCGTAACACTACCCTCCCCTTTTTACAAACTCGTCCCGAGTCGTCAAATTCTCGTATGCCATTATGTGTAGTACGTAATTAGTGTTATCTCCCTAGTACGTTTTACCTACTGATCCCTGAGTGCGACATTCATGGTATTGCGTGTCCCCAAAATAAATAACCGTACGGGCTGAGTAACTAACTAAACAAACCCACTCACTCAGACGACTTAATTGCGGCACTATGACGCACATGCCGGGGGCGCACTCATATTTACAGTACAACTTAACCTTAACTTACAATTTTACACTAAACCATGGCCCAGGATCAATGGACTCTGCAAAAGAGAAAGCAGTTAGCAGGAGAGCCAGGCTGCTCGCATGCAGTCTCTGGCTCATGAACCAATGCAGGTGACAGGGAACGTGGCCGGCTGCTCACATGCAGTCCAAGGCTCCCCCTTTTAAAATGGGCGCAGCGAACAACGGCGCATGGGCTGCGCAAATGCAGTCTCCTTGTGCGGCTGCCTACAGGGCAGTCCCTGCGGCACAGTGAACGGTGCGGACTCAAGCCGACACAAACAAGGAACGGTGGATGGATGGATGGATACAACAGGTGCACGGGCCGCCACTGTAGGCCCGTGTTGTAGCTGCCAACAGGACAGTTTTGCAGCTTGCAAACTGTTGCGACGATCCTGCGCACACTGGCAATGAACAGGGGGGTCAAATCAAAAACAGGACGGGCAAAATGGACGTGGGCAGCAGGCATGGATCATGGCAAAGGTAGGCAGGCAAGGCATGGCAAAACAAGGCCGCTGTAGCAAACAGCCGGCAGATGAACTGGCTGGCACAGGCCTTGCAGCAAAAACAGCCGGCAGTGGAGCTGACCGGCACAGGCCTTGAAGCAACAGCTGCAGACGATCCGGCCGGTACAGGCCCGCAGCAAACAGCCAGCCGATGAAGTGGGCGGCACAGGCCTTGAAGTAACACAGCCAGCCGATGAAGTTGGCCAGCCTTTGCTTGAAAATGGAGGTTGGTGGAGGGAGTGCGGTGGTGCTGGCCACTCAGAAGGCGGGCTCGGACCTACCTACTGTCTCCCTCCCAACTATCGGCTTTGCCTGTCCTCTGTCCATACCCACCCCCTTAATTTGTAAACCCAATTTAGCCCCAACTTATTTTTTTTGTTGTTTTTATTTTTACTTCCCCACTATAAATCGTCCCCTAACCTCTTTACTGTCCTTGTTCGGCTAACCTATCTCGTCCTAGCCTACTCCCAACCCCTATGTTCCCTTCCCGGAGGGGAATGAGGGAGGGCTAGCGTCCTGTGTCGAGGCCCAATCTAAGCTTCAGGATGGCCTCCCCAGACTTCAGCGATCTTTAACCCAAAGTGGGTCCAGCGGCCCACAACAAGAGCGAAGGGATGGATGGTGCGGAGGGTACACTTCCTATCTACCCTATCCATTAACCTTTAAACTACCCGGGGCTTTCAACAAGCGCCTCTCGCTTAAACTATTGGTTCTATCAACCCAGATTCCCGTCGCCTGTGTTGGTGTCCTCACAATTTCGGGCCTCGCCCCCAAATTTTCTTTCGTGCCCTTGCACGGTCTCTGGCTGGGACGCGTGGCTCCCTTGGCAAGCACTACCTTCTGCCGATTCTCCAGCTATGGCACCCCCGGGCACTACACTGCCTCCGAGCCTACCAGCTCCAAACACCGGGGAGTGCCCTCCCTGGCGACTCCCCTGAAACGCTCACGTGGCAGGCTGGCTTCCCGGGCCCCTTTCCGAGGGTCACCCGTGCCATAAACACTGCCCACGCGGCTAACGGCGCCCGGGCCCCGCATCTTGCGGGCGCACCGTGCCCACTACGCTATCCCGGCCCCCATAGCCTTGGCCTACCGCCGGCCGACTAGCCCGGTGCCCGGGGTACCCACTCAGCGATACTCACCTTTCGCAGCACGCTCCCAGCCCGTCAACAGGGCTCCTGCACCCTCAAATGGGTATCGAGCCACATTCCCACAACACCAAAAACGACCTCCATTTTGTCAATTTAACTAACCCAGCTAACTCACTCTACACTGACCCCGGGTCCTTGGGCGGAGTCACTCCTCCATCACTCATCGCACCATGCATTCCACATTCGCTCCACTCACACAGACCCGCTGGCCTCACTCACTCCACAAGCACATGTTTTCCACTTCACACTTCACAACTCACCGCTGAACCTCTGCCTTCCTGCTCACTACATCCCCTAACTAACTCGTGCTCCCACGTCATCCCTTACACTATAGCACGTTCCTTTTAACACTACGTAGCTAGCTACGTTCTCACTACACACTCACAGTCTGTCTT
This sequence comes from Eptatretus atami, assembly GCA_035128595.1. Classification (NCBI taxonomy): domain Eukaryota; kingdom Metazoa; phylum Chordata; class Myxini; order Myxiniformes; family Myxinidae; genus Eptatretus; species Eptatretus atami. The sequence continues at coordinate 22,564,041 of CM068959.1, read as the reverse complement.
TGTCTCCAAATCTTTAAAATCCATTTCCCATCCTAAATCTCAACTAAAACCCTCTACCCTAATCCATTCCACGGACTCCATGAGGACTTACCCCTGCCCCATGAAGTCGTCTAGCTAAGCTAACCCTTCCCCCTAACTAGTGTCATCCTGTGCCCTGGCCAGGGGGTCTTTCACCCCTTGCCCGGGAATCCTGTTCACCGAAAGCGAGGCTTGCTTTTGTTTTCCATTTTTTTTCTTCCAAATTATGCGCAGCACCAGCGCGGCAACTCGCAGCTCGCGCACTTTGCACCTGCCCGGTGACGTCATGCAGCTGCACGTGTTCCTCGTCCTCTTGGACGGTACCATCCGGCAGGGATTCACCCTCCTGCGGATTCCAACCACACGTGCAGCCATGACGTCACCGTGCGCACCACAAAAGAACCTCGCACTCCGAGGGGTCCCCACGTGAACACATGTGCTCTGCCCGTTGGAGCTTAAACCAAGCTCGCGTGGAGAACCCATCCGGTCCACATCCGTATCCTGCCTAACCTTTGTCCGTCCGCGGGATCGGCAAATCCACCGCTGGCGTTTTCCGGACGCGGGTTTCACTCCCGCAAGCGAGCACGTGGCGGCCTCGTGCGTTGCACAGCAGGGACCTCGCGCTCGGCTGCTGGGTGAACCCGGCGCGGTCCCCATTACAGCTACGGCCGCTAGCGCCCCTGTCTCTCAATTGTCGCAGTCGTCGTCGCCATTCGATCCACGCACACCTGTGTGTCACGACGCTCACACTCCACTCCATCACACTCACACCGGGAGACGCGGCTGCATGCTCACAGCATGCCGAACTGTCATCTCCTTCACATATCCGCGACTTCACACACGCTATCTCTCTCACATCGGCCGCTCACTTCACTCGTGCCATTTCCCTCGGCACTCATGGCTCCTTCCACACACGGTGCCTCATCCACACACGGCGTGCTGGGAGGCACGCACTTCGGCACACTCGCCACCACACCACTCAAACACGGGGTCGCACTCACACCTTGCACCACACACACCGGGACAACTACACTGGGGATTCGTGTCCCCACAAGGGTTCCGGGGCCTCTATAACCCCCCAAGCTCTCGGCACCCGTCCGCAGCAACTCATCCCCTCGACCTCGCAAAGCACGATCGAAACCCACCTGTCGTGATCCGCCTCAAGGGGGCATACTCCCTCCCCTCGTTCCTGGAGGAGGCCATCCAGCTGCTCGCACACGGGGTCCCCACACAGTCCGCCAGCTCACCCCCATTGTCTCCACTACCTCCGTGTGTGTGTGCTCGTCCTTAACCCCGTCCAATTCACCCTCTATCTCCCGTGCTCTGCCAACTCAGTCACCTCTTCATCCCATTACCCCCTTGTCTCCACTATTATTTCTGCTGCTCCACGTGTCTCTTACACGTCGCAGTCACCACCTTTACTTTTTCCCTCCGTGTCACCGTCACTTCCTTTGTCACCTGCTCGAGTCTCGCCCAATGCGTCTCCCAAATTAATTTGTCCTCACCCGCCTCCGTTGGCGGGCCGGACAGCCGTTGCACTCCCTCCCGTTGGTTCGAGTCTCCGCCACGTGGCGTCGCCATTTTCTCGCCCGCGGTCTTGAGTTTCCTTTCCCATGTCTTTTATGTCTGCTTAATTTCTCCATTTTCTTATTCATTTTGTTCATTTGTTGCGTATTTCCATCCATTTTTTTATTCATTTCGTTCATTTGTTGTATTCGCTGTTATTGCCTGCCGAATCCTGTCGAGTGCACTCGGTTCGACAAAGGATCGGGGGTTTGGCGGAGAGGGGAGGGAGGTGTCATACGCCGCGGCCGCTGCCGCGCCCATTTCGGCTCTGGTTCGGTTGGGGGGAAGTTCCGTCTGTACAACCAGCATTCCTGTATGGGATCTCATCCTGGACCATGGATTCTAACATTCTAAATCCATATCTACCCCGGCTCCCGCTCGCCTTGAGACTCCATCTTATTTCTCGTAAGAGATTAAATTTAGCTCACTCGTAATTTGGAGGGAACGGGGGGGTCGCCTCGCACACCCCTGCTCTGTTCCCGTGAATTTAGGCTTGGAGACCGAGGTGGATTTGAATCACACTCTGTACACCAGTGTTGCGAATTCGCGCCCGCCGGCGTGCGAACGGCCCGCAACTCGAATCGCGGCACGTCGCCCACCGGACGGACAATTCAGTCGTGACCCTCCGGGAACTATCGCCCGGAGCCAGTCACGGTGGGCCTTTCGTCCTCACCACACATCGTGCCAATCGGGCCACCCGCGTAGGATAGGGTTGGTTCGCCAAACTCGACCTACCTAAGTACCCACGCGAATAGTAAACCGGGCAATCGTACCTCGCCACAGGTCCGACTTCCGGACACGAGCCGCTTGGGCGGCCTGTTCCGTGCTATCGGGATAACCAAGAGGTGTTATCGTCGACCTGGACGGTTCAGATTAATTACCGGCGCATTAAGCCACACTACGAACCCTTTACGTGAAGCAGGATGGAGAGTCAGTTAAAAGGAAGGAGACGAAGCGAAACGGCACAGTTCAACATGCAAGCACATTTATTTCGCGACACACGGAAAGCACGTATCCACAGCCATACAGTCAAAATGCACATATAAAGCAAAGAAAGAGTTAACACCGAATACGCGTACACACGGCAACACTTATACAGTTCTACTTTACAGACGGCGCCAACACACATTTACACAAAAGCAAAGGAAAGAAGCCACCCTCAAAGACAAGGAGGCAGACAGGCCCGTAGGCAAATGTGCGCGGGACTAGAGGAGCGGCCAGGCCGCGAGACCGGAGGTGGGTCCTACCCGCGTCCTCGTGACGCGTTGGCGGGCGAGCCGCAAATGTGGCCACGCGGCTGTGCCCCGATCCGTGCTCCTTGGCGGGTTTCGTTGGCACCACGTGTGGGGTGGGGGGGGGGGACGGGGCCCCCTTTTGCACTATCTCAGTGCGGGGGAAAGGGAGATTGTTTGATGCCCTGGGGGAGGGAGTGGCTGGCTGGCTTGGGTCCCGCGACGAGCGATCCACACCGGACCTCGTCGCCGACCGCCGTCCTTCTGCCTCGGACCCGAGCTTCCCTTGCCCGCAGTTCACCGCTCTCCCCGCCCGACTCTCCGATGACACTCTCTCGGCGACTCCAGAAACCCAACTGGATGACACTCTCCTCAGCGACTGCAGAACCCAACTCCTCAGCAACAACTCGTTCATTCGCCTTGTGCTCGCCTTTTTATAGGCTGGCAGGAGCACTAATAGCAAATATTCGGATCAGGATGACCTCGGGCGGAGCCACGCTCGCCCATTGGTCGGAGGAAAGGGGGCGTGAATCTCCCCTGATCTAGATTTTGCATATATCGATTTCACACGACAATGCGCCTGGAGGCGGGGCCAAGTCGCCCGCGCTCGCTAATGGACGGAGGGGAAGTGGGCGTGAAGGTTCTTGATCCGTGTTTTCCCCTCGGAAAGGCCGCCATTTGCGCCTCGCGGCTCGGTGCGTTCGGCACCAATCGCTGACGGCCCGAGACAGCCCGACGTTCAGTGTTAACAGGTGGTGGCATGAATGGCCGTGGAAGGGGAGAGGTGAAGGTGGTAGAGGTTTTCGGTGGTGAGGTGATGGGTATGTGTGCCGGTTTGGAAATGGCGGCTGATGCGATGATGTGGAGCGTAGGTGGTGGCGGTGCGGTGTTGGTTCAAAATAAAGATAGAACAGAAAAATGGCTAACTCAAAGCGTCGCAGCCCGGATGAATCACATAAATTCCCTCTATACAACGGGTGTGGGCTAACACACATGCACTTAGAGATATCTCACCTACGGGACCTTTATGGTGTAATGCGAATTTCCACAGCCGTAACATATATATATATATATATTATAATATATATTTACACACACAACACATACATATATATATATATACCACACACACATATATATGTATATATATATACACACACACCACACACACACATAAAATATATATATATATATAATACACACACACACACACACACACACACACACACACACACACACATATATATATATATACCGGGCGTAGTGGTATGCGCCTGTAATCCGGCTACTCGGAGGCTTGGGTTGGAGGATCGCTTGAGGACTGGGAGCTCTGCACTGGGCCGCGCTCGCGCTATGAGAGGGTGTAGGGCAGCCCGGAATCATGGCGAAACCCAATCCTTATCCCTGTGTCGTAAGAGGCAACCAGGGTTGCGTCAGGAAGGGCATCGGCGTAAAACCTATGCCAAATCAGTATGCAGATCATAATGGATGATCCGCTGTGGCGACCCCTAACGGGAGCAGCCGAAAGACAAACAACAACAACATATATATATATATATATATGTTACGAATTTGGAATTCAATTGCACACAACATACAGGTTCCCTTAGTCAACTATGTCGATAAGTGCATGTTCCCTAGATAGCTACCTTCCATTGTTTAAATGTTTTGAAATCGATTAGATGCCTGCGGATCGATTTAATAGTTAGGGAGGAACAATGGAGAGTCCCTCCCCCTCTTCTTCGAAGAGGAAGAAGAACCCTGCGGTGACGTCAACAACTCCCTCCCACCCGTGGTTGAGCGGGGGTGGATCACGAGGGCATGAGTCACGCCGGGTGCGGGGAGGGGGTGCAAGGATAAAGAGGACATCTTTTCTTTGTTCGTGTGGGAGTCCCGTGGTAGGGCTGATTGTGGGCTGAGTTCGTGTGGAGAGTCCCGTGGGGCTGAGTTGTGGCTGAGTTCGTGGAGTCGTGTAGGCTGAGTCGGGAGTCCCGTGGCAGAGTTCGTGAAGAGTCCCGTTCTGAGTCCCTGTGCAGAGTTCGTGTGCTGAGTCCCGTGGGAGGAGTAAGCTTTTTGCTTCGGAGAGAGCAGTCGTTCAGCAGGCCATCGGGTCCTGCTTGGCTTGCTTGGCTTGAGGCCTTCGGAAGCTTTTGCTTCGGTGGCTCAGTGAGCTTCGTCTCTGTTTGTTTGGAAGGAACTTGAGCCGGTTGTTCGGCTCGAGCTGCGAGTGGAGGCTTCTTCCTCTCCTTCTCTTCTTCTTGGTTGTGGAGCTTTTTTGTTCTCCATTTGTTTTCCCGGCTTGGTGCGACGCATCGGCCTCTTCTTGGAGTTGGATCCTCGGGAAGCGACGATCGACAGGAAGGATCGGCGCCTTCTCACCGGCAGTGTTGAGAAAGCGGGAGGATTCGCGGGAGCTCGGGAAGGATCGCGGGATTGGATCCAGCTCGCTCTCCTGGAGCCCGGGTCCGGACAAGTTGAAGACCACACGAGGTGGAAAGGTTCGAGTCAAGCTCTGAGTTTCAGCTCACCTGTCCTCGCGAGCTGGAGCTCGTGATTAAAGGCCTCAGCACCGTTTCTTGTGTTGTGTGTGTGTGTGCGTGCGTATGTGTGTCCGTGGGCCCGTCTAATAAGTAGGAACTGCTGTTAAGTGTAAATGACTGTACATAATAAGTAGACGGTTGTAGTTCTTTGTCGTGCTTTTGTTGCTTGTATAATTGCATCGTGTTTTGCCTTATTTAATTGCATACGTGTTTCATTATAATAAATGTCCTTGTGTGAATGTAAACCTGCTCGTTGCGTCCATTCCCTCATTGACTGAACATTTGTGTGTTGGGAGTTAGAAAGCCGTTGGTTTGCCTATAATAGGGAGCTCATTTGGACCGACGGTTCTCGGCAATTACGCGCTCGGAATCGCGCACGGACAGGCTCGCCTCGGCGGTTTGTCGTACGATTCCGTCGAGGGTGGAATACCCGGTAGTTGGATCAGTGGTATTTAGGTACATTGAAGATTGGAATCGACCCTACCCACGTGATCTGCCGATTGGCCGTATTTCGGTTCTTGTACAAGAACCCGTCGCTCGGAGTTATCCGGGCGGCGATCTATATTCCGGGCGATCGTCGGCCGACTCGACTTGCGGCTCCGTTCAGAGCGGTCGTTGGGGCTGAGCCCGGCCAGTAACAACTGGTTGTCAGGAGTGCGATTCGGCCCCCTCCGCCTGCCGTAGCAAAATTCACGAGAGTCGGATCAGGGGTAATACGGAGCAAACCCCCCCGTGTCCCCAAATTACGAGCGTTATAATTTTATTCCCAGCACGTAAATGTTCAGCCAAGGCGAGCAGGGGCAGGAGGGATTAGGAATGGATTTGGAAATGTTAGAATCTATGGCTCAGGACGAAATGACCATGCAGGACACTCCATTATGCAGGTAACTATTCCCGCAAATAAATGCAGAGTCCGCAATGGGCGCAGCGCGGGGGCCGCGGTGTATGACACCCCCCCTCCCTCCTCTCAAAATCCCTCCTCAGTCCCCGTCAGATCCGGCCCGGTAATGGCGAACCGATTGCCACGTGGTTATTTGACGTAAGAGACATGTTCGAGGCGTTGATGGGAAAAATGGAGACAAATATACAAAGCGAGATGAAAGCAATGCGGGGTGAAATGCAGAGCATGGGGCGAGGCCTGCAGGCGGCATAATCGCAATTGTGTGCAACGAAGCGCGTACGGTGGAGTGCAAAATGGCGGCACCACGTGTTGGAGCGAACGAGCTGGGAGGGAGTGCAACGACTGTCCGGCCCGCGATGGAAGCGGGGGAGGACAAAGTAATTCGGGAGACGCGTTGGGGCGAGACTCGGCAGGTGACAGAGAAAGTGACGGTGACACAGAGGGAAAAATTAAATGAGGTGACTGAGACATGCAGGACGAGACACGTGGAGGTGACTGAGAAATGCACGGAGACGCAGGAGACAAAGGAAGGAAACCAGAGCCACGGGGAATAGAAGGAAACAGAGACGAAAAGCCAGGAAGAAACGGAAATAATAAACGAGGTGATGGAATAAAGCAAGTAGAGGAGAAACTCCAGGTAATTGACGAGCACACACAGGTAGGGATAGTGAGGGACAATGGGTTGAGCTGGGGGAGTGTTTTGTGACCGGGCGAGCAGCAGGATAGCCTCCTTCAGGAACGAGGTGAGGGACTGTGCCCCTTGAGCGGATCGCGACGAGAGTCCGGTCGAGCCTTGCGAGGTAAAGGGGCGAGTGCTGTGAATGGGTGCACGCGGAGCTTGGGGGTTATGGACAACCCGGGACCCCTTGAGGTGGTGCTAATTACCAGCGTTGTTGTTCCAGTGTGTGTGGTGCGAAATGTGTGTTTGCGAGTGTGCCGAAATGCGTGCTTTCCAGCACGCATGGTGTGGATGAAAGCACGCGTGTGTGGATGAAAGCACCGTGTGTGGATAAGCAACCGTGTGTGGATGAAGCACCGGCGTGTGACAGAACCGCGTGTGTGAGTAGTATGGTGTGTGTGGTGAGTGAAAGGGACCCGTGTGTGAGTAATATGGTGTGCCTGGTGGCGAGTGTGCCGAAATGCGGGCCTTCCAGCACGCCGTGTGTAAAGGAAACACCGAGTGTGGAAGGAACAGAGTTGCGAGGGAAACAGCGTGTGTGTTTCGAAGTGTGTGAGAGAAACACCGAGGGTGGAAGGAACGGCGTGTGTGGAGCGCTGTATGTGAGGGAGATGACAGTCGGTATGCGAGAGGACGCAACCGCATCCCCGTGTCCGAGTGCCATGGTGGAGTGTGTGAGCGTCGTGGCACGCAGAGTGTGTGCGTTGAACGGCGACGACGACGGACCAGATGAAGGACAAGGCCGAGTGCGCGTAGCTGATTGAACAGCAGGAGTGTGTCCGGTCTGTGAACTCGTGCAGCGAGACGACGGCGCACGCGGAGATGAAGACAAGGCCGAGTGCGGCTGTAGCTGATTGAAACGTGCGGGTTTGCACAGCAGCGACGCAGGTCCGTGCTGTGCTACGCACAAGGCCCCACGTGCGCGGCTGCGTGGGTGAAACCCGGTCCGGAAACGCCAGCGGTGGATGTTAGCCGATCCGCAGAGGACATAAGCTAGGCATGGATTCGGAATTTGGACCGGATGGGTTCTCCACGCGAGCGTGTTTGTAAAGCTCCGACGAGCAGAGCACATGTGTTCGCGTGGGGAACCCCTCGAAACGGCGGGCTTGCTTTGAGATGCGCGAGAGTGACGTCATGGCTGCACGTGTGTTTGGAATCCGGCAGAAGGGAATTCCTGCCGATGGTACCTCCAAGAGGGACGAGGTGGCGCGGCGAAGCAGCTGCCATGACGTCACGGAAAAAAGGAC
>CM068959.1:22533644-22552758 GCA_035128595.1 Eptatretus atami | reverse complement strand
AAGAAAGCAGGTGGGATAAACGACCTCTCAATACCTGGAGCGGTCAGCAGACCAACGCAACCCAGAATGCTTAGGAGAGGTAGGTGGAGGAATACTGGTTGTGTCTAAGGTGTGAAGTGAAGAGTACTGGTTACTGCGGGGGGTCCGGTGTCATGCCAGAGGAAAATGGGATTGTGAATTGGTAATGATGCTCTTTTTGCATCCAAAGAAGATGGGATAGAGAGAGAGGAGAAAGATCCCTAGTCTAGCCGTGTAAAGGTCTGTATGTGTAGCATGTACCTCCATGGGATGCTCCGTCTGAGCATTCTCCTGCTTAATTATTTTGCCAGGGTTCGTCACAGCGTGCACTCCGCACTGTTCTGCCTGGCTGCACGGGGGTGGGTGAACGTTGACAGTATCAGGCTTTCAAAGAAGAAGCACGTCCTGGCAATCTTACACCAATTGTGAGACAGGGAGCAAAGTGAAGAGGCGAAAGGTGAGCGAAGAGCCAGCGAAGAGAAGAGGCAGCGAAGGGAGTGAGCTAATGGCTCCGCATTCCCCCTTTTATAAACCATGGGCAAAGGGTGGGGTGATGACCGAAAAGCGATGTGCTGTGACCCGAATCTTGCTCCTCTATGGGGCCACAGCGGCCCTAGCCACGCCCTGCCAGGCTCCGGGACCGGAAACCGTCTCAGTTGCCCATCTGCTTCGACACATGTCTGAGTTCCTGACTCAACATAGGACATGCTCCCTGAGCCGGCACCCCAGCCCTGAATGTGCTCCATGTGCAATCTGAATGTTGAATAGCAACGGACTTTTCCCGCCACCCACTGGCACCCTCATGAGCCAAAATGCACACCCGGGCCCCGAACCAAACTCCTGGATCGCCCTTCTTGCGACCCCTCCTCGTTGCCCCTGGACTTGCCCTGTCTGGCGACTGGATGAGGGATATATCAATTCCAGATACTCACCCGGGTCGTTCCCGGTGAGATGTGGTTGATCTATTAACGCCTATTGCGTTGTCAAGCATCGCGCGGTGCCAAGGAGAATCCTAGTCATGCGGTGCCGAGAACAATCTGAGTCGAGCGGTGTTCCTCATTATAGAGTGGCGAATTGTTGCGATGCAGAAGTACGAGGAGGTGTGGGAATATTTCTCTCGTGTGCGGGAGGTGTTTGTGGTCAAAGTGGTGAGGATTGGTGAGCGAGGCGTGAAGTAAGGTGAGATGCCGGTTGGAAATTGGCGTGCAGATTTGAATGAAATAATGGCGTGCGATGCCCGTGCGTGGATTGTGTAGTGTGTAGTGGAGGTAGTGTGGTGGATCCGAGCAAAGGGAGGCATCGTGGTATGCTTATTATCAATCGCAAATTTAATGGCGTGTGTGCTTGCATGCTTGTTTTGAACCATGGCTAAGAGGACAGGGTTAGTGTAGGAATCAGAATATGAATTTGAGATAGTTACTACACCTACCTGCCTGACCCATGCAACGCACTTCATCCCGTTAACCCACTAGCCATGAGGGGAGGACTAACTGCATGAATACCAATGAAATAACTGCCTGGGGATTTGAGGAACTGACTTGGTGGAAAGGTGACATCCCATGGCAGTGCCATGTGGAAAGTCAATGAACTCTTCAGTACGGTCCATTCTACAGCCAATATTTGGAAATGGAGATTGCATGGCTGTGTGCTTGATTTTATACACCTGCCAGCAATGGGTGGGGCAGTTATGTATACTCTGTATAACTATATCCAAATATATATTGTTGCGAATTTGCGCCCGCCGCGGTGCGAACGGCCACGTAACTCGAATCGCGGCACGTCGCCCACCGGACGGACAATTCTGTCGTGACCCTCTCGGAACAACGCCGGGAACTAGTCACGGGTGGGCCTTCGACCTCACCACAATCGTGCCAATCGGCCACCCGCGTAGGGTAGGTTTTCCGCCAAACTCGACCTACCTAAGTACCACGCGGATGGTTAACCGGGCGATCGTACCTCGCCACAGTCGACTCCGGAACACGAGCCGCTTGGGCGGCCCGTTCCGTACTATCGGGATAACGAGCGGTGTTTATCGTCGACCTGGACGGTTCAGATTAATTACCGGGATGTTGAACCCACTACGAACACCTTACGTGATGCAAGATGGAGATTCAAATAGAGAAAAGACGAAGCGAAACGGGCACAAGTTCAACAAGCAAGCATTTTATTTCGCGACACACGGAAAGCATGTATATACAGCAATACAGAATGCACAAAAAGCAAAGGCAAGAAGAACAGTTGACACCGACTAACGCGTACACACGGCAACACTTACACAGTTTTTACTTCACAGACGGCGCCAACACATCATTTACACAAAAGCAAAAAGAAGGAAGCCACCCTCACAGACAAGGAGGCAGACAGGCCCGTAGGCCAAATGTGCACGGGACCTGGAGAAGCGGCCAGGTCCGCGAGACCGGGGAGGTCTTACCCGCGTCCTCGTGACGCGTTGGCGGGCAAGCCGCAAAATGTCCGTGCCGCTGTGCCCCGACTCCGTGCCCCTGGCGTGCTCGTTGGCACCACGTTTGGGTGGGGGAGGAACGGGGCCCCCCTTTTTGCACTATCTCAGCGCGGGGAAGGGGAAATTGTGATGCCCTGGGGGAGGGGAGTGGCTGGCTGGCTTGGGTCCCGCGACGAGACGAGCGATCCCCACACCGCAACTTCGTCGCCGACCGCCGTCCTCCTTGCCTCGGACCCGAGCTCCCTTGCCTGCAGCTCCCACCACGCGCACTCCACTTCTTCCAGCTCACTCTCAACAACGCTTCCCAACGCTCAACGCTCAACGCTCCACGCTCTTCTCCCACCCTCAACGCTCCACGCTCCACTACTTCCTCTTCCCCCAAAACCCAACTCGCCGCGAGTCGCCTTGCGCTCGCATTTTTATAGCCTCGGGAGGAGCCGATATGCAAATATGCGGATCAAAACGCGCATTGGAGGCGGGGCCACGCCACCCTCTGTTCAGCCATTGGTCAGGCAAAAAAGGGGCGTGACCTCCCTTGATCCGCATATTTGCATAAACGGACTTCACAGACACCGCGCTTGGAGGCGGGGCCAAGCCGCCTCGCGTTCGCCCATTGGACGGAGGGGAAGTGGGCGTGAAGCATTCCTGATCCGCGGTCGACACGTTCGGCCTCCACTGCCGAATGGCTCCGGGACCACGACGTTTGGTGTTGACTGGTGGTGTTTGGGAATGGCCGTAGAAGCGATGATGTGGGATGAAGTTGTGATGGTAAAGCGAAGGTGGTGGTGTTTGCGAATGGTTGTAGAAGCGATTGATGTGGTAGCGTAGGTGGTGGGAGGTGGCGTCGTTGTAGTGTGGTTGGCGCTGTGGTGGGGATGGCGTGGTTGGTTCAAAATAACGAACAGAAAAAAAAACGGCTATCTCAAAGCGTCGCAGCCCGGATGAATCACACATATCCCTCTATACAACGGGTTTGGGCTAACTACACATGGACTTCTCGATATATCTCACCTGAGGACTCTTCATGTGTCATGCGAATTTCCACAACCGTAACAATATATATATATGTATATATATATATATATATTCTACAATATCTGTATATATATATATATATATATATATATATATATATATATATATATATATATATATAATATCAGTATACGAGGTGTGTTCAAAAAGATCCAACCTTAATTTTTTGTGCGTAAAAAATGAAGCTCGGGAGGCGTGGTTTGGTCACGTATGTAGGCGATCCTAATCCTATGGTGAATATTTTCCCGCCTGCAGAAGCTGTCAGTCGCCGACATGAGTGAGGAAGTGTAAGTGAGCCCGTCGGATTTTCGTTTTTGACAAAATGAGAAAAACTTGAACAACGCTACTGCATCAAATTTTGTGTAAAGCTTGCGATTCCAAGTGGAAACGATCCGCAAGATTCAAAGGCTTCGGGAACGAAGCAATGGGCCCACACAGATAAAGAGTGGTACAACCGCTTCAAAGATGGTCGCACATCAGTGGAAAGTGAAGCACGTTCTGGTAGGCCCTCAACATCCGAAATGAGATCGTCATTGACCAAGTAGGACCCTGCTGAGCAGGATCGTCGAATCACGATCAGAGAACTTGCAGACGAGGCGGGCGTCAGCATTGGATCCGTTCATTCCATTGTGACTGAGGATTTGGGCTTAAGGAGAATCTCAGCGAAGTTCGTGCCAAAGCTGTAACGATCGCAGAAGCAACTCCTTTGGAGATCGCACAGGACATGCTGGAGACTGTGAACAGCGATCCAACTTCTTCAACACAGTGATCATGGCGATGAGACCACAGTGATCCGTCATTTTGTAAAACGAAAATCCGAGGGCTCACTTACACTTCCTCACTCATCGGCGGTCTGTCGGCGCTGACAGCTTCTGCAGGGGGAAAATATTCACGCATACGGATTAGGATCGCCTACATAGTGCACAAACCAGCCTCCCTAGCTTCATTTGTTTACGCACGAAAAATTAAGGTTGGATACTTTTTGAACACACCTCGTTATATATATCACCGGGCGTAGTGGCGTGCCCTGTAATCCGGCTACTCGGAGGCTTGGGTTGGAGGATCCTTGAGGACGGGAGCTCTTTGCTGGGCCGCGCTATGAGAGGGTGTAGGGCAGCCCGGAATCATGGCGAAACCCAATCCTTATCCCTGTGTCGTAAGAGGCGACCAGGGTTGCGTCAGGAAGGGCATCCGTGTAAACTGTGCCAAATCAGTATGCGGATCATAACGGATGATCCGCTGTGGCGACCCCTAACGGGAGCGCCGAAAGACAACAACAACAACATATATATATATATATATATATATATCTCTATTGTAATACCAAGCTTGCACACTAAAACTCGGCTGGTCACACGATCCCTATGAAATTGCTGTCACTTAGCGGACATGCCGACAATGTTTGGGAAGTTTGGCGTTCCATAGTACCACTTCATTTTGCACAATGCGTATTTTTGTCATTCCCGTGTACGGTCTGTCGTCTGCTACCAGCTATGTTGTACTGCTATCCGTGCATGTGCACGGGTATCGCTAGTATATATATATATATATATATATATATTATATAGCACGTACGGGCACGCGAGAGCGAAGGAAGGCCTGTGTGGTTGTTGTTTCTGGCACGCGTTTGAAAGTTTTTTTTTTTTTGCACGTACGGGCACACAGTACGGGCCACACATGTACGGGCCCGCACTAGTATATACAACTATATATATATATATATATATATATATATGTATGTATATGTGTATGTGTATATATATATATATGTATATATATATATATATATATGTGTTTGTGTTTGTGTGTGTGTGTGTTTATGTATATTATGTGTGTGTATGTGTGTATGTATAATATTTTTATATATATATATGTTATATTTGTACTGTATGTATATACATACATATACACACATATTCCTGGTGTTTGCTCAATGGTTAGGGTAGTGGGCTTGGGATCCTATGATCCTGAGTTCAAACCCACTCGCTGTTGAATTAATACAGCTGGGGTTGACTCTGCCTGTCATCCTTCGAGGTCGGCAAAATGAGTGCCAGCATGCTGGTTACTGTGTTGGCATGGTGACCTGTCCAGGATTGTGTCCAATAGCCAAGGAGTCTGCTTCTGCAGCACCAACGCTCTGCACAGAATATGGTCCCGATGGATGTATATATATATATATATATATATATATATATATATATATATATATATATATATATTTATTCAAAATGGCTCATTGACCCGGATATGACACTGACGATGTGAACCACTGCATCATTTCCAAACTAGGATGCCTTCCGTAGGGCTACTCAGGTCTTTTAACACGGACATTAAGTGGTCACATGCAAATGAATGCAGAGCTGCCAACTGTTTTCACTCTTATTTGAGCTGATCAGGATAGCATACCTCAAAAGAATTTAATTGTGATGAAGCTAATTCCATTAAATAAAATTGAACCCCTAACTTGAGGTAGCAAGGCACAGATTGTATCCCATAAGACCATTGCTGCACGATCTGTTAGCAACGAGCGTCATCTCCCACACGAATGCATTTCTCTGCCTGCTCTGAAATGAAACATTTTGAAAATTTTGAATTATTCTCACTCGTATTTCAACATCACCATAATGCATATCATCAAATTGTTTAAACTTTTTTACACTGGATAGAAGATGTTTTGTAATACCGGATGCCACCGGATGGCGCTATACGATACATATTTACATAGAGAGAATTGGGATCTTTCTCCCACTCTGAACCCCATCCCCCAGATATTATTTCCCAGTAAAAACCATACTTGGGTATGCTTAGGCAACATTGCAAAATTTGGTTCAGTAATTTTGTTTTTGAAGCATTAATAAACAAGCCAATGAACAAACAAATATAGAAACAAACAATATATATATATTTATTTATATATGTATATATGTATATGTGTATATATATATATATATATAATTATATATATATATAATATATATATATATATATATATGAACCGTGTTTCCCCATTTTCTCAGGTCACTCATCTGCATTATTTTTTAAATTTATTTATATTTTCATTTACGGATGCTTTCATGGTCTGTAAATTTTACCTGGTGTATTGGCTTCCATGTCCGTCAAGCACAAAATTACCTTGCTTCCCCATTGTCTCGGGTCACTTACCTGCATTAAAAAATTTAATTTTAAAAAAAATATTCATATTTCCATTTATGGAAGTTGTCCGACGATTGTGTGATTTTTTTTCTGTGTCCTGGCTATGATGTCCATCGGCTCGCAAAATTTCAGCTTTCTTCATCACCCGGAAGGAACCGATCTTTATAAATATCAGTCAGTGGTTAGAAAGAGCTTTATATATATATATATAATATATATGTATTATGTATGTATGTGTATGTGTATTATATATAATATATATATATATATATATATATATATATATTATATATATATTATATATATATATATATATATATATATATATACATACATACATATTTGGCAGTGTTGAGGTTACTCACTTAAAAAAAAGAAGGGTAAATCATGGAATGACCACATTGGGGCATGATCGCGAGTGTGAGAAAATGCAACTTGATTATCCTTGATGCATTTTAGTTTTTATTTGGGCAGAGTGCATATGTTTCATAATTTTACATAATAATCACTCAATTAGCACATAATTTGAGAATCGAGATGTTTATACATTTTGACAGCTGCTACAATGGTCATTATATCGACATATTGCGTTTGTCACCTGTTTTGGGTTTAAACCTCTGAAACTAACCCAAGTAATTACATTTCCTCTTTGCTTGAAGATGCTTCTTTATAGGTGAGGAGCTTAAATAAGGTGTGTACTTTGCTTTTGACTGGAGATCCACGCATCCATCCATTGGGACCATACTCTGTGAAGAGCATTGGTGCTGCCTAAGCAGTCTCCTTGGCTATTGGGTACAATCCTGGACGGGTCGCCACTCCGACACAGGACACCAGCAAGCTGGCACTCATTTTGCCGAGCTCAGAAGTATGACAGGCAGAGTCATCCACACCTGGTATTAATTCAACTCCCAAGTGGGATTTGTACTCAGGATCCTAGGATCCCAAACCCACCACCCTAACCATTAAGCCAACACTCGGAATACTGGAGATGTATGTGCATAAACATACAATTATATTGGACCATGCAATGTGAGAATGAAACTTTGCTTTGATTTCAAAGCATCATAAGCGCTTTATTTGAACTACCATTTTCCATTGTGTAGCGCTAATCGCGTCAGTTCCTGAAAGTGTTGCTCCGTGTGCGGAGCTGTGAATGAGACGACATAAATGCAACTTCCGAGTGATGAGCGATGCATGGCACACACTTGCTGGGGGATTGAGTGGGATTAGAGAAAAGGAGGGAAAATTCCTGCAGCTGTTGGGCCGATCATGAGGTGTCAGCCGATTAGGAGTTTAAATATAGAAAAGCAAAACAGCACATGCTCCTTCTCCGGGTGTGCCTGCCACTCGTCAAAACGCAGAGCCTCCCAGCTGTTTGCATGGGTCAGAGCATACATCTTCTGCTGGCTCGCGCAGGCCGACTCTCTGGATCCAGATTGGAAACATTTATATGCCATGAATACAGTGTTACTCATGGTGGGAGCCAAACTGGGCTGGGTTTTTATTTTTTATTTTTTTTAAACATGGAAGCAAGGCTCTATTACGAAATTGTAAAATAACACACTGCAACAATAATTGTGCAATATCCCCTTATACATGGGTCACAGATACCCACTGTGTGTGTTATTTCGACTAGCTAATGCTTTCGGATTAAGGATGCCTTTATTGTGCAAAGTGGAGGCCTATATAATCATAATCAGTCGATGTCCTTTGTGGTCTATTTTGGGTGCGAATGAAAGTAGGCCCAAGGCCTGCAGAGCACTGGAACGAGCATTAAATGAACAAATTCTGGGATTACATATCCAGCAAATATTATCTTAAGTCTTTCAATGGGTCATGTACTTAAAAAACAACATCCTGAAGCACTTTTTGCCATTTAGTCTACTTCATTATCCCACACTTAAATAACTGGAACTGTAAATAAGAGGGGACAAAAACGAGGTGTATGGCTATCAGATTATAGAAAACGAGGCTCACAGATTTTCGAAAAATTAACCGATATGGCTAAGAGGCTCATAGATAATCACATAGGTCCAACCTCATATACATATGTACCGGTACTTCAATTTTGACATGGAATGATAAACTCGACATGACGAAACCTAATTTTCACTCCTCAACTGATATGACAAAGAAACACTTCTGTCATTGAAAATGAGTTATTACTAAAATCTCTCATTTTTACCTCCGCCGCTGAAGGTGGATGGAGGTTACGTTTTCACCCCTGTCTGTCTGTCGTCTGTCTGTTTACTAACCCTAACAGGTTGGTTTGTTACTTGGCAAAATTTTTTTTTGCTTAGTATGTTGGTCTGTAGCATTTGTTTCTGTCTGTCTGTCTGTCTGTTGGGTCGCCGAAATAGGTGACCTTTATTGTCAGTAATTCTGTCTGTTTGTTTGGATGTTTCTTTGTATGTTTGTTCGTTTGTCATCAGCATAATTGGTAGTAAACCTGGGCGGATTTTGACCAAACTCGGGTGGTAGGTACATCTTATGACCTAGTGCTTTGGAAATTATGATGGTTGCTAGGGACGCTTTGGTTCCCTAGCAACAACGGAAAAACCTTCAAAATCGGTACCGTTTGTGCGAAATCAATTCCGAAAGCCATTATCCCACGTAGGGTTATGAAATTTGGCACGAATGATCTACAGGTGATGCTCTATCAAATATATTCCGGTTTTTGTGATATATGGAATACTTTACCCACAGCGCCCCCTACAATTAGGGTATGCGCGAAAATTGAAGGCCCCCAAGCGACCAGGTGAGTGCATCGATACGAATGAAACTTTGCAGGTTCATGGTACTCAATGAGTACTACAACTTTGCCTGAGGACATATTGACCGATTTCGCTTAGGTCAGGGGTCAAAGGTCAATTAGTGCAAAAATCGATAATATGCGAGAGCTGGAGGTGCCTTCGCACCAAATGCTACTCCTTCTAGGGTTATGGTGGCAATGATCGACATGCCTTTAACAATACACAGACATTTTTTCTATACCAGGAAAATGTCCGTGTGATTTTAGCTTGAGTCTTTACCTGATCTTTTGTCAGTTTAACCCATTCGCATACCCATACATGGTTGGCAGGTGTCTGCCATCTCACCATGGTCTTTATCTCTTCCACATCAATTGGTCACCTGAAATGAAAAGCTACATCCTTTGCACTCGGGGGAATCACCTACTGATGGCAGATCATGAATGCTTGTTCCTGTACATACCGCACACCACACGTTGGGCCTCCGCTTCTGAAACGAATCATTCTGGATGTGCTGAGTTACTGCAGTTCTTCCCTTACAAATTAAAATACTCCCTTACAAAAACTCGCAGTGGTAAATCTCTCATGAGAGAACTGACCACTGTTGAACGGGCCAAGAAACTGCTCTGCGGAGCCCGAGCATTCATCCAGATGTGTTTAAGATGCGGATTTTAAACTGTGTAAAGAGACCGTACTATTACAGTAGGGACAAAAAGCGTGGCTCTGTTGCCAGACAGAAATCTGGCCTGACCTATATTCTTTTAAATACACTCTGACATTTGAAGCTGTCCACACATCAGCCTGGTGATTTGTCGAGCTTGCAGCACATTGCAGGCACAGTGCGGACTTGACTGGAGAGCTTGACATCAACGCAACGCAACTGCTGTTTGTACTTAAAAATAGTCTTGACCAGATGAAAAGTCTGCACATTTAACGATTGGACTCCACAACAGGAATAATGAGAAGGAACATAGAATACGAAGAAAATGTTTCAAAGAGTACTTTTACGACAGTGTACAACGCTCCATCGTTGAGTGACACGAAATCGAAATATTTATTTCCAAGCTTTAAAAATAAATAAATAAATAAATAAATAAATACTGGGGATATTGTAATCCCTCTGTCCGTCACGCTATCTCCTCCTAAACGGTTGGGCAGAAATTCACCACATTTGGAAGTTATGATCACCGCATGACAAGATGGTTCGAGAGCTGTGTAATTTTTGGTCTCGCCCCCTGGGGAACTGGGGTGGGGTCGAACGCTCAAAAACTAGAAAATGCAATTACGGGCACATTTTAAACATTTTTTTGAAATTAAACTTTGACAAGTCTGGAGACGGCGATGGTTCACGAGCAATGTACACGGTTCGCCTTTTTTTTTTTTTTGACTTCGAGGGACGCCACTGGCAAACTGGCGGGAATCGGGAAAAACGTAAATAATGAAAGTTGTAGTACTCGAAGAGCACTACTTGCATACCAATTGTCATTCGAAACAGTTGAAAACCCGAGGAGCTCGATGTCCATTTATTGATTTTTTTGACATTTTCTAAGTTCGTGACCTTGTGACCTTGACCTTGGGACGAAAATGAAAAATCGAGCTCCGTGGGGCTATGCAGGTGCCAATGGGCTAACCAAATACTGAAACCCCTGCCAGATTCGACAAACCCCTCGGAGAAGATGTAACTTGAAACCGGCTACCCCCTAAAAACACATGTTTTTTGGGCGTGGCTCCGCCATAATGGGCGCAGCATGCCCATTCTCAGGAAAACACAACTAGATCATGATACAATCTCCCACCCTAATTTTATCAGGATCGGATCAAACCCACAGAGCTATGCTCGGGACAGACAGACAGACAGACACACACCCATAACGAATATAGTGGTCACTTACTGACTCATGAACCAAAAATGCAATCGACAATGGGGGCTGCATGAAAGATGTAACGATTTTTGGATTTGTCCCTCGGTTCATGCCCCGGGCGATGGGAACACAGGTCACAAGGGTCAAAACAGAAGATTTTTTTTTGTTTTTTTTTAACACAAAATTTGATATTCTTGGTGGAACTTTTTGCTATCTTTCAACTTTGTTTTAGGTTGGAAGTTTGGGGATTTGCAAAGGCGAGCCATCGACTTCACTCGAGTTTTTGTTAAAATGCTACATGTCACGTTGGGTGCACGAGACGACCTCAACTGAAATTAGCTTAAAGTTTCCACGTAATACGCGATCTGACATCCTGCAGTGCTGTCACAATCGCAATGAGATTCAAGATCGCCAATTATGTATTATTTACCTGTGCAAACAATTAATTGCTCGAGTGCATTATTATGCACAAAGGGTTGTTGCATCCAGGAGCATGCCTTTTATACGAAGGGATGTTCATCTAATTAATCATCGTAATTCTGCATTTGTTTGGCGATGTTACTTATCTTCCATTTGGCATATCCTACTCCTTTAATGGCACCAATTATTCCCACCTTCTTGTATGGTCGAACGTGGAATGTTTTGGTCCTGGTTTTAGGTCCAACTTTCAGTAACTGGCTGGCAAGTCCTGATTTTCAAATGATGGTGATCCGAGCAAGAATGGTGTCATTTGTTCAGGGTGGCAGTGATATCTTGCTTACTCTTTACAAAAGATACCGCGAGATCTTTAACGTCCACCAAGTGCTAGCAGACGGGATGGACACCCAGTTTCCTTCCGATGGATGAGGCGTGTATTGATGCCAAGCCCTGCCTGTGAAACACCAGGACGATAGTTTATAGCTGGTAAGGAATTACTTTTTGGATATAATCCCTCATGGGTTCAAATCTTGGGGGGGAATCAACTCTGAGCTCATCGATGATGTCCAGTGGTCCCCAAACAGAAGACGTTTATTGTATTCCCATGCATTTTTTTGCATGATCACGAGCTTTGGCTTTCGAGCTAAGGCGCATGTATGTTGGTTTGATAAGCTTTAATTGTGTTGTGTGCTTTGGGCTTGGTGCTGTTGTACACATTCTTAGGTTTGCTTTTTAACCTTTCTTCTTTTAACAAAAGGAATTTCTCAGCAGAGACATGATGACTTGTGAACAAGAAACGTCCGTAAGGAAGTCATCCCCTTCTCAAATGCATTGCCAGAAATGTTTCTCAAGCCTGTAAGTACAATCGATGGAATCAACAGAACATTGATTGCTGAAGTATGCTTCTGATGTTTCTGTTTGTTTCTTCTGAAAAGAAGGAAAAGCTGATGTTTCTGTCATTCACCCTTTGTTGGAGCAATGAAGGCCTTCCTGCCTTTACAACAACAGCCTTCACAATTCAGGCTAGTTTTCAATATGAAAGCTTGTAGGCTTACTGAGAGTGGTTATAGCAGTGAAGCAGCTGACACTGTGTTTAGGAGTGGACTGCTCGGTATCTTTCATACATTTCAACTCAGCTATAAGACACATTTGACATGTGTTTGTGTGTATGGGGTGGTTGGGATAATCCATAATGTTTCACAAAGATAACTTATTCCAATTGAAGTTGGTATTTGGATGTACGAGTACTAACCCCCAATTTTGAAATAAATAGGAATGCTCGAGCGGCAATCATGTGAAGCCGTTTGGGAATAATTTCGGTAAACTCGGTGTTTTTCCAAACTTTTTTTTTAATTGCTTAAACACAGATACGTTTCGCTTCCTGACGTTAATCCGTTATGACCTCGAGCAGCCTTCATCGGGTAATGATGGGCAAGACTGAAAGACACCCAACAGTGTTTGACCCCAACAGTATTTGGTTTGGGATGACAGTATGACCTGGAGGTACACACACTCACCTCTAAACCGTTCCCCGGGTTCAAATCCTGACCCATCTATAAACTGCCATCCTGGTGTTTCACACATGGTGTGATTCATCAATGCATGTCGTCCCTCGGATGGACGTTAAACAGGTGCCCCGTCACCGGCATTATTTGGTGGACGTTAAAGATCCACAGTGTCCTTTGTGAAGCGTCGCTAGCACCCTGAACAAATTCCTGCTCTCTCTATGCAGGGTGGTTGAAAGAGAAGAGAGAAGGAGGGAGAGAGAAGGGAGAGAGAAGAGAGAGGAGAAAGAGAGAGAGAGAAAGGAGAGAGAGAGAGAGAGAGAGAGAGAGAGAGAGAGAGAGAGAGAGAGAGAGAGAGAGAGAGAGAGAGAGAGAGAGAGAGAGAGAGAGAGAGAGAGAGACACACGTTTGTGTATGTTTGATTTGTGGTGGGGTGGTGAATGACGTCAACCAACTCCCCCTCTCATTACATACACACAATGTTAATAATCAGGGGCATATGCAGAAAACGAGGTGGGATGGAAGGGGGGGGGGGGGGGGGAGGGGTGAGTAGAAAACAAAACAAATTACAACCTCATTCTGGAAAACAACATTTGGACCAAAAGCACCATCTTGCCATTAAGTACATTTTTAATTTGTAATCACTTTCACTTGTGTTGTCATCAGCTCGACAGCACCCAAATTTTTCACTGACCGTAAAGCCGAGCCCTTTCAGTGGTTGTGCTGCCCTGTCCATCCGTGCCTCTGCGATGTGCTTTGCATGTACTCGCCGAGCCTACCCGTTGCTCTCCTGATGGGTTTAATCAAAAGACAGCATGTTGTATTTCGCAAACACATTGCATGTCTATCTATGAATCTTAATGAGAAGTAAAATGAAGTGAAACACATGAAGAAACTGGAATGGCACTCGGTAGAGCGCGTACCTTCGCAAGGCTGAAGAGTTGACGTGTTGTATCCCACTGATAGGCCGGATCTGCATCCTTGCCTTAAACAAGATCTAATCGGCTTGTTCTTGTCACATACCCAACGCATCCACCAAGTTTTGTCATAATCCGTCCGCAACGTTTTGAGATCTTGGTGCTAGAAATCGTTTTTAGCCCGAGATCACTCGATGGTGAACAAGAACGACCGCACTGTGGTTACAACCTGCGACAAAATCCGGTAACGGGGCCGAGTGGGAAACTCAATGAATGCGTTTTAAAAGACTAACTCAACACCTCTCATCCATGTCAACCTCCGCCACGGTTATATCAGAACGAGCTGATTCGTCACAGTCACGGATTATTTAACCCAAATGTGGGGCCGTTCAAATATTACGTAACACTGTTTGTTTTTTTGAGGGAGGCGCGTCGCGTGCATGCTGACGGGCTTGATTAGACCTCACTTAAAAATTTTATTCGACATACGATTACATTTTTTGGGTCCCTCATCATGTGTAACACTCAATCCAAAAGAAAGCCAATGGGAATCTGACGCAACAAACCCAGGCAGTGAATAATCAGCAGAGGCCTACAGGCATGGTCTTAGGCCCACCAAAAATACAAGATGGCGGCCATATTCTTTTGTCTGAGTGCTGGAGTCGAGCGACAAATGTGGGTCGGGTGCAGCAGCTGTCCGACCAATGGGTGCACATTTCAAAAATCGACCCACAACAAGAACCACAACAACAACAACAACAACAATGCTGATCGAGGTCCAGATTATAAGGAGAGAACTTATTGTGAAACACACATCGCACACATACGCATATCTGACATCTTGTTCAGAGCGATTGCACTTACCTCTGAGTGAGAGATGAAATCAGGAGGACCTTGACTGAAGTATGCTGACCACCATGGGGGAAAAAGGAGGTACTGAAGTTTTGGGCGTCACCCCCTTCGTTGGAGCAAAAGTGGAAGGGTTAATACCCAAAACGTCAGCTTCTGCTTCATTCCCCTGGCGGTTACCATCCTTCATTCAATTTCCTATTGATTCCATCCATTGCTCTACTTGTCCACCGATGCAGATTGACATGAGCCTTCACCTGCAAATCCAGTTCTTCATTCCACACATAGCCTACCTACTGAGCTATAGTCTGGGTTCGATTCCACACCCGACTACAAACCGTCGGATTGGCGCTTCACAGAAGGGCAGTTGCATCAACGAACACCGCGTTCCTCGGACGGACGTTAACCTGGGTATCCCGTCTGCTTGCGTAAGTTAGTGGACGTTAAAGAACATGTCTCCCTCGTGAAGAATTGAAGAATTATCACTGGCACCCTGAACAAATTACAAAACTCCTTCCCAAAGGAGCTACAGTCGAATAAGGACCGGTTGGGCAACCGGTTCGCCAAAGACTTGGTCAAGATCCAGCAGGCAGACCCCACAAGAAGGTGTTATTAATTATGGCCGTTGAAGTAGTAGTGAGTGGTGATAATTTAGTTTTGTGAAACACAAGTACATTTGAGCCAAAGTCCAAAGATGTATGGATACGTATCTCCGACGCTTGAATCCAAAGCAAACTTTCAAGCAAAACACACTCGACTCGTTTATTTTTTGGCAGAGGTCGAGATCTGTAGGTGTGTGAAACATACACAATTATCTAATTAATTTTCAATTACTTTCAAACACTCCGTTTCAATGCAACATTTCTGCGCTATGCAAATCAGCCGAGCAAGGTTTGGTATAATTATTTCTTCTTCTGTTTTTTTTTGTTTGTCAGTGCAAGCGTGCTTATCACGAATTGCTCCATTTCTGGCAACTATTTTTCTGATTATATTGTCAGAGCCAATGCAGTGCAAAGTTTGTTCCCTTCAGAGGCAATTTATGTTGATAATCTCCGTAGGGTCGCACAGAGTGGGCGCCGAATGGAGAATTGGACCGGGCCCGCGGCGAGCCATTTCCCGAAGCAATTTTCTCCTCATTTCACGCCTGTTTCAGCGTGGCTGTCTCATGCCGGGGTCACGGGGGCAGCGTGCTGGGGTTAAAGGAAAGTAAGCGAGGAAGTGACATTGCCTAACACCAAGGAGGCCTTTCCTCGCGGGACTCCATGAGAGATGGAGAGGGACTGCGTCCGCTCTACGTGCACCAGGCGGCTCTTCGCGGGAGGTCACTTAAGCGTTTGTTGTGCCACGGATGTCAAAATTCCAAAATGCGGGAAAATTGCTCGAGCTTTTAACAGGCCAAACAGCGAGAGGTTGTTTCGGCAATTGGACGATGCAACAGCACTTTTCTCTGTTCTACATCACGCGATTGGGAGTTCATTGTCGGAGGTGCAGCGCACCGGCCGGTATTGGACTTGTGGCGGTGCTGATTATATGTACTGAAGGCCTTGCCGAAATATCTTCAGAGGTCACACCTTTGTACCTGGATATGCATTTCAGGGTTGTCTATTTATTACGTACGCAAATATGGAGTACTTTTGACGCTCTCCCATCCACTGCCCTTCTTCACTCACACACCTGTAGGCTCTGAATATGATTCATCTCTTCCGAAACTACTTTTACTCCACCATGACCCCAAAATTGTCTTTGTCCATGTATTTGTTTCTGTCTGTCTCATCATCATCTTCCCTTCTGTTATTTTTCTCAATTTCGACCTCTCCACCCTGTATAAGTAATAACTACATCACCGTGTGACCCATTTCTGAGCTTATTGGTGGAACATTTGCACATTGTACCCAGGAGGATGAAGGAGCAGGTGGAAAATGATGTATGCCAAAGTAATGGTACCTTTGAACCATCCATCCAGGTGGGAACCATACTCTGTGCAGAGCGTTGGTGCTGCCTAAACAGTCTCCTGGGCTATTGGGCACGATCCTGGATGGGTCACCACTCCGACGTAGCATACAAGCAAGCTGGTCCTCATTTTGCCAACCTCAGAAGGATGACAGACTGAGTCAACCCCACCTGGTATTAATTTAATGGAAAAGAGCAGGATTTGAATTCAGGACCCTCGGATATCAAGCCCACCACCCTAACCATTAAGCCAACACCAGGCATACCTTTGATCCACCACTTCTCAATTACATGGTTTGCATTGGTAACATTATTTGGCCCTTGGGATGAACACCATATGTGGTGTATGTAAAACTCACAGTTTTTTTTTTTTAATGCACAGAAGCAAGTCATTGGATGGTATTGTTAGCCCACGTCCTTGTTTTCAAGACAGCATGGGGTCAGGTATTCTATAAACTCTCTAGTTTGAAATGCCCCATCTTCTTATTACAATGACCAGATTGAGCTCACTCTCCACCACGATGCTACTTAGGAACTATGAACTCTCCAGTTATAACAGTAATAATTCATATAAAAGTAAATCAACGTCTGCTCATATTCTCCTGCATGTGAACGATGTGCAAACTCATCCACAAGCCTTAGCTAAAGTATAAATCTTTTTTTTTTAAATTACAGCTCTCTATATGGTGACATACAAAGTTAATCGAGAACAACAGAGCAAGTGTTTACATGTTCATTTTAGAACTATTTAGAAAACATAATTTAATGATAATGAGCAACTTGTTACCATTTTGTAATGAAAAAGAGAAATATTCACACTGGTGGTTGTGCACAACTTTTGGGGGTGCTTCATTGAATAGCGTTTGACAAAGAAATCCATCGGATTTATGTCCTCAACATCTCACTGAGTCACACTGACCAGGGCTGTCTATTTAATATGGGAGTCTAAGCTCATGGATGAGCTAAACAAGACAGCTGGTTCACAGACCCGATAGACTATTAAAGATGAACAAGGAGACAAAAACATTGCTCGTGAGTCGATGAGTGGCAGGAAGGGTTGGGGAGGGGTCAGCAGTTGTGGGTATGGGATAAAGCACGAGATGAGGGTGGGCAGCACTCTTGAAACATTGGAGAGGAGGGTACAAGACAACAGGACACAGTGTCTATTCCGCAGGCAAGAGAATGGAAAGAAAAAAGAATAGAAGTGAGCTTTTCAGGGCTCATAATGGACTTCGCTCTGCGAAGAACACCGATTGGCTGGCATTGGCTAGCCATAGAGGCCACTTTGGAGATATGGTCTGTCCAAGACAGGATGTCAAAAATAGTGAGGCCCAGGAGTTCCAGGGATTATACCTCTCATAGTGGTTTGTCAGAGAATAAACTGGTGGGGGAGATGAGGGTGGGGGGTTGGAAAGCCAATCTCGTGGGGCAACTTAGCTAAATATAGCATAACAATTGTGCAGTTTGTGAGGAAAGCACCAAATTTGGCACACTAGTAGCTTAACATATTATGAACAGATTTGGATATTGGGCCATCTCAAATTCAGCCGCTGATGGCTGTGGCAGCCATTTTCCACTGCCATCAAAAATTTTGAGATGGCCCAATATCCAAATCTGTTCATAATATGATGGGCTACCAGTGTGCCAAATTTGGTGCTTTCCTCACAAAATGCGCAATTGTTATGCTAAGTTGCCCCACTAATCCCTATGGTGGTGCAATGACAGCATGGCTTTTTCCTGCATTGAAAGATGTTTCAGGTAGCTATGACTACTTTTTTTCTCCAGATTTCCAGATTTGCAGAGATTGTTGCTGCAGCAGCTTGTCTCTCAGAAGTGTGGTGTACTGATATACCCAGGCTTGGGTATGGGGCGAGGTGGGATGGAGGAGAGCGGAATCAGGAAAACGTTATGCTGGATTTTCCAGGGAAGGCGAGGGGTTATTGATAGTGACCAGGAATCTGTTCAAAAGGTTGAAGTTCAGTTCAAAAATGTTGCTTTATGTGATGTCACAACACAGAACATCATCCAGAGCAACATTTGTTTTTCTCCTCTTAGATAATATTTCATTCAATAACCATTAAAGGATGGTCCTGTACATACTATTAGCAGACATTTAATAAATAATTATATACAATGTGAATAACCCCGATGGCACCACACACACACACAAACACACACACACGCACACACACACACA
>CM068959.1:22509469-22533631 GCA_035128595.1 Eptatretus atami | reverse complement strand
CACACACACACACACACACACATTTAGTCACTGACGGGAAGGGGACAAAGCAAGGGGACTCAGATGTGGTGGTAGCGGGGACGAGCAGGCGATGAGGGGACGATGACAAGACGATGATGAGGTGATTGGCAGGATGATGACCAGGCTCCAGGCGACGAACAAGCACAGGGTGAAGACAGGCATCCGAAATGGGCAGAGGCATGTAGGGAGGACGACCTCCTTAAAAGTCTCCTCAGAGACAATTCTCTCTCCCAGTCAGTTTTTTTTTGTGTTCATGACCTGATCCTGGGTATTACCAACATGTATGCAAAATGTGGTGGAGATCAGGTGAAAATTGTAAGTCGTCCCCCACTCCCTTGCAGGGAGAGGGGAGGGGGGTGGGAGCAGTGGGTTGTGCCCATGACCTGACCCTGGGATTAACCAACACCAATGCAGTTATTACACCACGTACACAGAGCGAAAAGCGGGGTCACAATTGCTATTTTTAAGCAATTGGTTCATATCCGTTCTTCCGTCCGTCTATCCACAAACGTGAGTTTATGATCGAGGAACAACTTATTTAAATTCAATGTTATATTTTCGACACAAGTCGGAACATGAATGGGAAAACGAGCCTTCCGTTTAACACTACTTTGTTCTGAATTCATCCCGATCATGCTTGCGCAGAGAGGAATGAGATAATTGATTTACTTTGTCTTCCTGTCCGGCAATCAAACAAAATTGAAAAACATTCCAAAGAGGAAACTTACTGGTTTTAAGGACCTCATAAAGGCCACAAACAACAGGTACGAATACCTAACGTAGCACGTGAGATAATCTGGTGTAATAGACACCGCATCAACAGTG
Organism: Eptatretus atami; assembly: GCA_035128595.1. Taxonomy (NCBI): domain Eukaryota; kingdom Metazoa; phylum Chordata; class Myxini; order Myxiniformes; family Myxinidae; genus Eptatretus; species Eptatretus atami. Next base: position 22,532,785 of record CM068959.1, on the reverse strand, counting down.
GTAAAACGGCGGGGAATTCCAAAATTACTATATTTATATACAACTTTTACAATCTTTATTTTATTTAAATTAAATTGTATATTTGAACATTGTGGAACACAAATCGCCTTCTTGTCACTTCCAAGAACCTCCAGTTTCGCAGTATTTGGACATGTTAAATAAGACTGTGGCGGTGGTGTGTAAGACTGCTTCAGTCACACTAAACTTCCGGAAATACACTTGCTCCATTATATATAGATTCCAATGTCAAATTTCCGGGTCCAGTTGCACAGGAGGTCTCAATATCGTCTATCGATGAGAAACGTCTGAACATGATAGTGAGAGAAGTCCACGTACTGCATGTCCCGACCATCTCATCGAGTCCCGCTGACGAGACAGCAATCTGTGACGTGGGAAACGTGGCTATACGAAGGGAGGGATTGGGGAGCTTGGCCTTTTTGAGTTAATACAGTATGAAAATATTCCGGGTTTTTTCCCCCCAAGGCAGTATCCAACTGGAAGCATGAAGGGATGAACTGTTGAAGGAGTGAAAGCATTGTGTTGAGGAAGGAATTCCAGGAAGTGTTGATGTGAAGGGCTGACGAGATGAGGAATCCATCTTTGAGGGAGATTGCAGATTTCAGACTACACCAATTTGCATTGCTGAACTGCTGCACACGTCCGTGCCTTGACAGCTCTCTGAAGATCACTCAAGAACAAGCCCTTCCACAATAACTTAATCAGAAGAACCAAGGGGAGTGGAGCAAAAGCAGGATGGGCTTGAGGGGAAGTTTTACATCGCTAAATATAACAAATATTGAGTGCCATTTTGAGAGATACTAATAAGAAGACGTTGACTGAGTAAGGGCAACTGTTTCGCAAAAGTATTTGGCTGCAATATCATTGGCTCTTGTCGTCTTGAGGATTGACTCATAACCAATTGGCATGGTGACAATTGAAGTCTCCATAGATTACAAAGAGAAATAGGTGGGAGAACTGCAGAGGGGTTCCTGTTGGGAATCTTATATAGACAGTTTAAGCTGGGGGTAGGGTCAGGAGAGTATATAGAGAGACAAAAGTGTAAGTGAAAGAAACATGAAGCTCGAGATACTCCATTGAGTCAGGGAAGAGCAGGGGCTGTAGGAAGGGACATGTGAACATATCGTTGAAAACCACCACCATGAAGAGGTCTTGGCTTGTCAAAGCGTAGGAAGGAGGAGCCAGTGAGGGAGATAGTCAAGTCGGGAATGTTCTATATGGGGAAAGTTTGTCAGACAGATCATCTTAGCATATGCAGAGGAAACCTTGATGGAAAAAATCCAAAAACTATGCTTGAATCCCTCTGACTTTAGAGACCCACAAAATGAGAGGGGGGGGAGGAACCAAGACAGGGGATAGGGGATGGAGGGGTGGTTGGAGAATTTGGGAAGAGAGGGAAGTGTAAGAGTGGGGGAAGCAGATGGTGGGGGAAGTGACAGGGATAGGATAGAAGGAGAGATGAACAGGGGAGGGTGGACATTATGCTGGAGTGCTGACCTGAGGGGAGTGGCGAGTGTGCTGCGGGCAAGGGTAACAGAGAGGACAGGAATGGGTATGGAAGGGTTTACATCCTGATGGAAGCTAATTGCCATTTTTCAGAGCTGGAGTCCAGACTTGAAAGTCATTTCTTGAGTCTCAAACCTTGAGGGCTTGAAAATGGCTCACGATGCATCACCCACTCCTTTAAAAATAACACCAGTCTCTGAAAGCACCCAATGCATCAGATGATCATCAGATGCATCAGGTAGAAATGGAGTTTGATAAGTGTTACTCACACCAATCTATTCAAAGGACGCAAATATTTGTCCATATTTTCAAAAATCAATTTTTATTTTATTGTTCAAAAGTTAAAATGTAATGGTATGAGAGGGCGTGTTCAAAAGTAATTCCTCCTATTATTTTTCTCGAAAACAGGTGAAGATATCCGAATGAAATAACGACAGATACTAACACCAATCTTTATTCTACCATGGTGCATAATATTTGTTTCTCAACATAATCACCACTGCAGTCCACACATTTCTGCCAACGTTCAAGTAGTTTTGTGATGCCGTCACTATAGAGCTGTACGTCCTGCTGACTTGACTGGCGAGTGCTTCACAGCAGCCTTCACATCATAGTTGGAAGAAAAAATGTTCTCCACGAAGGTGTTCCTTAAGTTGGGGCAAGAGATGACAATCTGACTGAGCTAAGCCCAGGCTGGTGATCCTTTATGTTGGTACTCCATTGTCTCAGGATCATCTCTCACTCTCAGGATCGTATAGTGCACCCAACTCTCATCCTCAGTCATCTCTTCTCCAGTCAATCATTCCAACTCTCATGTCCTGCCAATCATCCCAACTTTCATCTCCAGTCATCTCATCTCCAGTCGGTCATCCAAACTATCATCTCCAGTGCTTCACAGCACTGACAACATCGTGCTGCCCTCTGCCATCTTGACTAATATAGCACTGAGTCATTGAGTGTCAGAATCATGAAACTTCGCACCCAGTGACAGGAAGAACTAATGAGCAGATGACACTTTGTTTCATTCGAGTATCTTTACCTGTTTTGGAGAAAAAGAAAAAGAGACATTACTTTTCAATGCACCCTTGTAATTTCAGCTATAATTCCTGTACTACATCTACTGTACATCCCTTTTCATTACCTCTGCCACCGAAGGTGAAGGAGGCTATGTTTTCACCCCTCTCTGTCTATTTGTTTGTTTGTCTTTGTGTGCAGGATATCTCAAAAAGTTGTGCACGGATCTGGATGAAATTTCGTGGACAGATTGGGTGTGTGACAAGGACGAACTGATTAGATTTTGGTGAAGATCCGGATCCGACTACTAGAATTTTTTAAGTGATTCTTCACCATTGAGAGATAGGGTTAAACTAATATATAGCACGATGTCTCAAAAATTATGGACAGCTTCGGACGAAACTTGGTGGATATGTTGGGTGTGTGACAAGGAAGAATTGATTCAATTTTTGTGAAGATCCGAATCCAGATCCAGATCTGATAACTTTTTAAGTGATTCTTCACCATTGAGAGATAGGGCCAAAAACGAATATGTAGCATGATATTTCAAAAATGTACTGGGCCCAATATGTTCTCATGGATCAGGCATTATGTGGCGGAGGTATGCACTCTACCGAGTGCCCTTGTAGTTTTGAAAATGCAATGGGTTTTTGAACATTTCCAAACGAAATGCAGGTGGAACGACTGTAATTACATCCTTACTCAAAGAACTTCATGTTCCGTGAGAAAACACTATCTGCCGGCACTGCCTCAGAACAATTCACTGTGGAACAACTTGAGGACTAGACATTTCCAAGTTGAGCTCTCTACTAACTAGGCTCAGCTTTCGTCCAAGTTTGCAACCCGTTGATTTGATGACATTTGTACATGACATCGACAGCGGTAGAGGGGGAAGGGGTTTCAGAGCAGTTGAAAGTTGAGATGCGGTGATGGAATAATGGAAAGAAAAAAAAATTCTTTTCCTTAAAAGTAAGAACGTGATTTGATCCCCTGCGACCCATAACCCAAAACAAATTATCCTGACACTTGCTGACAAACTGTGTTGAACATGCAGGAATGAGGCGTGTTAAAACACTTGACATAGTTGGTAGTCCTTTGGCGTAAGCCCTATCATCACAGGGGATGAAGTATTCCTCATATAGCTGGAGAATAAGTCCCATCTATTTATTACGCATGAAAAGATGATGTGAAGGGGGATTGAAGTTAGGAAAGGATGGGGGAAGGGTTTGGAGAGAAAAATGAGAATAGGGCACCGTTAGTGGAGCAAATTTGAGGAGCAGCCATTTTACAATTGAGCTCGTTATCAGATCTGTGCTATCTCGACGTCCCATGTTTGCAAGAAGTATATTGCACTAGTTTGATGACAGTATAGGTACACAAAATGGACAGCGATGCAGGGGAGAAAGAATAGTAAGGAGTGTAAAGAAAGGAGGCTCAGATAGGAGGAAATGGAGGGGGAGAGAATGGGTGGGAATTTGCTGAAAAGCACGATGGGTCCTAAATAGGTGAGTAAAGTAAGAAGGGGGTGGGAAAGGGGAAAGTAAAAACGACTACATTTTTGTGTATGTGATATATCGTTGGACGTGTATTCTCAGTAGTCACCATTGCTGGAAAACAACTTCGTTCAAACAGTCTGTTCATTTGCTTGAGCATCCCAAGCTTCATTGTTGCATTCTGAAATGCTCTTTAGCTTAGCCACTTGTACTTCAGGACATTTTTATTCCAATTAACGGATGTGTGAGTCTTGGCCAGGGGGATTAGGGGTTCGTTTATTTAAAGATTCAAGACACAGCAGAACCTTCCATGATGCTTCACATATCGTGAGCAAATTCCCTTGAATAAGTGCTTGTCGCTTGAAACAAAGTTGGCATAATTGGTTTTCGCGACAGGAAACTCTGTGCTCGGCTGATGCGTTTGGCACTTCATAAATGTGAACCTTTCTGTTGGTATTTATTTTAATGCGATGACAGTTTTGCAATTGCAAGCTCTCTGTTTTTGTTTTTTTTTCTTTTTTTTTGTCTAACTGCCACGTCCTTCTCATGGGAAATGGCATGCTTCACGATGTGTATTCCTAAAGGAGTACAAGACACAAAGAAAATAATCTCGAAGAAAAGGAATAAGCCCATGCTGAAGAGTTCTTAACGGCACAAATTTCTGCAAGGAACTGGCATATTTTGAGATTTCTGAGCTACGTGACAACTCACTCGGAAACAGCTCAGCGGGCCTCGCCAGGAGTCTTGGCGCCAGTTACGTACCACTCGGACTTGCGTGCAAACCACAAGGCGGTGTTGCTCTGAAAGCTACCATTTTGGAGACGGAGTTCGCTACAGAAATCCCGTAGCAGATGAGGGAAGGACGCACAGCCTTCAAAGGTCTTTATCTGGCTACAATGGCTTGCGGAGATTGTGTCTCCTGGAAGCTTCCCTGTGGCCATGTCTAGCCATAAACCATTGCCAGAAGGCTGCAGCCGGTTAGCCGGCTTTGCGAGTCGAATAAAAGCACAACAGCTTTGGGGCTTTCATTAAACAAGCGTGTGAACAGGATTTAAAAGGAGAAAGATCATGTGCTTCCTTCATTATAATATTACCAGGTCCTGTGCACATGAATTTTTCTAAAAAGGTTTAGTTGATGTCTTTATTGCATCGACTGTGGATTCTATAACACAGGGTGTTTTTTGTTAACGGTTTAAAATGCATAATATTGTTTAGGTTAAGGCCCACACATCCAGTGGCTATTGTGAAGACAGTTATAAGGAAAGCACATTGTACCTGCTGTGGCTCTGCAAAGAATGATAAATGTAGAGACAGAAAAAAGGCGATTCTGCCCATCTCGCTGCAGTCTGCAGTCTGCAGTCAGTACAGAACTGCAGTCACTGCAGTTCAACAACTTAAATCATTGGTGTCTACCCCAACATTAGTATCAAAGAACACTTTATACAACACACACACACTAATACAGAATGTCATTATGCAACAACCCAGATGGAGAAAGCCAAGCAAGCAACCACATAGCTTGACAACAGCAATGTCGATATTTTAATATTTTTATGTGTTAGTTTTGTCCGGCGGGAGGAGTCACCAAATGGGGTGGGGAAAGCATGAGAGAAGGATTCTAAGAGGTGCATGAGAGAAGGATTACAACCAGACTAGGTGGTGTAACGTTTAGAGTGTCCAACCCAAGTCTGGGAGGTTGGTGGTTTAAACCCTGGCAGTCATACCAAAGACTCTAAAAATGGTATTTGCTGCTTCCTTGCTTGAAGCTCAGCAGTTAAAACAGGAGAGAGCATGGACAAACTGGAGGGTTCATAGAACACATTACCCCATGCTGTCTTGAGAAACAAGGACTTGGGTGGGGGTCTATGAATGGCAAAATTTCATTGGTTGCGATGATGTAAAATGCTGTAATATTTTGTCCAAGTACTGCTAAACAGAAGGGGTTTTGAAAGTTTCAAAAAGGCGATTTGTGTTCTACATTGTTGAAGTACATATAATTCAATGGAAATAAAATGAAGATTTTAAAGGTCGCAGAAAAAAAAAATTCTGGAAGTTTACCGTTATTGATGCAGCGTCTTTTTACACCACCCTATTTAACACATCACGTGTGTTATTCATGCCTGCTGTTTATGTCCTTGATGACGTCCTCAAAAACAGTAAGTTTCCTGTTTGGAATGATTTTCGATTTTGTTTGACTGCCAGATAGGCAGAGTAAAATATTTTATCTCGCTTCTCTCTGGGCATGTGTGATTGGGACAAATTCAGAGCCAAAGTACTGCTGTTAAACCACATGTTCGTTTTTGGATCCATGTTCTGATTCATGTTCAAAATATCACATTCGATTGAAATTAAGCTCTTCCTCGATCATAAACTGACGCTTGTAGACAGAAGGACAGACAGAGAGACAGACAGAAATGAACCAATTGCTTAACCCCACTTTTCGGTCCGTATGTGCAGGATAACAACCATACTTTTGGAAAACTAGCACAGCCTTGATGGACCTTCTAGCCTCCTTCTGCATTGAACTTCCTCATAAGGGAACTCTAGGAGCTGGGTGAAAGGTACAAAACGACTAAGATGAGGCCCTTGTCCTATTGCCCAGCATTGCTCTCAAAACAACAGTGGCCAGATAAGGTCATTTGATCAGAATTACAAAAGGAAGGATTGATTGAGGAGGTTACATTTCTAAGGGAAGACAACTTAGAGTGAACATACAGTATCAACAGCAGCTGCTTGGTGGAGATGTGTACTTTCTGTTAAAATTGGCTGAGAATTTTGTTGCCCAATCAACACTCGGCTACTTGAAGATATACTTGGAATTCCAATACGAGTCAGAAAGGCCACAGTACTGCAATTGCAGTAGGTTACAGATCTGGAATCGTTGTGGATTTGGGAACGAAGTAACAACATCTCGAAGTTTGGTCAATTCCACCTGGTAGCAATCTTTTGTGGTGCTGCCGTAGCTGCCTGTGGGGAATCCGATTGGAGCATGGCGCGAAAGGACAGGGATCCACAGATTGCTCGTAATGAGGGAGGCGTCAAGCGGCATCTCAATGTGAACATTGAACAAAATAAACTCTGAAATTCGTGTTCAGTCAGTTACTTCTTCACAAATGTTCCCGTCAGCAAAATGCCTGCCCCAAATGTACACATCCTTTTGTTCATGTAATACCTGCGTTCACTTGAAAATCTGAAATTGTTGCTGAGAACAAACACGATGTGCAGAAAATACCAACGGAAACAATACAATTATCAATTAACGTAAATTGTGAATGAGCTCGCTGCGACCAGACTGCCAACGTTTCGTAAATATCATGAGCGTCAAATGATAAAGTGCCTTCAACCTATAATTAGTTACGAAATATAGAGGAATTGAAAAAGATTTGAAACAGCGCTTCATGTTTATGAATCTAACTGCCAGACATGCTCATATAAACCAGGAAGGGCAAGGTTCCACAATTGGAATCCTTTTTGGCCATTTTATGAAACTCATCATAGAAAACATCTCTGAAAATGAAAACTCTCAACATTAGAGAGTTCATTGCACATCTTATTCTGCGCAGTCTTGAGAAATGGGGACATGGACGGGCGGGCTCTGCGAGCAGCAAATTTGATTGGTCGAGATGACGTAAATTTCCGTAACATTTTGTCCAAGTACTGCTAAAGGGAAGGGTTTTGAAAGTGATTAAAAAAAAGACGATTTATGTTCTACACTGTTCAAGTATATAATTCAATCGAAATAAAATAAAGATTTTAAAGGTTGTAGAAATATTCTTTTTTCAGATGCTTACCGTCATTGATGTAAAATCTTATACACCACCTTATCTAACGCGTTACATTAGTTATTTGTGCCTGTTGTTTGTGTCCTTTATCATGTCGCTATAAACAGTAAGTTTCCTGTTTGGAATGATTTTCAATTTTGTTGGACTGCCAGGCAGGTAGACGGAGTTAAAAAAAATTATCTCGCTCTTCTCTGCACCTGCGCAATCAGGACGATTCAGAGCCAGAGTGCTGCTGAGCTACTGATTTGAGTTTGAAATAGAACATTCAATTGAAATTAAGTTGTTCCTTCATGATAAACTGACAGAAGGATCGACAGACAAAGTGAACGAAATGCTTAATCCCACTTTTCGCTCCGCATGCACAGGTTCTCTCTCTCTCTCTGTCTCTCTGTCTCTCTGTCTCGCTGTCTCGCTCTCTCTCTCTCTGTCTCTCTGTCTCTCTGTCTCTGTCTCTGTCTCTCTCTCTCTCTCTCTCTCTCTCTCTCTCTCTCTCTCTGTCTCTGTCTCTGTCTCTCTCTGTCTCTCTCTGTCTCTGTCTCTGTCTCTGTTCTCTCTCTCTCTCTTCTCTCGTCTCTCTGTCTCGCTGTTCTCGCTCTCTCTCTCTGTCTCTGTCTCTGTCTCTGTCTCTCTCTCTCTCTCTCTCTCTCTTCTCTCTCTCTTCTCTCTGTCTCTGTCTCTGCTCTCTCTGTCTCTCTCGTCTCTGTCTCTGTCTCTGTCTCTCTCTCTCTCTCTCTTGTTCTCTCTTCTGTCTCTCTGTGTCTCTCTGTCTCTCTTCTGTCTCTCTGTCTCTCTGTCTCTCTGTCTCTGTCTCTCTCTCTCTCTCTCTCTCTCTCTCTCTCTCTCTCTCTCTCTCTCTCTCTGTCTCTCTCTCTCACACACACGCTAATTAGCATTTTTACTGATGACATCATTCAAAAATCGACGTCAACATTTTGTTTCATGTCGATGTAAAATGCTTTCTTTGGATGAGCAAGGTTAAACAATGGTAACGTGCCATTTATGTGACTGTATGCGTTTGCACAAAACGTCTCTGTTACAATGCTGACAGTTTCTGTAGCCTACGTTAAACAATTTGCAACTAAGGTATTTATCACGATTAAGAGCTATTCTCGATGGTAAATAGCCGAGAGATTTGTGAGCTGAATCCCAAATTGCCCGCTTTAGAAATATTGCCGAGTGCTGGATTTTTAAGCGGCCTCCGTGGAATATAGCGAAAGGAGGGCTTTCGTGTTGAGCCATCACGTTAATGCTTTCGCTGATTTCTAAATTGGAGCAAAAAAGGTTTGGCCAGTGTTGAAAATAGGAGAAAGACACCCGATCTGGCCACTCTATCGCTCTGTCCCCCCCGGTATAACGTTTTGGTTTTTAAACCCACTGAAATGCTCCATTTTTATGATTTATTTTGCCAAAAGTTTTCCACTTCAGATTGTGAAGTTTAATCTTTCCTCATTGTTGAACCCTCAATTTACCATGGTCAGAAAAGCATTCCATTTTCTCACCTACTCACCTACTCTACTTAAAATCGAATGCCAGCAGACATGATACATGCCGTTTAACATCCATCCGAAGGATGGCAGGCATTGTGATTGAACGTTCTGACCGTGAATCAGCAATCCGACAATTTAGAGTCAAGTCGGGAATCGAACCGAGGCTAGACAGCTCGATGAAAGTGCACTGCTCACTCTGATCTTCACCATCATGGTCGGATCCATTGTGCTCTTAGTTCACCATTGTTTTATTACAAATTGTTGATCGAGGCAGGGTGGTCCTGCTTCTTAAGAAAACTCTGTTGTGACATTTGAAAAGTCTCTCCAAAGCCGTTAACAGGCTCTTGTAACCTCGCTGTACCTTCTCGTGCATCAACGCAAGCACGGAGTAAAATCCACTCTGTTGCTTTCGGCAGACAGAGTACCTATGGGATACGAATAATGAATACTTTATCCAAAAACGTGCTCGCAATTTAACGTGACATCAGTGCAAGTACATTACAACTTACATGAATAATGTAACAATTCCCAAACTACTGCTGTTAACGTTGTAAGAGTCAGATTGTAATGCCAGAATCTAACCACTGGTATGTTCTTCTTATTGCTTCAGATCTTCTCGTGTAGCCAGCTGCTCAGATATTCTCCATCTATGGTGCTCCATCGAGTGCATCTTACTTATTGCGACAAAACAGCTTCAAGTCCTTGAAAAAACAAATTTATATATCTTGTTCTTTACAGGAGCGAGGCTCATAGAAGAGCAATAATTTTCTATGAGATAACGACATACAAGCTTTTCCCTGCTTCTGCTCCGCTTCTCTTTGACTGGTCGGACTATAACACTTCTTACTGGGTTCCCATCCTTTGATCAACGAAGGACTTGCTCACAAGGCAACCAAAGGGGTTTTGAATGTTGCACTTGGCCTTTTCCCCAAGTTGACATCCAAGTGGGTTGTTTTCTTCTGGTCATCTTAAAGACATAAACCATAGGAAATTGTCTTTCCAGGCTAAAGGGTTTTCCCCACCCAAGGCAGAACCGATTTTTACTGCGCTGATTTCTCGTCACATCATGAATGTGTACATAGTGGAACAGCGTGTCCTTTGTTGGAGAAAGAGGTGCCCACCCCTTCCACCTCTTTGGTCTACCACAGTTAATTCCTGACCAATGGCGGTGATTCATCAGTACCCTACGTATCTGCAGGAAGTTCCTCAATCCACCACCTCCTTGGGACGTGTCGAAGAACATGCCGAGCAGCTATAAATTTCTGGCAGTACATCACAAGCGATTCACTTAAATAATGATTTTCTACAGTATATGGGATTTTAACGGACTATCCTCTCTCAATATATTAACCCTCAATGCATGTATGCCACATGTTACACATATTACGCTCACAAATCAGACACGTGCGTGTGATAAAACTTCGAAGCTGGCCAAGCATTGACGCAATTCATTTATATGAATCCTGGGTCATTCATCCGATTGTCGCCGGGGCATCACGCAAAGGTCTTCCTGGGTAGTCTCACAATCAATATTGTGTGGTGTATGTCACATTCGCTCGTGAATCAATCAAATTGCCTGATTGGCACTCCGTAATTGGCAGAGAATATCACATTACACTCTTTAAGCGAATTGCCAGTGATTTAGCAAAATCCAATGACATCACATCCGTTTTTCTCATGATATCTGCAAAGCATTTCTGTTGATTTCACCCCTCTGGGAACGCACACTGATGTAAATGTAATCGGGTAGGATTCGTTTGGATGAATTGCCTCGGTGTATGGCCCGCCATTAGATACCATGAGAAGCGTCCACGAAACATGTACGGCATCTCATGTTGATTATAGAAAGATTGCTTTTGTGACGAGGGAAGGTTTGTTTGGCTACTGATGCTTCCACTCAAACATCTTCGTCATGCTGAGAGCTTTTTGGAGCTGAAGGGGTCAAGCTGAGTCGTGTATTTGCTGAACAGAATGTTACTAATGCCTTGCAAACGTCACAAACGTAAGGCCTGTGACGTCGAGGTTGTGTACCAATTCAGCCTTGTTTGGAGCGTCATCAACATGCTTACATCATAATGTCACACTGGATTTGTTAATTAGTTAACTTGGAGCATTATCTCAGTGGACGCATCTGTGTGAATTTGGGAACAGTGTATTCTCCACAGTTAAGTATACTTTTGTGTTGTTTGCTGTTTCAAATCTGAACATGTGTCACTTGAAACTATGAATCCACAATCAAATACCATATTTGGTTTTGATTTCTCTACTGTAATCTCATGTCCTTGTGATGCTTTTGTTAGTTCCGTTTGGGTCAGTTGAGGTTCCTCCAGCTTTGCACCAAAGAAAAAGTGACGTTTTAGACAAAACATAAGGTTCGTATTACCCTACTGATGCGAAGCCAAAAGTGGGGTTTAGCAATTGGCTCATTCTGTCTGTCCATCCATCCATCCACAAAAGTCAGTTTATGATTGATGAACAACTTGATTTTAATTTAATGTTATATTTTTAACAAGAATCGGAACACGAGTCAGAAAACAAACTTTTTTAAAAAATTTTTTACAGTACTTTTGCTCTGAATTCGTCCTGATTGCGCATGCGCAAAGAGGAGAGAATTGTTTTTTTTTCCTCTGTCTGCCTGTCTGCCAGTCAAACAAAATTGAAAATCATTCCAAACAGGAAACTTACTGTTTTTAAGGATGTTATAAAGGACACAAACAACAGGCACGAATAACTAATGTGACATGTTAGATAAGGTGGTGTGATAGACACTGCGTTAACAATGTTAAACTTCTGGAATTAATTTTTTATTCGACCTTTAGAATCTTTATTTTATTTATGTTTAATGATATACTTGAACACTGTAGAGCACAAATTGCGTAAATGCTTTCAAAAACCTCCAGTTTTGCAGTACTTGGGCATATTGTTGTTGGTGTGTTGCCCCGGTCAGTTCTGCTCGAACAGTCCCATGGCACGGGGATCGATCTCCCAGGAGCGACCCAGCGATCCCTCACATCTTTGATATTGTGCTCTTGTCTAAATGGAGCAAGGACCGCGCAGTCTTCCATAATGTGTTTTGTTGTGTGTGGGGCAGCCTGGCAGAGGTTGCAGTTGTCGTCAGTGGTGTCGTCGAGTCTGTGTTCGTCGCCTAAGAGCTGTGGGTGGTGTCCACAGCGGAGGCGTGCAAGGTGAACACGATCGGACCTGAAGAGTAGTTGGTCTGTGTGATGGGTGGGGGTTTACTGTTTACTTGGACATGTTAAATAAGGTGGTGTACAAGACTGCTTCAACGGCGCTCAACTTCCGGATTTTTTTTTTGATACGACCTTTAAAATCATTATTTAATTTCATTTGAATAAAACACTTGAACACCGTGTGGGGTCGAGAGCTCGTAGAACACAAACAGTAGGTGTTCCATGAACTCTGTAGTTTGTTCCTGAAATGCTTTATGTCTTTGTAAACATCTTCAGCTTATGTCACTGTATTCATCAAATGAAATTACTCCACAAAGAGGCGAATTTTCATGACAAAAATGTGGACTCGATGAAAAGGAAATTTTAAATTGGTATCAACAAATCTCCCCTAATTTGCCCATAAACTCCCCTTCCAGTTCAAACTTGTGTAACTTCAGTGAACTGAAGGGATATTGTGAGCACGGCACCAAAAATTGTTTCCTCGTGCACACAAAAAGACCTTGCTGAAGTTTAAGCGACATTTTCTGTAAATTATATTATGAATGATTTGAGTTTCACGGCAGGGGTCATGGTGTTTTAGCTAGGCCAATATCCACACCCTATATTGTGAGCTGTTCATGTTTTCTGCGTAAACTTAGCCTGCCCACTAACCAAATAAATCAGAAGCCTCACAGTGACTGCCTTGGAAACATAACGTGTCTGTTAACGGAGGGATAGGCGGAGGCTCCAGGAAAAAGGCAAACTTGAATTGCTTTGAATGTCACACACCGCAGTGCCCAGGGTCGAATTCAGAGGCACAGACAAGAGGTTTTTTTGGGTTTTTTTAATGGCAGAGATCCTTTATCACTTTAGCTTTTCTTCTTCTGTACACTCTTCCAATGTAGAAATATAATTTGCTGACAGTGTACCATTCTCTTTAAGGGAAACTCCTATGTTGAAAGTTAATGTTTTGGTATAAGACTGGTATAAGAATAACATAATACCATTCTTTTCATCCTGTAAAGGCACATAAGGCTGCCGAGGCAGTTTCATTGGTAAGGAGTGCAGTCCTGGATGGGTCGCCACTCCGATGCAGGTTACCCTGAATGGTTATCACCCCAGTATTCTGGTACTCATTTCACCAACCTCAGAAGGATGACAGGCTGAGACAACCCCACCTGGTGTTAATTCAACAATCAGCAGGGACTTGAACTCAGGACCCTAACGTCCCAAGCCAGCCACCTTAACCGCTAAGCCAGGTAAGATTTTTGGTGCAGGGAAGCACAATATTTATCTTTTTTGGTGGCCATTTTAACCTTTCCTGAAATATTCATTGTAAAATTTGGAGGAATTGGTTGTACTGCACGCCACCCTGTCGAGCTAGCTCTCAAGGCTGTTGTGAGAGCGAGATTTTCACGAGGATGTGACGCCATGTCGCCAGGTGCCACAATGTGACGTAATGTCGTCACGGTGTCAGGTGTTTGGTTGTGTGAATGAGAGGGAAAATGTAAAGGGGAAAAAAACGACTTCCAAATATCAATATCAGCTTTTTATACCTTCCCATGCAGTCTGTATTGTCCACATTGTCCACATTCACATCACACCAATCCTCATTTAGCTCCACAGTAATATCACTCTAACTTTCCTTAGAGCTTGCTATATGTCTCCTACATTTTAAATCAGCCGACTGGATTCTGGTTCAAATTAAAATGGTTGAATTAAATCACAAAACTTTATTGTATCCTGGAAAGTTTCACAACCTTCAAAACGAAATGCCAATGACTTTCTGCAGAGGCTCCTGGCACCTTTCGTCACTTTTTTTTAATCTTTTTAAATTTTTTTTATTTATTAACATGATCTAAGGCTCATAGTGGAGCTGACACACGTACAACACACACACACACACACACACACACACACACACACCACACACACACACACACACTCACACGAACATACAAATGAACATACGCAACTCAACACAGGACTGTTCGATGAGACAAACACAGTCATTGAGCTTGGGAAAAGTGCCGTCACTTCCCGGGGTACTCTGGGTGTCAGCAACGTCACAACAATGGCGCCGCTTTTCTCACCTTACTCAGCGGGGCATTTTCTCTCCCCATGAATACCAACCTATGACAATTGTCCATGTTCTAAACCTTTTCAATGCTGAACATCAAGCAAGAAGCAGCAACGTACCATTTTGCAAACCCTGATGTGGATCTGCAGCTGCTGATGCTCTCACTCCACCTCATTGTTTGACAATTTTTTTCTCGAATGGAATTTTTTTCATTCTGACTATATTTACAACTATTTTTCATTCTGTGTAACAATTTCATCCAGAAAATGCTCTGGATATTTTCGTAAATGATCCAGAATACTCTTTGCTATGACTCCACCCTCTCCTGTACCGTCATCCCTCATGACCGGCAAGCAGCAGCTTCTTGCTCACTGCAGATCTGGGTAAAATCACAAACTGGTCCAACACGTGGAACATGTCTTTCAATCCGGACAAATCTCACACTCTCACTATGTCTCTCCGAAAGGACCGTTTAGAAAATCCCCCATCCACTTTCTCAACAATCCTCTGGAAGAATTCCTTTCTTTCAAGTTCTGGGTCTCATATCTGCCATGACCTTTCCTGGGAAAGCCACATTTCAACCTCGCCTCCAAACAGTCGCCGACTCGGAATCCTCCGTCGTCAAAGTCCTTCCTCGGCCCACCTGAGTCCTGACCACTTAAAAAGCTTTCTTCCACAGCCTGATGGAGTACTGCCTCCCCTCTGGCTGTGCTCCTGCCTCCACCTTTCTCGGCTTCACACTGTGGAAACCAAGGCATTTGGATCATCGGCATCTCCGACAATGAGGCTGAGTCTTTGGGCCTCTCACTCAATCACGCAGGCAGGTCGGTGGTTTTTTTTGTCTTCCACCGTCTCCTCTCCAGTCTCACCCCCCCCGCTCTGTCTGCGATTTGTCCCACCATATTTCTGCAGGGCATCAAGGTCCGCCAACAACCCCCTTCTGGTAAAACTACCAAAATCGAATCACTGCTCTACCTTCACTCTTTCATTCCTCTTTTCCCCACCTTTGGAATAAACTCCCTCACTCTATTCAATCCCATTCTTCCCTCCAGGCCTTCAAAACAGCTGTTCACACACCACCTCTTATCGTCCCCATCCAAATCCTCGATCTTTTCTACCCCCGATAATTAACACTGAACAACAAATTTCAAAAATTTTTTTTTACTGTAGATGTGTAAAGTGATTAAGACTAATTTAGGTACGCTGATTTCAAAATCATAAACCGTTTTGCTGTTACTCACGTCAGGATTTTCAGGAACAGAAATATTCCATTGCCTAGAAGTCAGGATTTCAATGAAATTTACATATGTCTTTAACATGTCTATTTCGTACAATTGTTGTTTAACTTTGTGTTATATTCTTTCTTTCAGATAAAGATGAGTAGGCGTTCCTGTACAATCATCCTGACAACTTCTGTTATGTCTGTGGTCGGTATAACAAAAAAAGATCAACAGCGAAGATATCTACAGCAGTGAAAATGAAGGCCGCCTACTTTCACTACTTCGGGTGTAAGGTGGGGGACCAAGAACAGAGCTGGGCACCACACATCTGCTGCATAAGCTGTCACACAACCTTGACTCAGTGGTTGGTGGGCAAGCGCGCGAGCATGCCATTTGCGGTGCCCATGATATGGCGTGAGCCGCAGAATCATCATGATGATTGTTATTTCTGCTGCACAAGCATCGCCGGCTTCAACAAGAAGAATAAAGGTCACATCAAGTACGCTGACTGCGTCTCTGCTCGTAAACCTGTGCCTCATGATGACGAGAACCCCGTTCCAACACCTCCAGCTGATCAGAACATAGCTGTAAGCAGTGGTGAAGAGGATGGTGATGATGAACCTTTTGAACCCGACACTCAAGAATCACACCTTCTGAACCAGGGAGACTTAAATGATCTTGTAAGAGATCTCTCGCTGTCAAAGGCGAAGGCAGAGCAGCTTGGATCAAGCTGCAGCAGTGGAATCTACTTGAACCTAACACCAAGATATCCTTGTTCAGAGCACGTCACAGAGACATGGCTGAGTTCTTTGAGATGGAAGACAGATGACATTCTGCAGTGACATCAACGGTCTGTTGAAAGAACTTGGGTGTGATCACGATCCTGCAGACTGGCGCCTCTTCATCGACTCGGGGAAGAACAGCTTGAAGGCTGTTTTGCTCCACAATGGCAACGAGAAACCATCAGTCCCACTGGCTCACGCGTTCGGCATGACAGAGACCTATGAGACTATGCGGCAGCTGCTTGATTCCATCAAGTACAATGACTTCAACTGGCACATCTGCGGAGACTTGAAAGTGGTGGCGCTGTTGTTAGGGCTGCAGTCAGGCTACACGAAATACATGTGCTTCCTTTGTCTCTGGGATAGCAGAGACGACAAGAATCACTGGACGAAGAAAGATTGGGAAGAGCGAAAAGAGCATGTACCTGGTCGACACAACGTGAAGCATGTCGCCCTTGTCGACCCAGCCAAGGTTTTCCTTCCCCACTCCACATAAAGCTCGGCTTGATGAAAAGTTTTGTACGGGCAATGGATCTGAATGGGCGTGGGTTTTATACCTCAAGGAAAGTTTGGCAACACCTTGTCGGAGGCCAAGATCAAGGCTGGTGTCTTTGTTGGACCGCAAATCGACAGATTAATGAAGGACGAAACTTTTCCGACAACTCTAAACCCCAAAGAGCTGGCAGCGTGGAGGAGCTTCAAAGCTGTGACGGACAACTTCTTGGGGAACGAGCGCGCGGACAACTATGAAGAAATAGTGCAGCAGCTGCTGGAGTCCTTCAGAAACTTGGCTCCAGGATGTCCCTGAAAATCCATTTCCTACACCAGCACCTGAACTTCTTCCCTGACAACTTGGGAGCAGTCTCGGACGAGCACGGCGAGCGATTCCACCAGAGAATTTCACTCATGGAGACGCGTTACAAGGGCGGCACAACCCGAACATGATGGGCGATTTCTGCTGGTTCCTGCATCGTGAAACTGACACAGAGCAGCACAAACGCAAAGCCAAATGCCTAAAGCATTTTTAATTACATTCTAGTGGAGTTTTTCTGTAATTTCTATAATTTTGAAGCATTCATGATGAAATAAATGAATAAATGAATTTTTGTAAATTTCATTGAAATCCTGACTTCTAGGCAATGGGAATATTTCTGTTACTGAAATCCTGACGTGATACAGCAAAACGGTTATGATTTTTGAAATCAGCGTACCCAAATTGGTCTAAATCACTTTACACATCTCCAGTAAAAAATTTTGTTGTTCAGTGTAATCCACCAAAGGCCACCTCCTTCAAATTCCCTGCTTTCCTTCCTGAAAGTCCTGTAATCTCCATCTTGTATTCCCCATGTTCCCCGCCCCATCCCTCTACTCTTCCACAGATCTCCTAATGTCTCTGTTCCCCACTGTTTTGCCCTTCCCCCTCACCGCTCCTTTTGTCTTCAATGCCCCCCTTGCTGTGCATTGTGTGTTAGCTCTCACACGAGCCTCAACAAGGTATATAAAAAAAGTTGTTGTGAAGCAT
Organism: Eptatretus atami; assembly: GCA_035128595.1. Taxonomy (NCBI): domain Eukaryota; kingdom Metazoa; phylum Chordata; class Myxini; order Myxiniformes; family Myxinidae; genus Eptatretus; species Eptatretus atami. Next base: position 22,514,711 of record CM068959.1, on the reverse strand, counting down.
CCATACGTTCTTTCTGTTCAGCTTGGGAACCTACCAGGCTGCATGCAACCTCAATCATCCAAATGGTACTTCATGATGGTTTCGGCACTTTCGGAAAATGATTTTGTTTCGTCTGCAACGTACCAGATATTGACCCTCTGCTGGTTAGGGCAGGAATTTGAAATCTGTCCAGGGTGCCGGCGATAGCTTGCCTACTCTTCGTGAAGGACACCGTGGAGTCTTTAACGTCCACCAACGGACACACTGGCAGACAGGATTTTCCGTTTAACATCCATCCGTGGGACGACACACACATTGATGAAAAACCCTGCCTATGAAACACCGGGATGACAGTTTATAGCTCAGTCGGGATTCAAACCCAGTCTCGACAGCTGAGAGGCGAGTGTGCGTACCTCCCGGCCAGACCCCTGTCAGTTGATCATTCGTGCTGATGGATGGATTCCTTGACCTTATCAATGTTTTGTTATGTAATTGCTTCCGTTGGCCAAGGTTCATCCTTCTGTCCCAGCCATGTTTAAATTAACTACCCATCTTTCGATGGTGACATAATTCTGTTGTATCTTCTCCCAAATCTCCCAGAATTTACTCTTGAAATTCTTTGGGGATCACCTTGTTTGGATGGAAAACGTATGATTTCTGCACAAAGCTTGTGTTTCTCCCTCTTCTTCCACAGTACATTTTATTGCACCTACTTGACTTGAAGCAATCTGAAAATTTTAAAGACTTGTCATTTTTGGGCGATTTTAATCCATATATATATATATATATCACAAGATGTTGAATCTGACATGAACATTTAAACATCTATCTCCTCGAAGACCCCATTTTCTATTAGGTTCGAAACATTTTTAATGGCCGTCATGGGTGAGGATAAATCTTGACAGAGTATTTCTTGGTCAACTCTAAAACCGTTTGCACAATGGTAAAATTCATGCTTCTCACATTGTTGACTTTACATTACCAACCAATTGCTTATATTTACTCTATCGTTTTCCATTTCAAGCCTGGTGGTGGCTTAACGGTTAAGGTGGCTGGCTTAAGATCTTAACGTCTTGGGTTCAAGCTCCTGCTGTGCCATACACACCACCAGGTGGGTTGCATCAGCCTGTCATCCTTCTGAGGTTGGCAAAATGAGTACCAGATCTGGGGAAAAATGAGCCATTTGAATATCCTGTGTTAGAGATTCAGATGAAGCTTGGTGGATGAGATGGGTAGGTTACAAGAACAATCCCATTCTATTTTGTTTAAGGTCCGAATGCAGATCCGGCTTAACAATGGGAAACAAAATCGAAACTGTTCAGCCTGGCGGAGGGACGCGCTCCACTGAGTGTCGTTCAAATTCAATATGTATTCGTGGGATGTCTTGCACGTGAAACATGCGGAGCGATTAATTCACAGTTGTTTGTTTCATTCCTAATGGGGCATTAGTGTACCTTTGGTAACCAGCAGCTTAAAAGACATCACAAACATTTTGCACTAAATTTTGATTGATATTGGAGATATGAATAATGTCTGCAATCCACATTTTATGTTTTGGGTGTAGTCACTCAATTACTTTGATCTGCGTATTCTAATTTAGCCAATGGAAGGACTTCCATTCTCTATGAACATTACTCCCAATTGAGGCCTGGTAGTGGCTTTACTGTTAAGGTGGCTGACTTATGATCCTCGGGTCTTGAATTCAAGCCCCCTTTTGGCCTGTTGAATTAACAACAGGTAGGGTTGGCTCAGCCCGTCATCCTTCTGAGGTCAGTGAAATGAGTATCAGTGTGCTGGTAATAGGAGCATTGCATCAGTGGCGCAGCCGTAGGCTGCATACGAATAAATAAAGAAACTTCCATTTGGATTGAGAAGGCACAATATGATGTTGCAAATGTCTGGCATCCATTAACTATTCATGCTGAAGGTCATTCAGATCTTCACCTCAAGGCAACTTTATTTAATACAGCTGAGTTTCAATACCTGCAGCTCACGTTTATACAGAATAGTCTTATTTTGAAAGGGGGGGGGAAATATGCATATTCATGTTGGGAGAGCTCCTTTCAAGTTTTTTCATTATCGTGTTGTGTCCAAATAATTTTGGTAATGCAGTGTCGCGTACGAGGAAGAGTAAAAACGTTTTCTGTCCACATTTTTTCCCCTCAACTATGAACCTTTCGAGTCTCTGCCATTCCCAGTCTGTGTCATACATTCTTCCCAGCAGTAGATTGGAATATGTCATCTTTTTGGTTCTGAAAATATTTTCAAGGGTAAAAATGTAAACCCTGCCCCTACTACTCCAGCCATTGCCTCCACTCCTCCATTCCCCCATTTGCTACACAGATCTGCGAGATAAAGAGCAGACTTTATTAAAAACACCGCCTTCCGATTACACGACTGATTGACCTGTTGTACTATTGACATCGAGTTGAGCTTTCTAAGTCCAGTTTTCAACAGGCTTGGAGACGTATTGCTTTGCCGTGTGTAAAGTAAAACACACCCAGCTGAAGCAACCGAATGTTAGCCAATTTCCACAAGGCGTTTTTAAACGTTAGCCACAGAACTGGCTTTTTAATGTTGAAGTTTGTTTGTGTATTAATAAACTTACACACGGCATACAGCACAGAACATGCGGCTTATAAACGGACAACCAGCCTGTAAGGTGGTGCAGAAAATTTAAACTACCAAAGTATTCTATGAAGTTTTGTCTGTGCATTTTGAGCTGTTTATTCAGGTTGAAATAATTGTGTAAAATAAAAAAATAACAGAAAATAGGAGTTCCCTTCCAAGGTACTTCGATGCAAGAGGAGGACATTAGACCCATCAAAGCCTGCACTATTATTACCAACTAGTTGTTTGTCCGTGCCCTATCCTTTTATATGCTGAGCGTCAAGCAAGGAAGCAGCATGGACCATTTTAAAAGTCTTTGGTATGGCTCAGCTGGAGTTCGAAACACCAACATCCTAGACTGAGTGGATGCTCTAACCGTAATGCCACTGAGGCTGGTCAACTTGTATATTCCATTCTCATGATGAGGGACTCATTAAACTTTTCTATCCTCATGACCATTTGATGCTATGGGTGATTAAGAGTGCTCCATCGTTCTAGATGTTGAAAGTTCCTATGGTTCGTCTGCAGCTCACACAGGTGCCATGTTTTGCAACCGCTTTGAAAACCTCGACGTGGTTCTACAGTCCCTAGTGCCCTCACTCCAACTCATTTGTCAAGGCAATCTCAGGGATTTGGTTCCAGCAGGCTCAAGTCGGAGCGAAAGAAAAAAGCGTATGAAAACTTCAATTAGGTATCAGGCAGGGTGCTGTTTGAGAAGTAACACTTGTTTTCTGGCTTTAGCCCACGATCTGCTGAGCACCGCTCATTAGGCACAAGCAATTTTGTGCGTAATAACGGCGATTTCTAACCCAGAAAACGTGAGGTCGTGCTGGAGCCCCAGACATTACCGAACCAGATGGCTACAAGCCGCCAGCCAGCCACCAAGTCGACGGGTTAGCTGTGCGGTGGTTTACGGGACTGTGGGGCAGCCTTCTGGGCAACCGGCCGCTTTTGTACACTGCTCGTGTGTGGAAAATATGTAAAGGCAAAAGTAAAAAAAACCCACTGGGTTCTCGCAATTGATTTGGAACACCCCGAGCCTCGCAATGCAGGACCACACACGTGAAGTGCTTCCACCTAAACGGTGTATTAGATGGTTCAGAATTGCACATTAATCACTTAACTCCACTTGATCATTGAATGCTCAGTGCTAAATGGGGGAGATGCTGCTCATGGATGTTGCTGCAATATGTATGTTTGTATGTGTTCACCCACGTTTGTAAAAATAAATAAATGCATAATAACCCCACCCATACTCTTCCAGCCAAAGAATAACGCAATAAGAAAAGCTACACAACAAAAGCCATTTTCTGTCTCAAACCCTCCCTGGGTTCCTCGTCAGTTGCAGGTATTCACAAGTAGCACACGCATGAGAATCCCAACACGACATGCCTCCCCTCAGAAAGCGGTTCAGCAGCACATGACAAGTATATATAAATCATCTGTACAAATGTCATGGAGAGTTTCGTTCAACATCTCCAGACGTTTATTGAAAGAGAATGTGAACTTGTTGAGTACTGAACAAAACTTGAAACATTACTCAAACTGTTCCGTAGTCAACTTGAAATTGTGTATGCTTGCATTCAATAATTTAAAATGGGTACCTACTCACGGGACACCCTGTACACACACACCAACACACACACACACACACAACACACAACACACACACACACACTTATGTATATGCAGTGTGTGTACATATATATATATATAAATATATTATATATAATTGTTGCGAATTCGCGCCCGCCGGCGTGCGATCGGCACGTGACTCGAATCGCGACCGCCTCGCCCCGGACGGACAATTCAGTCGTGACCCTCTCGGACTAAGCGGGAGCCAGTCACGGGTGGGGGTTTAACTCACCACAACCCAGTCCGCATTCTACCCGTGCGAGGTAGGGTGAATCGCCGAAATGCGATATACCTAAGTACTCGCACGGGTAACTACCGAGGTTGTACCACCCCACAGGTCGACTTCGGACACGAACCGCTTAAGCGGCTCGTTCCGTGCTACAGGGATTAACCGAGCGGAGTTATCGTCGACCTTGACGGTTCCAATTAATTATCGGCGTCCGCGCCCACTCGAACCTTTACGTGAAGCAAGATGGACACCCAACAGAGGAAAGGACGCAGCGAAACGGGGAAACATTCACAAGCAAGCATTTATTTACACAGACACAGGCACAGTATAGTCAACACAGAAGAATGCACATATGCAATAAAAGATAGGCAACGACGACGCAGCTCTACAACCGACTAACGCGAAACTCGCAAACTTATACAATTTTACTTCTCAAGACTCGGCCCACACACACACGTTCACACAGAACCCAAAGAAAATGGAAGTCGCGACTTCCTCGTGTGTCGAGTCCTTGGGGACCGTAACTCCTCTCAGCTCCACACGACGCGAGGAAAAACAGGGAGCTCCACTCGACCGTGGTGGAAAAAGACAGCGCGAGATCCTCCGACTCCACACGACGCGAGATCCTCTGTTCTTTCTGCACACCACGTCGACCGTCCGTCTCACTTCGATCGAGCGCCACTTTCTTGTCCGTCCTTCTATCGCGGGCGCGAGATCTCTTTTTCCTACTCCGTCGCCTTTACCATCCCTTTTATCGCCGGGGCCCCGCCCTCCACTCCGCCCCCGTTT
>CM068959.1:22471908-22483981 GCA_035128595.1 Eptatretus atami | reverse complement strand
TATATATATATATCAAGACCCAATCATCTCAGCCAGAAATGGAGGTCACCAAGTGGCTTAAGCACTCATGCAAGCACTCCATTCAAAACAGTTGACAAGGAATGGCCGGCTTGGCAAGCGCAAGCTCGCTGCTTGGTAACTGAACCCACCCATGGACATCTCGACAGCATACAGTACATATAAAACGCCGAAAAAGGAAACTTTTTAAAATAAAGATTTAAAATGTTGATCATGAGTATTTTCGTTGCAATGAAAACTTACCTTGTTCAGTTTTCAATACGTTTTTAAACTTTTTAAAATGTACATAAACTCAAGGGTGATGTTGAGTGTATGAAAGTGTACGTGTACGTCATAATCTATACATACTAAAACTCTCATCTTGTTATATGTATGTATGTATGTATATATGTATGTATGTATGTATGTATGTATGTATATATGTATGTATGTATGTATATTGTATGTATGTATGTATGTATGTATGTATGTATGTATGTATATATATATGTATGTATGTATATATGTATATATGTATGTATGATATGTATATATTGTATGTATGTATGTATATATGTATTGTATGTATGTTCCCGAAATACAGCCAAAACGGTACACGATAGCGCAAAATTTTAGGGCACTTACCACCATTCTCCTGCGGTGTGCAGTATCTTGTTTCGTTCAAATCTGGCAATGAAAAAATATTAAAAAATCAATTCCCGATTCAGTCAAGTACTCTTCGGGAGTATTTGATCATGCAAACAACCTCAGGGTATAGTTCGCTGGAGCTATCTTTTTTTTTTCTTGAATTATTTATTTAAAAATCTCAAACATTTAGTATAGACAAAGAACGATTTATTTTTTAGCATGAAATAAACTCGCCATTTTGATCTAATACTTCCGTGTTCATTAATAATAAAATTGTGTTTAGAAGATTACGCACAATAATTTTGTTCGACTTTCTTTTCTCTTTTTTTTTTCACATTGACGAGCAGTATCAAGTTTCATTCAATCGGGCAACGAAAAAATTTATAAAAATCAATTCGATTCAGTCACTACTCTTTGGGATTATTGATCAATGCAAACAACTCAACGGTATAGTTCGCTGGAGCTATCTTTTTTATTTTATTTTATTTTCTTGAAATGATTTTTTATCAACCGCTGTCACAACAGAACCCAACGGGTTCACGGTCGTATAGTAGCTTCTAAAAGAAGAATTAAAAAAAATAATCTCTCAGGAAGGGTGGAGGTGGGAATTTCCCCGGCCTCATGACCAATTAATTAATTACACAGGCATTTCAGACAAAGCTGATTTTTGTCGCCTCTAATGTTTATTTACTTCACACATGTGAAATGAATATCAGTCAGTTTGTTTATAAGCCTTGAAAAGTCGGCTGATAACCAAAAGTGATTTTATTAGTCGAGACGAGCAGAGCACTTGGTGCTTCACTGATGGACAATTAGTCATCGTGTTTACAAAACTTTTGGGTGAGAAGGAGAAGAGAAGGAAAGGAGAAAATTTACACCTGCATAGACTGTTTTAATCCTCCATCCGTATATTGTGTTCCAGAGGCCGGCATGTTTGACGAGGCCAAATCAATGTGCGGTGAAGACCCTGTGAGGCGAACTTGGGCTGACCAGGATAAGAAGGATGGATGGATTTCATGGAGGTAAGCTCTTAATTATCTCCAAAAGGGGTGTTTAAGTTTACCCAAATACCCAATTTTAATTCATGCACTACATGGAGTTGCCTTCGTATGCATGCGAAGTTTAATGGTTTTGGAGTTGTGGACACACACACACACACACAACAACCACACACAACACACACACACACACACCACACACAAACACACACACAAACACACACACACACACCTTATTCGTATAGATGGGACTGATGATATATATATATTATATTATCGTATTACTGTATATAGGATGTATATATATATATGTAATATACTGTATATAGGATGTATATAGTAGGTGTGTATATAGATGTATATATATATGTAATGTAGGTGTATATACTGTATATAGGATGTATATATATGTTATAGGATGTATATGTATAATATATGTATATACTGTATATAGGATGTATATGTATATATATATATATACTGTATATAGGTGTATATGTATTATATTATATATATATATGTATATGGATGTATATGTATATATATATATATAATAGGCTAATGCTGTCAACCTGTTGTTCTTCTTCTCCTCACTGTGAAACATGGAAAACATCAGAAAAAAAGTACAAGGTAAAAATTGCTTTAAATTCATCCGAATACACAGAGAAATTGTAATTTTTTCAACCGGACAAAACTTGAACCCAGGCAGTGTATAAGGCCGAGACTGCTTTGATGATCCCCACTTTTTTTTCTATTAAGAGATGTGCCTCAATATATTTGCTGTTAAGAAGTATGATGATTTTGGAATTTGACACTACTCCGTACATCGATGTATCTCATAATACACTACTTGGTTCATCCATCTGTTTGTATGAAACAATAATTCCGCTTCTGCAAGGCATCATTCGGTCGCCATGTTGGTCTTATGCGAAGGCAAAGACTTAATTGGAGCCATCTTATTCACAATTGCCATGCCCTCCCTGTAAGTTTTTTTTCTTCAGTTAAAAACGACCAATGGGAACTGTTAAAATGATCATCAAGTATCAAAAGATTGAGGCTCACATATGCATCAGTGTGACCACTTCTTGGCTTTTTTCACAAGATCTTGGCTATTCGTTGTTCACCTTGGCGTCTTGGTTTTCTATAGGTTTTCTTGGTGTGTAGGTTTTCTATGATCATCGCTTTTCCGAAACCTTGTGAATTCTTGGCTTTTTTCATTGGCTCACCTTGATATTTATGAAAATGAGGAGTGGTCACACTGATATGCGTCATGGGCATTTGTAACGGTGTAGGCCTCATGCTTCAGGCCTCCGTGAAGTGCATTTGGAATCTATCTGAGCTGTACAACTACAAAGTATTACACAGTATATGCACGAAGGCAGTGAACATGTTTTTGCTTCAAACTTCAGTAATTTTTTAAATTTTGTAATGATAGAGGTAGCCATCTGTTTTCAACTATTTTTTTTCTTTAAAAACTTGACCAAGGACCACACCAGAAAACCCATATCATCGATTATAAGGGTCTTTGTCCAAGTAATTCTGGGAATCTCGCGACACTGTGAAACAAAACCTCTATCATTATTTACTTTTAACGATGTGTATAAAGCAAGTCGTTGAGGCAAGCACCACCATGCTTCAGTGGAACTTCTCAGCCGGTTATGCGACATGCTGGTACTCCCTCACACCCGACCCGCAAATGGTGCTTCAAGCCGAAGCGATCAACGCACTGACGCAGGGTCATAACTGTGCGGCCATTAATCGTCTCGATCCCACTTCGTGCAGACTAAGCCATTTGCATATTTGCCAACATTGAGAGAAGAAAATGCGGTCGGATGGAAAGTATCCGCAGTGCGAGGGAACGATGTGACAGAGTGGGGTAACGATATAGGAAGGGGGAGTAAGGGTCTTAGAGGTGGTGTGTCGGGAAATTTTGTAATCCAATTTGAACTGAGGATTGGACTTTCATTGTGTAAAATGAATCGAGGTACCAATTTGAACCGAGGATTGGTACTTTAATTGTGTAAAATATTTCCACAAAGCTCAGAACAAGTGCATGTCTACCTTCAGGAGAGCCAGAAAATAACATCTTTATAATCTCAAACCTGTCTCCCTCCTCCAAATCCTGGTGGTGTCTTGTTAAGTCTGTTTCTGGTGTGTTCCCCTTCCACCCCCTTACCTCAAATGGCCACACGGCGGACACTGCACGTGAAAAGGCTGAATGCCTAAACTCCGTGTTTGCTTCTAAATATTGTGTCCCAAACCCATCGCTTTCTGTACCCACCTCACCCAGTCACACCCGGTTGTTCCTGGACTCTGTGTCCTTTTCTCCTGACAAGGTGGAGAGCTTGCTGTCAAACCTCGACTCAGATTCTGCAACCGGTACAATGTTCTAAAAACCTACTCTGCTGTTTTTGCTCACCCTCTCTGTTCTGTTCACCCTCTCATTTGCTCAAGGTCATCTGCCATCTGCTTGGAAATCAGCAAACATTACTGCTGTGCAAAAACAGATCCCTGCAACTACAGACCAATCAGCCTTCTCCCCAATCATCAGCTAGGTTATGGAATCCATCATCGCTTCAGACATGAAATCCTTCCTCTTCTCCAATGGCTTGATTTCTGATCATCAATTTTGATTCAGACCAGGTCTCTCTACCCTGGATATGCTGCTTCTGCTCTCCAAACAATGGGTGGAGGTCCTCAATGTCAGACATGAAATCAGAGCCATATCCCTCGACATATTGCGTGCTTTGACATGGTCTGGCACCCTGCCCTGCTCAACAAAACTCCTCTTCTATGGTCTCCAAGGCCATCTCCACTCATGGCTCGCAGCTTCCTCTCCTGTCACAGCCAATGCATGGCCCTTAATTGAGTTCTCTCATCCCCTCTTCCTGTCCAGGCTGGAGTTCCTCAAGGCAGTGTTCTGGGCCCTGTGCTTTTTCTGGTTTTCATCAATGATCACTTCAACTCTGGGAAAATCCTCTTTATCTATTTGCTGATGACTCTACCCCTCTGCCATACCATCTGTCATCCCTCAGATTGGCAAGCAGCAGCCTCTTCACTCTCTGCAGATCTGGGTAAAATCACAAACTGGTCCAACACGTGGAACATGTCTTTCAATCCTCACAAATCTCACACTCTCACTATGTCTCTCAGAAAGGACCATCTGGAAAAACCCCTCCACCGACTTTCTCAACAATCCTCTTGAAGTCCTTTCATTCAAGTCTCTCTCTCTTCTCTCTCTTCTCTCTCTTCTCTTCTCTCTCTCTTCTCTCTCTCTCTCTCTCCTCTCTCTCTCCTCTCATGATCTTTCCTGGGAAAGCCACATTTCCAACCTGGCTTCCAAACAAAGCCAGTTGACAACTGGGCATCCTCCATTGTGCAAAGTCCTTCCTTGGCGCACCTGAGCTCCTGAACAACATACAAAGCTTTCGTCCACAGCCTGATGGAGTACTGCTCTCCCCTCTGGGCTGGTGCTCTTGCCTCCCGCCTTTCTCGGCTTCACACTGTGGAAACCAAGGCATTTCGGATCATTGGTATCTCCCACGATGAGGCTTAGTCTTTGGGTGTCTCACTCTCTCAGGACAGGCAGGTCAATCGTCTTTCTGTCTTCCACTGTCTTCTCCCCTGCTCTGTTTGTGACAGTCCCCCAATATTTACACAGGGTGCTGAAGGTCTGCCAGCAACCCCCTTCTGATAAAACTACCAAAATCAAGAATCACTGCTCACCTTCACTCTTTCATTCCTCTTTTTCCTGCCTTTGGAACAAACTCCCACACTCTCTTCAATCCAACACTTCCCTCCAGGTCTTCAAAACAGCTGTTCACCACCATCTCTTATTTTCACCCATCCAAAACCATGATATTTTATATCCCTGTTTATCCACCCAAAACCCACCTCTTTCAAATTCCCTGCTTTCCTTTCTGAAAGTCCCTGTTGTGTGAGGACCGGAAAGTCCCTGTCGTGTATACCTTGTTTACCCCGTGTTCCCCACCCCATCCCCCACCCTCAAATCTCACACACCCGTTGAATTAATTTCAGGTGGGGTTGACTCAGCCTGTCATCCTTCTGAGGTCGACAAAATGAGTGCCAGCTTGCTGGTATCCTGTGTTGGAGTGGTGACCCATCCAGGATTGTGTCCAATAGTCCAGGAGACTACTTGTATAACACCAATGCTTTTCAAAGTGTATGCTCCCAACGAATGGATGGATGGACCACTTAATGCCTCTTTCCATATAGTTACTTCCTTTAAGATATACCCATAAAAGGTAATGTGTTTAGATATAACTCGATATGTATTCAATTTTGATTTCCATCTTCCTGCCTACAATTTAGGGATCTTTTTTGAGAAATCGATTTAATGCAGGTTGTGGCTCATGATAGACCAAGAGGCCATGCTGAGAGGGTAAAGGTAGAGGAGCTGATGACATCTTTTGGAACTGCCCTTAATATGCATGCTCCATTTATTGCCACAAAAATTGCTTACAAATGAGTAATACACGTTTGACACCTTAAACAATGCAACAATTGTCTTCAGCAACTTAATTGTTCGTCAAAAAACTGTGTTAATTGCTCATTCATTCATTTTGGCTGATTCGTGCACTGAACATTTACACTTGATTAGACATGCCAAGTACGTTTTAACCTTCATTCTTAATTACCATCTGTTTTCTCAAAGTTTGTAGCAATGGTGTTATGGTAGCTGAGAGAATTTAAAAGTGAGTGCCACATCAATATGCTGTACACATAAAATGCTGTCTTTGTTACAAAGATTGACCAATGAAATATCCTTCCTGTTTGATTGGAGGAAACAATTGAGATAAGATAGAGTTGCTGGTGTGAATAAATGAAATGCAGGTGAAGAGAAAACAAATGAGAGGGAATGGCTTAATAAAGCCTTCTCCACAATTTCTTCTCTCATTCTTCCCCACATCTCTAACACAAGCCTCGACATGATATACAAAAAAACCCAATCTTTTGTATTTCCAAGTTCCATTCTTTGTTGTCCCTTAACCCTACTATTGGTGTGCCCCCACCCACTTACCTCTCTTTCCCTTTCTACTGTTATTTTCATTCTGTTGCATCCTGATCCATTCTGTGTTGTCGCTCCTTCACAAGCAAGCCTTGACATTGTGTACAAAAAGAGATTGAGGGGCTAGATATGGAGAATAGTTGAGACCAAGAGATGGAGAAGATGAAGCATATTAGAACAGGAAGTAATATTCAAGGAAAGGCATTTCCTCATCAAGTCCTGTGCTTGGCGAAGAAGTCCTTCGGTCATGGTTTACTTGTGAACATGAAGATACCTCTGTTTAATCTCATGTATGTTGACTGGAGATGCTTCCACATACTTAATGGACAAAAGTGTCGTGTATAAAGCAGGCCTACTTCCCATGATCCAACCTTCTTGATTATCTGTGTGGACAACACCTGAGATAAAAATTTTTATTCTTCAAGACAACCTAATATATTGGCAAGTCGTTCACCGCTATTGACTCGTCCCTTGTTTCCACATCAAAAAGATAAAAACTACATTGGAATGCTTGGATTCACTTTGGCTTTTGTTCTAGTCACCTGACAATGGGAGTGTTTATCCCATAAGCCCTATAGATAAAGCTATAAACTTCAAGCAAGAGATCAGGGAAGTCTCCTAAGTCACATAATCGGCTTTCAATACAATACGGCACACACTTCTGGTTTCTATGTTCTCTGCTGTTGAAATACCAGGCCCTTTTCACACTCTTTTGGCTAATTTAATTAGCGGTCACAAGCAGCATTCCACTCCTGATGGCATCTGTTATGCTATTTTATTGGACTTTGCATCCCTTAAGACCTTGTCATGGACCCATTGGCCTAACAAGGGTGTCTTGTATCCAGGGGGAAAAATAATTTTGCCCCACCCCTTCCACCTTCCATCGAAGTGTATCGGCTTCGATGTCCGTCGGTACACAAAATTTCAGCTATCTACGTCACCCTTAAGGTACCGAACTTTAATATCAGTCAGTCAGTGAATGGTTCCAATGAGCTTTTATATATTAGAATCAGCAGGCCCGGCCCAAACGCGGGTTTCCGCATCGCAGTTTCGCTTGATCACAGTTGAATGATTGTGGTAAATTGTGTCGATCACGGCATGGGTCCCTCTCTCTATCGTGGTCTGGCACGGAGGAATACACAACCCTGTATCTCTGTTTCACCTTACAGCCTCATGCTGCCCTCCATCGCAGACTCAGTTGCTCTTTCGATATCATGCTGCATGGACTGTTATCATGTGATTTGGTTTGTTTTCATGTGATATCGTGTAATATTGTATGATTTAGTTCTCGCTTGTCTTTTAGTTGCATTGTGGGGTGTTCATGACAAAGTTATGAAGAAGAAGAGCATGTGGGGTTTTCGTGAAATAAGGCAAATGAAACATTATAAAATGTTATTAAAAGATTTTAAAGTGAGAAGCAAATTAATTCAATTCTGAGGAATGTTGTTTTAATTTGGAGGGAATGAGAAAGGAAGAAAATAAAGAATGAACCAAGGAAGGAAATGAGAGGCTGAATGAATTTGTGATTTTTTTTTTTCGAGCAAAAATATTTGTTTGTTTTGAAGCTAGAAGGGGGAAATAAGATAAAGTTGAGGATCGTGAAAGAGAACACTTGGGTTCAAGCAGGATGAGCGCATATCTTGAGAGGTGTTTGAAATTCAAGCGTGAGATGGACGCTGTCAATAAGGACATGCAGAACAAGGCAAAGCAGACAAAGATCACCTCCTTCTTCACAAAGTCTGATGACCCGAAGTCAGGGATGTCGACGTCATCTCAATAACCTCCAACGCCCTCCACCACCATCATCATTTATCATCAATCATAAACATCATTATTGTGTTTTTCATCTTTACAGTACTAGTTTAGGTTAAAAAAAAAAGTCGATACATTTTAGAGTAGGTTCCCCGAACCCCATATTTCCTACAAGGTCTTGTCTTTGTGCATCGCGATTTTGCCCATGAAATGGGGATGGTCTGCTGTATGTTGTTTAGTGAATGGTTGCACATGGTTGCTGAGTAAAACAACCAGAGTGGTGTCAAAGCCACCCAATGCTTGCCTGTTTATACATTTATCGTTTTTCGTTTTTAAAAGACTAGTCTAATAATATTTTTTATAAAGCATTGCAGTGAAGTCTGATCCAAATAATTTTAAAGCAATATATGTATTTGTATATTGTAATCAGTAAAAAATAGTGTGGTAGATAAAAACATTAGAAAGGAAATAACTTGCACCAAAAACTTTAACATGTTGACGCTCACGCCGGAGGTATCGCTATAGCTCTCTGTTCTTCGAACAGGTGAGCTAAAAACGAGTGCTGTTCAAGAATAAGGAGAAATCTGTTTGTTATTCATCCATTGGATCACTTTATACACGTTTTAGGGATTGCAGGTTCAAATCCCATATACTGTGTGTTGATTGATCCACTGTCTACTAATCACTAATATGTCGTTCAATTACAAGTGCACCGACTGTCCTGGCTTTCACCGAGTATGCCCGATACCATGATCCATATGAAGATGATCACTTCGTTAAGACATTCCCAACAGACCAAACGATGTGAATGTTACCTTAATCATTAACTAAAATGTAAGTTGCCCTGAAGAAGGCTTAATGCGAGTTCGAAACTTGGTGTTTAGAAAGTCAATGAAACATCGAAGGTTAAAAATTCTTCCCCCACTAATTAATTACGTCGTCCAAAAAATCCTTCGAATGTGCGTCATTTCCTGAGTTTGAATCTCACAAAGCAAAACGAGGTATTTATTTGCAATAGTCCAATAAACATTATGGTTATTCGTTTATTCTTCAGTATGTTTTGGTGTTTAAAATGGGTAAGAAAATATATTTCCTTGCCAATTGCCTCTACATTATGTATTGAAAGAAAAAGAACCCGGTATATCTTGAATTGCTGGGAACCACATCGTTCCGAGAACATTTTGAACGGTCCTCATTCTACCGTCATTTTATCATGTAACGGATAGAATTTCATGTGGTTTGTGTTCCGTTCCCTTTTACACGTTAACTTTAAGAACCAACAATAGTGTAAATTACATCCCATTGTGCCATTTGCGTAACATTTGAAGCCACTTCTTTGCATTTAAAAGCATCATGAAACAAGGCGTCTCGACAAGCCCCCTTTTTGGAGAGAGTGAGAAGGGAGAGAGAGAGAGAAAAAATGAAAACACCGAGCAGCACGAGGGATCGGCGGGGTGGCGTGGACCCGGTAAAACCACAGGCCGGGAGTGGTAAGGGGGCGTCACAGACGCAGTAATAACACGAGCGGGCGCCGCGGCGCGTGCCTGCGCCCCCATGGCAGGACCGTGCCGCGCAGTGGAAAAGGGGGCGCAGAATCTGCTTTGCATTTGCTTTGTGCACTTCCATCGTCCGTCGATCGATGGGTTTGCGCTCGCGACTCAATATCTGATTATCCCAGGATGGTATCTATTTTCAGCGCCATATAAAGTTTGCTCCTGGAATGTCTCTGTTGAGGTTGTGGACATTCATGGTGCTGTTGTAAAAGAGCAGGTCGTTGTTTGCCTGGCCCGTGCCGGAGGTGGAAGGGCTGGGAGTCTGGAAATGTTGCGAAAGGGTGCTGGCCTAAATGTCCTTTACCTGTCTTGCTGACCTTGCGACACCTTTTTTAAAATTCAGAGTTGGAACATCCTTGAAAGCATTGTGTGGATGGGCTCGTTGAAGGGGTTGGTCCGTTACTGTTCCATCTGAAGCAAAGTTCCTGATGTCTACTCATGCCCTTGTAATTCATGTTAAGGTGCACTGATATATGTTCATGTCTCTGTCCTAATTCCCAGCTGTTCAGGCTCAGGGAGGAGCTTGATTTATGTACAAGCTCCTCCATGAGCCTGAGATCACTCAAAACAAATTAAATAAATGTTGAGCAAACCACATGCTGAGATTGTTTGCAGTGCAAAGCAATGATTTTGTTTAATTTGGATATACATTAGTCCATAACGTTTGGTAATACTTCCAAAGCTATAGGTTGTTGAGCTATTTTTCTACCAGGATATCGCTTTCCTCAAACCTCGAGGCTTCCTCCCATCCACATCCGTTCCTTCCTCTCGCTGACCCTAGAGTTTAGGCGCTTGGGGTCACTCTCTGCTCACTTTCCCCCTCATACAAACTGCGTGCTCTTGCCCCAGTGCCTCGGCATTTGGTTGCAGTTACCTTTGGCTAACCAACACAAGCTGTAAGGATCCTTACCCTCCTGGTGCACCAGCGTATCCAAGGGTTAAACCTCAAAGTCAACTGCCACGTCACCAAAAGTATTGCCACACAATATTTTATCAATCTCGGGAACTCTAGGGGTAACCATGTTGAGTATTCAGATACGTAAGGATGAGACACTTTTACATGTGATGCTTTAATTTAGTTCAGCACTGATAAAATTGTGAGCAAATTGTAGGATTTCTATCGCTCATTAGCACACAGGTCTCCACATGGAGAATTTGTTGATTTCAAACAAACCTGTACGAATACTCTATTTGCAGAGCATTGGTGCTGCCAAAGCTGTTTCTTGGCAAGGGTTGCACTGGGAGGTTTACCATTGCCTTCCTAGCATTATTTGTCCATGCCCATATCCTCTTAAATGTTGAGCATTGAGCAGGAAAGCAGCAGTACCATTTTTAAAATGAAGCCATTGGAATGAACTTGGCCAGGGATTGAACCCCTGACCTCCCAAACCCAGAGCAGATACTCAAACAATTATTCCACTGAGTCTGGTTGATAAAATATGCAGTCAATTTTATTATTGGTACAGTACATGGCCATTTTATTATCAGTGCAATACATGGCCATTTTATTATCTGTACTGTGCACGGCCATTTTATTATCCTATTGTACACGGCCATTTTATTATCCTACTGTACATGGCCATTTTATTACTGGTACAGTGCATAACCATTATATTATTGGTACTGTACGTGGCCATTTTATTATCGGTACTGTACATGGCCAGTTTTTTTATCTTTGCAATACATGGGCATTTTATTATTGGTACAGTACATGGCCATTTTATTATCAGTACAATACATGGCCATTTTATTATCTGTACACGGCCATTTTCTTATCCCACTGTACATGGCCATTTTATTATCCTACTGTACATGGCCATTTTATTATCCTACTGTACATGGCCATTTTATTATCAGTACAATACATGGCCATTTTATTATCTGTACACGGCCATTTTATTACCGGTACAGTGCATAACCATTATATTATTGGTACTGTACATGGCCATTTTATTATCGGTACTGTACACGGCCAGTTTTTTATCTTTGCAATACATGGGCATTTTATTATTGGTAAAGTACATGTCCATTTTATAATCTTTACAATACATGGCCATTTTATTATTGGTACTGTACATGGGCATTTTATAATCTTT
>CM068959.1:22455024-22466013 GCA_035128595.1 Eptatretus atami | reverse complement strand
TCGCCATTAGGGCACACAAGGTCTCCACATGGAGAATTTGGTTGATTTCAAACAAACCTGTACGAATACTCTATTTGCAAGAGCCATTGGTGCTGCCAAAGCTGTTTCTTGGCAAGGGTTGACACTGGGAGGTTACCATTGCTTCTGCATTTGTCATGCCGCATATCCTCTTAAAGGTTGAGATGGAGCAGAAAAGCAGCAGTACCATTTTTAAAATGAAGCCATTGGAATGAACTTGGCCAGGGATGAACCCCTGACCTCCCAAACCCAGAGAGATACTCACAACAATTATTCCACTGGTCTGGTTGAAAAAATATGCAGTCAATTTTATTATTGGTACATACATGGCCATTTTATTATCAGTTGCAATACATGGCCATTTATTATCTGTACTGTGCACGGCCATTTTATTATCCTATGTACACGGCCATTTTATATCCTCAGCTGTATGGCCATTTATTACTGGTTAACAGTGCAATAACCGATTATATTGATTGGTACTGTTCGATGGCCATTTATTATCGTACTGTACATGCCAGTTTTTTTATCTCTGCATACGATGGGCATTTGTATTATTGGTACAGTGTACTATGGCCGCATTTTTATTATCAGTACAATACGGATGGCCCATTTTATGTATCTGTACACGGCCATTTTTCTTTTCCCACTGTACATGCCATTTTTATTATCCTACTGTACATGGCCATTTTATTATCCTAATGATTACATGGCATTTTATTATCAGTACAAGTACATGGCCATTTTAATTATCTGTTACACGGCCGATTTTATTACCCGGGGTAAAGTGGCATAACCACATTATGATTATTGGTACTGTACATGGCCATTTTATTATCGTACTGTACACGGCCAGTTTTTATCTTTGCGAATTGACATGGCATTTTATATTGTAAAGTACAGTCCATTTTTATAAATCTTTTACAACTACATGGCCATTTTATTATTGGTACTGTTATCATGGGCATTTTATAATCTTGTACGAATACATGGCCATTTTTATTATTGGTACGTGTAAATGGCCATTTTATCTTTACAATACATGGGCATTTTATTATCCTACTGTACATGGCCATTTTATTATCGGGTACGTACCATGCCAGTTTTTTTTATCTTTCACATAGCATGGCTTTGTATTATTGGTAAAGTACATGGCCATTGTTATAATCTTTAGCGAATGTAATGCCATGTTTATGATTGGGTTACTGGTCGGATGGGGGGCAGTTGTTTGTTTACTGTTACAATACGGGGATTTTATTGGAGTGGTGTAAGAGTAGCATGGCCATTTTATCAATCTTGTACAGATGAATGGCCATTTTATTATTGGTACTGGTTACATGGGCAGTGTTTTTTTATCTGTTGCAATACATGCCGATTGTGGAGTTGTGTAAGAGCGGTAGATGCTGGCGTTATAATCTTTACAATCGACAGGTGGCCATTTTATTATTGTGAAGGAGTACGATGGCCATTTTTATAATCTTTACAATACATGGCCATTTTATTATTGTGTAAAGTAGTGATGCGCATTTTATAATCTTCACAATGACATGGCCATTTTATTATTGGTACTGTACAGTGGGCATTTGGTAGTAAACGCTTTTGACAGATACATGGCCATTTTATTATTGGTAAAGTACATGCCATTTTTATAATCTTTACAATACATGGCATTTTATTATTGGTAAAGTTAATGCCATTTTATAATCTTTACATACATGGCATTTTATTATTGGTACTGACATGGCATTTTATAACCTTTACAATACATGCATTTTATTATTGAAAATACATGGCCATTTTATAATCTTAAATACAGGCCATTTTATATTGGTACTGTACATGGCATTTTATTTCCTACGACTATGGGCATTTATAATGCTTTAAGCAATACATGGCCATTTATATATTGTAAAGATACATGGCCATTTTATATCGTTTACAACTACATGGGCCATTTTATATTGGTTACGTGTGACATGGCCATTTATTATTGGGTACGGTACAGGGCATTTATAGTCTTTACAATACATGGCCATTTTATTATGTACTGTACATGGCCATTTTATTATGTACGTACATGGGCATTTGATAGTCTTTACAATACATGGCCATTTTATTATTGGTAAAGTACTGGCCATTTTATTAATCTTTACAATACATGGCCATTTTATTATTGGTACTGTACATGGCCATTTTATTATTGGTAAAGTACATGGGCATTTTATAATCTTACAATGAATGGCCATTTTATATGGTACTGTACATGGCAGGTTTTTTGTATCTTTGGCAATACATGGCCATTTATTATTATGTGAAGACATGGCATTTTATAATCTTTACAATACATGGCCAATTTTATTATTGGTAAGTTTACATGCATTTTATAATCTTCAACAATTACATGCCAGTTTTTTATTGGTACTGGTTACGGGAGCATTTATAATCTTTACATACTGGCCATTTTATAAGGTGATACGAATACATGGCCATTTATAATATCTATGGTAATACATGCCAGGTACATGGGCCATTTTATTATCTTTACAATACATGGCCATTTTATTATTGGTAAAGTACATGGCCATTTTATAATCTTTACAATACATGGCCATTTTTATTTGGTACTGTAATGGGCATTTATTATCCTACTGTACATGGGAATTTATTAATCTTTACAATTACATGGCCATTTTATTATTGTACTGTACATGGGATTTTATAATCTTTACAATACATGGCCATTTTATTATTGGCTAAACGTACATGGCCATTTTATAATCTTTACAATACATGGCCATTTTATTATTGGTACTGTACATCGGGCATTTTATAATCTTTACAAACATGCCATTTTATTATTGGTAAAGTACATGGCCATTTATTATAATCTTTACAATACATGGCCATTTTTTATGGTAAAGTACATGCCATTTTATCTTTAGCAATACATGGCCTATTTATTATTGTACTGTACATGGGCATTTATATCTTTACAATACATCCATTTATTATTATACTGTACATGTCCATTTTATTATCTGTTACAATACATGGCATTTTATATGTTAAATACATGGCCATTTATAATCTTTACAATTACAGCCATTTTTTTATTGATGTAGAGTCCATTTGTTATCTTACAATACATGCCAATTTTATTTATCGGGTACTGTACATGGGCAGTTTTTTATCTTTGCAATACATGGCCATTGATTACTATACTGTACATGGCAGTTTTTTTTTATCTTTGCAAAACATGGCCATTTATTATTGGTAAGTAGATGGCATTTTAGTATCTTACATACATGCCTTTATTATTGTAGCTGTTACATGGGCATTTATATCTTTACAATACATGGCCATTTTATTATTGGTAGTGTACATGGCATTTTATAATCTTACAAATACATGGCCATTTTATTATTGGGTACGTGTTACATGGCCATTTTATTATTGTAGGTGTACATGGCATTTTATAATCTTTACAATACATGTCCATTTTATTATTGTGCTTACATGGGCATTTGTATAATCTTTACGATACATGGCCATTTTATATTGTACGTGTACATGTCCATTTTATTTATCTTTACAATACATGTGCATTGTATTATGCCTACGTACATGGCCATTATTATTACGGGGTACAGTGCATAAAGGACAGGAGGAAAACCATTATATTATTGGTACTGTACATGGGCATTATTACCGCGTACTGCACGGCCCATGGCCAGTTGTTTTTTTATCTTTGCAATACATGGGCATTTATTATTGGTAAAGTAGCTGGCCATTTTATAATTTACAATCATGGCCATTTATTACTGTACTGTGCGATGGGCAGTTTTTTTTTATCTTTGCAAAACATTGCCATTTTATTATTGGTAAAGTACATGGCCATTTTATAATCATTTACAATACATGGCCATTTTATTATTGGGTACTGTACATGCGATTTATAATCTTACAATACATGCCATTTTATTATTGGTCAAGTACATGGCCATTTTATAATCTTTACAATACATGGCCATTTATTATTGTACTGTACATGGCATTTTATAATCTTACAATACATGGCCATTTTATTATGGTACTGTACATGGCCATTTTATAATCTTTACAATACATGGCCATTTTATTATTGGTACTGTACATGGGCAGTTTTTTATCTTGCAATACATGCCATTTTATTATTGGAAACTATATGGCTATATTTATAATCTTTACAATGCATGATCATTTTATTATCGGTACTGGTGCATGGCAGTTTTTTTATCTTTGCAATACATGGGCATTTATTATTGGTAAAACTAATGCGCTATTTTATAATCTTTACAATACATGATCATTTTATTATCGTACTGTGCATGGGCAGTTTTTTTATCTTGCAATACATGCCATTTATTATTGGTAAAGTATATGGCCATTTTATTAATCTTTACAATACATGGCCATTTTATTATTGGTACTGGTACATGTGCATTTTATTTCTTACAATACATGTCATTTATTATCGGTACTTGGCATGGCAGTTTTTTTATCTTTGCAATACATGGCCATTTTTTATTGCTAAATTATATGGCCATTTTATAACTTTACAGGATACATGGCATTTTATTATGGTACTGTACATTCCATTTATTATCTTTACAATACATGGGCATTTTATTATCGTACTGTGCATGGCAGTTTTTTTCTTTGCAATACATGGCCATTTTATTATTGGTAAAGTATATGGCCATTTTATAATCTTTAACATACATGGCCATTTTATTATTGGTACTGTTACATGTCCATTTTATTATCTTTACAATACATGGCATTTTATTATCCTACGTGACATGGCCATTTTATTACCGGTACAGTGCATAACCATTATATTATTGGTACTGTACATGGCCATTTATTACGTACTGCGACATGGCGCAGTTTTTATCTTTGCAATACATGGGCATTTTACTATTGGTAAAGTACATGGGCATTTTATAATTTACAATACAAGGCCATTTTATATATTTGTACTGTACATGGGCATTTATATTCTACAATACATGGCCATTGTTATTATTGGTACTGCTACATGGGCATTTTATAATATTTACAGATGAATGGCCATTTTATATTGATATACTATACATGGCCATTTATTATCGGTACTGTACATGGCCATTTTATAATATTTACAATGAATGGCCATTTTATTATTGGTACTGTACATGGGCAGTTTTTTATTTTTGCAATACATGGCCATTTTATTATTGGTAAAGTACATGGCCATTTTATAATCTTTACAATAGCATGGCCATTTTATTATTGGTACTGTACATGGCCATTTTATAATCTTTACAATACATGGCCATTTTATATTGGTACTGTACATGGGCATTTTATAATCTTTACATACATGGCCATTTGTATATATTGGTAATGCACCATGGCTTTTTATAATCTTTACCAATACATGCCATTTTATATGGGTAATCTTACAATGGCATTTTATATCGACTGTCATGGCGCATTTTTCATTATTACCGTACAGTGCAAACCTTATATTATGTACTGTACACTGGCCATTTTATTCGCCTATACTTACATGGCCAGTTTTTATCTTTGCAATACATGGGCATTTTATTATTGGTAAAGTACATGGCCATTTTATAATCTTTACATGCATGGCCATTTTATTATTGGTACTGTACATGGCAGTTTTTTTATCTTTGCAATACATGGCATTTTATTATTGGTAAGTACATGGCCATTTTATAATCTTTACAATACATGGCCATTTTATTATTGGTACTGCACATGGGCATTTTATAATTTACATACATGACCATTTTATTTTGGTACTGTACATGGGATTTTTATATCCTACTGTACATGCATTTTTTATTGGTACTGTACATGTCCAATTTATTATCTTTGCAATACATGGGCATTTATATTAGTAAAGTACATGGCATTTTATAATCTTCACAATACATGTCCATTTTATTTGTGCTGTACATGGGCATTTTATAATCTTTACAATACATGGCCATTTTATATTGGTACTGTACATGGGAATTTATTATCCTACTTGTACATGGCATTTTATTTCCACTGTACATGACCATTTATCATTGTACTGTACATGGCCATTTATTATCGGTTACTGTACATGGCCAGTTTTTTTTATCTTTGCAATACATGGCATTTATTGTTGGTAAAGTACATGGCCATTTTTAATCTTTACAATGCATGCATTTTATTATTGGTAAAGTACATGGCCATTTATAATCTTTACAATGCATGGCCATTTTATTATTGATACTGTACATGGGCAGTTTTTTTATCTTTGCAATACATGGCCATTTTATTATTGCTAAAGACATGGCCATTTTATAATCTTCACAATACAGGCCATTTTATTATTGTGTACTGTACATGTCCATTTTATTAACCTCCGCAATCGAGATGGATGGGAGTTACTGTTTTCACCTTTCTGTTGTTTGTGAACAGTATACGGAAAAACTCCTCGACGGATTTCGACGAAAACTTGTGGGGGGTAAGTCTGTCCAAGGATCATGCATTAGATTTTGGACTGTTCCAAAATCATATGGCGCTATGGCGGCCAATTTGAAAAAATATTGAATTTTTTTTTTGGCATTTCTACATGTTTTAAGTGATATCCAACCCCCCCCCCCCCCAAAAAAAAAAAATTTTCCGAGAAGAAAAATTTTTTGCAACTTTTTTTCAACAAAATTTCGATTCTTTTTTTTTTGCATTCTACATGTTATAGTGATTTCCAACAAAAAAAACATGCCAAATTATAATTGCGGCTGATTTTGAACTCAGTGGGATACCACGGTAAAATCAATTTCTGTCTCAAGGATCTAGTAATGACGAATGAATTGAGTATGTAAAGGGAAAGTTGCAAACTATAACTCTGAGCACTGTTGACGTCAAATTGAATGAATACGTGTATCAGTTCACTTGAGTGACCTAGCAGTATGGCGGCGGAGGTTTTGCACTCTACCGCGTTGCTCCCCTCTAGTTGGTACTGTACATGTCCATTCTTATAATCTTATCACTTATATACAATGGCATTTTATTAATTGGTAATGTACATGCATTTTATAATCTTTACAATACATGGCCTTTATATTGGTACTGTACGATGGGCATTTTATAATCTTCGTAACAATAATGGAACGGCCATGTTATTTATTCGGTACTACGATGGCATTTATATTCATCTTTACAATACATGGCCATTTTATTATTGGTACTGTACATGTCCTTTTATTATCTTTACAATACGATGGGCATTTTATGTTCCTACTGTACATGCCATTTTATTACCGGTACAGTGCATAACCATTATATTATTGGTACTGTACATGGCCATTTTATTATCGGTGCAGTCCATGGCCATTTTATTACTGGTACAGTACATGTCCATTTAATTATCGCCACAGCACATGGCCATTTTATTATCGGAACAGTACATGTCCATTTTATTATCTTTACTCTACATGTCCATTTTATTATCTATACTGTACATAGCCATTTTATTATTGGTACAGTACATATCTGTTTTATCTGTACCGTACATGGACATTTTATTATCTATACTGTACATGGACATTTTATTTTTGGAACAGTACATGACCCTTTTATTATCGGTGCAGTACATGGCCATTTTGTTATCAGTACAGTACATGGCCATTTTATTATCAATATAGTGAATGTTGAATGTATTATTGGTACAGTGTATGGTTCGGCAATCACGAACGCTGATTGGTACTGCCAATCCTGGCAGGGTGTCACTACTTCGCGTGCGTATCTTACCTCTAGACGGCCGAACCAAGCAAGTTTTGTGCCTTAAACACAAACCCGGATTACTGGTGAGTGATACAGTGAGTGTGCACTGGCTAAGGAGAGCAAATCACATGGGGTAGAACTTCCTGGCTGACGCTACATGCAGACGATGCTGGACCAACGGAGAAAAAGACAATATGAAGTGGCTACATTTATAATCGAAAAGGCGCCGTCGATATCGATTTTTTTTTCGATATCTATATACCTGTGAGGTCATACTGGTATATACCAGTACATCAATATTATTTAAAAAAAAAAAAAAAAACATTTTTTACGCAGGTTCCAAAAATACGCAATGGTCCATTGGTCCATTACATATTCATACATGACGTACACATCATTGACCCATGATCATTTTTCAATGTATTCTCATACGGGGATTTTTTTTTTCCCCATGATGAGAACGGTTATTTTTCTTCCAACTTCAACTTGTATTAAAAATGATTTTGTTTGAAGGCGAGATCTGCATTGGTAATCGGCACAGGTTGGCATCAATCGCTATCACCATACCGGTATGATCATACCAGTATTGCTTTCATACTAGTATCGCAAATCACTGACTCTGCATAGGATTTCTAAAGCACACCCAATTCATATAATATAATAACCAATTAGCAATTGCTTTAAAACCAGCCACGAGGGCAAAGAAAAACACAATTGCTTTATCGGGTGCTCGGATGCTGAGGATTAAAAGTTATAACATACTGTACTTATTTCCTGGTACGTCTTGACGTCATACGTTTCACTGTTCCTGTTCCATGTTTAGCTGAGATGCCGAGTGCATCAAAGCTTTGTAAATCATGTACAGTATTTAAAGATTGCAAACACCTTTCTTCGATTTGTTGGTGATGTACCGGGGTTTTTTTTGTTTTCATGTCTTTTTTTTTTTCAGGTTACAGTATATTCAGATTCCAAGACGGTATAGTATATGAAAATTATATCGATATTCGCAACCCAATAATACAAGCAATTTAATGCAGAGGGTAGGATAGTATGTGTACATAACAGGATTTTTAAATGACATAGACTAACAGGAGAAAGAGATGGTGAGTGCAGCAGAATAAACAGTTATTTATGAATACAAAGACACACGCATAGAGTTACCCCGATCCTAATCTATACAACTTAATTATGCTTATAAACAAGTGCATCAGAATCATTTTCAGTGAGAGATTATATGTGAGATATATGCGAGAGATATAATATATATATAATATATATATAATTATAATATTGCGAGAGGTGTTGTGACCTCTGCAAAGCAAAATTGTCCATACTATAATTGCGGACGTGTGTGTGTGTGCTTACTCCTACCCATTTGCTATTACATCCAGATTTGTACATAGGATCAACATGATCCTATAAAGATCTATAGGGTTGTTTATTTTTCTGGTGTTTTGAGGGGTGGGAGGGGGGGGGATGCAAATTCTCCATGGAAATGTGTATCGTGTAGTGCTGCCTCCATGTGGAGGAGGGTATTACAAGTACCCACCCTTTACAGTGCACTATTCCTGTCCCCACGTTTTTCAGTGTGTTGAGGTGTTTTGAATGATAAGGAGGTACGTTTTTGCTTCATGTACGTAATCTGGGTTGTTTTGTATTTGCCTATACAGAGCTGTCAGTTGCCAATACACTGCCCATATGAAGGTATGCGTTAAAAGAACATGTTGCATGCTTGGAACAAGATCGCCCATAGGGTGGGTACTCTGATGGAGTAAAGAATGGAAAGAAAAACACAACCTAAAGCCCTCGTAATGCATATTGTCCCATAAACCCACGACACATAAGTGAAGGGCTATCTCAAATTAATACGAATGAAATAACTGTCTCGACCGCCATATGTTGTATGCCATTGCCTTGGGGGAGTTCTGCTTTCACAGAACCAAAACAGTATTGTTGATACAGTGAATGGTGAATGTATTATCACAATAGAAGGTAATTTTATTATTGATACAGTACATGATGAATGTATAATTGGTGTAATAGATGGCCAACTTGATGACTGGTACAACTAATGGCCAATTTTGTTATTGGTAATATTGATGGCCAATATGTGAGAAGTACAATATTGATAGAACTTCGTTATTGGTGCAACTAGAAGATACCAAAGAAAAGCAAACGATAATGCACTTTGTGTGCTATTTGCTTTGCACAAAACATGACACCTTGTTGTCTTGCTGCCAGATGATTTATTAACATGTGAAATCTTCTTCTTCTTGCATATGGCAGCTAAGCTGCCGGGGTAGCTATCATTTCTTGGAAGCACGACTGTGTCGCTGATGCAGTGTCCCTCTACCAGTATACACTGGTACTCATTTCGCCGACCTCGGAAGGATGACAGGCTGAGTCAACCCCCTGGTCAACCCTGGTCGCTCGTGTGGTCCGCTCGGACGAACGAACAGAACCTCCGACCTTGGCGTTATCAGCACCACTCTCCACAATTCCCCTTCAGGGACAAGGGGAACATGGAAAAGGAACGCGTCTCGTCGACCTTCACGTCCACGCCTTTTGTCGATCGCTTGCACGAACCAGAGCCTTCAGCCTCCAACTGGGACAAGGAACAACCAACCAACCACGACTCTTCACGCCCACCCTTTTGTAGGGGCCGCTCCGCCCCGCGCGCCCTCCCCGTTCTTGGCTCCTCCTTCCTTCGAGGCGTTTCCAGAAAGCTCTCGAAGGGGGGGCGTGCCCCCACTCCGACCGCCTCACGCCATGCATCCACCAATCGGGAGCGAGCTGCCGCACCCCTCCCCTTCACACCAAGCGGGTGGTGGGGGGATTCAGGCGAAAGCCAGTCAGCGGGGAAATTAGGCGGGAAAAACCCCACAAGCGTTGTTGGTTTTTGTTCTTGCACGCGCCCCGCCGGTGCTCGTTGAATGGCGAAGTGGCGAAGATGTGGTAGCGTAGTTTGTTGGAAGCGTGCGTCGTGTTAGTGAATGGGTGATCGTTGAGATGTTGGTTGTGGCGAGGTTCGTTGTTGTTTTTGCACCAAATTAACTACAGTAAAAGAAAAACAGCTAACTGAAGCGTCGCAGCCAGAATGGATCACATATATTCCCTCTAAACAACGGGTTTGGGCTAACTACACATGAACTTACCGATATATCT
>CM068959.1:22418377-22429702 GCA_035128595.1 Eptatretus atami | reverse complement strand
TTTGATGCTCTTCAGCTTCCAGGATCGTGTGTGTGTGTGTGTGTGTGTGTCGCCATTTTTCTAGAATTGGCAAAATGGATCTTGTCAAACTTTCAGAGATTCATGAGCGAGTTCATCCAACAGGATTAGAACAGCACCGGGCAATGCTGGGTATCCCTACTCGTAATGTATAATCGTAATGTTTGGTTGAGGTTCCATATGAGTCGAGAGAAGTCTCCAGGATTCATAATGGAGTCTGTGGGGTTGAGGGGAGGGAGTGGTCAGAGCGAGCTAATGAAGCATGAACAGTACAAACACACGTGTACATCCACACTTGGATCACTCATCTCCTCTGAGCCATGGCGATGACATGCCACGAGGCTATCAAGTCCTTATTTGTCGCTGTAGATCTAATAAAGAACGTGTTCTATATAATGTATACAAATGCATACAACTGGAGGTAGTGGGGCAACTTAGCATAACAATTGTGCATTTTGTGAGGAAAGCACCAAATTTGGCACACTAGTAGCCTATCATATTATGAACAGATTTGGATATTGGGCCATCTCAAATTCAGCCGCTGATGCGTGTGCAGCCATTTTCCACTGCCATCAAAAATTTGACATGGTCCAATATCCAAATCTGTTCATAATATGATAGGCTACTCGTTGTGCCAAATTTGGTGCTTTCCTCACAAAATGCACAATTGTTATGCTATATTTAGCTAAGTTGCCCCACTAAGGAGCAAATTCTGGAGAGCAAGTTGTTTTGACTTTCTCGAGAATGCGCTCTCAAGAACGTGTGGTATGGAACATATTCGTTCAAAATATTTGAATGTTTTTTTTCAAAAATGTAAAAGCTGAAAATCTAAAGAACGTATTCTATAGATCATGTTCTTTAAAAGATTATAATTACCTCTACCACTGAAGATGAATGAGGTTATGTTTTCACCCCTTTCTGCCTGTTTGTCTTTGTTTGTGTACAGGATATCTCAAAACGTTGTGGATGGATCCGGATGAAATTTTGTGGACAGGTTGGATGTGTGACAAAGACGAACTGATTAGATTTTGGTGAAGATCCGGATCTAGATTCGGCTACCAGATTTTTAAAAGTGATTCTTCCCCATTGAGAGAGAGAGAGGGCCAAAAACGATAATGGTACAATATCTCAAAAAGTTGTGGACGGATTCGAATGAAACTTGGTGCGCCGGTTGGGTGTGACAAGGAAGAATTGATTCATTTTGGTAAAGATCTGAATCTGGATCTGAATACGAGAATTATTTAATTTATAAAGTGATTCTTCACCATTGAGAGATATGGCCAAAAACGATATCGTACTTTATAGCATGATATTTCAAAATCGTGTTGGGCCCGATATGTTCTCGTGGATCAGGCATTGCGTGGCGGATGTATGCGCTCTACCGCATGCCCTTCTAATTAAGGAATATGTTCTATTATACAGAGACGAAATAATTTGGTGCTCAAGTTGTAAAGTAATTTTACAGAACTTTAAAAAAAAGGGCTTCTACAAGAAAACAATGTGTAGAATTATTTCTGTATCATATTTCTTCGTATGATTTGTCCACCACACGATACACGCCTCACACTGGTAGTGTGTTCGATATGTCGATAAGCTGACAAGATGGCCTAGAGGTACGCATAATCACCTGTAAGCTATCTAGCCAGGGTTTGAATCCCGACCCAGCTATAAACTGTCATCCCGGTGTTTCACAGGCAGGGTGATTCATCAACATGTGTGGCGTCCCTTGGATGGACGTCAAACGAGCGTCCCGTCTGCCAGCATTCACTGATGGACGTTAAATATACCATGGTGTCCTTCGTGAAGAATAGGCGAGCTATCACCAGCACCCTGAATACATTTTATAAATCTTGCCCTTACCAGCAGAGAGCGGTTGCACCAGCGATGCAGTCGCTCCCTTAGCCATTGATGCTACCCTGCTCCCTCGTGCTGCATTTGAACGAAGAATAAGAAGATGGACATTTCGATGAGTCAAAGCGTGAAACAGAGCCTTCTTAGAACTGCACAAGCAATCCTTGTAAGGGATGAGAACATGTCTTACACAGAATGTTGGTGATCAGTAGAACACCCAAAACATCTGATGTCCAACATGTAAGGCCCAAGCCTTGCATCTTCTTGCCAGTAAACAAAGCCCTAAAAAAAGAGGCCACAGTGATGAAACAGAGATGTTTAATCAGATACATTTCTGTTAAAATTTCGAAATCCTAACACACATCGTGTGAGGTTCCACATGACAAACTCATTATGCATTGTCGTTTAACAATAATTCGTGCAATGAACAAACACGATGCAAAGCTCATGGTAAAGCAATCAGAAAGCAGAAAAGTCTTGAGGAAGTGCATCACTGACTTCATCATCTGTGTGTGCTCGAGTAGGCTTATGACGTAGTGTGTGAATGTACAGCACTTGTAATGACGTCCTGGATGCAATCACGTGCTCTCAGGTCTAGCTGGGCTTGTACGGATTAGTCAGCAACATGCGAACATCATGATGCGAGTCCGTGTCGCTCACCGACGTTGTTATTACAAGAGCCACAAGTCCTGCAAGCCTAACGGCTTAGGGCAACGGCAGCTCCATGTGGTTGCACTGATGGGACAATTTGTTACAGAGATGACATCGCCAGACAAAGGGAAATTGCTTCCACGTGCAAACAGATATCCGTAGAAGCACTTTGTAACTTTTTTGTCGGTCCAGTAACATCCCGCAATTGCCACGAGCATTGAAAACACATGCGGAATCGTTGGTAAAGCCTCTTATACATCAATGGCTCCTCGGCTAGCTCTATACAAGCTAGACCGAGCGACGTGTACAAGGATGCATCAAAGAGTAGCGTTTAGTGTCTGATGTTTGTTTTTCTGTACTTTGATGCCAGACTCTCTTTAGGATCAACGTCGTACTTGTACAAGTGCTGTTTGTCCAATTCGTAAACCACGGCCGTAATTACGCACCAACTGGGGGCAGTGGTCGGCCTGTTTGCAGTGACGTCATAATGACCTTGACGTTACACGTTACGTGTGTGAGTGCACAGTGTGCCTTAAGATCCAAACTTGTTGCGGAGGAATTTTTCACTCCTTTTTTTTTTTACGATGCATTTTCTCGGGCGTTGGGAGACCTTGTATGACGTGAATGCAGTGGGGATCGACTTGGACGGGCACTGTGAGCGAAACGGGGAATTTATGACGTCTTATCAGATAATGATTGAACAAAATATGATTTGAGTTAAAAATTTCTCAACATGTTGTTCCACTTTTTTAACGAGAGTAACGTTTCCCACGGTGCTTTGCAAATGGTGGTTTATACAGAGAATCGGGTATCTTATAAATATTTTCATGTATTTGTGTGTGGCTTTGTATGTTACTCTTTGACGGCCGAACTGTAGCACGTAGAGGCCCCAACCTTTGGGAGTAAGTACTTTAGAATCTGGGCAAGGTTTAAAGCTGCCACACATTGGCCTTGACGTCAGTTTTTGAGGCCACCAAAGGCCTCAAAGTTTTATAGTCGGATGTGGGGTCTGGCAGTGCTGCCACCGGCCTGCACGCAATAGGTAACCCACTATGAGGCCAATAATTCTACAGATTTTCAATGTCCACCATGTCCCAAAACCCCTGCCAGGCAGCACTGGGTATCCCCTCCCCCTGCCGGGTAGCCCCCCCGGGAATAGACGAGTACCCTCCATTACACTCGAAGACACCCATTATGGGCTGGCAGGATAGCCGAAAAGCACGCACACTCGTATCTGAGCTGTCTCACCTGGGTTCGATTCTCAGCCCAGCTATAAACTCTCACCCTGGTGTTTCGCATGCAGGGCGCCACATCAATGTGTGTGCCGTCCCTCGCACGGATGTTAAACTGGGCATCCCATCTGCCGGAATTAGTTGGTGAACGTTAAAGATCCCACGGTGTCCCTTGAGAAGATGGGACGCAGATGGGATCGTATGACGTCCCTTGTCCAAGCTATCGCCTGCACCCTGAAGAAATTGCCAGATCACTGACCAGATTGCCAGATCCAAAAAGACCAGATCACTGAACTCCTGCAGTCCCAGCAGGAATTTGCAATTTCTTCAGGGTGCAGGCGATAGCTTGGACAAGGGACGTCATACAATCCCATCTGCGTCCCATCTTCGCAAGGGACACCGTGGGATCTTTAACGTTCATCAACGAATTCCGGCAGATGGGACGCCCAGTTTAAATTCCTGCTGGGACTGCAGGAGTTCAGTGATCTGGTCTTTTTGGAGATTGCTTAACACCAGGTTTGTTACGCCTCTTCCTATCTTCGGGTGTAGTTCCTGTCTGGGGGTCGAGGCCTTTGCACTGGAAACAATTACATTGACCAGATGGTTCATGGTCTTCTAACCCACGTAAGACCACCCAACATCCGCGTTTGCTGCATTGACACATTTTCGGTTGTACTGTACGAAGTCATGGAACGTGTGCCAAACCTTGAAGCGTCCGAATGATGTAATAACTGTCCCAATGATGTAATTGTTTTTGTTTTGAGCTGTGCTCGATTCTGATTACCCTGCTCAAGACGGCAAAGCTTCAGAAACAAGAAACTTGTGTGTTCAAGAAGCTAATTAAATCCGTGCTTCTGTTTTCCCGTTGGACGCTCACTAGGGGGCCTCGTGGGGCCGAAGCTTCAATGAGTGACCAAGAGTTTAGCATTTCCCTGCAGACTGAGGGTCAACGCCCTCTGTGACATCATGATGACAGGTGGAGAATGATTTTTTTATCCCGAGTACTGTATTAACAACAATTTAACAATTAGATAAATATTCAGAAACCCCTCAAAATCAGTCATTACAGAACTATTATCTGGGGATGTCATCACGCATGCATACCATTCGGTTACACAAGGAATTTCGATGCAGGAGGCGGCCATTCGGCCCATCATGCCTGCGCCACATCAACACCAGACCAAATTATACATAAATGCAAAATGTTGTTTTTTTGTCGTTTTTTTAATTTCTGGGGGGTGGGGCGAGTGGGCAAAGGTGGTTCATACACGAGATATAAAGGAACAGCTGCTCTGTGAACAGCTGAACTCTGTACACGGACCATGTATGGCACAATCCGAGTGGGCGGATGAACCACACAATATCGGTCAGTCCGACCAAAACGAGTATGATGCACAACATTGTATATCTAATGAGTGGTTTATTTCACCTGTCAACTGGTTTATTCTAAGTGGGAATGTGATGAGCCTCTGAAAAGCACGAGATACAACCCGATATGCAATTAGAAGTTGGAATAGTAGATGGAGGTGACAACGTGACCGGCACACGCTCTGCAAAGCCCATAAGAGCGCTTCGCACACGCTCAGAAAAAAAATATTATACAGGAGGAATTAAACGATTTCAAATACTCTACGGCTGACGGAACGCTTTGAATACGCTTCATGGAATTAAGGATAATTAAAAAAAAAAAACTTTTATTTAAGCGCTCACTTTGCTCACACCCAAAGGTCAATTATGACGTCACAGGCATAGCGTTTTTGGGAGTGGTTTGTCATTTTTGAGTTTACGGATGATTTCCAGCTCATTCCGACAGGATGGCACAGAGGTAGTGCACTTACCTTTGAGCTGCCTCATCTGGGTACCATTTCCGACCTGACTATAAACTGTCAGATCGGTGTTTCACCGGCAGGGCGTTGCATCACGGTGTATGCTGTCCCTTAGATGGGATGTTAGGTCGGTTGTCTTTCGGGGAGAGTGGTCAAGTTATCGCTGGAATCCTGATCAAACTACAAATTCCTGCCCACATCAGCTATAGTCAAACGTCAGGACTTGTCCCAGAACTTTCCCCACAAGGAGGGATTCATTGAGGCCGAAGTGTGTGTGTCATTCGTTTGTGGATGGGTGATCCGTGAAAACAAGATGATGCGCAGAAAGTACACAAAAGTCACACTTCGCATTTAAGAGCACCTGAACAAGTTACATGGATGAGTGTGCACATGGTGCATGAAAGAGTGTGTACGTGGTCCAAGGATGAGTGGTACATTGTCCAGTGAAGCACACGTATATGGTATAGATTGATGAGTGCGTACAACTAGCAATATACACGGTACATAATGAGTGTGTGCATGCTGTTCGGAAGTGCACGTACATGGTATATCTCCCCTCGTTTCAAGTCTAACGCAGGAGCCGTAAAGGGCGTCGTGCCTTGTAAATGAGGATGTTTGTAAGTCCCCGGGATTGAACGAATTTAATTCCTCTTGATGGAACTCGACTGCTCGTCAAAACTGCTTAAGCCAATAAAAGTGTCCCGTTGGCACAGAAGGCTTAAGATCGTTTTTGTATTCAACTGGCCCAGACATGGCAGGGGAATCGTTTATTTTCTTCATCGGTCTTCATCCCTGAATTCAGGAGGGGGGTCTATGTTTAGAGTTGTTCTTTAATATGTAAGGAGCTATGACCTGATTAAAAAAGGTAAACGCTGTGCTATTTTAACGTGTTTACAAGGACAGCTCGTCAATTCTTGCTATAAAAAGAAAGTGAGCTCGAGTAGGGAGATTTTTTTATTGAGCTCAATACGAGACGGCCATGGAGCAGACTCGCGTCTGGCCAAGAGATCAAAACTTGGCTTTTCCTCAACGCCATGCAGGTGCACATAAGCGATTTTACTTGTGTATTTGCGGTCCAAGGCCGTTGCGATTCGCTCGCGGTTCACTTACAAATTCGCACCTGTTGTGCGAAGCGTTCAACGGGAGCTTAACGTCGTCCAGACTGACTTGTCTTCGTTAAAATACGAGAAAAATAAACCGGCACCGTGGAAAAAATCCCGCACCGGCATCTCCGATGACATTTGTTTATACTGTACGTGGACACGTCATGGGGCGTCGTCTCGCTCTACGTGACCGCAAAAACCATTTGGGTGGAGAACAGCACAGAGCTACTGATGCATCACACACACACACACACACACACACACACACACACACACACACACACACACACACACACACACACACACACACACACACACACACACACACACACACACAACAAGGAGGCCGAGAAGCAGAACAGAAGGGGTGGAAGAGAAGATGCTACTCAACAATAGACCACCTACTACTAAACAAGGCCATACTCAAAAACTGTAAAATGAGAAGAACCAAATTGTCTCCAACCTGAATAAACTACAAAAAAAGGAAGGCTTTTGACAGTGTCCCACATTCAAGTATACAAGATTAACCCCCCAATTAATCCAACTCATTGATATTACAACACTTGGAAGGAAAGATGAAGATACATCGTGGGATCTTTCAGGGTGGATAGCCTTTTGCCCCTCCTATTTTGCATTGCCCTCAACCCACTGAGTAACCTCATGAATGAGCAAGGACATTGATACACCCGAACATCCAATCATAGAATGTCCAAACAGACAAGAAAGGTGACACATCTACTGTACATGGATAATTTAAAACTTCACAATGAACAATTGAAAAATTGGTGAAATGGTACTCCGACAGCATTTATATGGAATTTGGCCTAGATAAGTGCACATTCGTACAAGGTAAACCAACAAAAACAGACGACATAAAAATTGACTGAGATACAACAATCCAGGAACGAGACAACAAAACATCGTGCGAATACCTTGGAGTAGAAAACGGCCACAAAATGTCACAAACAAATGCAGAAAACAATTAACAAAGAATACCTGCAAAGAACGAGGTGTATCCTTAAATTATACCTCTCCCCGAGACACAAAATCAAAGCAATAAACCAACTTAAAGTACCAGTGTTCCAATACAGTTGCGGAGTAATAAACTGGCCACAAGCAGAAATCAATAAACTTGACAAGCCGGTAGGCGGACATGGGTAGTCGATCAAGTCGAATTTAGTCGTTTTTCAGCCGTTACTAGCCAACAAAAGCGTCCATAGCAACGGTTCTTTCTCACACATAACTAGGACATACCATGAACCTCCCATACCAGTTTCATGTATATCTGACTCATAGTCTCTGAGATATAACGAACTTCGTTTTTTTATTGTTTTCGACCAGGGTTCATTCAAAGTCTATCTTCTCCGACAGTTTTCATAGGATCCGGCTGGAAATTTTTTGACAATATGGCTGAATGTACTGCCCACAGTCGCTCGTGGCCCTATTTTTGATTTTCGAAAAAATAAATTTTTGAGATTTTTTTCAAAATTTCAAAGGTCCGTTGCTAGGCAACGGATGGGTCCATAGTAACGGTTCTCATTTGCACACAACTTGGTCATGGTGTGAACCTACCAACTAAGTTTCATCGAAATCGCCATTGTATTAACGGAGCACTGGACCGAACAGACATACATACAGACAGACAGACAGACAAACATATCGACGGAAATACTGATAATAAGGGTAGACTAGATTGACTACCCAATATAAAACTAAGGAAAGTCCTAACCATCCACAAAATGTTCTACAAAAATCAGTGCATCCCAACAATGTACCTGCTGAGACGAGAAGGAGGCCGCTGCAGCCTGATGGAACTCAAGAAAGTGCACAGAATGGCATCTGTCGGACTGGGTGAATGCGTGGAAAGTTCAACAGACTCCCAAATCCAATTTGTGTGCAAACACGAAGACAGCTGGCCAGAAAAGGTATCCCTAACCCACCTTGCAATACATTTCCAAAGACAGGTGCAAATAGAAGATGTCACAAATGAAAACCGAAACAGCAATGAATACAGCTCCATTGACTCCAAAAAAGGCAAAAATAAAACTAGGATGGCACACGGGAGAGCGTATACCTCTGCCAGGCTGAACAGTTTATGTTTCGTATCCCACTTATTGCCCAGATCTGCATCCGGACCTTAACCAAAATCCAATTCGCTATTCTTGTCACCTAGCCAAATCATCCACAAAGTTTTGTCATAACTTGTCAAAGTTTTTAAATATTATGCTATAGTATTGTTTTTGGCCCCATCTTTCAATGGTAAAGAATCACTTAAAAAATTATAGTATCCGGATCCTCACCAAAATTCAATCAATTCATCCTTGGAACACACCCAACCTGTCCACTAAATTGTCTGAATCTGTCCATAACCTTTTGAGATATCATGCTTACAAACAATCAGACAGACAGTCAAACAAACAAGCAAACAAATAGGGTCAATACATAACCTCCATATACCTTTGGTGGTGGGGGTAAATACAAAGTGAAAATATCAACAGATATACATAGACAACTGGGAGAACGATAAAAGAGCAGGAAGTTATCCACAAAAATAAAAGAGTTGGACAGACTGGGCATAGACAAAGAAGGCTCATTGGAATGACGAAGAAGTCAGCTCAACTGAGACGGAGAATGAATCATAATAAATGCCCAAGACCAAAGACACTATTCCAATGGCTTTAAGAAAATGGTGGGACTGAGTCGATCAGACAAGTGTAGCTTCTGCCAGGTAGAAACAGAAAACACAAGCCATCTCCTATTGGGATGTGAGAACTCATGGAAGAACAACTGCACATACAAAGGCATGATGAAGTATGTGGAGTAACCCACTGCCGCATCTGCAAAAGATTCAATACCCCAGTTCTCGAAAACTCATGGAAACATGAACCCAAAATGATCATTGAAAAGAAGGAAGTAATGCTCACATACAACCTGATGATCCCATTGAGTGTAAATATATATATATAAAAAAACAAAGCATTGTGACCTCATATAGTAGTGAGGTACAAAAAAAGAAAGGAAAGCTTTCCTAATTGAGCTGTCAGTACCCAGTGATTTTGGCTTAAACAATTCAGAAATCAAGAAAAAGAACAAATATCAAGTTCTCATAAATGGAGTGAAAATATCTTGAAATCCGAAGTGCACTGATAATTGTACCAGTGATAATTATTGAAGCAACGGCAATGATGAAGAAGAACCTTACAGATCTTAAATACCATTCCGAGGACTATTACTACAAACAAACTACTGTTGGAAGCTATCCAGGTCCCGGTGACGATCCTCAAAAGAGCCCTCGGAATAAAACTTTTAAAACAAAAAAACCTCACAACTTGGTCCATGAATCGTGATTCCTTTCTGTAACAGAGGTGGATACTTCGAGACCTGGGAGGACTCTGTTCCACCTTCTGAAACCCACATATGGAGATAACGACCAATGAAACGCATATGCACTGTTCATTGCAAGACCCCAGATTGGGAGAAACGATGCATGGAAACAAAGTATTTGGTGTTGCATTGGCCCAGAGTAGCCTTTACCTGGGAGTTATTCTACCTCCTCCCTACCTATTTAACTATTTTCACTTCACTCTTAATTCATTCCACCCTCCTTCTTTCTCATTCGCTTGGCATTGTGTGTCTGGGGAGACCTGAAAACTCGGCTGTTCTACCCGTGATGTTTCATACTCGTTCATCCGTTTTCAATGTACAACTGAAGTCCTTTGGCCTCTCTCGTTTGTTATGCTTTTAACACCGTTCTTTGTTCAATCATATCATGTTGTATAACACGAGGTTTCAGACACCACTACATTCGGTTGTTGAGTGTTGGAAAGGCTATTGGTGCTCTTGGTTGACCATGTTTATTTTCCCATTGTGGAACATTTCAATGGCCTTTGCTCTTACTCCCAAAAATGACAAAACCGTTGCTTTACAACTCAAAGACTAATAAATGAAAGAACACCTCATTATTTTTTTTTTAACAAAGACTATTAGTCCATGGGCTTACAGATAAACCGCCACCCAACATTGACCCTTAATTTTGGACCGATCCATTTGGGAGATGCTCTATCATGTGAAGGTATTTCTTAAGATTCCATTCCACCAAAAATGGTGTCATAAAAAGATGGCAAGCGTTTAAAAAACAAGGTATTAGAAGGAGGAAGATGATGAATGCAAACATGCAGAGTTGCATACTGAAGGACCATTGGAGCAGTACGTGAGGTGCACAGCGTGCCAGCGAGACGGGCCTGGCCGGGTATGTGTCCGTGCCAAGTGGCGGGTGTGCCATGAGCGCCTTGCGGAGTCTAACGGACCATCACGCGCTAACAAGGTACCGTGCTAGCACTACGAGGGGCTTGCAACCCTCTATCCTTCGCACCATACAAAGTGATTTCATAATGTCATTAGAGGCCATTACTCTGCAATTACATGTTACCATCCTTGTTTATACTTCGCTTTATTATAAGACCCTTCAACCATTGCTCGTGTAGTTGTCTGCACGATATTTTCACCAACTAAATAACCAATGGTATTTCTTAATGTACTCACGAACACTGAATGACTGAATCAGACTCTAAAGCCGAAACAGCACAAATGCTGGACCAGTAAATATTTTATGAGTGCACACACAGAATACCGGCGAATTTATAT
>CM068959.1:22373746-22417377 GCA_035128595.1 Eptatretus atami | reverse complement strand
TCTCTACCACGTCCGCTCGCTCCAAGCTTCGCCTCGGAATTCGGATCAGGAGATCAAGAGGGGCGGAGCCTGTTGGGGTCAGAGGGGAAAGAGCGGAGATCAAACCTCGCCTCATGACCCCTATGAAAAGGCGCGCAGAGCGCGAGTTCAGTGCATTCGGTTGGGGTTTGGAGTGGTGTGAGGAGCAAGGTTCGAGTCCAGTGGAGGTCTGGGTTCGCCGAGGAGACGGAGCTGGGAGTCCAGCCAGGCCAGCCGTGCCACGCAGAACTGCGCGTCCGTGTGTGGGACGTGGGGAGAACCGGAGAGAGGTCGCCAGCCAGCATCGAACGGTCCGAGGTGATCGGGCTTCGGGACAGTCCGAGCAGCGCTG
Organism: Eptatretus atami; assembly: GCA_035128595.1. Classification (NCBI taxonomy): domain Eukaryota; kingdom Metazoa; phylum Chordata; class Myxini; order Myxiniformes; family Myxinidae; genus Eptatretus; species Eptatretus atami. The sequence continues at coordinate 22,417,007 of CM068959.1, read as the reverse complement.
AGGGACGGACGGGCTCTTAAAGAGAGCATCAACTCTGAAAGTATATTTGAACAAATATACTTTAGAACAGCTGTAAATATATACAGGGGCCAGCGCCAGACTATTTTGCGCCCGAGGCAAGGCCAGTTACTTGCATCCCCCCCAAAAAATTTCCAACTTCGATTTTTCGTTTGCGATGGTCTGCCTTTCATTTGCGGTACTGGGCTCCAGAAGGTCATTTTTTATCAGCCACAGCTCACTGGAAAAAAGAAATAAAAAAGTAAACGGTATTACATAAATAAAAAAAAACAGTATTGAAAGAATAGAAGAGATAAAGAAAGAAGAATAGATAGATAAAGAAAGAAACAGTGTTGTTAGTGTTGAAAACAATAAACTGGATATGAACTAACAATGAACTATAAACTATTATGAACAATGAAATATTATATTTCCTTTTATTATGTGTTTTCTTCAAACCAATAATTTGCATAAAACTGTGACCCTTAAAGGTCAGTCATGTGCCCCTCTGAGGTCTGCGCCTTAGGCGGCTGCCTCGTTTGCCTGATGGTAGCGCCGACCCTGTATATATACATAGATATGTACATATATACATATTTATATGTACATATATATATATATATATATACATGTGTGTGTATATACATATATATATATGTGTGTGTTGTGTATATTTATCTTGCCAAAACGAAGTTTTTGCAAGATATGTTAGTCAGTCTGTATGTTTTTTTTTATTTTTTTATTTTGTCTGTAATCACGAAAAAAAAATTCTGCAGTGCACAGTTTTCATTGGAAATTTTTGTAACTTCGCATATCAGAGGCTATGGAGGTCCCTTTCAGCGCATAAAATTTTGAAGGTCAAGGTCAAAGGTCAAGGTCACTTTGTCGCAAATCAGGGTAATCGACAAAACCCTTATTTTTTGAGTAATTTTGATCGGATCGTCTTCAAACTTCATGGGAATATAGTTCATGGTCTGGCGCTCAGCTGATTAATTTTGGTGGCGATTGACCTTGACCTTCATGTGTTTTTATCTTGCCAAACGAAGTTTTTGCAAGATATGTTAGTCAGTCTGTATGTTTTTTTTTTATTATTTTTTTTTTGTTTGTTTGTTTGTTGTTTGTTTGTTTGTCTGTAATCACGAAAAAAAAATTCTGCAGACCACAGTTTTCATTGGAAATTTTTGTAACTTCTCATATTCAGAGGCCTATGAAGTCCCTTTCAGGCCATAAAATTTTGAAGGTCAAGGTCAAAGGTCAAGGTCACTGTCGCAAATCAGGGGAATCGACAAAACCCTTATTTTTTTGAGTAATTTTGATCGGAGTCTTCAAACTTCATGGGAATATAGTTCATGGTCTGGCGCTCAGCTGATTAATTTTGGTGGCGATGGCCTTGACCTTCATGTGTTTTTTTGTTGTTGTTTGTTATTTTTTTTTTATCGTAATCACGTATAAATCACTCTGCAGAGCACAGTTATCATTGGAAATTTTGTAACTTCGCATATTCAGAGGCCTATAGAGGTCCCTTTCAGCGCATAAAATTTTGAAGGTCAAGGTCAAAGGTCAAGGTCACTTTGTCGCAAATCAGGGGAGTCGACGAAACCCTTATTTTTTGAGTAATTTTGATCGGATAGTCTTCAAACTTCATGGGAATATAGTTCATCGTCTGGCATTCAGCTGATTAATTTTGGTGGCGATTGGCCTTGACCTTCATGGTTAACGCCTAAGGTCAAACATATTTGACCCCAAGGTCAAATTTTCAAGTTTTAGGAACCATATCGTGTAGTACCTCAAATTGAACACCTCGATGAGTGCTTTCTAGATGTATCAAGCTTGAGACATTATGACGTGATTTGGTGACGTTTTGAGGCAAACGCATATTTTTCATGGTTACTCTGTAGAACGATTCTCATCGGAATCTCTCGTAGGCAGATATTCCTCAAGGAGTCGCTCCTGGTGGATAGCAGCTCTGTTCACCTCAGTGTGACCTTAAAGAAGTCACACGTGGTCACCTTTTGGCAAGATACGGATCACCTACGGGTGACATTGGTTTATTTTTTTTTGTTTGTTATCTTGCCAAAACGAAGTTTTGCAAGATATGTTAGTCAGTCTATGTTTTTTTTTTATTTATTTTTTTGTTTGTTATCTTGCCAAAACGAAGTTTTTGCAAGATATGTTAGTCAGTCTGCATGTTTTTTGTTTTTTTTGTTTTGTCTGTAATCACGAAAAAAAATCTGCAGACCACAGTTTTCATTGGAAATTTTGTAACTTCGCATATCAGAGGCCTATGGAGGTCCCTTTCAGCGCACAAAATTTGAAGGTCAAGGTCAAAGGTCAAGGTCACTTTTTCGCAAATCAGGGTAATCGACAAAACCCTCATTTTTGAGTAATTTTGATCGGATTGTCTTCAAACTTCATGGGAATATAGTTCATGGTCTGGCGCTCAGCTGATTAATTTTTGGTGGCGATTGGCCTTGACCTTCATGTGTTTTTTTTGTTGTTTTTTTTTAATCTGTAATCACGTATAAATCACTCTGCAGAGCACAGTTTTCATTGGAAATTTTTGTAACTTCGCATATCAGAGGCCTATGAGGTCCCTTTCAGCGCATAAAATTTTGAAGGTCAAGGTCAAAGGTCAAGGTCACTTTGTCGCAAATCAGGGAGTCGACGAAACCCTTATTTTTTGAGTAATTTTGATCGGATCGTCTTCAAACTTCATGGGAATATAGTCATGGTCTGGCACTCAGCTGGTTAATTTTGGTGGGCGATTGGCCTTGACCTTCATGGTTAGCGCCTAAGGTCAAACATATTTGACCCCAAGGTCAAATTTTCAAGTTTTAGGAACCATATCGTGTAGTACCTCAAATTGAACACCTCGATGAGTGCTTTCTAGATATATCAAGCTTGAGACATTATGACGTCATTTGGTGAGGTTATGAGGCAAACGCATATTTTTCATGGTTACTCTGTAGAACGATTCTCATCGGAATCTCAGGTAGGCAGATATTCCTCAAGGAGTCGCTCCTGGTGGATAGCAGCTCTGTCCACCTCAGTGTGACCTGAAAGAAGTCACACGTGGTCACCTTTTGGCAAGATACGGATCACCCTAAGGGTGACATTGTTATATTTATTTATTTTTATTTATTTATTTTTTGTTTGTTTGTCTGTAATCACGAAAAAAAATTCTGCAGACCACAGTTTTCATTGGAAATTTTTGTAACTTCGCATATTAGAGGCCTATGGAGGTCCCTTTCAGGCCATAAAAATTTTGAAGGTCAAGGTCAAAGGTCAAGGTCATTTTTCGCAAATGAGGGTAATCGACAAAACCCTCATTTTTTGAGTAATTTTGATCGGATCGTCTTCAACTTCATGGGAATATAGTTCATGGTCTGGCGCTCAGCTGATTAATTTTTGGTGGCGATTGGCCTTGACCTTCATGTGTTTTTTTTGTTGGTTTTTTTTTATCTGTAATCACGTATAAATCACTCTGCAGACACAGTTTTCATTGGAAATTTTTGTAACTTCGCATATCAGAGGCCTATAGAGGTCCCTTTCAGCGCATAAAATTTTGAAGGTCAAGGTCAAAGGTCAAGGTCACTTTGTCGCAAATCAGGGAGTCGACGAAACCATTATTTTTTGAGTAATTTTGATCGGATCGTCTTCAAACTTCATGGAATATAGTTCATGGTCTGGCATTCAGCTGATTAATTTTTGGTGGCGATTGGCCTTGACCTTCATTGTTAGCGCCTGAGGTCAAACATATTTGACCCCAAGGTCAAATTTTCAAGTTTTAGGAACCATATCGTGTAGTACCTCAAATTGAACACCTCGATGATGCTTTCTAGATATATCAAGCTTGAGACATTATGACGTGATTTGGTGACGTTATGAGGCAAACGCATATTTTTCATGGTTACTCTGTAGAACGATTCTCATCGGAATCTCTCGTAGGCAGATATTCCTCAAGAGTCGCTCCTGGTGGATAGCAGCTCTGTTCACCTCAGTGTGACCTTAAAGAAGTCACACGTGGTCACCTTTTGGCAAGATACGGTTCACCCTACGGGTGACATTGGTTTATTTGTTTTTTTGTCTGTAATCACGTATAAATCACTCTGCAGAGCACAGTTTTCATTGGAATTTTTGTAACTTCGCATATCAGAGGCCTATAGAGGTCCCTTTCAGCGCATGAAATTTTGAAGGTCAAGGTCAAAGGTCAAGGTCACTGTCGCAAATCAAGGGAGTCGACGAAACCCTTATTTTTTGAGTAATTTTGATCGGATCGTCTTCAAACTTCATGGGAATTTAGTTCATGGTCTGGCAATCAGCTGATTAATTTTTGGTGGCGATTGGCCTTGACCTTCATGGTTAGCGCCTAAGGTCAAACATATTTGACCCCAAGGTCAAATTTCAAGTTTTAGGAACCATATCGTGTAGTACCTCAAATTGAACACCTTGATGAGTGCCTTCTAGATATATCAAGCTTGAGACATTATGACGTCATTTGGTGACGTTATGAGGCAAACGCATATTTTTCATGGTTACTCTGTAGAACGATTCTCATCGGAATCTCTCGTAGGCAGATATTCCTCAAGGAGTCGCTCCTGGTGGATAGCAGCTCTGTTCACTCAGTGTGACCTTAAAGAAGTTCACACGTGGTCACCTTTTGGCAAGATACGGGTCACCCTAAGGGTGACATTGGTTTATTTTATTTTTGGTTTTTTTTTCCTCTTTTGTGGTTTTTAGTTATTTATTTATTTGTTATGTTTGTCGGGTAAATGGAGGAATTTAATCACAAAGTTAGGATTATATCGAGTTGTTTGGTCCGAGGACATGAAGGAGACGTCTCGATGTAAATGAAGTCGGGAAATTGTGAGCTGAAATGTTAGTTGTCACCACACGGGTGGTGCTGTGTTAATTAGGTCGGGATTAAGAGCAATTTCCCCCATTTTGTAATTGCCCTCTGTGACCTTCTCCTACGTTTTTGTATTTGCAAGCCAACAATGAAAGAATTACGTTTTTATCACAACAAGAACCGTAATAACAAGCCAAAAAATGCTGAGCAGGCATAAGTCCCTCCTTCCCGGTTTTCATGCCAACAAGCCACGCCCAGAGGTTGAAGAAAGGTGAAGTTCGAAGAGCAGACAGTAGTTGTGAGAAGAACGTGGCTGGGATGGAGGATCTCACTTTGCTCTCCTCTCGGCATGACGAAATAGCTGCGTGATTCTCGTATTTGTGCTGAGGCGAAATGGCTCGCCTGGTGGAGTAAAACACTGGCCATTGACTTTTGGCTGCGTCGTGAGAGACCGACCTTGAAGCCTCGTTTATATCACCGTAGGGAGCGGCGCCATCCTGCAGAGAGTAGCTGCATTAGCAAGTGCGATTGACGAAAGGCTGCATAGCGGTTCTTGAGCCCTGGTGTTGAATACTACCTCACAATTTACCTCATGTACGTTTTCCTGCCCAGAGAGTGGCTCGGCGCCATTTTTGGGTGTGTTTTCCCATGCACGACGAAGTTCCTCAATCCCAAAGTTCAATAACGACCATCTCTGGACAAAGCTAAGTGCCAGAATAAAGGGAGGATTTTCTTTTGTTTCATTTTCCCCTTGTCTGTATTAAAGTCCATGTATGGAGGTGCCTCGACGTTCGTCCTTAATTTACTTTAATTTTAATTTACCTTTGTATTACCTTTTGAATTATTACCCTTGTAAATATGTCTATTTTTTTTTACTAAATCCCCGTGTTTAGTTTTAAGTTGCTGCTGTCCGTGTATCCGTGGTGGGTTTGAGTATTAGCCCCTTGTGCTGTGCATCCGTATGCTCAGTCCGTGCCACCCTACCCCTCCTGCGCATGTTATAATCTCTGAGGATCACGTGTTCGCCTCGAAGGAAAACCACTCGGCGATCCGGTCTGGTCGGTGTTAACCGCCCATCCACGACAATTGGGTCGAGGGGATTAACCTAACCGCCAGACCCACGACAATATATATATATATATATATATATATATATATATATATATATATATATATATATATATATATATATATATTTGTTGAGTGTCCTTCATCAGGAGTTTTATGATGAAGGTGTAATGAAAAACTTTCTGTTTCCGGTAATACTTATTCAGAAGATTTGGTTCAGTATAAAAGGTCTATAATTTTTTTTTATTGTGGATTCAGTATCATTTAATCGATAAAATGAACAATTTGCATGCTTAGCTGAAGGAATTATGGATTTACATGTACATAGCGAATGAGATAATAGATCAGAACATCGTATCATCTGCACACACAACTTGAATGACTTTGAAAGACCCAAACTTACAAAAAATGGATAACTCAATCAATCTGAACCATCTTGGCCTGGTGAACTGGATTTCCAAGTGAGTGAATTATTGGTGTTTTTTTTTTTTTCCCAACGACTTGGAAATCATTAAAATGGCATCTGGTGCATGGATTGCACAGCATTTCCCAGGAAACTTTCCAATCCCTTTTCTCTGATAAATCGCCATTGGCTCTCACCATTTCCACTGAAACCATCAATGTTGCACACGTTAATAGCACGGCTTCGATCGCACGTTTTTCTTTGAACTAGTGGGCCCGTTGGTCCATTGAACCAAATTTTCGAATGCCTTCCTGGCCTTGTAGCATACCTACCTACTATACTGCTTGAGCATTAGCTTGCCTTTTCACCAAGCCCAGATGTGCTTGGGCCAGGGCATGATTACACGTTCATTATTAGTCTATCTGGAATTTAAATTCCAGATAAGTTGTTGTCCATCTGTCCATCCATCTCCTATTTTGAAGTCTCCAGCCAAACCGCTGGGTAGATCCGGATGAAATTTGGCCGCAACGTTTCGCTCCTGACTGGTAATGGGGATTACAAAGGTCGTTCCGGTCACGCGACTTTAACTTGGTCAAAATGGCCAACCGAGTAAATTTCTTCAAAAATCTTCTCCAAACCCTCCAGTCACAATCCTACCAAATTTCGGTTGCAACATTAGGTCAGGGTAGGGATGTTAAATTGCGGAGGGCATGCCGATCAGGTGACCAAAAGTATGTCAAAATGGCTGACTTTGTAAATGATTGGGAAAATCTCATAAATTCCTTACATCTTCCTCTCTAGACCAACCAGCCAGAATGCAACAAAATTTGAGTTACAACATTAGGCCAGGACCCAGATAAGCTGCAGGTCCAGTCATCTTATTTTTATTTTTACCAAATGATACTACTATTATTAACTCTGCCACCGAAGGTGGAGGAGGTTGTTTTCACCCTTTTCTGTCTGTCTGTTTGTTTAGCTGTCAGTGAGCAGGATATCTCAAAAAGCTATGGACAGATCCAGATGAAATTTTGTGGACAGGTTGGGAGTGTGACAAGGACGAACTGATTAGATTTTGGTGAGGATCCGGATCTGGATCCGGCTACGAGAATTTAAGTGATTCTTCACCATTGAGAGATATGTCCAAAAACGATATATAGCACGAGATCTCAAAAAGTCATGGACGGATTCGGATGAAACTTGGCGGACGTGCTGGTTTGTGACAAGGAAGAATTGATTCAGTTTTGGTGAAAATCCGAATCCGGATCCGGATCTGATAATTACCCTCGCTGAAGGAGAGGGGATTGCATTTGGGTCCGTTTGTTATTTGCAAAATCGAAGATTTTTTAAGTATATTGGTTAGTCGATTTTGTTATTCTGTCTATTTGTCTGTCTGTTTGTCTATCTGTCTGTTTATCGCCTGCAGGTCACAATTTAAAACCGATCTTCACGGACTTTCGCCACATGTCGAGTTTGTCGTAAGGAAGAAGTCATTGTTTTTTTTTTATGTAAAAAGGTCAAAATGCATCATAGGCCAAAGGTCAATAACTCGGGTGGTATTTCTAAAACCTCAATTTTCATCGATTGACTTGAAATTTGAAGAGGATTTATATTTCAGGTCACTGAATTCAACAACTAATTATTTTTGAGGTTAACATAGACCAAAATGTCAACATAGGCCCAAGGTCAATAACTAAGGTGATGTTTCTAAAATCCTCAATTTACATCCGATTGAATTGAAATTTGAAGAGGAGTTGCATATTTGGTCATTGATTTCAACCCCCTATTATTTTTGAGGTCTAATTTGTTTCATGGATTTTGCAAGTGTTGTGCTCTGCATGATGTCTCCCTCTTGTTATTCTGTCTGTCTGTTTGTTTGTCTGTCTGTCTGTCCATCTGTTTATCGCCTACAGGTCAGAATTTTAAAACAATCTTCATGAAACTTCACCACATGGTAGAGTTTGTCATAAGGAAGAAGTCTGTTGTTTTTGAGGTCAAAAGGTTAACATAGGCCAAAGTCCAACAACTAAGTTGGTATTTCTAAAATCCTCAATTTTCATCCGATTGACCCTGAAATTTGAAGAGGATTTAGATTTCAGGTCACTGAATACAACCAACCAATTATTTTTGAGGTCAAGATGGACCAAAAGGTCAACATAGGCCCAAAGTCAAAAACTAAGGTGATATTTCTAAAATCCTCAATTTTCATCCGATTGACTTGAAATCTGAAGAGTTGCATATTTGGTCATTTAACTCAACCATCAATTATTTTTGAGGTGAAATTAGTTTTTTGGATTTTGCAAGTTCCGTGCGTGCTCTGCACGACGTCTTCTTCTTGTTTGACTGTTTGTCTGTCTGTCTGTGTGCAGGATATCTCAAAAAGTTGTGGACGGATCTGGATAAAATTCGGTAGGCAGGTTGGGTGTTTGATAAGGACGAACTGATTAGATTTTGGTGAAGATCCGGATCCGGATCCACCTACTAGAATTTTTTCAGTGAGTCTTCACCATTGAAAGAACCAAAAATGATATATAGCACGATATCTCAAAAAGTTGTGGACGGATTCGGACGAAACTTGGTGGACACGTTGGGTGTGTGACAAGGAAGAATTGATTCGATGCTGGTGAAGATCCGGATCCGATAATTTTTAACTGATTCTTCACTATTGAGAGATTGGGCTAAACTAATATATAGCACGATATCTCAAAAAGTTGTCAACGGATTAGGATGACACTTGGTGGACAGATTGTGTGTATGACCAGGAAGAATTTATTCCATTTTGGTGAAAATCCGGATCCGGATCCGACTACTAGAATTTTTTAAGTGATTCTTCGTCATTGAGAGATAGGGCCAAAAATGATATATAGCATAATATCTCAAAAAGTTGTGGACGGATTCGGACGAAACTTGGTGGACACGTTGGGTGTGTGGAAAGGAAGAATTGATTAGATTTTGGTGAAGCTCCAAAACTTGATCTGGATACGAGAATTATTGAATTTTTAAAGTGTTTCTTCATCATTGAGAGATAGGGATTTGTGTTGGGCCCAATATGTTCTCGTGGATCAGGTATTGCTGGACAGAGGTACGCTCTCCACTGAGTGCCCTTCTAGTTGTTAATATTATTAATATTCGAAGTGGAAGATGGTCCGACAGCACGATGCAAAGGGAACGCACTTGCATTTAAGCTGTCTTGCCTGGGTTTGATTCTGGTCCTAACTATTAATTGTCAAATTTGTGCTTCGTGGATACTGGGAAGGATGTTTTATCACAAGGACAGTTGTCCTTCGGATGGACGTTAAGCTGAGTGTCCTATGTGCTTGCATTTATTGGTGGACGTTAAATATTGCATGGTGTCTTTCATGAAGTGTAGGCAAGTTATCACCGACACCCGCAATAAATTTCAAATTTATGCTGACTTAACCCACCGCAGTTGAACACCGTGTCTGGCCAAACGATTTGTGAAGGTCTTAGGCCACAAACTTTCCCCGACCAACCCTACAAGAAGGTGGAAATAATTGGGGCTCTTAAAGCAGTAGTAGATAGGAGTGAAGAGGTTGGACTCATCAGTGGGTCACCGAAAACATTTCGAGAAACGATAGGGTCAGTCGGTTACCAGAAACGGAACCTACACACAAAAACACACGCTTCAAGTGCATTACACCTGCTCATTCATACACCCGTGAACCTGTTTCATTGAGTCGAATCCTCACACCATGTGTACCTGTGAAAGAACTGCTGTTTACAAACTACTCCAGTTTGCTTTAGCTGCACGAGATGTGGCTTCTCGAAAATAACAACACCGGGGTAGACCATGAAAACGAATCATTAATTGCAGCCCCGATGAATCGTGCCACTTTACAAAGAATAGTAATTGGGACAGGCTGAGCCTTGGCCCGGTTCTGGCCTGCATTTCACGCGGGCTACACTTCAAGGCCCTGGCACAAAGAGGTACAGCTAATGAGCCCTAATGTGTATTAAAAGACCTTGCTCTGCACTTCGGAAGAAGCCAAAAGGTATTTGAGAAAAAAAAAAAAATTGGAAACCTAATGTACAGACCTTGAAGTACATTTTGATGCCACCTGAGCTAATTTCATAATTCTTTTAAATCAAACTTAATACATAGAGTTTTTGCAGCCGTCTCCAAGTGATAAAACTAAAAAATGCAGGCAAAATTTGAATATGAAAGATTAACAGAGAAAATCAGATGATTCTCATTTGCATAAGTTTTCAAACCCTTTGCTTATAATTAAACATGAATCATAATTCAGGAGCAAATTATTTGTTTGAAAGGTTACAAAATAAGTGTAATAGGTTTCACCTGTATGTAATCAGTGGTTTAGCATAATATATTAAGCTCCCCCACTTATTTAAGGAGTTTTAAGGTGCAACTCACTTGGTCAACCAACAAGGCAAACATGAAGACCAAGGAGCTTTCCAAAGAAGTCAGCATAAAGTGATGGAGAAGCACCGTTCAGGAGAGGGTTATAAGAAGATTTCAAAGTCACTAATTATCCCTTTGAGTATGAGGAAATCCATCATGAAGAAGTGGGAGATGTATCACACCACCCAGAACTATGCTAATATCAGGTCATCCATCCAAACACAGCAGCCGAGCAAGCAGGAAACTGGTTCGGGATGTCACTGTATATCCTACAATGACTGAGAGATCTACAAGGCTCCATGTCCAAGATGGGGGTCAGTTTTCATCAATGAACAATATCCTGTTCCCTTCACAAAGCTGTCCTCTCTGGACAGGTGGCAAGAAAGAAGCCATTACTGAAAAAGACGCATCTAAAAGCTCATATGGAGTTTGCAAAAAAGCATCTGCAGGCACGTGGAGAAATTATGATACTGCAGGCACATGGAGAAAGGTTTTGTGGTCAGACAACACTAATATTGAACTTTTTGATCTAAATTTAAAGTGTTATGTCTGGCGCTAACTTAACACTACACATCACCCAGTTAACGCCACCTCTGCTGTCAAGTATGGTGGTGGAAGCATCATGCTATGGGACTGATTTCCATCAGCAGGGACTGGCAAGCTTGTCAGGATAGAAGGGACAATGGATGGTCCAGAGTTCAGGAGGATCCTTGATGAAAACCTGCTCGAGTCAGCCATGAATCTGAAACTGGGTCAGAGATTCACATTTCAACAGGATTATGATCCGAAGCACAAAGCTAAAGCCACACTTGAGTGGCTGAATAAGAAAAAAAATAAATGTTCTTGAGTGTACAGTCAAAGTCCTGACTTTAACCGAATTGAATATTTATGACGAGACGAAGATTGCAGTCCATCGACGATCCCCATCAAACTTGACAGAACTTGAACAATTTTCACATGAAGAATGGGCAAGACTCATTGCAGTCATTGCTGCAAAAGGTACTTCCACCAATACTGACCGGAGGGGTTGAATACTTTTACAACCAGTGAATTTTGATTTGTACATGTTTTTTGCAGGTATTCCTGACACATAACCTTCTTAAACTAAAACAGTGTTTCGTATGATCTCTTCAGTAATGTATAAAAAGTTCATTTGGAAAAATTGTTTCTACAAAACTTGTAATATAACACAATAATGACTATCTTAACCAGACCTGGTGGTGTAATGGTTAGAGCATCTGCTCTGAGTCTGGGAAGGCAGCACCTCCATCCCTGGCCGAGTCATACCAAAGACTAAAAATAGGACCGCACGTCCTGAAGCTCACCTGGATCAGGAGCAGCAGTCATGCAGACCCCCTTGATCCTGATTTTGTTTTTTTTTAATGCCGTAAACAAATTTAGTACATCACGGGTGATGATGGTTGTGGTCAAGTTTCATTGAAATTGTGTGTGTAGTTTCGGAGACGAGAGCAAATGCATATTTTGTGGGGTCAACCCCCAACCCCAACCCCCATACACACCCTTAATGAGCGCAGATTTTGATGCGGTCAATACACTTTGGTTCCTCATGGGTGATGAACGTTGTGGTGAAATTGCATATAAATCGTGTGTTTGGTTCAAGCAAGCAAAAGTGTTTTCGGACTCACTGACTCACTCACTTATGGATGCTGCTCGATCGCATAAGCTCACCTGACTAAAGCCCAGGTGAGCTAAACATGGTACGTGCTGCTTCCTTACTTGACGCTCACCATTCAAAAAGAATGGAGCATGGACAAACCAACTCTGGCATAGGCTTTGATCTGCCTCATCAACCGGATCCCCTCTTACATTCAAGTTCCTTGTAAGGGAACTCATATTATAACCTTCTAAGGGTGCAGGTGTAAGGTAAACAGTTGATGTATGTGGGACTAAAAAAAGCCTAAAAAAAGGAGAAAGAGAAAGATTAGTTGCCGTAACATTGCCAAAATTACTCAGGGTCTCTCAATCGGAAAAGTTTTTGTTTCTTTCTTTTATTTATTTATTTGCCCCAATTTGCTTGTTTCATTAACGAGGTTAGAAGGCATATTGGATGGTGAAATTGGGAAGTTGTGGAAGGGATGAAGGGAGGGTAGTAGAGTAGGTAAATAACAAAGGGCTTTGAGATGACATCGCTGATATCCGAAAATGTTGTGATATTTTATATGGAAAGGTCTTACATTTTCACAAAAACACACCTTCGGACCTGCCTCATGGATTGGAGCATTCGGCTATGTTTTCCTTCCTTTGTAAAGTTTCTGTATTTTCATTTCTGCACAATGTGTTCCATTTTCTGGAAGTTTTTATGCATTCTGAAAAACTGCATTGAACTGGAACGACACTCGGTAGAGCGCATACCTCCGCCAGGCTGAACAGTTTACGTTCTGTTTCCCACTGGTAGGGCGGATCCACATTTGGACCTTCACCAAAATCGAATCATTTCATCCTTGTCACACACACCAACCTGTCCACCAAGTTTCAGCCAAATCCATCCATAGCTTTTTTTTTGTGATATCCTGCTCACAAATAGACAGACAGACAGATAGATAGACAGACAGACAAACAATGGGTGAAAATATTTCCTCCACCCACCTTTGTTGGCCGAGGTAAAAAAAAAAAGGTGAAACTTTCCTCCACTACATGGAATGGAATTAATAGAGGAAACTTGACGGTTCATTGCGCCTTTCCTAAGATGTTTCCTCAAATCTATACTAACGTTCCTCAAATTCACAACTGAAGGTGCCATCAGCTATAATTGAGTCCAACATTTCAGCAAACCGAGTGGTCTTTATCCGCATCGTGTCCCCGATGTTAGTATCCTCCCAAGGTGAGGTTGCATCAAGTGGCCACAATAAGCAGAAGGTAAGACCCAATGTCATTTTCATTCCCCTTCGGGAGGATACAATTGACACCCTGCACACGATGCCCGTGCAGTAGCGAATGAAGACCACTCGCTGGTTGAAATGTCGGACATATTCTGCATGCGCCGGGCAGTTGCTATGCATATACACATCTTTGCGTTGCTCTTCAAGGTATTCTCCAGCTTTGGACACACACTTGTCCCTTTGGAGTTGCAGCTTTCACGTATATATATTTTGTATACCATTTTGAGGCTCGTGTAAGAGCCAACACACAGAACATATAACAAGGCAGGAGACAAGAGGGGTGGGAGAGGGAAGCATAAAATTGTGGAGAACAAAGACAATAGATCTGTGGACACGAGAGGGATGGGGTGGGGGTACCCAAGGTAAACAAGATGGTACTACAGGGACTTTCAGGAAGAAAAGCAGGGACCTTGAAGGAGGTGAGTTTAGGGTGGATTAACGGGGGTAGAAAAGATCGTGGTTTTGGATGGGAGAAGATATGAGATGGTGGTGAACAGCTGTTTTGAAGACCTGGAGGGAAGAATGGGATTGAAAAGAGTGTGGGAGGTGGGAAAAAAGAGGAATGAAAGAGTGAAGGTGAACTGTGATTCTTGATTTTGGTAGTTTCACCAGAAGGGGGTTTTTTTGGCAGACCTTGAGTGCCCTGCGGAAATATAGGGGGACATATCACAGAGCCAAGGGGGGGGGCAAGGCCAGAGAGGAGACTGTAGAAGACAGAAAGACCACCGACCTGCCTCCAGTGAGAGAGTGAGAGACCCAACAACTCAGCCTCATCGTGGGAGAGACCAACGATATTCATATTCCTTCAGTGGGGAATTCTTTCAGATGTGTACAGAGCCAGTGCACAACGTTGTACTTTATCTATCGCCTTGTTTGTCAAAAACAACATGTTTATCCAAAGATGCTGATCTCATACTGATGCCCCTGGCAGGTACTTATCATGACGCTGTGTTGTGTAAATATCAACAGGTTAGTTGACCAGAAAGTATTCGTAATTACTTCTGCCATTGAAGGTGGATGGAGGTTATGTTTTCACCTACGTCTGTCTGCCTGTCTGTTTGTCTGTGAACAGGATATCTCAAAATGTTATGGAACGATTCAGACGAAACTTGGTGGACAGGTTGGATGTGTGACAAGGACAAATTTATTCGATTTTAGTGAAGATCTGAATATGAGAATATTTGTTTTATTTTATTCGTGATTCTTCACCATTGAGAGATCGGGCCAAAAACGATATACGTCACGATATCTTCAAAAGTTACGGACGAGTTACGTCAAAACTTGGTGGATGAGTTGGTTAGATGACAGGAAGAAGACGATTCGATTTTGGTTCAGGTCAGCAGATCCGGCCTATCAGTAGGATACGAAACGTAAACGATTCAACATGGCGGAGGTACACGCGCTACCGAGTGCCGTTCTCGTCATTCCTGCTTTGTTGCCTCACTTGTTGCCATTTTGATTTTGAGCATGTGCATTAAAGTGAGGAAAGCATGTGGTGAAGCATGTTGATTATGAGCACAATACAGACAAATGTCAAACATTACTAATCTGGACTTTTTTTACAAAATTTAACGAGACTTTTATTTTATTATTATAATAGTAAAAGTCTAGTTCAATTTTGAATCCTCCTCCGAACATGCTGCAAGTCGGGCCTACAATATATGTTGTTCATACCGAATTTTCAGAGCAGTCACGCACGATGCTCAACATAAATAAGCTCAATTACCCAATTTCGGTGTTAGTTACTAGAATACCGTACATGGCGACAGTCATGGTAAGTTAGTAGATAGCTCTGATGTTTTCTAAGACTCTCGAGGTTTGCACCGGAGACTAAAACTGCTGACGTGTTGCAGAGAAACCGCACAGGGTCTTGTGACAGTCTCAACGTCGATGTAAAATGTGAGAAGCCGAAACCGGTACAAAACCCGATACGTTATGCTTGAACACAGGTATACTCAAATCACACACCGAGGTCATTGACGGAGCCCCTTCTAACACACATTGTTATGCTACCTGCCATTATGGATTTCGCCTGCTGCACCTGAGCGCGAACAAATCTAACACCCAGCGGCTCCCTCTCCCTCTCCCTCGACAAACACATCGCGTCTTGCCAGCGGTGAAGGTCGCCAGAGAACCTTGGGGTTCCGAGGCAGCGACTGCAAAGGGACGGGAAGTGAAGCCTCCCGCCCTTTGGCTGAAAGTTGACCCAATACCGTCGGGAAATGGGCTTAACGTGGGTGTTGATCGGTCCAGGTGCTGCATTTGGCGGAGTTGGAAAAACTCGCCTTTCAAAATATCAACTTTCCATTGCTTTCTTTAACCAATAACAAGGAATACACCAGTTGCGCTGTTTATTTGAAGAATGTCTACAATTAGCTCGTGGTGTTAAAACGGCCTTTCAGCGTGTGCCCGGCGAGTGCTTGGTGGCCGAAAGGATGAGTTCAGCACCCATTGTGACGTCACATACAAAACCTGAGTCTCAAACAAGTATCAGGCGCAACCACAGGCGTGAGCAATTTGCATTCACCTTGCAAAGGTCGATCGGAAGTTCGATTGTCAACGTTGTGATGCAGTAATTGACATCACGCAACGCGGAGCTCGAAGAACGCGCATCATTTACTTAATAAACTCGACGATGATGCAAACTATATGACTGACAACGCCCTCTTTATGAGTAATGGCTTTCCTTGAAATAACACCGGGTTTCATTGGCAGCCGAATGGTTGTAATCGTCTCCACGATGTTGATGAATTCACCGATTAAAAAAAATAATAATATAAAAGTTTAAGAAATGCAAGTACGTGTTTTTAATTATGGGCACCCTTTTCATGCAGGTATGGGAATTGCATGGGGAAATGTAGCTCTTCAAAGTAAATATACTCCGTACATAGCGCCGTGCACGCACACCGCTATAAACATACACAATGTAATTAGTGCCTCGCCATTTATTAATTTATTTTTCATCATTAATGAACCGTTCGTGCTGCACAGGTCGTCCATTGCTATCAAGTCGTGCACCTCCACGTCACTTATTCATGACGTAAAGTTTATACAAACGGGCAGAGCCGGATTAATCCTCGGCTGGCCCTAAGGCACATTTTGAAATTTTGGAGAATGGCCTGAAAAATTTAAATTAGATCTCGGGCTCATGGAAATGGACCCCAGACAAAAGATGAACTGATTCAAGAACAAAATATTTAATACAAAAAAAGACATATTTCATGTGAAAAGAAAATAGTTTATTTAATCCCTCTATACAATTTGCAGTGTATGAATATATGTATGACAAAACACGTACAGATTTGGCACTTTGCTTTACAGTTTACTAAACCTTAGATTGCAAAGTTGCCTACATTTTTGTGGCCCGAATTTTTGGCTGGCTCTAAGGCACTTGCCTTGTCTGCCTAATGGTTAATCCAGCACTGAAAACGGGCAACCTCGCTCGATTTCTTCGCGAATCTATTTGTTCAGACCTCCACAGACAAGACCCAAGACAACCTCAGAGATTCCCGTGTACCCAGAAAGAATTTTTTTTGGTTTTTCCGAATCAATTTGTGTTACCCTCATGAATATGTATGAGCTGTAATTGATGACGTGCCGGGTAGATCAAACGCCTTTTCCATCTGATGAAAACGACAGCGTGAGCTGTTATGTCAGTGTGACCCAGTGCAGTGCAGATGCCAGAATTGGATTTTTATGGGGGAAAAAAACAGAAGACCATCTGCATTTTAGATACCACAAGGATGGAAATGGATGGTACAATTGAAAATATCAAGATGTAGAAAATTAAGACATGGAGTAGGGTCGGGAGTGTGAGAGGTGGAGGGGTAAAGTAAATGTTTGATGGGCATAGGAGTAGCGAGTAGGTGTAAGGGAGGGAAGGTTAAGGGGGCATCGCATGTCCCATAATGGATGGGCTGTACAGGAGGGAGGGTGGTGCCACATTTTGCTTCTAACATCTATAATTGAGGCATACATATAGTATGCCCTTAATGGCAAATGTGTTGTTTATAAAGTGTTGTCAATAAGTGTAGGTGTTTGGATTATGGATTTTCTTTTACCTTGCATTCTGAAGTGGTTGGTAATTTATCCGAAAGTAAAAGAATCATTTGCAGGCCTAAGTTTCGTGTTTTCATTTTTCATTCCAACTTCATCAGTGTTAATATCGTATAAATGAACTGCCAATCCTCGAGAAATGCTTGCCCATAACGTGTGTCATGGAAGCTTTTACCTGAGTCACGATTAACATGTTTCTGTTTCGACATATTATCATATTGTTACGAGGAAAGGGGTTTATAGCTAGATTGTGGTAAGAATAGTATAGTCTGTATGTCCGTGTAACTTAGATTAGTCTTATAACAGCGAAAATGTCAGAGGAAGTCATATTGTAAAACATTCACTAAAGAGGCAGTCAGTGAGTGTTAACTTTAAGACGGTGTAGGGAAAGTTTGTTGTGTGAAACCTGTAAATCTGGTGAGGCCGGGTGAGGACTTGTGGCACTGGGTATTTAACACAAAAGGTACGCTGGAAAGCACATTGCACTTTCGGAGGAACGACCATTACAAACTGTTTGACCAACAGGCTGTACAAGCCATGGTGGTGAAGACTGCTGCGGGGCCCTGGAGGAAGGCGGAACACTTTCATACTGTTTGTACCGGTGCTGTTCTAATCCTGTTAGCATTTTGAAGAAATCAATATTTATATATATATTTTTTGTGGAGGCCTAAAACACTTCCCTACAACCATGAAGGAATGGGGTCGGGGAACATTTAGTATTAACTTTCACGTAATTTCAAAGGCTTAGGCAGGAAAAAGAGATTATTTTAAAATTAAAAAAATCGAACTTTTTTATTCAGATTTTTCAAAAGTTTGCTTTTTGCCGAAAACTCTCCCAAGCACTCACTGAAGAACCTCTGAAAGTTTGACAAAGATCTGTTTGGCAATCTGAGAAAAATGGCGACACACACAGACAGACAAACATCTCTCTTATTGGTGATTTCCATTTGGGTTTTTGGAGCTGGGAGGCTCCCAGAACTCAAAATCTCCACCTCCTTTTTGGTAAAGGATCATGATTCATGAACCAAACTGTGAAACTTCATTCTCAGAGCCTCGTTCCAACAGCTCTTTTCAGAATCTTCACTGAACCTCTGACAGCCTCCACTTGTAGCTCGTTTGGAGTGATATTCCCTGGAATGATTTTTAAATACCCAGTAAGGGTTTCCTTTATCATACCTGTAGCTGCGAATATCACTGGTACAATTTCAGCTTTCTTTAATTTCCAAGTCCTCTTGACCTAATTTTTCAGATCCTGGTATTTGGTCATTTTTCTTATTTCTGTATCATTTAGTCCAAAGTCATTGGGAACTGAAACCTCAATCAACAATGCTGTCTTTTCCTTTTTGTGTTTGAGCACAATGTCCAAATGTAATGCTTTGTTTGATGGCAGGATCATCTTGTCACCCATGAGCTTTACATGTTCATTATCAAGGATCAGATTTGTTTTGGGTTTCCATCATTGTTCTGGGACCAGGATGTTGAAATGTTTGCAGGTGTGCCAGCGGATTACTCTACAGACACTGTCACGTCTTTATGTGTACAGCTGTTCCGAAATGAGTTTTTTACATCCCCAGAGGAGATGACTGGTAATTTCTGTTTCTACCCGACAAAACCTGCATTTGTCCGAATGGCTCAATCCAGCCATTTTCTGAAAAGCATTCGTGTAGTTTCCTTGGTCTTAGGCATTGATGATGACTCGTTCTCTATCCCAATTAATATGACCTCTTCTGAGCCATTCCGATAAGCCTTCCTTGTTGATCCCAATTCCAACATGTTGTTGATATTTTGGCTCCTTTCTTACTGTGTTTGAACTGGTTTCGAGCCTGTTCACCCCCTGTTTCCTCCCATCCCTCCAATCACTCATTGTTCTACTTGCCCATTTTTACTCCGAGTGTCCCTCCACCCCACTGTTGTTGTCTTTTGCTACCTTCTACTGTGTTCAAGCTGTTCTGTTCTATGTTCTATATTTTCTAAGAGCCTCCACTTTTTTTTTTCAAAAAAACATAAAAAATAGAAATATTTATATTGCATCAAGATATTGTCACAAAATGGGTTGGTAGGATGGCCTTGAGGTATGACACACTCACCTCTAAGCTGTCTTGCCTGTGTTTGATTCCCGACCCAGCTAAAAACTGTCATCCCAATGTTATACAGGCAGGGTGATTCATCGATGTGTGTGTGTGTGCTGTCGCTTGAATAGATGTTAAACTGGGTGTTCCATCTGCCAGCGTTAGTTGGTGAATGTAAACGATTCCACGGTGTCCTTCACAAAGAGTAGGCGAGATGTCACCGGCACCACAAACAAATTCCAAATTCCTGCCCTAACCTACGGAGGGCATTGCATCAACCATGCCCTCAGCTAATGATGCGATTCTGTAGCCTTATGCTTCATTAAAATAGGACCGCGCATCCTGAAGCTCACCTGGATCAGGAGCAACAGTCACTCAAACCTTTCGCAGACCCCCTTAGACCCTGATTTAAAATAAAAAAAACCCTCTTCCCGTAGACCCCTTTAATGAGTGCAGATTTTGATGCGGTCAATACACTTTGGGACATCCCTGGTGATGAAGGTTGTGGTCAAGTTTCATTAAAATTGTGTGTAGTTTCGGAGAAGAGAGCAAATACCTACTTTGGGGGGGGTCAATCACCCCCCCCCCACCCCGTACACTCCCTTAATGCATGCAGATTTTGATGCGGTCGACACACTTCAGTACATCCCCAGTGATGAAGGCTGTGTTCAAGTTTCATCAAAATTGTGTGTTTGTTTCAGAGAAGAGAGGAAATACCTATTTTTGCCCCCCCCCACTGGAAAACCCCTTCAATGAGTGCAGATTTTGATGTGGTCAATACACTTTGGGACATCACTGGTGCTGAAGGGTGTGGTTAAGTTTCATCAAAATTGTGTGTGTATTTTGGGAGAAGAGAGCATATATCTATTTTGGGGGATCAAACACCCCGTAAACCACCTAAATCAGCGAAGATTTTGACACGGTCAATAAACCTTCGTTCGGCATTAGATATGAAGGTTGTGGCCAAGTTTCATCAAAATCATGTGTTTGGTTGAAGTGATAATGACTGAAGTGTTTATGGACTGATTGACTGACTCACTCACTCATTCACTCACCTATGGGCACTGCTCGCTCGCACAAGCTCAGCAGACCAAAGTCCATGTGAGTTAATAATACATATTGTTACGGTTTTGGAAACGTACCCCAGAGGGAGAGAATACATGGACATGTAGGAGATCCGAGGAGTAGTTATTTCTCTTGTCTACATGTAGAGAAAGACCATGGCTCCTTGTCTGAGGGGTTTTTGGGTGGCATGCATTGAGGTTAGTTTGTGTTTTCCCAGTGTGATTGTCTTCCCTCCCCCCTCCCACTCCCTCTGTACTTTCCATACTTACTTTCAATACCCCATCGGTTAATTCAAAACCCTCTTCCACTTTAAATATTTCCTCCTATACCCCTATTGGTCCGTTGGTTTTTTTCTACTCCCCTCTCCTTTCAACATGACAACAATGACTCCTTCACACGATCGGTCCATCCCCCCTCTGCCTTTCTCAATCTCGCAATAACCCCCTCACCAAATCCCTCTGCTCCTTTCACCAATCCATCCTTTACCCCATCAGTTAATTTGCATCGCTCTCCATTGTCACTCCATTTGCGCATTGTTTAATTGGGCACATTTGGCCCATCTGTGGTCATGAATCGTTCGGGACGATAGGATTACTTTCACTGCATGGTCATGGCACAAAGTGTGGTGCTTTTCCCATGCATGGTTGGGTGTGGTGCATCTCACAGGCGGGATACAGTGCCGCATTGTACAATGAAAGCTTGGACGAGGGAGGGAGCGAGGGCTCTCGCCGCGGCCTTGGGTGCATGAAGGGAGAGGCAGGGGCTGTGTAAAAGTTCTCTCAGAAACAGTGCCATTTTCCACAAGCTGCGTCATGGACCCACCCCCAACGGATGCACACCAATGGGAAGGAGGCTCACACAAGCTGCGTCATGGACCCGCCCCCATCGGATGCACACCAATGGGAAGGAGGCTCGCATGAGCCGAGACGGAAGAAAAGCGAGACCGAGAGGATGAAGAAGCTGAGGCAGTGAACGGACAGGGATGCTAAAAACCTTGTCCAGTGAGCCGAGAGTGTGCAGAGGGTATGAAGAGAGGGAGGGGGCCCAAAGTGTGAAGGAGGGCAGTATAAAAAGCCAAGAATGCGGTTTGGTTTGTGGAAAGCTGCTGGACACAGGGGCCCAGCAGAAATGGAGCAAGCTGCTTGCCGTCACATATCTTGCACGCCAGAGAGGACTTGCATACTGGGTCTGAACAACTCAGAAATGCAGCTGCATGCCTCATCACCCATCTTCCCTATTCTTTGCCCCCATTCCCCAGTATAATGGGACTGGTGCAGCCCCGTTGAGCTGTGTGTGGTGAGGGAAAAAGAGCTGACCCTACTTTTCTTTTCTCCGTACTTTTCTTTTCTTTTCAAGTTCTGGTTTTCTTCTTCTCCATTGATTGAATGATGGCCATGTCTTTTGTTTAAATAAGTTTGTATAAGAAAGACTATGTGTTGCGGTTATATCTGCTCTAAATGTGCCTTTTGCTTTCTTGCCTGTAGACACTTGCTTGTGTGTGTGTGTGTGTGTGTGTGTGTGTGTGTGTGTTTTGCATAATTGTTGGTTGTTATTTCAAATCTGTCTCGGTTGTCCTTTCCTTCATTGGTCCGACACAGTGTACAAGTATAGTTAGACGGGAAGTTGTACCCCATCTTATTTGTTCTGTTAGCTGGTGTTGTCCATGTCTGTTCTGCTCGGCAGAATATCACCAGGTGCGCACCGAGGGTGTCGCCTCCAGTTAGGTTGCCATGCCAATAGAAAGGTTCAGTGGAAACATCGAAGTGTAACCCTGCTCTACCGGTAGTCTAAGTCAAGCAGCTCCAGCTGTTTAAGAACTACAGCTCGTTGGACTGCGGAGTTACCTGTGGTCAGTGCCCTCAGGACTGGGTGTTAAGGAGAAACTCAAGTGCTTCCCCTTGTGGCAAGCACTGAACCCTGGGCTGTAACAATATTTTACCAAGGATGAAGATGCAAAGTATATTTTCAAATTACAAGCAAAGCAAGTGTTTCTTTACAGTGACCTGCAAAAGTATTCACCCCCTCCCAATTTTGCCACATTTTGATGAGTTACTAATTATGTAGAAACAATTTTTCCAAGTGAACTTTTTTATTCATAACTGAAGAGATCAAACTAAACACTGTTATTGTTGAATGAGGTTACAAGTCAGGAATACCTGCAAAAAACATGTCCAAATCAAAATTCATTGTTTGTAAAAGTATTCAGCCCTTGAGGTCAGTACTTGGTGGAAGCACCTTTTGCAGCAATGACTGCTATGAGTCTTCTTGGGTAGGTATCCAGCAACTTTGCACTGTGATGTGATGAAATCTTTGCCCATTCTTCACGTGAAAATTCCTCTAGTTCTGTCAAGTTTGATGGGGATCGGCGATGGACTGCAATGTTCAAGTCTCGCCATAAATGTTAAATTGGGTTCAAATCAGGACTTTGACTGTGCCACTCAAGAACATTAATTTTATTCTTATTCAGCCACACTCCAGTGTGGCTTCAGCTTTGTGCTTCGGATCATTATCCTGCTGAAATGTGAATCTCCTACCCAGGTTCAGATTCAAGGCTGACTCAAGCAGGTTTTCTTCAAGGATTCTCCTCTACTTTGGACCATCCATTGTCCCTTCAGTCCTGACAAGCTTGCCAGTCCCTGATGATGAAAAGCAGCCCCATATCATGATGCTGCCACCACAATGATTGACAGAAGGGATGATGTTGACTGGGTGATGTGCAATGTTGGGATGGGATGATGTTGACTGCAGTGTTAGGCTTGTGTCAAGATGTACCACTTTAAATTTAGAACAAAAAGTTCAATCTTTGTCTCGTCTGACCAGAAACTCTTTCTCCACATGCCTGCAATATCATTAAGATGCTTTTTTGCAAACCACATCATAGGTTTTAGATGCACTTTTTCAGTAATGGCTTCTTTCTTGCCACCTGTCCATATAGGCCAGCTTTCTGAAGGGAACGGGATGTTGTTGATTGATGAACACTGACCCCCATCTCGGCCATCGAGCCTTGATGATCTTTCAAAGTCATTGTTTGATTTACAGTGACATCCGCAACTGGTTTCCTGCTTGCCCAGTTTCTGTGTTTGGATGTATGACCTGATCTGGGTAGAGTCTGGGTGATATGATTCGTCTTCCACTTCTTAATGATGGATTTCACCGGACTCAAAGGGATAATGAGTGACTTTGACATCTTGTTGTAACCCTCTCCTGAACGGTGCTTCTCCACCACTTTATGTCTAACTTCTTTGGAAAGCTCCTTGGTCTTCACGTTTGCCTTGCTAGATGACGAAGTGAGTTGCACCTTAAAACTCCTTAGATAAGTATGGGAGCTTAATATTTAAGTTAAACCACTGATTACATACAGGTGCAACCTATTACACTTATTTTGTAACCTTCAAACAAATAATTTGCTCCTGAAGGGATTTAGGGTTAATTAGGCAAAGGGTTTGAATACTTATTTAACGGAGAATCATCTGATTCTCTCTGTTAACATAACCTATTCACATTTTATCTGCATTTTTAAAGCTTTATCACTTAGGAGTAGTTTGTGAAGACTCATACATGAAGTTTGATTTGAAAGCACCATGAAATAATCTCAGGTGGCATCAAAATGTGAAAACTTTGGAGGGGGGTGTGGGGGGGGGGAATACTTTTGTAGGCCACTGTAAATAGTAATGGGTCGTAAATAATCGTAATTACGTCACACCTTTTGTTGGAAGGCTACAACATTTGCAGAAGAATAGAAATGGAAATTGCAACGCCGAGCAGGAAGCATTGCGGCTCCCTTACCTCGGAGTCTGTCACCACCGCAAGTGACTGAACCGTCCCCCCACAGATTCAGAGGCAGAGATGTGGGCCTAACAGCCTGCAGCACTTTAGATTGCATTTCAGCCCTTTTTATTCTCATTTACTCTCCAATCAAAGGTGCACTTTGTTTTAACGTCCCTGCATATGTGTTGCTTTCGCCTTGGACAAGGCTCAAGTCAAAGAAAATTACACCTTGCCTTTTTAGCGACTGGCATACCCCTTTGCTTTCAGTTTGTGGTTATAGTTTCAGATCACACACACACACACACACACACACACACACACACACACACACACACACACACACACACACACACACACACACACACACACACACACACACACACACACACACACACGGTGCTTCAAAAGAAGCAGTGCAGTTTAAATTTAACATCTCTTATGCAAAAAGATCTCTTTCAGAGAAAAGTAGTTATTGTCATACACAACAAAGACATATCAGTGGTAACATAAGATTTGATTTTGAAAATTGTTGAACAGTTGCAGCAAATGTCCAGTAATTGCTGAAAGTGCTACCTATTCATTTGTCGGCGAAGATGCTTCTATACATGTATGTTTTGAAAATGAAACTCTCACAGCGGTTCTTTCACCCTGTATGCCATAGCCTCCGACGTGTTGGCCTTCAGCTCTTCTATTGTATGGGGATTGTTTGCATCAACCTTGTTTTTGAGCTTTCCGCACAGATAAAAGTCTGGAGGGGTTAAGTCGGGACAACGAGGTGTTCATAAACCATGAGAAATGATACATTCTTCAAAAACCATTCCGAATGGTATTTTGACTGCATGTATGCTTGCATGTGCTGTTTGTGCAGTACATGTGCTGTGTGTGTGCAGTGCAGCTGATGGGTATCTCACTTTCAGTGAGTTGATTATACCTGCACGTAAACAAACATACATTTTAATTGTAAGATTAAGAAATACATGAAAAACAAGTATTTTTTTCAGTGTACCATATATCTCATTCTTACTTCAAAATCCTGCTGAGGTTGAAGTCCGTTCCAACACGTCGCAACCAGCTTGCATGGCTATCTGGACTGCCTCGTCGTTTTCATCGTGCCAGCCTCTCGTGTGTTCTTTCAAGGGCCTGATCAGATGGTAATAACTGGTCATCCAGTTAGACCTTGCCTTTTTAGCGTGTCCAAGTCCGGACTGTACGGGGTGGGTGCTCCTTCTCTTTTGGAGATGTGGAGTGGTGCCATGCCATGCTTTGCTGCTTGGTTTCTGTGTTGGAATAATGCAACCAGCTTTCATCACCAGTCACGGAACAGGAAGTCATCACCCTTGGCAGCATGTGATGTGATGACACATCCATGCGTGTATTTTTCTGCTGCTCTGTAAGCAAATGGGGAACCCAACGGGAACCAACTTTCCGATATCCCAAGGTCGCCATCTTCTTCTGTATGGCATGATGTCCAATGTCAAGCTGCGTTGCGATCTCCCTAACCGTCATCCTTTGGTCCTCACTAATGAGTGCATCAACTTTCTGCTTATTGTGTTCAATCATGGCGCTTCTTTGCCAACCAATCATGGCGCTTCTTCTATCGCTGATCAGCGATATCCGTGTTTCTGTTTTTGACGTGTTTCACCCACCTTCTGACACTGCTTGCATCCGTGCAGGAATCTCCCTCCGTACACTTGACTCAATCGGTCGTAGATATCTACAGTTGAGTTGTTCTCCTACACGAGGAATTCAATCACTCACTGCATGTTGGCGAAATGATATGTCATTGGAGGCCATTTTGTCACAATGGATTGTGGGAACAACAGTGGTGTGTCGGTGTTTATATTGGAATGGATCGGTGGATAGATGTTGCTAAAAAAAACTGTGTTCTACCATATTCGTGTTCTACCATATTCAGCACAAACATGTGGAATCCACTGATGCTCATGATTTTTGGTATTGTTGGTATACTGCATATTGTTATTGATATGGCTTAGTGGTAATTCGGTTTAGTTCAGACTAGTTATTTCCATTTACATGTTGAGCATAAGCGTGCATAATTTGTGCATGACAGGCAGTATCGAGTTTGTTTTGATGAAGTTCCCCTCGTCTTCCCTCCCAGTCTGTTCATGTCTGCTCATTCATGTCACCACTTTGGTGTTTCTTGTGTTTTTTTTTCCCGTTGTCATGAGTCATTATGTGTTTTCGTTAAAAAACAAAAAAAATCCCAGTACCAAGGTTCCACATGGCTCACATGAGGGAGAAACACACATGGCCACATGGATCAAGCAATTGGAGGGACGGTATAATCCATTTGGCCTCAGTGGGAATCCCGCATGGCAAACCAGGAGACTGCATGAGGTGAGGATCCTTTTCTCTCGCAGCACGGGCCAATAAGGAGAGGCCGGCTAAGTGCTGCCAGGCAGGGAATTAATAAACGGCTGCAATGAGCTGAAATTGAGACAGAGCTGGGTCATATATCTATACTAATAAATGTGTGTGTGTGTTTGTGTGTTTGTATATGTGTGGTGTGTGTGTGTGTGTGTGTGTGTGTGTGTCTCCTCCATAATTCCAAAAACCATGAAACCTAGCAGCCAGAAACTTTGCATGCAAACAAAGAAAACTCCGAGAAGTGCAGGAGTGAATATTGGGTGTTTGGGTTAATTAAAACCATCCTTTTGAAGATGATTAACGGCCTTATCTATCTATAATTCCAGCAATCTCTGTGTGTCTGTCTGTGACCGCTATTTCTCGACAACCACTGGTCTGATCTAATTGAAACTTGCCAGGTATATTGATGGGGCCCTGAGGATGTGCCTTTTCAAGGTTAGATATTAATCGGACAAGTGGTTCCCAAGTTATGACCATTTATTTACCAAACCAACGACAGGACACGGTGCTATGACGTCACAATTGACGTCACAATTATTATTATTATTATTATTATTATTATTATTTTTTTGCACGTACGGCCACGCACGTACGGGCACGTACATATGGGCACGCACTAGTTTAATTACATCCTCATCAGGTGATACTCAGCCCCTGGGGTCTTGGGAGTTTCCTGGTACCTCAACTGGGGTCTGAAGCCGCCATGTTTTTTGGCCTACTCAACCATGCCTTGACTTGGAACAGGCCGCAATGATTTCTTTATGACAATGTTGTTTTTTTTTCACTTTCCTCACTCATATTATCAAATGCCTGTTAATCATAGGTACGAATTGCTGTTTACATCGCTTTTGCAAGTACCATCGCTTTCAAATTAGGAGCTTGGAGCGATTTCATGCATTATACGATATGATTTTCCACGATGTACTCTCACGGACTAATTAAAGTATATCGTCGAAATATTATTTCGGCTTTGAGGATCGGATATCGTCCGGACTAAATAAGTGTCAAAATATGTTGTGAAATTTGATAATTTAAAGAAATAACGAGTCTTATAACTAAGCTGATATACCGATTTACTTTCAGCAAGCAAGGCTATGTTCCCTCCTTCTCCATATAAACACAAGAAAATGTGAAATTTTCACAGCATTAAACTTACCTTTTTCTACTGTTACAGAATTATATTGAGTGAACAAAAAATTTACGAACGTGCCGAAATGAACGAGCTTCATTGAGCTACATGATTAAATGCATTCACTGCCAGACCTTGCACCCTGTCCTCCAGAAGGACTGCCTATCCATAGTGTCTGCCAGATCTGTGTCTATATTTTCTGAGCTTTTGTGAGGTGCTCTATAAGGAATCAAAGCAAATCTAGAAAAAACAGACCTTAAAAAAAAAGTTGTAACGTTTGCACGGACCCCGAACCGATGTACCACGTGATGTATGCACGGACGAGCAAGCGAGATGGCAGATTATATGCAATGTTTATTTCACGGGCGATTGAACTTTGCGATGTCTCCAGGGTTGTTCTGCATTAAGCTGCAACTCTTTTGTGGATAGAGTCATTGTTTGAACAAATCCATTTTATTTCATTAACTGCTGCATGCACGGTGAAAACTGGCTTTAACGTTAAAGGGATCCCATTTGATATGCAGTGACAGCCTGGCCAACCATTATTGATCAACCACTTAATTGGAGTGCTTGCATGAGTGCTTAAGCCACTTGCCAAACGCCTTACAGTCGAGAGCGGTACCGCGCTACGTAATTCTGAGTGAATCGTTCACTCACTGCGGACGCTTTTGCCGGCCATGCCATTCAGAGCGAGTGGTTCATGCTCCACCACCCTGAGCAAGTGGTTCGTGTTCTGTCACCCTGAGTCAATGGTACGTGCTCTGTCACTTTGAGTGAGTAGTTTGTGCTCTGTCACGGTGAGCGAGTGGTTCGTGCTCCACCACCCTGAGCGAGTGGTTTGTGCTCCGTCACCATGAGTGAGTGTTTCATGCTCCGCCACCCTGAGTGAGTGGTTCGTGCTCCATCATGCTGAGTGAGTGTTTCCTTCTCCATCACCCTGAGCTCCATCACCCCGTGTCCAAGAAGCTGACTCCAATGACAATTGAATTAATACCGGTTAACAAGCATATGATGAGACTAAGGATTCGTCACTCCTTGGGTGTCGTTTCCCTGGTCTCTGTAGATCTAACGACTGTGACGAGTGAGTTCACCATGAAGGATGCATTCTGTGCCACTATCGAGTCTGTGGTTGATCAGTGCCCCAGGTGAGATACTGTTCTCGTCTTAGGGGATTTCAATGCATCAAATGGAACTGAAAGAGGTGGTTATGAGACATGTGTTGATCCCCATGGGTCTGGAACTGTGAACCAGAAAAACACTAAGTTCCTTGACTTTGCAAGAAGTCATAGACTTATTATAGCTGGTTCATGGTTTCAGCGACCACAGGCTCATCACTGGACTTGGTATTCCAACGTTGGTGGCGTGGCAAAGGAGATTGTCCATGTGCTCGTTGATGGTTGCTGGAGGATGATCCAGAACTGCAGTGTCTACCGGAATGCTCAGTTCCTCAATACCGGCCGCAGGCTTGTGGTAGCAACTCTGAAGTTGCAGCTTAAATCCAGGAGAATGGTACCATCCCAGCCTAGGCTACATGTTGTCACGCTCAAGGATGAGAGGGTAGCTGATGAGTTTGTGAATAGGCTGTCGGTACCTGGTGCTGTTGGTACCTGCAAAGCATTCAAGGAGGCCAATGTGCAAGGAATCTGTGAGGGGGTAGAGCATCACCTGTGGTCAAGTGATTTTCATCCTGCTTAGAGGGGAATTCCCGCATTGTGTTCCTCCAAACCCATCCCTTGGTGGACTGCAGTTAGAGCGGGGGGTGGTGTGCTCATGACAGTGAAGTCCAGCTGTGCCGGTTACTTTGAGCAGCTGTAACAGGTTCATCCACTAGCTGTTGAGTTGCATGTAAGGAGTGTTACTTTCCATATTGTTGTCCATGCAATCAACTGTGATCCACTTTCGTTTTTGGAAACAGGCTATGTTGAACCAGTTGAAATGGAGTAAAGCTCCTGGGATTTTGTGGCATCCATGCTGAACTTCTCAAAGCTGGTGGAAATGCTCTACTCATGTTGTTGCATGCAGATCTGTGCTCTGCCTGGACACAGGCAACATCCCAACTGACAGGGGCCTTGTCATCACTCTCTGGAAAGGGAAGGGTGATTGCCAGGACTGCAACAACAACCAAGGAGTAACGTTGCTGTCGGTGCTGGCAAGGCCTTTGCTCGGATAATTCTTGACAGGGTTTGCCACCATCTGCTTGAGCATCAGCGCCCAGAGCAGTCAGGCTTTACACCAAAGAGGTCAACGATTGACCGTATCCTTGCCCTTTGGGTCCTCACCAAATGCAGATGAGAGTTTTGGCAGAGGATGCTTGTAGCTTATGTTGATCTCTGCAAAGTGTTCAATTCAGTGAATCAGGATGCCCTCTGGAGGATTCTTGGTCTTCATGGGGTGCCTTCAAAACTGATTAATGTGATCTCTGAACGATACTCTGGAACTGAGAGTGCTGTGAGATGTGGTGATACCATCTCCGACTTATTTCCAGTTGTTACTGGAGTTCGTCAGAGGTGCCTACTGGCCCCCACACTTTTCAGCATTTGTATGGACTGGATTCTGGGGAGGATGTCGGAGAGATCAAGCTGTGGTGCATCGTTTGGGAATATCAATGTCTCTGACCATGATTTCGCAGATGATGCAGTCATCTTTGTGGAGACTCTGGATATCCTTTTGGGGGCCCTCATGGTGCTGATTTGAGGAGTCAGTGCTGCTGGGATTACGGGTTTCCTGGGTCAAAACTAAGATCCAGGCTTTCCTTGACATCTTGGATGTTGCTATCTTGGCAGTTCCTGTTTGTGGTGAGGATGTTGAGGTCATGGAGAGATTCACTGATGTTGGCAGTGATATTCATATCTGCTGGCTGTGAGCCAGAGGTGAAGAGTCGTCTGGGTCAGGCCTGCGGAGTCATGGATTCACTGGATCATGGGGTTTGGTGCTGTCGGTACCTGTGCGGGAAGATGAAAGTCTGAGTCTTCAGGTGATTGGTGCTTCCAGTCTTGCTCTACGGATGTGAGACTTAGACTCTGACCAGGGATCTGAGGCAGAGACTTAATTCCTTTGGTACCAGGTTTCTTCGGAGAATGGTTGGCTATCGCTGGTTGGACTTTGTGTCCAACGAGCGGTTGTTGAGAGAGACTCAAATAAGATTTGTTTCCTGCATAATCCGTGAGCCTCAGCTGCAGCTGTATGGACATGTGGCTCATTTTCCTGACACTGATCCTGCTCACCAGATTCTCTCAGTGAGGGAGCCTCGTGAGTGGAGGAGGCCAATGGGCAAACCACGTTCCTCGTGATTGCAGTGGATTGATCAGCATCTCAAGGAGATGGGAATGGGCCAGGCGTCTGTCTGGGGGATGGCCAGACGGAGGCCTCTGGAGTACCATCAGAAAGTGGACACAGTGACGCGCTGCTCCGGTGCATGCTCCTATACCTGACCTGAATTGACCTTTGACAGCTATTACAGCTGTGAGTCTGTTGGGATCGGTGTCCAGCAATTTTGGACACCTTGATTGGGCAATGTTTGCCCATTCTTCTGAACAAAACTGTTCAAGCTCAGTCAAGTTGCATGGGGAGAATTGATGGGCAGCAATCTTCAACTCATGCCACAGATTTTCGATTGGATTTAGGTCAAGGCTTTGATTGGGCCACTACACACACATGTGTATATATATATATATATATATATATATATATATATATATATATATATATATATATATATATATATACACACACATACATATACACATATATACATTCCCATGAGTCGGATTCCTTAAATGTTTGGAACTGCACCCTCCAGGTCTCTCCAAAGGCACATTTTTTGCATTTGTGAATGTTTGCGATTTTGTTCTCTATATTCAGAGAAATTCAGTACATCACGTGATGGCAATTACTGCTGAAAGATGCTTTTATTGTATTTTTTTATTTTATTTTATTTCAACCACGAAGCCATGCATGATGCAGGAAATTTGATCGCTGATGCTGCTTTATGTATATTAGTGGAACTCGAATTGTTCAAGCTCTGTAGAACAGAGAGCGCTTTGAGTGAAATATTTTTGCAATGAAACCAATTTGTATCTCACCAATCACAGTAAAAATGAGGGGAAAAAAGTCAGGAATTAACAATATTTCAACCGCATTTTTCTGTTTTAGGTGCATTTCCATGTTGGGCGCATTCACATATGCATTGTAACAAATAACCATCCGTTTTGGGGGTAGGAATAAAAAAATAATGATTACACATGTAAATGTGTTTGCACTTTCACCTGACATCATCACTTTGTTCGACACTCGCTTTCCCGATCAAGACTATTTCTTCACCCTACAGTAATCGTTTGAAATGTTCGATTTTATGCAGTATATAGGAAGTTTCAGAATTGAATTGTCCACTGTTTGTGACATCATAATGCACTGACATATGTGAAGGTCATCCAGAATTTAAGGGATAGTAATCAATATGTACTGCAGGAATATAAGCCTCTGTGTATTGGGTGTAAAAAGGAGGGTGTACTGCATGGTAAAACTTTCAAATGGGCTTGCCCCCCTACTGCTTGTATATATAGGTCGCCGTTGTGGAAAGGGCCTTGAAGATGCACCGCGTAAGGATGCCCGAGGCTTGGTGGCTCCAGCGCCGGGTGGGCTGCCGGCGGGGAGTGGCGAGACCCCGCGGCTGTCAGCGCGAAGAAACCGATCGCTGCCGCAAATGAACCCTCGAGCACTACAGCGGCGTAATTAAACACAGCTCGGCGCCTTGGCCTCCCGGAACCGTGCCGCGGCGTCGGCCCCGAAAGCCGTCCCTTCGGTTTAACGCCGTCCTGAAATGTTGATGCGTAAAGGGGAGGGGCTGAAAGTGGTGATGAGGATCGAGAGAGGTGTGTGGATGGGGGGCAGAGTTGGGGGGGGTGGAGCGAAGTTTTGCTTCGGTCGTTGTCATCACATCCCTTACCATTTCAGTACGTGAAGAGGCAGGTGGAAGGTTTGGGGGGGGGGGATAATGCACCGTTACGTGATCGGTGCGCATATGAATGCGCAATAAACGCCTGCCGAACAAGCCGCTGAAACACCGACAATCCGCCGCCGCTTCGTCGAAAAATCTTTTTGAAAGTTAAATTTCTCGCACAGTCTGACCCCAGAGTTTACAGTTTCCACACCGTTCCTTTCTGTTTGCGGCATACACAGCCCGAGGTCTCATGGCGATATCGTCTGCACTCCCAGAGCAGCAATCATTTTTATTCGCAGCGACAACTTGGCTCGTTGGAATATTTGTCAACGCGCTGGATTGGCCGACACGTTTTAATTTACTAATTCGTTGCACATAAAGTAGCAAATTACAGGACCTACTTATTAAAATTAATTGTGGTTCCAATGTTAAGTATGTGACGACAGAGAGTTCTTTATATCTCCTCGAGCAGTAAACTTAATTGTCGCATACAGTATAATTTTTGGAGACGCGCGTTTGACCAGATTTCAAGGGAAGCAAATTTCTGTTAGCCACATCATTTTTCCCTTTCGGACACTTACAGTGTGTTTTCCCTCGGAATTGCATGAGTATGACCGAGTTGCTATATAGGACACGCTCGCTGCCAAGATTGTTGGCGTTGGAAACTCGTTAGAGCAGGCAATGACGCGCGATTATTTTCCGAGCGCCTTGAAATGTTTGCTTTGAACGCCGTTGCTTTGTACGTCGGACAAGGCGCCGTGTTCAAGTCTGAGAGGCAGTGCGGTTCGCCGGGTGACGCTGTGTGTACTTGCGACAACCTGGCGCGCTCTCGTGCGCAGGTATGTTTAGGGTGTTGAGCGAAACGGCGCGCCCAAAGCGTCATGTTTTAAACGATCACTATATTTCCTTCGGGTGACTTTACGCTGTCACGTTTACGAGCATTTACCATTGGTAAACAACCGCAGCCCACGACGGCAGGAATCATAAGATGTTCCTTTTCTGCACGTACAAGGCTCGATTCATGGAGTTTCTATTTTAAAAGGGCATGCTGTGCGCTCACTATGCTATGACGTTGCTTGCAGTGTTAAAGAAAACACACACACACACACACACACGTTTGCAGACTGCAAGCAAAAGCTGGGGCTGCATCCTATGTGCAGACATAATAAATATAAACTTTGTATTATTGGGCTGGCAGGATGACCTAAAGGTATGCACACCCAGCTATGAACTGTCACCTGACCTCGACTCCAAATGGCGAGCCATCCAGGATTTTAACCCCAGCCAAAGAAACAGCTTC
Source organism: Eptatretus atami (assembly GCA_035128595.1). Classification (NCBI taxonomy): domain Eukaryota; kingdom Metazoa; phylum Chordata; class Myxini; order Myxiniformes; family Myxinidae; genus Eptatretus; species Eptatretus atami. The sequence goes on along the minus strand of CM068959.1, from coordinate 22,382,698 downwards.
GGCAGCACCGACGCTCTGTATAGAGTCTGGTTCATGATCCGATCTCTATCTATCCATCCATCGGGACCATACTCTGTGCAGAGCATTGGTGCTGCCGAAGCAGTCTCCTTGGCTATTTGGCACAATCCTGGACGGGTCGCCACTCCGACACAGGATACCAGCAAGCTGGCGCTCATTTTGCCGACCTCGGAAGGATGACAGGCAGAGTCAACCCCTCCTGGTATTAATTCAACAGCCAATCTCTATATTTTTGAGGAAGTGGATTGTGAAAGAGCTTTATATACTTGATTAAGTGTATTGTGTTTGCATTCTGCAAGCACAAGTGAATCAACAATGAGTTATCAGAATGATCTCTATATTTAACAGGTGTAGTCATTTTTAATGTAAAAATAAAAAAATGTCAAAAGTATTAAGAACACGCAATTGTTTACACTCTAATGGGATACTCAGAAACAACGACACAAGGAGTTTGTGATTCTAAGTTGAAGACAAAATTTATGTTCATGGGTATAACTTATAAACCAAGGCAAAAACAAAGTGATTGTCATATTCTTGTAGCTTTCCCCACGTCGCACGTCATTAACACAGCCAATTAGCGTTATCATCATGTTGGGTTAGTTACGTTTATTGTTACGTTGCCTTTCCTTTTTGTTACGTTTATTGAATTTAGAATAGGAAAGATTGTGTAATATGCTGCTGGAGGGATAGCAATTATATGTCTGATCTGGATTCAATTCCTGACCTAACAAATAAATACAGTGTAGTACAGTTTATAGTTTTATACGCTTTTAATAAATGATGAAGAAGGCCTTACTGAGTGGACGAAACATTGCTGTGAAGCATAAATTCCTTTTCCAAAAACCTAAATTCCGACTGTCTGAGCCTCTTCCACTGACTGTTCCAAGAGGTCGGGTCCAAGCAAGCCTCACCCCAGCTGAATAGCTCCACCCAATTTCTCAGTGGAATCCCTGGGCAGTGTATTTCATCACCAGAGTGATGTAAAAACTCAGGCAACAGTAAAATTATTGTTAACCCATCCGCCCGCATAGCAGGAGATGGAAATGGAGTTGGGGATAGGTGGGTGTACGCGTGTGTGTGTGTGTGTGTGTGTGTGTTGGGGGGGGGGGGTGGTGTTGTGTGTGTGTGTGTGTGTGTGTGTGTTGTGTGTGCGTGATTGTGTGCACGCGATTTGTTGGTTGTTATCTCTATATTCGGGTTCAGAGGTTGGAACAATGTCCTCCATTGTTCGAAGTATCCACCTCTGTTTCAGTAAGAGATCATGATTCACGTACCAAGCTATGATGTTTTGTTGTTTCAAAGTTTTGTTTTGAGGGCTCTTTTCAAGATCGTCACTGAGCCCCAGACAGCTTATAACTGTAGTTCGTTTGTTATAATATTCCCAGGGATGGTTTATAAGATCTCTGGAAGGTTCTTCTTTTTTATTCCTGTTGCCCCAATTATCAGTGGTACAATTTTGGTGCTCTTCAGCTTCCAGGATATTTTGACTTCATTTTTCAGATAATGGAATTTGGTCATTTTCTTAATTTCTGCGTTCTTTCAGACAAAATTGCTGGATACTGAAACTTCCACTTCTCTTTAGGCGAGGAAAACTCTAACTCTCCACACCGAACAAACTCTGATTGTCACCATGCGGGCCTCACCGGGCCATTCCCTCGATAACTTTCCACAGATGCTCCAGTGGTTGTCCCTTGGGCGATACTTGCACCCAGTCCATGTGGTTTCACCCACATCCATCGACTAGCCCAGCCTTGCAGGTTTCCACATGCTGGCTGTCCCAGAGCCTCGGGGAGAGGCTGCTAGGCTGTGTACCCAAGCGGTCACCTCCTTGAGGCCTGACTGGCCCTTAGTGGTGCCACCACCAAAGCGTGACCCACAACACCTCTCCCTAGTGGTCCTCACGGTACACCATGCCAGCTGCCCAGGAGGAACCACCTCAAACCCTCATAGGTTTCAACCGCCTCCAGGGTCCGGGGACCCCCACCAGCCTGAGACACTCACTTGGACAGCACCCTGATGGACAGGTCGGACCCCACATCCAAATTCTGCCATTGCAGCTCCCAAGCTGCCTGGTACAACCCAATCACTTAAGGGGGCAGTTTCGCATGAGGCCAACCCCATTAACCTCCCTTGGTCTGAATTCCGCAGCCCAGGGACCAACTCCCACCAAGGCTGCTTTAAAATAAATTTAAAAACGTGGGTCTCGTGTGTCCAAACACAGCTACACGCCATAACCCCATTGCTATTATCGGCCTTTTCTGCTCCTCCCTGCAGCCGCTGCTGGTCTTGAGCTTCCCGCTCTCCCAACCTTTCTTCATTGTCATGAGCTGCTAGCTGCTCATGACTCACAGCTCCCGTCTCTGCATTCGCAGCACAAAAACATTTAAAAGTCAACCTGGCTCAAACTGACATTGGCCCACATTTTTTCCCGTCACCCAATGGTCGCTAACACACTTCCTGGCCATGGTGAGTCAATGACTCCGGGCACTGAGTTGTCCCACACAGGGTCCTTCTTGATCACTCCAGCAACTTGCACAACCCCCACCGACACCAGCTCACACACCTCAGCAGGCATAGCCTCGCTCTCCAGTGTAGGTGCTGTTTAGCTTCCGGGATCTTTTGACTTCCTTTTTCACACTGGTGGTCCGACCCCGCTCCCACCCTGTGCAGGCTCGTCCGTGACCCCATACATCGCAGGCCCAGAGACCTGGCTCACCGGCTCAGGTACAACTGTCTGCACATACACTGGAGCTGGCATCGGGTCACATGCAGGAACATGAGCAGGAGACGAAGCAGGAACACGAGCAGGTGATGAAGCAACCACAAACAGCTGATGAAAGAGGACCACAAACAGGCGAGCCAAACGCAAACAGGGCACTTCTCAGGTGAGGAAAACTCTCACTCTCTGTGCCAAACAAACTCTGCCCTCTCGTGAGACAACCAAAAACCGTCCCTCCCAGGAGGGAGATCAACCTGAAGAGACCGAAACTCATCCCCTATGTCTCTCCTCTAAGATGCCCCTCTCTTTAAAGGACTGTCGGTACCCGGAACATCAGAAGGATCCCTGCTGGGTCTACCTGCGCACTCATGAGCACCGTACCGCAAACCATGGAGGTTGCTTCACACACTACAGACCCTGTCTCCCCCACCTCCCCTAAAACCCTCTATTCTCCATCTCATGGACAGTCTCTTCTCTCTGCAGCAAAACAACATCCACACGGATGCGATGTTCTTCCAGGGCATTATTATTCACTAAACATGTCCCTGTGGAATTTTCTTTTCCCTACTAAACCAACCTGACATTCCACTTTTAATCTGTGCCTCCACCTGTGCCGCAAAAATTTCATTGTTTTTCTTAATTTACCACCACATTTGTTCACTCAATTTATTCATTTCCCCCTCCATTTGTGTTCCTTGTTCTCTCATTTATGCTATCAATTCATTATTATCTTCTTTTATTTGTGCTCCCAATTTATCAAATTCTTCTTTCATTTATTTTATCAATTGCTCATACATGGCCTGGATGGACATCATGCCGTTTCCTGGCTAAATCGCTCAGGAGTGGAAAAGGTTCTTACCCTAGCCTTCTCACTTGCCCTCACCCTCGACCCACTTCCTTCATCCTCGCTGCTCCCGCACACTGCCATTTTGTGCCCTTCCGCCATTTTATGCAGACATCTTCTTCCCACGCATGCTAAGGAACTTCAATAAAGGGGGAAAAAAATTGCAGCATGCTCCACTGCACTCTCCCGATACCAATCAACTTTAATTTCGAAGCCCTTGCGTTCTAGGATCCCATTCCTGACACCAAATGTCATGTCCAGCAGTCTATTAACATCGCCCACTGGAAAAAATGGACCGAACTTGCTTTTTACTCCCTTGGACTGTGTTCAATTAATGGTGGCTTAGTGCGCACGGGAACCACAAGAAGCACACTGATCCTTGGTTTTGATTTAATGGGGTTTATTCCCCTCCACAAATAACAGAGAAAGAGTAAAATATGACGGTAGGGTACAATGGTGGGGTGGGGGAAGGAGGGGGTTGGGGACACCGATTCACAATTAATAAATGATTTTTTTTTTCAAGGGAAATAACAAAATCTAAGGTGCCTCCCATCACACCCACAATGAAGTAGGTGACAAACAAGGAGATGAGCAGGAGATGAAGCAGGAACACGAGCATGAAAAAAAACCAGGCACACGAGCAGGCGACAAAGCAGGAACACAAACATGGAGATGAAGGAGGAACACAAGCTGGAGACTATGCAGGAACACAAGCTGGAGACTAGGGAACACAGCGACATTGGCAGGAACACAAGCTGGAGACGAAGCAGGAACACAAGCTGGAGAAGAAGCAGGAACACAAGCTGGAGACAAATCAGAAACACAAGCTGGAGAAGAACAGCAGGAACACAAGATGGAGAAGAAGCAGGAACACAAGCTGGAGACGAAGCAGGACACAAGCTGGAGAAGAAGCAGGAACACAAGCTGGAGACGAAGCAGGAACACAAGCTGGAGACGAAGCAGGAACACAAGCTGGAGCGAAGCAGAAACAAGCTGGAGACGAAGCAGGAACACAAGCTGGAGACGAAGCAGGAACACAAGCTGAGACGAAGCAGGAACACAAGCTGGAGACGAAGCAGGAACACAAGCTGGAGGACGAAGCAGGAACACAAGCTGGAGACGAACAGGAACACAAGCTGGAGACGAAGCAGGAACACAAGCTGGAACGAAGCAGGAACACAAGCTGGAGACGAAGCAGGAACACAAGCGAGACGAAGCAGGAACACAAGCTGGATATGAAGCAGGAACACAAGCTGAGACGAAGCAGGAACACAAGCTGGAGACGAAGCAGGAACACAAGCTGGAGACGAAGCAGAACACAAGCTGGAGACGAAGCAGAAGACACAGTGAGACGAAGCAGGAACACAAGCTGGAGACGAAGCAGGAACACCAAGCTGGAGACGAAGCAGGAACACAAGCTGGAGACGAAGCAGGAACACAAGCTGGAGACGAAGCAGGAACACAAGCTGGAGACGAAGCAGGAACACAAGCTGGAGACGAAGCAGGAACACAAGCTGGAGACGAAGCAGGAACACAAGCTGGAGACGAAGCAGGAACACAAGGCTGGAGACGAAGCAGGACAACAAGCTGGAGACGAAGCAGGAACACAAAGCTGGAGACGAAGCGGAACACAAGCTGGAAGAAGCAGGAACACAAGCTGGAGACGGAAGCAGGAACACAAGCTGGATACGAAGCAGGAACACAAGCTGGAGACGAAGCAGGAACACAAGCTGGAGACGAAGCTGACACAAGCTGACGAGCAGCACAAGCTGGAGACGAAGCAGGAACACAAGCTGGAGACGAAGCAGAACACAAGCTGGAGACGAAGCAGGAACACAAGCTGGATACGAAGCAGAACACAAGCTGGAGACGAAGCAGGAACACAAGCGGAGACGAAGCTGGAACAAGCTGAGACGAAGCAGGACACAAGCTGGAGACGAACAGGAACACAAGCTGGAGATGAAGCAGGAACACAAGCGTGGAGAAGAAGCAGTCAATATATATATATGTATATATAATATATATACATAATATATACATATAACATATATATACATATATATACATATAATACATATACATATACATATATATATATTATAATATAATATATATATACTGTATATATATATATATATATATATGTTATATATATGTATATATGTATATATATATATAATATATATGTATATATGATATATATTATATTATATATATATATATAATATATATTATTATATATAAAGCCTGGTGTTGGCGCGAGGGTTAGGCAGCGGCTTGGGACCCAAAAGGTCCTGAGTTCAAGCCCCGTTGGGCCACTGAATTAATAATAATATATATATATATATATATTAATATATGTATATATATGTGTGTATATATATATATATATTATATATTATATAATATGCTATATATGCTGCATGTGTGTTGTATATATGTACACATATATATGTATGTGTGTGTATATATGTATATACAAGTCGTATCACACCAGGGGTTGACTCAGCCTGTCATCTTCCGAGGTCGGCGAAATGAGTACCAGTGTACTGGGCCGTGTATACCCCGGTTAAAATAGGTGTACCAGATCCCTGTGTCGTAAGAGGCGACCAGGGTTGCGTCAGGAAGGCATCCGGTGTAAAACATGTGCCAAATCACTATGCGGATCATATGAATGATCCGCTGTGGCGACCCCTAATGGGAGCAGCCGAAAGAAGAAGAAGAAGAATATATATATGTATATGTATGTGTATACAGATATTGTTACGGTTGTTGGAAATTCACAGAACACCATTCAGGTTTCCCAGAGATCAGTTATGTCGATAAGTGTGTGTTCAGATTAGATTTCCCCACCGATGTCTAAAGGGAATTATTTGTGTAACCGGGCTGTGATCTTTGAGGTAGTATTATTCCTTTGCTATCTTTATTTTGGAACAACTGGCTCAACAACACAACCGCATCTCCACAACCGCCGACATCCCCTCAACAACGGCTCCCCAAAGAATAACATCTCCGCCAACCAACGCGATGAATTCTCAACAAATAAAGAAAACGAAAGCAACGGTAAAAAAAACCCGATTCACCGAAGAAAAACAACACTTCTTGGAATTTTCCCTCAGAACTGGTAAACAGAAGTGACGGTTGAACCAACAACCACAGAGCCAAGCCGAGCTCTGCTGGAATTTTCCCCCGTGCGCCGGGAAGGGAGGGCGAAGCTCCGTGGCGATAAAAAGGCGCGTTGAGTGCCGCGAGCAGTTGAGTTGGGGAGAGGAGACGCCGACCAGCAGTGGAAGAGAGGAGTCGCCAGCAGTTGAGTTGGGGAGAGGAGACGCCGACAGCAGTGGAGGAGAGGAGTCAGCCAGCAGTTGAGTCTGGAGTCTGGAGTCGGAGAAAGCAGTAGGAGGGAGTTGGCAGCTGGGTTAGCGAGTGAGTGAGAGAGTCTCTCTCTCCTTCTCTCTCTCTCTCTCTCTCTCTCTCTCTCTCTCTCTCTCTCTCTCTCTCTCTCTCTCTCTCTCTCTCTCTCTCTCTCTCTCTCTCTCTCCTTGGTCGACGGAGGCGCCGGTGGAGTCGAGAGTGGAGTCAGGAGCTGGTGGAGTCCAGTCGGGTGTGACGGAAAATCGAGGGTCGCCCAGCGAGTCACCACGAGGGTGGCAGGTAACCTGCACGGCCTCTCAGAGCCTTGCGGTCATCCCGGCTCCGAGCAACCATTAAAGGCCTACGGGTCCTGTTCCACCCCTTTCCTTTCCTGGGGTTTTCTTTGTATGAAAGTTGTGGCACCGTGTCCGCTAAGTAGAATTGTGGCTAAGTGCATGTACATTAATCAATAGATACGGCTGTAGGTCTTTGTTTGCTCGTGTCTTGTCCCTACCCCATTCATTGCATACATGCTTTATATCTGCATTGCTTCATTGACTGCATACGTGACAAATAAATGTCATTGTTTAAATGTTCACCTGCTCGTTGCGTCCTCTTCCTCCATTGAGCTGCTGTAATTGCGTTCGGAACATTAGCTGGCTTTTAATAGCCGATAAGAGTAATCGGTCCAACGGGGCCTCGCGATTATGCACCGCTCGGCAAATCGCAAACGGAGCGAACTGCTAAGCGGCTCGTTTCCAAGCAGGTCCCTTTGAGGTACAATCTCTCGGTAGTCTGCCCACGCGAATAATTAGGTAAATCGACCATTCGGCGATCGGACCCTGTAGCGCGGGTAGAGTATTGACAAGGTTGTGGTGTGCTTAAAAGCACACCCGTAGCTGGATTTCGACGTTGATCCGAAAGCTGCGACTAGGATTGCCCGTCCGGTGGCGCGCGCGCCGCAATTAGCTAAAAGCGGTCGTCTGCACGCCGGTGGTGGAGATCAACAACAATATGTATATATATATGTGTATATATATATATATATATATATATATATATATTTATTATTGTGTATAGATATATGTAATATTATATGTATGTGTATAGAATATAGATATATGTATATATATGTATATATATATATGAATATATATATATTATATATATGTATATGTATATGATATATATATATTGTTGTGGGCCAGGGGTCGGTGGCGAGAACGACCGCTAGGTGGGGAAGTTTACGCCGCCTCTCACCGGTCTCCCCGGAATTATAGGCCATCGCTCCGGATAACTCCGAAGCCGGCGGGTCGATGAATCGACCGTGAAACGCCAATATCTCGATCACGTGGCGTATGGTTAATTGTCCAGATCCAATATACCTAAGTAACCATGCAGTCTTGGCTACCGGGGATCACGCCCTTGGAACGTCTGGCCAAACCGGATCACTCTACCAGCTACGGCTCGGATGCAGTCGAGCGGTCCTGCCCAGGACGTTCCGGCTACGATGTTCCGATTACCAGGGATGAAACCCCATCTAAACTCAGATACGAACCATGCTGGACCAATACAAGAAGGGACAGAAACACAGAGAAATGAGGCAGCATGGCTCAACTGCAGGTATATCCCATACTGCCGAATCGAACTATGGACCCCCGGGTCGCTGAGGGCTGTCTCCGAGCCTACCTATCGTACGAACGGGGGATGACCCTGGCAGTGTCCCTTCGATGCCACGTGGATTTTGGTGCTCGGGTCGTTTTCGTGGCTGCCGTGCCATTACAAACTAACTCGGTCTGGACCCATGGCTACATGGCCGACTACTCCGGTGCCAGGGGACCTCTAGTTTCAGTGCTGCACATTTCCACGCCAGCTCCTCAGCAGTCAATAGCTCATCTGCACCCTTCAAAAGGTTTCGTGCTTTCACACCAAAACAAAACGACATCTGTTTGGTTAATTTAACTAACCTGGCGAACTAACGTTACACTAACCCTGGTTCCCTTGGTGGATTCATCCT
>CM068959.1:22358254-22370652 GCA_035128595.1 Eptatretus atami | reverse complement strand
CCCCCAATCATTCATTTGCACCATGCATTCCACATTCACTCCACTCACACTCAGGGCCGCTGACCCACATCCATTCATTATGTTTCTTTCACTTCGTTATATTTTTATTTCACCAATTCACTTCAACACTGACACTCTGATAGCTACGTTCCCCTAACTAGCTTGTGCCCCTCGTCATCCCTTACACGAGTGCACGTTCCATTTAATTATATGTGGCTAATCTACATCCCCACTACGCGGTCCATGTATGTCCATGTCCCCAATACATTTCTAATTCTAAACTAAATTCCCACTAACTGGTCCCACCGGGCCCCATGGAGAACTGCTCAGGCCCCATGAAGCCGGTCTAACTCACGCTAAACCCATCCCAATAACTAGTGCTCCTTTGCCCAAGCACGAGGATGTTCGCTACATCCTGGCGGGGCATCGTGTACTCGGAGCAAGGCCCTCCGAACCTTGCTTCGCCAGGGCGGCGGTTTACGACTCGCTCATCCCCTCCATATGGGCGATAATTGAAAGCATATCGTCGCCCCGTCGATCGCATCAACAGCTCGCCTTCGCGGTATTCCCCATGCGAGCCACGCGTTACTCACGTGGCCTTCATGCCGCGCGGTCCCCGCCGATGATGTCACTCGCACACGAACCCTGCGAAGCTTGCCGTGACGTCCACGGGACTTGCTCCGTGCGTTACATCGGCCTCCGTGCACATGGTCACATGGGGCCACGTGCTTTCCAAATTTGAACAACCCAATTTGCCCCCATTTTAGCCGTCGACGCTGGTATCTTGTACCAGGCGCCAAGCATTTTAAGGCCGACTCCCGATCACGCAAACGTGCGCACTTGGGCCATTCGCAAAACACGGAACGGACCTCGCATGCAGCATCCTGCGGAGCCAGCGCGGTTTCCGAAATAGTTCCGTGTGGCCCATTAGGCTCGCCGTTCCCGTCCGTTACACAACCCACGTCTCCCGTCTGGATCGGTCCGCGTCCCATCTTCTCATGTGCACTCACACATTCCATGTCATTGGTGTCACTCGCACGTTCTAACACACACTATGGGACATTCACATCGGATGCTTGGGTTAGCCCAAAAGATCCCGGGGTTTATATACCCCCCAAGCTCGGCATGTGCTCATTCGCACCATGCACCCGCTCGACCTCGTACGGCCTTACCGGACTCACCTCGTCACGGCCTGCCTCGAGGGAGCATACCGTCTCCCCTCGTTCCTGTGGGAGGTTAATCTGACCCTCACATTGGGTCTCGAGACATTCCACCCACTCAACCTCAATTTCCCTCACCAGTTATATGTGTGTGTGTTCCTCTTTAATTTTATGTAATTCGTCTTTCTCTTCTAATTCTTGCGTTTCTGTTATTATTTCTAACTCCTGCATCTCCCTTATAGTGGGGCAACTTAGCATAACAATTGTGCATTTTGTGAGGAAAGCACCAAATTTGGCACACACACTAGTAGCCTATCATATTATGAACAGATTTGGATATTGGGGCCATCTCAAATTCAGCCGCTGATGGCTGTGGCAGCCATTTTCACTGCCATCAAAAATTTTGAGATGGCCCAATATCCAAATCTGTTCATAATATGATAGGCTACAAGTGTGCAAATTTGGTGCTTTCCTCACAAAATGTCCAATTGTTATGCTATATTTAGCTAAGTGGCCCACTATTATTATCTCCATCATCCCCTGTTCGAGTTTACCGTTTTCTCCTTTACCGTCGTTATTGTTTCTGTCACTTCCTCCTTACCGTCTCCATCGCAGTCGCGAAACCTTTTCCACTCCCCCTTGACTCTGCGTTCCTCCACGTGCAGGCGCCATTTTCCAATCCATGGCTGCATTTACCCTCAACTTTTCCAGCTCCGCCTTCATTTCCTCCTGGCCCACCTTCATTTGGGTTTGCAAGTGTATCCCGCAATGCTCTGTATACCTCTCAGTGTTTGCATATTTCCATTCATTTCGTTTTTCATGTTTTGCGCATTCGCATCCATTTTGCTTCCATTCTTTGCGCATTCGCATTCATTAGCTCGCCTGTTCGAGGAACAGAGAGCTATAGCGATACCCTGGCGTGAGCATAGAGCGTCAGCGTGAGCGTGAAAATGTTAAAGTTTTTGGTGCAAGTTATTTCTTTCTAATGTTTTTATCTACCACAATATTTTTTACTGATTACAATCTACAAATACATATATTGTTTAAAATTATTTGGATCAGACTTCACTGCAATGCTTTATAAAAAATATTATTAGACTAGTCTTTTAAAAACGATAAATGTATAAACAGGCGAGCATTGTGTGGCTTTGACACCAACTCTCTGGTTTGTGTTAACATCTCCATCAATGGCTCAAGTCAAATGGGCTTTGGCGGAGTTTTCATGCACCACCGCTGCCAGCCCCCCAATGCAACCTCTGGGTTTAATTGCAGGGGAGGGTATTCCTGCAAGGTGTCAACACCTAAGCCTGGATTATTTTAACATGTATAGACCCACATGCACCAGCCTGTCTTGGTCGGCCATGTCCATGCTAGAATAAAATTAAATTTTACTGCTCTTAATTTGGAGGGAAGGGGGAGGTTGTCAAGCCACACCCCTGGTCCGAGCCCCTAATTTCTTCCCTGGAGGCGGAGGGGTTCGTACCCCTCTCCTGACAACCAATTTGTTGTGGGCCGGGGGTCGGGGCGAGAACGACACTAGGTAGGGAAGTTTATGCGTCTCCCACCAGTCTCCACGCGGAATTATAGGCCGTCGCTCCGGATAACTCGCGAAGATGGCGTCGATGAATCGACCCGTCGTAAACACCAATATTCGACGACGTGTTCCAGATTTGTAACAATATATAATATATATTATAATATATATATATATATATATATATATATATATTATATATATTATATCAGTGGGAGAAACAAGTATTTGATACCTTGCCGATTTTGCAGGTTTCCCACTTACTCAAGGCACGTAGAAGGTCTGTTAATTTTATGATAGGTACACTTCAACTGTGAAAGACGGAATCTAAAAACAAAAATCCTGAAAATCACATTGATGATTTTTAAATAATTATATTTGCATTTTACATTTGCATGAATAAGTATTTGATTTACTCAGAAAAACAGAACTTACATATTTGTACAGAAACCTTGTTTGCACATTACAGAGATCAAGACGTTTCCTGTAGTTCTTAACCAGGTTTGCACAGACTGCAGCAGGGCATTTGGCCACTCTCCTACAGATCTTCCTCCAGTCCTTCAGGTTTCGGGGCTTTGTGCTGGGCACACAGACTTTTAGCTCCCTCCAAGATTTTCTATTGGGTTCAGGTCTGGAGACTTGGCTTAGGCCACTCCAGACTTGAGTGCTTCTTACGGAGCCACTACTCTAGTTGCCCTGGCTGTGTGTTTCGGGTCGTTGTCATGCTGGAAGACCCACCACGACCGCCATCTTCAATGCTTTGTTGAGGAAGGAGGTTGTTGGCCAGATCTCCGCCGATAACATGGCCCACATCACATTCTCCCCTCAAATACGGTTGGCAGTCGTCCTTCCCTTTGCAGAAGCATCCGCAAGAATGATTTTCCACCTACCAGGCTTCACGTTGGGATGGTGTTCTTAGCGGTGTACTCATCCTTCTTCTTCCTCCACAACGGCGAGTTGGAGTTTAAACAAAAAGTCTATATTTGGTCTCATCAGACACATCGACCTTCTCCCCATTCCTCCTCTGGATAATCAGATGGTCATTTGGGCAAATTTTAACTTCAGACGGGCCTGGCATGCGTGGCTTGAGCAGAGGGACCTTGCGTGTGCTGCAGGATTTTAATCATTACGGCGTAGTGTGTTACTTATGGTTTTCTTCGATACTGGGTCCAGCTCTCTTCAGGTCATTGGACCAGGTCCTGCCGTGTAGTTCTGGGCTGTCTCTCTCACTTTTTCATGACTATGAGGCCTCGCACGAGTGAGATCTTGCATGAGCCCGCAGACCGAGGGAGATTTGACTGTTATCTTTGAACTTCTTCCAATTTTCCAATAATTGCGTCAACAGTTGTTGCCTTCCTGCACACAAGCTGCTGCTAATCGTCCTGTAGCCACATCCCATTGTGCAAGTCTACAATTTGTCCCTGATTTCTCTTAGAAGCTCTGCTGGTCTGCCCATTGTGGAGAGGTTGGAGTCTGATTGATTGAGTGTGGACAGTGTCTTTTATGCAGATAACAGAGTTCAACAGGTGCAGTTAATACACTGTAATGAGTGGAGAATGGGAGCTTCTACAAACAAACTACAGGTCTGTGAGAGCCACGAAATTCCTTACTGGTTGGAGGTGATCCAAATACTTATTTCTGCAATAAAATGCAAAATTAATTATTTAAAAATGATAACGAATGTGAATTTTCAGGATTTTGTGTTTTAGATCCGTTTTCACAAGTTGAAGTGTAACCTTAGATCAAAAATTACAGACTCTACGTGCTTTTGTAGTGGAAACTGCAAAAATCGCAGTGGTATCAATACTTGTTCTCCCCACTGTATATATCATATATATATATATATATATATATAATATATATATATATATATCAATGATTTGGAAGATTTTTATGGTTGTTAAATTTTATCTTTTTTCCTAAATGGGTAAAAATCATTCATTTATATATTTGGAAAAAGCTTATTTAATTTATTATTGGCTTTTTAGAAACTATATTTTATCCTAAGTTCAGGTTTAATTTCAAGATAAGTCATTGTTTTATTTATCAATATCTTGTGTTGATATTTCCCTGAAAATGGCAATCGTGAATAATTATAACAACAACTTTGAACATTTCTCTCATACGTTCAGTTTTCTTCATTGGTAAGGAAAGGTGTGTTATCACCCTCATACTTTACATTCATTTCTCTAATCGATCTTGTGTAAGTAATTCATTTTGTGTAAATCAAAGAATTATATTCCTTTTTATATTTTTATTATCATTAATTAGAAATACATCACAGAATATACATTGTTTATAGGCTTTTTGACTTGTGTTTAATCCCACTCGATCACATGCAGGACAATTCTCAAATTTGTCATATGGAGAATCAGGGAATTCAAGGGGCTCAGAATCTAGTATACTATTCATATTTATAAAGTAAAACTTCACTTCAAATAAAATTCATCTTCAGTACTTTCATCGTACTTTCACAATCATCCATAAAACTATTTCATAACTATCGTTTGAACACAAACTCTCGGTATCATAACTATCGTTTGACCAAACTCTGTATCATAATATCGTTTGAACACAAAACTCTCGGTATCAATACTGTCATCACTCTCATAATCTTCAAAATCTTCAGTTGAATAATGACTCGTATTTATTCGTAGAAAAACATTACCACTAATATCTATATACTTTTTTTCATTAACAGATTCAACTACTACATTTTTTATATTAAAGGTAATTTTAAAATGGTCGTACACTACTATTGAACGAAATGTCATTTCTCCTGATATATTAACATCCTTTATTCATCAGGATTTACATCTTTAGGGTTGTTGAAAAAAATACAAATTTCTTCTTGCATATTACAGATGGTCATATCTTTTCTTTCTAAAGCTTCATCATAAGGTTTTTCTTTTTTGATACTTTTTCTTGTTTCCATTGCTTTTCTAGTTTTGAATATATTGCCAGAAGAGAGGAGAAACTTTTGTTAGAGCTACTTTAATTGATGTTCTTCCAGATAATATACTGAAAGCCCTCCACTGAAGGAAAGTGAATAACTCATATTATTCACCATAGTTGTTTTTAATCCAATAGTTGTTATATTTATCTTTATTTAATTTTACATCCTCGACATATTTCTCAGTATCTTTTACAATGAAGAGATTGATTGAAACTTGTCTTTTGTGTCTTGATACATTGTATTTATTAAGTAGAAAAAGTTGGAGATAATGGCTTTTAAGCAAGATTCACCTATAAATTAAACGAAATTTCATCAAGAAAATTTATTTTAAGCAAGTTTATTATATAATATGGGTGAATACAATGTACTGCGATGTTTGTAATCATGATATAAATGTTATAAAAAACATCTTCAAACAACAAACACACATTCAATCTTTTCAGACAAATATCTCACTTGACCAAGAAACAAAACTTGTGATAGATGTGACAATGATATTCTTAAAATATTTTTTATAATAAACACCTTCATCACACAAACACAAGAACAATGAAGAAAGGAAGGTCCACTAAATTCCTTCTGAAACAATGATGGGGCATTTAAAGACATATAAAAATAAGATTGTTTCGCTTTCAAGACCCTGGACCATCTTCAATCATGGAAGCTGTTGATGTGGTTAAACACAGTATTGAAACTATAATTAAAACTCATTAAGTGAAATGAAAACTTAAAGTTATATTTTCGAGTAAAATTGAATATGGTAAGACAAGGCGATGAAACTACTCCTATATGAGGACAACCCTCACTTATCTCATAATTTCAAGATTTTGTAGATGTGATGTTTACGATGAACTCCAGAGACAAGAACAAGATGTTTATAATACTGTAGTAGGTAGTGGATTTACTTTTACAAAAATAATCTTTTTAAATATACACATCTTAAAATCAGATCCTCTTCAAGCTTCTTCTTATATTGATTTACAAAAGAGATAAAACTTAAGAAAGCAGTTATATTAATATTCAAAACAAGATAATACATGTTTTTATGGTCTGTTCTTGCTCACCTACATCTTCCACAATGGAATCCTGAAAGGGTTGAACATATAAGAAATACGAGAATACATTAAATGTTAAAGATTTAAAGTTTCCAATGTCATTGAGAGATATTCCTAAATTTGAGAAAATGAATACGTTATCTGTTATGTATATAGATTAATGGAACAAACAAAGTTCAGATATTGAAAATTTAAACAACTATAAAAATGATGAAACACAGATTGACCTTCTCTACTTTACTTCAAAGGAAATCACATTACATTCATCAAAATTTATCAAGATTAAACCAAATCACAACATAAAGAAGAAAATGTAAAACATATCCTTGTAAGAGATGTCTCAACTGCTTTCATACAAAAGAACGATTAAATCAACATTCAAAATATTGTAGTAATCAGAACAAACCATAATCAATTTACCAAAAGTAGGTTCAAACATATCATTCAATGATTTTCAAACATAACTAAAAACATCTGTTTGTGATATATGCTGATTTTGAAAGTATCCTTGAAAAGATAGATACTGTTTCTCCAAATCCAAATAAATCATACACAAATAAATATCAAAAACATACTCCTTATGTTTCTGTTATTATATCAATCATGGTTGGTGATGATACAAGTTGAACTTTATAGAGGAGAGATGCCTCAGAGGAGTTTGTAAGACGATTGGAAAAAGACTGTATAAGACGAAGAGAAATAATGGTTAAAACCTATAAACCAATGTCATAACAAAGGGAGAGAAAAGAGAATTTAGAAAGAACAGTATCTCGTCATATTTGTGAGGAGAAATTGAGGAGAGGTCAAGGTAGGGATCATTGTCATCTTACTGGAAAATATAGAGGTCCAGCTCATTCCGTTGTAATCTTAATTACATGCCCCGAACTTTATTCCTGTCTTTCTTCAACAACAACGCTCACTATGACACACATTATTTATAAATGCATTTCAAAGACATCTGGAGATATTTCTGCCATCCCTAACCACAGCTCAAAAATACATGTCATTCACAAAACAATTCATACATCCCATAACCATATCAGATTTCTTGACACATCAGTTTATGGCATCGAGTCATATCTAACTTAGCATCAAATATTAAAAACTTACCGAATCTTAAATCACATTTCTCAAATCAAGAAGAGATTGATCTCTTATCAAAAAGGGAATATATCCATATGTATATGGTTTCATTTGAGAAGTTTAAAAAAGAAACAACTTTCCTTCAAGGGAAAGTTTCTATGGCAAGTTGAAAAAAAACTAATATTTCCGATAGAGATTATACACAAGCTAAAAAGGTTTGAGAAGTTTATATTAGAAAGAATCTTGGAGAATATCATGATTGTATCTTAAAACTGATGTATTGTTATTGGCTGATGTTGTTTGAAACTTTGAGACAGTCTGTCATATAAAAATTTTGGATTAGACCCCTTCACTATTACACAGCGCCGGGTTTGGTTTGGAGTGCTATGTTAAAAATGACAAAACAGAATTTGGAAATTAATCAGTGTATATATATTATATATATAATATTATATATATATAGTTATATATATATATATATATATATATTATTGCTTTTAATGATAGAGAAGGCTAAAGAGGAGGAATATCAGTATGTTCAAGAGATATGCTAAACAAATAACAAACTATCTTCGCTGATTAATAATAAGAACGAGGACAACTATCTTACTCTGATGTATTATGATGCTAACATTTGGATGGGTGGGCTATGTCTCAATCTTTACGCTTATGGAAACTTAAATGGGTTACAAGAAAAACATTATAAAAAGTTTTACAAGACATTGTTGTCTCCTCTCAAAAAGAATTGGATGAAGCTAAGTTGGGATATATTTTGGAAGGTTGATTTATAAATATCCAGAAGAATTCATCAGCAAACGATAATACCTCCTAATGCCCCTGATAAGAAGTCCAAGAAAAGATGGTTAAGGGATTACCAACAGTCATTTAATATAAAAGGTAAATCTCCAGAAAAACTACTTACTACATTGAATGATAAAGAAAGTTATGTTTTGCATCAAAGGAACTGAGACAATATTTATTGCTGGGTTGAGAGGAGGAAAATTTCATCGGATTTTGAAATTTAACAAGTCATCTGATTTAAAGAAGTTATTGATTTTAATAGCAAAAAGGAGAACAGAAGCAAAACAGATTTGAGAAAGCTTTACATAATTAATGAATAATGCTGTATTTGGAAGACTGGAAAATGTTAGGAATCGACAAAACATAAGTACTTTCTAGCATCTTGGAAACAGGCTTCAAAGTTAATTAATAGACCAAGTTTTGACGAGCGGAGGTGTTTCAGAGTATACTTTTTGGTGCTATTCATTTGAAAAAAGAGGTATATGAATGTGATAAACCTATTCTAATAGGAATCAATTCTGACTGTACAAAGTCGTTAATGTATGACTATTACTATGTAATTTTAAAATCAGAGTATAAGGATCAATGTGTCATTGTTATATATGGATACAGATACGTTTTATATTAGAAATTAAGACTCATGATGTATATGAGGATATGAATTGATAATATGATATATATGATACACAGTAAATTATAGAGTCTGGTGATGTGATGTGTTGTTTTCAATCAATAATATACAAGGTTATTGGTATGTTTAAGATGAATTGGGGTGGGAAGGTCATGAGTGAATTTATAGGATTGAGATAAAGGTCTTATGCTCTCTTATGTATATTGATAATAATACATTGAAAGGTGTGATAAGAAGCTAATGGAATAAAGAAATATATCAAGGAAAACAAAACTTAAAGCATCATTACAAGTGTTTAACCTTAAAGAGGAAGAGTACAGAAAAATGAATACAAAGAAGTTATAAACATCAATTATATACAGAAGTAAACAAGAAAGCATTAGTAGCTTTTGATGATAAATATATATTTTTGAGAAATGGAAATCAATCATCTCCCTTATTGGTTATAAGTATAAAGTGTTAAGATATTGGGTTTGGGAATTTTAATAGGCTCTACCATGTCTTTTTATTTGATTTATAAAGATAGACCAAGCAATAACACAACAAGAGTGGATGATGTAAATCAGCCTTGGTATTAATGGAAACATAAAGAATGTGAGAAATATCAAATACGTCTATTGAAGAAATCCTGGGTTAAAAGTAGTAAAAACAAATAAGCGAATAATTATTATACTAATAAGTTGGGGATGTAAGAAAAAAATATCGCTTGAATGGACTGAAACATTGAATGGTACATTGAACAATGGAAAAACAATTTAGTACAATCTCAAAATGATAGATGGCTCAGGAGGTGGTCAAATAAGAGCATTAAGAAGAAGTTTATCATTTCATTTCTGCTCAACAAAGCATCTATATTTATTTTTTTTACAAAAAAAGTTTTCCAAGTTATTCTTTGTGAATATACTAACAATGGATAATGAATTGTGTAAGAAAATTAAGTTATGTCGCCTAAATAGAAATGGGCAAATATTAGTTGGTTCGCCTTTGAGTGGAATGAAATATGAAAGGGCAAGAGAGTGTCTTTAATCAGTACGTCTCAATCCTTTCATAGTCTGCAATTTTTCATTTCTTTGTATGGTATGGGAAAGGGGATAGGTGGTGAGTAAAATCAGTTCTCTATTTTGGGCTTTGGGGCCTTGTAGTAGAAAGTTTTCCCGCTTTCCCCCCATTTATTTGAAATGTGAGTTCCAGAAACCCATTTGTTCATATCTCACGTGGGTGCGCCATTGGCTTCTCCATTCATGACGGCTGCCTTGCTGAAGAGAATCTATGAGGAGGATCAGCGTCAGAAAATGAGCACATGCCGAACAGGCCAGCAGTCTGACGGTCATGGACTATGCTTAGGTATACAATCTCATTGAGTCTCGCTCAGCAACTGCTCGTTGGCAGCAAAGTCCGACCAGCGTATCTCAACGGTTCTCTCTCCGAAGAGTACATGCAGCAAAGGAATTAAGTCTCCAGCTGCAGATTTGGTCAGATGTCCAAGTCCACATCCATAGTGCAAGCTGTGAAGCAGCCAAGGACGCTGAAGACTCGCGATGTTTGTCTCCAACACAGCGACGGCAGTCGCCACCCCATGATTCCATGTGAATCCATGACTCCCCAGAGACGCCGACCGCAGACGTTGTTGCCTCTGGCTCACAGCCAGCAGAGACATGATATCACTGCAAAGTAAGTGAATCTCTCTGTGACTCTCAACATCGTCACCACAAACAGGTCAGAAGGATTGCAGCATCATATGTCATTGAAATCCTTGCGATCTAGTTTTTTGCATCCCTGGAGGTACAACTCTATATCGCAGGGCTCTCCGACCTCTCATTCAGCCACCTTAGGAACCGCAAAACGATATCCAGAGTCTCCGCAAAGATGCTGCAACATGCTGGAAATCAAGGTCAGAGATCTTGACATTCCCAACATGCACCGCAGCTGATCTTCCGACATCCTCCAGATCCAGTTCTTACAAGTGCTGATAAGTGTGGGGGGCCATTACACACACAGCTGACAAACTCCAGTAGTACATATCTGGAAGAAGTCTCAGAGATGGTATCCACCCATCATCTCACAGCACTCTGCATTTCAAGTGAGTTGGTCTTGAAGGCACTTCACAACTCTTCAGGATTCGCCAAAAGGACTCAGACCCCAAATACCTACTCAGCTTTTCAAAATTCTCAGCTGCCCTTCTATCCTTGAGCTTGTCAACATCCAGCCTAGGACTGGGATGATACCACTCTCCGCATGATTTAGCTGGCACTTAGAGTTGCTACAACAAGCCTGTGGTCGTACTAAGGAACTTGAGTTACGCGCTGCAGTTCTGGGATCATCCTCGCAGTGACCATCATCGAGCACATGGTCATCTCCTTTGCCACACATCCGCGTCGGAAAACCAAGTCCAGAAATGACCCTGTGAGCGCTGAAACCATGAACCGAGCTACATAATCCATGATTTCTTGCAAAGTCAAGGAACTTAAGTGCTATTCTAGTTGCAAGTTCCAGACCTATGGGGTCCAACGCCATGTCTCATAACCATCCTATCCAGTTTCAATCGATGCATATTAAATTCCCCAATACTAAAAGAGTATCTCGCCTGGGACCTTATCAAACACGCGACTCGAGCGTGATCATGAATGCGTTTATTCAGGGTGAGATCACTCGCCTTCAGGTGCGTAGCGTATACAGAGACGAGGAATGAACGCAAAGAAAGAAAATATATATAAGGAGGTTATGAATCTTCGTCTCATATATGCCTCGTTGACCGGTGTTACTCAATTGTCATTGGAGTAGCTTATTGCAACAGCTACAAGCAACTCCTTGGGCATGGTACATCAGAGGACCAGACAATGGTGTTGGAAACACCCGCGCATGATTCGCACTATCAGTTTGATCTCAGAAGAGTGCTGCAATAACCGATGTTCAAATGCTTGAGTCAGATGTTAACAGAGACTGGTGATCATCCTCTCTAGGGATAGGATTTCAGGCACTCAACCGGATTGGACGCGCCTCAGGTTAACCCAAGAGAAAACCGTCACTGGTGAACACTCAGAAAAGCCACACTCAATACAAACAGACTGCAATCTGACCTGGAAGTGACCATGGTTTTCTCTCTCCTATAAAGAGTGGGGGGTCCCGAAGGCTTTGCCCAATCCCGTTATTCCTCGGTGAGGCTGCCCTGCAGAGGGCT
>CM068959.1:22320005-22355451 GCA_035128595.1 Eptatretus atami | reverse complement strand
CTGTGAGCGCTGAAACCATGAACCAGCTACCATAATCCATGACTTCTTGCAAAGTCAAGGAACTTAGTGCTATTCTAGTTCACAGTTCCAGACCTATGGGGTCCAACCCATGTCTCATAACCATCCCTATCAGTTTCAATCGATGCAATTAAATTCCCCAATACTAAAAGAGTATCTCGCCTGGGACACTTATCAACCACAGACTCGAGCGTGACATCGAATGCGTTATTCACGGTGAATACTCGCCTCAGTCGTAGCGTTATCAGAGACGAGGGAAATTGACACCCAAGGAGTTATGAATCCTTAGTCTCATAATATGCTCGTTGACGTGTTACCTCAATTATCATTGGAGTCAGCTTATTGGACACAGCTACAGCAACTCCTTTGGCATGGTAACCATCAGAGCGACCAGACTAATGGTAGGTGGAACCACCCGCCATGATCTCGCCACTATCCAGTCTCTGAATCTCAGAGAGTGCTGCAATACTGTGTTCAAATGCTTGAGCTCAGATGTTAACAGAAGACTGGTGATCATCCTCTCTGAGGGATAGGACATTTCAGGCACCCAACCGATGGGACCGCCTCAGTTAACCCAAGGAGACGTCATCTGGTGGACAACACCTCAGCACCACTCCAATACACACCGACTGCAATCTGACCCTGGAAGGTGACCCCATGGTTTTCTCCCTATCATCAAAGAGTGGGGTCCCGAAGGCTTTGCCCCAATCCCGTTATCTGGTGAGCTGCCCTGCAGAGGGCAGCTGCAACAAGAAGTACTCCTTCAGAATGGGTTTTCAATTTTCTTAGCACCCTCCAATACACACGATGCAATCTGACCCTGGAGGTGACCCATGGTTTTCTCCCTATCATCAAAGAGTGGGGTCCCGAAGGCTTTGCCCCAATCCCGTTATCTGGTGAGCTGCCCTGCAGAGGCAGCTGCAACAGAAGAATACTCCTTCAGAATGGGTTTTCAATTTTCTTTGCATTTTCTTATGCTTTGCAGAATGAAGGGTTTTACAGTGGCGCAGTGCAAATCCTGCACCAACCCCTAAAAAAAAGTAACCCAACTGCAGGAGGACATCCGCAGACACAGTTGGGCACTAATATGATAGCCATTGGCTCACAAGGAGCTCCTCCACCGTTTGACAGGTTTTGTTTTTAATCCTGCTAGGTGTCCATATCCATACATCCTGCTCACCAGGAAACCTGTTGGGGGAGATGGTTTTATCATTGACAACCGCACCATGAAACAGGTTAGTACAGGTTTATATAGCACCTGCAGCAAGTCACAGATCTAATCTGGTTCCAAGGTGAAGGCTACATTTTAAACTTTTGTCAGATATAACTTAGACAATGGAACACACGTTTATATATCTATTGTACAGTTTGTACAATTAAGTGATTAGCAGGTATATTAAACACAACTAAGTGATTAGCAATCGTTGATCAGTCACACTCTGAATGTCAAACAATGTCCAAATTGGACAAATGAACACTTTTTTCCTTTTTTTTTAACAGTTGGAATTGCTGCTAAGGTCAATTCCGAAGTTTAAACTTTGAAATTTGGCTCAGGTTAAGAAATTCTGGAGGTTATCGCATGTGCGGAAATAAAATAAATCTGCGAACACGAGTGTGTCCAAGCATTTATAAGCATTGTGATGTATCCAGCAATTTGTCGGTATGATGATGAGGCATTCGATGATATGAGTGAAGAAAGTGAAAAGAAAAAAAACCTTTATCATTAAGAAACCATTATAGCTTGTTCCAAGTCAAGGTACTGACACGCTGACACAGACACACACACACACCCACACATTGCCTTTTATTAGTATAGATGTCCTTTCTTCCATCTATCCATCATTAATATAGACGAAGAACCTTTCTAACTTTTTAAGTGGTGCAGCCACTTCACTGCAAAGCTTTACATGGGTGTGATTTTTTTTCGGGGGGGATGTGTGACAAAATAATAGATGATAAAAAAGAGGCGGGTTCAAAAAAGGAAGTTGGTAGGGATGATCAACTGGTATTTTTGTTATTTGGCCTTATTGTCATTTTCATTTCCCGATGGAACACCACCACCACCACCACCACCACCAACAACAACATCAACAACATCAACAGCCCAAGCGGAATGATGTAGTTCCTCAAAAAGGGTGAAAATTCAAAGCAGTATTCAGGTTTTTTTGTCAAAAAAGACAGAATTAAAGGGCCATGATGTGGATGCAGAAAAAAAGGTAAGAAATAGTTAAACTGTTACAATTTGATTTTGGAACTCCACTAACTGGTAGAGCCTTCTCAGTGTGTTGGAATGTTGTAATGATGATTACCAGTGCAGTGGTGTTGTTGGAAATATTATCTTTTGTTGGTTTGGTCCTTTATGTATTGTGATTGTGAATTATCCATTGAAAAAAGGAGATCAGACTGTGTTGCAATGTAATTTAACCATTGCTTAGTATACAAGAGATCCCTTGTTATTATCTCATCCTGTGAACGTTTAATCATGTA
The DNA here is from genome assembly GCA_035128595.1 of Eptatretus atami. NCBI lineage: Eukaryota > Metazoa > Chordata > Myxini > Myxiniformes > Myxinidae > Eptatretus > Eptatretus atami. The sequence goes on along the minus strand of CM068959.1, from coordinate 22,352,946 downwards.
TTTGTAATCAAAACGATTCATACTTCTTTTCAAGTGTTATAGAGCATTCTTTGTCTATATTTAGAATAGTCGTTAGAATTTATGACAAAAACAAACACCCACATAAAATGTTCCCCTCGCTCTGCTCGGCAAAATTCTATTTTTCTATTTTTCAATAAAATTTTCCAACCCACCCCCCCCCCAACCTAAAATCCTGTATCTGCCTCTGAAATATTATATATATATATATATATATATATATATATATAATATATATATATATATATATATACAGGGTGTCCCAAAAAAATACAACTTTCATCTGCAAAAAGGATGTCATAACATATATTTTAAAAAAGATATATGGCTGGATAGAAAGCTGAAAGGTTGAAGTTTATTGTACCAATGTCGAAATTGCCAGCAAAATTTAAATTTTGGTATAGAATCGTCGTTTTCTTTAGACCACATGTTGACGTAGGCTCCACGTTGTCCGATCACTGCCTGCAAACGCGTTGTCATGTTCTCCATCACTTTGGGAAACGTTTCTGAGGAATGTTCTGGATTTCTCGGTGGATGTTTTCTTCAGCTGATCAAGAGTCTGAGGCTAGGGTTTCCATAGATCCTGTCCTTGAGCAAGACGTCTCCTGTCCCAGCCCACAAGAAGAAGTCTGGAGGAGTAAGGTCAGGGAATACGGTGGCCACTCAACGCTTCGTAGAGGGAGATAAAGCGGCCCTCAAAATGTTGGTTGAGAAAACGCCTTGTTTCCCTGGCTGTATGGGGCGTGCCCCTTCCTGCTGGACCACTGGGTTCTCATCTGGATCAGGTTGTTTCTCCTACGGGCCTGAGTACGTAGCTCAGGCAGATAGAATTCCTGAATCATTTCGCGATAGTTCCTCTGGTTTTCCGTGCAAGTGCGTCCCTGGTCATCTTCAAGAAGTATGACCAATTATCCCATACCAACCAACCGCCACCCACATGGTGACTTTGAGAACAGATTGAGGAACCAGTTCAGTTGATGCATTACCACGATTTTCAGTTCCCCAGTACCGAAAGTTTTGCTTGTTTACCTCCCGGACAAGTGAGCATGGCATTCGTCCGTCATGTGAAGTTTTTTGAGGAAGTCTGCATCTTCCTCCAACTTTCCTGAAAAACAATTTGCAAAGTCTAGTCGTTTGCATTTCTGTTGATCAGTAAGCACCGTTTCCGTTGAATTTTGTATGGAAAGGCATGAATGTCTTGGCGAAGGATCCTCTGAACGGTGCTCTTATGAATGTTTGTCTCGGCAGAAAGTCGTCGAATCGATATTTTGGACTCTGAACGACCGCCTGTCTCACCATTTCCACATTTTCTTCACTACGACCTGTCCTCTTCTGACCACTGTGACCCTTGTGAAGGTCACAGATGGTTCCCACATGGTAAACTTTGCGATGGTGCACATTATTGTCCGAAAGTTTGGTGCATGGCGCAAGTGGATACCGAAATGTCTCGAGTAAAGACGTTGCACCTTATGACACTTTTCATCTGTGCCAAAGTTCAACAATTTTCGTCCGTTGTTGTATGGTCAGTCTTGGCATTTTTCTGGCGCTGCTTGGTATCAAAATAAACTTCAGGGTCTCTGCAACAAGAAATGAAGCATTAGTGACAAAATTACTGCCTTTTTAGGATCAAACGAAGCATTTTAAAAGTTGTATATTTTTTTGGGACACCTATATATATATATATATATATATATATATATATAATATATATATATATATTGTTGCGAATTCACGCCCGCCGGCGTGCGAACGGCCACGTGACTCGAATCGCGGCACGTCTCGCCCACCGGACGGACAATTCAGTCGTGACCCTCTCGGACTAACGCGGGAGCCAGTCACGGTGGCCTTTCGGCCTCACCACGATCGTGCCAATCGGCCAACCGCGTGGGATAGGGTTGTTCGCCAAACTCGACCTACCTAAGTACCCACGCGGATGGTAAACCGGGCGATCGCACCTCGCCGCAGGTCGACTCGGACACGAACCACTTAAGCCGTCGTTCCGTGCTATCGGGATAACCGAGCGTGTTATCGTCGGCCTCGACGGTTCCAATCAATTATCGGCGTATCACGCCCACTCGAACCCTTTACGTGAAGCAAGATGGAGACCCAACAAAGGAAAGGACGCAAGCGAAACGGGAACAATTCAACATGCAAGCACTTTATTTACACAGACACAGGCACAAGCACACGTATAGTCACAGAATGCACATATATCAAATAAACCAAAGCAACGACGACGCAGAGTTACTACCGAATAACGCGAACACTCGGCAACACTTAACAGTTCACTTCACAGACGGCGCCAACAGCAAGTTCCACACAAAATAAATCCCGAAAAGAACAAAGACTTCCCTTGTCGGCCGTCGAGCCCTTCTCCCACGACCTCAATCCAGCTCCGTCTCCTTCGCCGTCCTTACTGCCGACTCGACGACTCCTCACAGCTCCCTCCACCAGCTCCACGAACAAGGGGGAAAAGGACCGAGAGCTTTTTGCAGATCAGAACATCAGGAAGCTCATTCTCAACGTTGAAGTCTTCATCATAGGTCAGCTTCTTATTATCGCCAGTAAAATCGCTCCCACATCAGCTTTTTGCCCCCGGCCGTTAGACGCAGTTCGTCGGCCCCACCGGCACAGGGAATCAGCGCTCGTGAACAGCCTCTCTTGAGCCTCTCCGTCGGCGTTCTTTATACCACGGAGCTCCGCCCTGTTGCTCCGCCCGTTCTTTGCTCCACCCCCTTCGAGAAAGGTCTCGAAGAGGGGCGTTCCTCCTCCCTGGCTGCGTCACACGCCGTCCACCAATCGGGCGCCAGTGGTGTTCAAAAATAAATAAAGAAAGAAAAACGACTGACTCAAAGTGTCGCAGCCCGAATGAATCACATTAATTCCCTCTAAACAACGGTTTGGGCTAACTATACATGTACTTCAGAAATACCTCACCTACGGGACCTGAATGGTGGTGCGAATTTCCACAGCCGTAACACTACCCCCTCCCCTTTTACAGACTCGTCCCGAGTGTCAAATTCTCGTGTGCCATCATGTAGTTCTCCCCTAGTACGTTTTACCTTCGGATCCCTGAGTGCGACATTCATGGTATTCGTGTCCCCAAAATAATAACCTGAGGGCTGAGTAACTAACTAAACAAACCCACTCACACGGAGACTTAAATAAAAATGCCGGCGCTAGACAGACATGCCGGGGCGCACTCATATTTACAGTACATCTTACTTACAAATTCTACACTAAACCATGGCCCAGGATCAATGGACTCTGAAAAAGAAAGCAGTTAGCAGGGAGCCAGGCTGCTCGCATGCAGTCTCTGGCTCAAGCAATGCAGGTGACGGGAACGTGGCCGGCTGCTCACACGCAGTCCTAGGCCTCCCCCTTTGAAAATGAACACAGTGAACCACAACGGTGCATGGGCTGCACAAACGCAGTCTCCGTGCCAGCTCAAGTGGCACACGCAATGAGCACAACGGATGGATGGATGGATGGATGAATGATGAAATGGATGGACGCAAACACGGTGCACGGGCCGCCACTGCAGGCCCGTGTTGTAGCTGCCAACAGGGCAGTTCTCGCAGCTTGCAAACTGTTGCTTTGATCCTGGCGCACATGGCAATGAACAAGGGGGGGAAGCAAACTAGAACGGGGGCTGGGAACATGGGCAGTGGCATGGCATGGCAAGGGAAGGCAGGCAGGCAAGGCATGACAAGGCCGCTGTAGCAAACACAGCCGGCAGATGATCCGACCGGCACAGGCTTGCAGAAAACAGCTGCAGATGAAGTTGTCGGCCTCTTGCCATGCAGTGGAGGTTGGTGGAGGGAGCGGTGGTGCTGGCCACTCAGAAGGCGGGCTCGGACCTACCTACTGTCTCCCTCCTACCTATCGCCTTTGCCTGTCACTGTCCATACCCACCCCCTTATTTGTCAAAACCCACTTTAGCCCCAACTTATTTTTTGTTTGTTTTTATTTTCATTTCCCCACTATAAATCGTCCCCTAACCCCTTTATCTCCTTGTGCTAACCTATCGTCCCCTAGCCTACTCCCAACCCCTATTCCCTTCCCGGAGGGGAATAAGGGAGGGCTAGCGTCCTGTGTCGAGGCCCAATGACCCTAGGATGGCTCCCCAGACTTCAGCGATCTTTAACCCAAAGTGGGTCCAGCGGCCCACAACGAGAGCGAGGGGATGGATGGTGCGGAGGGGTACACTTCCTAATCTACCCTATCCATTTACCTTTTAACTACCCCGGGGCTTTCAACAAGCGCCTCTCGCTTAAACTATTGGTTCTAACAACCCAGATTCCGTTGCCTGTGTTGGTGTCCTTACAATTTCGGGCCTCGCCCTCCAATTTTCCTCCCGTGCCCTCACACGGTTTCGTGGCTGGGACGCGTGGCTCCCTTGGCAGGCACGACCCTCTGCCGAATCCCCTACAATGGCACCCCGGGCACTACACTGCCTCCGAGCCTACCAGCTCCCTAAACACCGGGGAGTGCCCCCCATGGCAACTCCCCTGAAACGCACACGTGGCAGGCTGGCTTCCCGGGCCTCTTTCTGAGGGTCACCCGTGCCCACAACACTGCCCACGCGGCTAATGGCGCCCCGGGCCCCCGCATCATCGCGGCGCCACCGTGCCCACTACGCTATCCCGGCCCCCATGGGCCCTTGGCCTACCACGGCCGACTAGCCGGTGCCGGGGTACCCACTCAGCGATACTCACCTTTCGCAGCCACGCTCCCACCGTCAACAGGGTCCTGCACCCCTCCAAACAGTGTTCGAGCCTACACTCCCACCAACAACAAAACGACCTCCATTTTGTCAATTTAACTAACCCACCTAACTCACTCTACACTGACCCCGGGGTCCCTTGGGCGGGAATCACTCCTCCCCCCAATCACTCATCGCACCATGCATTCCACATTCGCTCCATTCACACAGACCCGCTGGCCTCACCCACTCACCATGTCTCCACACAACTCACAACTTTTCAACACACACCACTGAATCCTGCCATTCCTGCTCACTAAATCCCCTAACTAACTCGTGTCCCACGTCATCCCTTACACTATAGCACGTCCTTTTAACACTACGTAGCTAAGCTACGTCCCCTCTACACATCCACAGTCCGTCACTGTCCCCAAATCCTTATTTGCAGGGGGATTTCTCCCTCCCTACTGGGCTCGTGAACTCGTTGCAAGGCTCGCGAGCCTTGCGCCTCTGCGGGAGCGGCTGTTCCAGCACCGACTCCTCCGGCAAGACATATCCATGAGGGGTAAGGTCGCCCTTGTAAGGTCTCAGGCGGTCCGCTGGATGATCCGGGGAAGGGCCCGTGGTCCCATTTTAATTTTTAGGACCACGTCACTGATTTGCGCCAGGACGCCCCCGGGCCCTGCCAAGGTGAGGTGAGCTTCGGGCATCTGCCCTTCCTCCGCCGGGGGTTAAAGAACCAATCTTCGCCCCCGGGTATTTGCTCACCTGGCTCGGTGGTCGTACCTGCGCTTCATCTTTATGCCTGCCTGTTGGAGCTGGTGTCGTGCGAAGGCATGGACCTTCTCCATGCCTTCCTCCAACCGACGGGCATAGCCCTCCCCCGGGGGCCTATCAAGCCGCTCAGGCGTCGGACCGCACAATAAATCGACGGGGCTTCTCAGCTCCCGTCCATACATCAACAGCGCCGACTACACGCGGTAGAACCGTGCTGGGACGCGCGATAGGCCATCAGGAGGTACGGGAGATGTTCGTCCCAGTCCTCCTGTTTAGTGGCGTGAAGAGGGCCAACTGTTGGACCAGGGTCTGTTTGAACCTCTCCACCATGCCATCAGACTGTGGTCTCAGGGGCGTTGTCTGTCTTTCGAATTTCCAGGAGTCTGACACCTCTTTTAGTAATTCCTCTCAAAATTTCGTCCCTGGTCGTGTGCAGCTCCTGCGGAATCCCATACCGGCATGTAAATCCTTCTACGAAGGCCTTTGCCACGACCCCTGCTTCCGGTTGGGGAGGGCAAAGGCCTCCGGCCATTGGTGGAAATAGTCATAATTACGAGGATGTACTTATTACCCTGGCGAGTGGGGGCAGTGGTCCAAAATGTCCATGGCCACTCGCTCAAGGGGGCCCCAACCTGATGTAGTTGGAGTGGGGCCCTCATCCTCTGTGGCGGTCCCTTTTGCAGTACATGCGTCGCATGCTCGACACCAGTTCTGTACATCGCCCCCATGTTAACCAATAGAACCGCCGGCGGACCCGAGATTTTGTTTGGTCCTGCCCAAATGGCCGCCGGCGCGGGTACCGTGCACCTGTTTCAAACTTGGGTCTTAAACCCATCAGGGACTATCACCAGCCAAGAAGTTTGTTCGGAAGGAATCTCCACCCACTTGCGATATAAATGTTGTCCCTCATTTCTAGGGTCCTCCACTGAGCCCAGTATGCCTTTGTTCGCGCTCCGAATGGGGCGATCTCTCACTGGGCCTCCTGTTTTCCTGGACCCATTTGTACACTGGCCCTATCACGGGGTCTTCCCGCGGGCCGTGCTCCATGCCAATCCACCAAATTCCTCTCCGCGGTTAGTGGCAAAGTTGGGCCTACCACCCGGACGCCCCTGTCTGGGAGAAAACTGCAGATATTGCACGAGACATGAGGAGAGGGACCAATTGGCAACACTGGTGTCAGGAGTGGGATAACCGAGCGTGTTATCGTCGGCCTCGACGGTTCCAATTAATTATCGGGCGTATCACGCCCACTCGAACCCTTTACGTGAAGCAAGATGGAGACCCAACAAAGGAAAGGACGCAGCGAAACGGGGAACAATTAACATGCAAGCACTTTATTTACAACACACAGGCACAAGCACACATATAGTCACAGAATGCACATATATCAAATAAAACCAAAGCAACGACGACGCAGAGTTACTACCGAATAACGCGAACACTCGGCAACACTTAACAGTTCTACTTCACAGACGGCGCCAACAGCAAGTTCCACACAAATAAATCCCGAAAAGAACAAAGGACTTCCCTTGGTGCGGCCGCGAGCCCTTCTCCCACGACCTCAACTCCGAGCTCCGTTTCCTTCGCCGTCCCTTACTGCCGACTCGAGACTCCTCACAGCTCCGCTCCACCAGCTCCACGAACAAGGGTGAAAAAGCCAGAGACTTTTGCAGATCAGGAACATCAGGAAGCTCATTCTCAACGTTGAAGTCTTCATCATAGGTCAGCTTCTTTATTATCGCCAGTAAAATCGCTCCCACATCAGCTTTTTGCACCCGGCCGTGTAGACGCCAGTTCGTCGGCCCCACCGGCACAGGGAAGTCAGCGCTCTGAACAGCCTCTTTTGAGCCTCTCCGTCGGCGTCCTTTATACCACGGAGCTCCCCCTGTTGCTCCGCCCCGTTCTTTGCTCCACCCCCCTTCGAGAAAGGTCTCGAAGAGGGGGTTTCCTCCTCCCTGGCCGCGTCACACCGCGCGTCCACAATCGGGCGCCAGCTGCCCCACCCCGCTTCTGTCACACTCCTGCGGGAAAGAATGGCGGATGGCGAAGATGCAGTCGCGCAGATGGCGGAGGCGGCGCGGCCGCAGCGCGGTCGGGCTTGGTGGGGATGGCGTGGTTGTGGTTGAGACGTGGTTGGTTCAAAAATAAAGAAAGAAAGAAAAACGACTGACTCAAAGTGTCGCAGCCCGAATGAATCCATTAATTCCCTCTAAACAACGGGTTTGGGCTAACTATACATGTACTTCAGAAATACCTCACCTACGGGACCGAATGGGGTTGCGTTTCCACAGCCGTACAATATATTGTTACGGCTGTGGAAATTCGCATTGCACCATCCAGGTCCCGTAGGTGAGAAATAGTTTTAAGTACATTGTAGTTAGCCAAACCATTGTCTAGAGGGAATTAATGTGATTCATTCGGGCTGCGATCCTTTGAGTTAGGCGTTTTTCTGTTCTGCTTTATTTTCGAACCAACCACACTTCAACGTCAACAACGCCAACCAACAACAACAACGCTAACCACGCCACCACTCTAACAACGCCGGCACCGCCACCCTCACAACCACGCCACCATCTCAACCACGCTACCCACAGCAACGAAACGCCATCCTCAGCGGTCTACGAACGACGGTTTGCGCGCTGAAGGCCGTCGAACGCTTCGCCTCGCCCCCCACAAGACGCAGGTGGGAGGAACGAGAGGGAACGCCCCCCTTCTCGAAGCGCCTCGAAGGGAGGGTTGGAGCGAGAACGGGGCGGGGCGCCGGGCGTATAAGACGCGGAGGCGGCTGAGGCGTGAGCTCTCTCCTTCTTCGTCGTCGATGCTTCTGCCTCTCCTCTCTTCGTCGTCTTCTGCTTGGAAGTCTTTTCTGCTCTGCTGGCTTCTCTGGTTCGGCGCTCGCTCGTCCTGCTGCTCCGGGTTCGGCGTGTGCTCTCCCTGTCGGTCGGTGCTCGGTCCAAGGCGTCGAGGGCCAGCACGACAGGCGCGAGGGCGCGCCGGAGAGCTCGCCGACCACGCTCGAGCGGGGAGTCACGGCAGAGGACGGTCGCCGAGGACTCAACACCGCAGGAAGTCGGACTTCCATTTCTTTTGGGGTTTTGTGTGAACGTGTGTGTGTCGGCGCCAAGTCCGTGAAGTAGAATTGTGTAAGTGGTCCGTGTGTCGCGTTAGTCGGTAGTAGCTCTGCTTCTTTTGTTTTCTATTTGATATATGTGCATTTTGCCAATTGTGATTGTAAATACATGCTTTGCTTTATGTGTGCTACTCGTCCGTCTGTGTAATAAATACGTGCTGCTTGTGAATTCTTCCCCCGTCTCGCTGCGTCCTTCCTTCGTTGGGTCTCCATCTTGTTTCACGTAAAGGGTTTTGAAGTGGGCGCGAGACGCCCGATAAATAATCTGAACCGTCAAGGCCGACGATAAACACCGCTCGGTTAATCCCGTTAGCATGGAACGGGTCGCTTAAGCGGCCCGTATCCGAAGTCGGCTGTGGCGAGGTACAACCCCTCGGTAGGTTACCCCGTGCGGGTTATTTAGTATATCGACTTTCGGCGATTGACCCTATTCCGCGCGGTTATAATGCGGACTGGTGTGGTGAGGCCAAAAGGTCCACCCGTGACTGGATCCCGGCGTTAGCCGGAGGGTCACGACTGAATTGTCCGTCCGGTGGGCGAGGCGGTCGCGATTCGAGTCACGTGGCCGATCGCACGCCGACGGGCGCGAATTCGCAACACTTGTGTACAGGAGTGTGATTCTAATCCCTCCCGTCTCCAAGCTAAATTCACAGGGAATCGGTCCAGGGGTGAGAGGAGCGACCACCGATTCCCTCCAAATTACGACGATTAAATTAACCCTACGTGGAATAAAGATGGCGTCTCAAGGCGAGCGGGAGCCGGGGGTAATAGAAATGTATATGTGTAGTGATGTAGAATCCATGGTCCAGGATGTAGACCCCGAGCAGGACATTGGTGTGCAGGAACAGTTTCCCCCCAAACGAATCCAGGGCCCGAAATGGGTGCGGCGGCGGCAGAGGCCGCGGTGTATAACACCTCCCCTCCCCCTCTCCACCAAAACCCCCGATCCTGGCCGCATCGGCTCAGCTGAGTGCACCCGACATGGCCGGCTATTCGCCATGCTGGCAGAAATTGAACGAAAAAATGGATGGAAACGCACGCGAATAAAAGAAGTGAACAAGCACATGGAAACAAACACAAACAAAATGGATGGAATGAACGAAAAAAATGGATGGAAACGCACTCAAATGGAAGGAATGAATAACGAATTGAACGAAAAAATGGATGGAAAACGCACTCAAAATGGAAACAAACAAAAACGAAATGAAGGAAGAAATAAAAGAAATCGGGTGAACGCAGCAAATGGGCCGGAGCCTGCAGGCGGGCATGAGGCAACAACAGCGAAGTGCGTAATGGCACGCCACGTGTGGAGCGAACGAGCTGGAGGGCGTGCACGGTTGTCAGGCCCGCGGTAAGGCGGCGTGAGAAAAAATAATTCGGGAGACGTGTGGGCGAGAAGTGTGGAGGTGACGGAAAAGTGACTGTAACCGAGAGGAAAAATTAATTGGGGTGACGGAGTCTGTCACGAAGAAATAAAATAGTGGGGTGTGAGAAAAGACTTCAAAGACATGACGAAGAGAGTTGATGAGCTGGGACGGGAGGTAAAACTGAGACAGAGGAACTGCGGAAGACTGATAGACAAACAAAAGGGCAAGATGGAAGAACAGTTAGAAGCCAAAGCAAGGTCGGAGTGTGCGGAGATAGAAAAGAATTGGAAGAGAAAACTGAGTTACAGAAACACCAGAACGAAGAGACGGAATTACGAAACGAGTTGAGGATGTTGAGAGAGGAAAGAACGAGAACGGAGAATGAGACGTTAAGGAACCACGCTGTACAAGATCGAACAGCTGGAAGCAAAGGCCAGATTGGGGAATGAGATGCAAGAAAGAGTAATGATGGAAGAACGATGAGACAGAAGAGGAAATCGATCAATGGAAGGAAACACGAGATTGCAGAATGAGGAACAAGAAAGAGTCCTGAAAGAACAAAGGATTACGACAGGAGAACGAAGTCAGTCAGTTGAAAAAATAACGAGATTACAGAATGAGGAACAAGAAGACAGTGAATAGAAAACTGAAAGAGTATGAATTTGAAACTGAACGACAAAAGGAAAAAAATAGGTTGGAATACGAGAAGTTGAAGGAGCAACGAATGAAGCAGGAAGGAGAAATGAGGAGATTGAAGGACACAACGAGATTGGAGAGGGAAGAACGAGAGGAACAATGGATAGAAACAAAAAGAACATGAAGCTGAGGTGACCAATTGAAAGAAAAGGCAAGGCTGGAGTACGAGGAGATAGACAAAGAACAGCGAATGAAACACAGGAAGGAAATGGGCCAATTGAAAGAAACGATGAGATTGGAAAATGAAGAGCAGGAGAAACTGTGGGAGAGAAAACAAAAACAAACGAGTTTGAAATTAATGAACTGAAGGAGGTAGAAGTATTTCCAGAGACACAGGAGATAAGACACGAGGTGAAAGGAATTGGGAGGAGAGAAAAGAAACAATTAAGACGGAAAGCAAGGATGAGGTACGCGGAGATCCTGAAAGAGCAAGGAGTGAAACAGAGGGAAGGACGGGAGCGACTTAGGAGAAAGCAAGGTTGACCTATGTAAAGATAAGGGAAAGACGCCAGAAAGAAGCAGAGTCTAATAGACACGAGGAGACAACAGAAACTAACAAATGTACAGAGACGCGGGAGGTAGAGAAGTAGAGGAGAGACTGCACGATAAAGACGGGGTAAAGGAACAGAACACACACACACAGAGTTAGCGAGGCATTAATGGGGGCGAGCTCGCGGACTGGGTAGAGACCGGTGCGAGCAGCGGATGGCTGCCTCCAGGAACGAGGGGAGGGAGTTTGCCCCTTGAAGCGAATCACGACCAGGTGGGTTCGGTCGTGCCAAGCGGAGTTGAAGGGACGTGTGCTGTGGACGGGTGCACGTGCAGCTTGGGGGGTATAGAGGCCCGGGAACCCTTGTGGGGACACGAATCCCCAGTGTGGTTGTCCCGTGTGTGGGGTGCAAGGTGTGAGTGCGCCCCCGTGTGTGGATGAGACCCAGGTGTGAGTGCGACCCCGTGTGTGGAGTGGTGGGGTGGCAAGTGTGCGGAGTGCGTGCCTCCCAGCACGCCGTTTGTGGATGAGGCACCGCGGGTGAGTGCCCCCGCTGTGTGTGAGTAGTATCGTGTGTGCAAGGGAGGTGGCATGCATGAGTGAGCGGCCGAGTGTGAGAGAGACCGTGTGTGTAAGGTCCTGTGTGTAAGGGAGATGTCGCGTCGGCATGTGTGAGCATGCAGCGCTCTCCCGGTGTGAAAGTGAGTGTGTTGGAGTGGAGTCTGTGCGTCGTGACACGCAGGTGTGCGTGGGTGGAACGGAGACGACGGCGACAGAGGGACAAAAGCGGGTAGCGGCCGTAGATGTATTGGGAACCGTGCCGGGTTCACCAGCAGCGAGCGCGGGTCCGTGCTGTGCAGCGCACGAGGCCCCACGTGCTCGCTTGCGGGAGTGAAGCCGGTCCGGAAACGCCAGCGGTGGATTTGCCGATCCCGCGGACGGACAAAGTTTAGGCAGATTATGGATTTGGACCGACGGGTTCTCCACGCGAGCTTGTGTTTAGCTCCAACGGGCAGAGCACATGTGTTCGCGTGGGAGCCCCTCGGAGTGCGAGTTTGCTTTTGGGTGCGCAGGGTGACGTCATGGCTGCACGTGGGGTTGGAATCCGGCAGGAGGGGAATCCTGCCGGATGGTACCGTCCAAGAGGGACGAGGTACGCGTGCAGCTGCATGACGTCACGGGCAAGGTGCAAAGTGCGCGAGCTGTGAGTTGCCGCGCTGGTGCTGCGCATAATTGGAAATACAAATTAACGGAAGCAAGCCTCGCTTTCGGGTGAACAGGATCCTGGGCAAGGGGTGGATGATCCCTTGCCAGGGCACAGGATGGAACTAGCTAGGGGAAGGGTTAGCTTAGTAGACCGACTTCATGGGGCAGGGTAACGTCCTCATGGAGTCCGTGGAATGGATTAGGTAGAGGGATTGTAGTCAGATTAGGATGGGAGATGGGAAATAAGATTTGGAGACAGTGACAGACTTTGAGTGTGTAGTGGGGACGTAGCTTAGCTACGTAGTGTTAAAAGGAACGTGCTGTAGTGTAAGGGACGACGTCGGAGCACGAGGTAGTTAGGGGAGGTAGATAGAAGGATGGCAGAGTTCAGCGGTGTGCGTGTTGAAGAGTTGGTGAGTTGTGTGGAGACGTGTTGGGTGAGTGAGGCCAGCGGGTCTGTGAGTGGAGCGAATGTGGAATGCATGGTGCGATGAGTGATTGGGGAGGAGTGACTCCGCCCAAGGACCCGGGGTCAGTATAAAGTGAGTTAGTGGGTTAGTCAAATTAACAAAAATGGAAGTCGTTTTGCTGTTGGTGGGGAAGTAGGCTCGAAACCCATTTGGAGGGGTGCAGGAGCCCTGTTGACTGGCTGGGAGCGTGGCTGCGAACGGTGAGTATCGCTGAGTGGGTACCCGGCACCGGGCTAGTCGGCCGTGTAGGCCAAGGGCCCATGGGGGGCCGGGTTAGCGTAGTGGCACGGGTGCGCCCGCTTGTGCGGGGCCGGAGCGCCGTTAGCCGCGTGGCGAGTGTCGTGGGCACGGGTGACCCTCGGAAAGGGGCCCGGGGCGCCAGCCTGCCACGTGTGCGTTTCAGGGAGTTGCCATGGGGGCACTCCCCGGTGTTTAGGGAGCTGGTAGGCTCGGAGGCAGTGTAGTGCCCGGGGGTGCCATCGTTGGGGAATCGGCAGAGGGTCGTGCCTGCCAAAGGGAGCCACGCGTCCCAGCCACGAAGCCGTGTGAGGGCACGGGAGGAAAATTCGAGGGCGAGGCCCGACATTGTGTGGCACCAACACAGGCGACGGGAATCTGGGTTGTTAGAACCAATAGATTAAGCGAGAGGCGCTTGTTGAAAGCCCGGGGTAGTTTAACAGTTAATGGTTAGGGTAGATAGGAAGTGTACCCCTCCGCACCATCCATCCCTTCGCTCTCGTTGTGGGCCGCTGGACCACTTTGGGTTTTAGAGATCGCTGAGATCTGGGGAGACCATCTTGAGGCTTGATTGGGCCTCAGCACAGGACGCTAGCTCTCCCTTATTCCCCTCCGGGAAGGGAACGTAGGGTTGGGAGTAGGCTAGGGGACGATAGGTTAGCCGAAAGGACGATAAAGGGGGTTAGGGGACGATTTATAGTGGGGAAGTAGGGAAGTAAACATAAAAACAACAAAAAAATTAGTTGGGGCTAAATTGGGTTTTGACAAATTAAGGGAGTGGGTATGAACAGTGACAGGCAAAGGCGATAGGTTGAGGGAGACCGTAGGGTAGGTCCGAGCCCGCCTTCTGTGTGGCCAGCACCACCGCACTCCCTCCACAACCTGCACTGCACGGCAAGAGGCCGGCCAAGTTCATCGGCAGCTGTTGTTTTGCTGCAAGGCCTGTGCCGGCCGGATCGTCTACAGCTGTGCTTCAAGGCCTGTGCCGGTCGGATCGTCGACGGCTGTTTTGTTCTTCAAGGCCTGTGCCGGCCGGATCGTCTGCAGCTGTGCTTCAAGGCCTGTGCCGGTCGGATCGTCCGACGGCTGTTTTGTTCTTCAAGGCCTGTGCCGGCCACTTCGTTTGCCGGCTGTGTTTGCCTGCAACGGCCTTTTCTGCAGGCTATGTTTGCCTTCACCTTTGCCATTCTAACCCACTGCCCATGTTCAACGGCCCCGTTCTGTTCAATTTTGCTTTGCCCCCCTTGTTCATTGCCATGTGCGCCAGGATCAAGCAACAGTTTGCAAGCTGCAGGAACTGTCCTGTTGGCAGCTGCAACACGGGCCTGCAGTGGCGGCCCGTGCACCGGTTTTCTTTGACTCTTACCTTTTTCCTGCAGAGTCCATTGATCCTGGCCATGGTTAGTGTAAATTATAAGGCTAAGTTGTGTATTGTGTAATGTAAATATGAGTGTGCCCCGGCATGTCTTGTCTAGCGCCGGCAATTTTATTTAAGTCGTCTGTGTGAGTGAGTTTGTTTAGTTAGTTACTCAGCCCTCAGGTTATTATTTTGGGGACACGAATACCATGAATGTCGCACTCAGGGATCCGTAGGTAAACGTACTAGGGGAGAACTACACATGATGGCACACGATAATTTGACGACTCGGACGAGTCTGTAAAAAGGGGAGGGGTAGTGTTACGGCTGTGGAAATTCGCATTGCACCATCCAGGTCCCGTAGGTGAGAAATAGTTCTTAAGTACATGTGTAGTTAGCCCAAACCCATTGTCTAGAGGAATTAATGTGATTCATTCGGGCTGCGATCCTTTGAGTTAGGCGTTTTTCTGTTCTGCTTTATTTTCGAACAACCACACTTCAACGTCAACAACGCCAACCAACAACAACAACGCTAACCACGCCACCACTCTAACAACGCCGGCACCGCCACCCTCACAACACGCCACCATCTCAACCACGCTACCCACAGCAACGAACGCCATCCTCAGCGGTCTACGAACGACGGTTTGCGCGCTGAAGGCCGTCGAACGGCTTCGCCTCGCCCCCCACAAGACGCAGGTGGGAGAACGAGAGGGAACGCCCCCTTCTCGAAGCGCCTCGAAGGAGGGTGGAGCCGAGAACGGGCGGGCGCCGGCGTATAAGACGCGGAGGCGGCTGAGGCTGAGCTCTCTCCTCTTCGTCGTCGATGCTTCTGCCTCTCCTCTCTTCGTCGTCTTCTGCTTGGAGGTTCTTTCTGCTCTGCTGGCTTCTCTGGTTCGGCGCTCGCTCGTCCTGCTGCTCCGGGTTCGGCGTGTGCTCTCCCTGTCGTCGGTGCTCGGTCCAAGGCGTCGAGAGGCCAGCACGAGCAGGCGCGAGGCGCGCCGGAGAGGCCTCGCCGACCACGCTCGAGCGGGGAGTCACGGCAGAGGACGGTCGCCGAGGACTCAACACCGCAGGGAAGTCGACTTCCATTTCTTTGGGGTTTTGTGTGAACGTGTGTGTGTCGGCGCCAAGTCCGTGAAGTAGAATTGTGTAAGTGGTCCGTGTGTCGCGTTAGTCGGTAGTAGCTCTGCTTCTTTGTTTTCTATTTGATATATGTGCATTTGCCAATTGTGATTGTAAATACATGCTTTGCTTTATGTGTGCTACTCGTCCGTCTGTGTAATAAATACGTGTGCTTGTTGAATTCTTCCCCCGTCTCGCTGCGTCCTTCCTTCGTTGGGTCTCCATCTGTTTCACGTAAAGGGTTTGAGTGCGCGAGACGCCCGATAAATTAATCTGAACCGTCAAGGCCGACGATAACACCGCTCGGTTATCCCGTTAGCATGGAACGGGTCGCTTAAGCGGCCCGTATCCGAAGTCGGCCTGTGGCGAGGTACAACCCCTCGGTAGGTTACCCGTGCGGGTATTTAGGTATATCGACTTTCGGCGATTGACCCTATTCCGCGGGGTATAATGCGGACTGGTTGTGGTGAGGCCAAAAGGTCCACCGTGACTGGATCCCGGCGTTAGCCGGGAGGGTCACGACTGAATTGTCCGTCCGGTGGGCGAGGCGGCGCGATTCGAGTCACGTGGCCGATCGCACGCCGACGGGGCACGAATTCGCAACAATATATATATTATAATATATATATTATTATATTAATAGTATACACATACACTGTACTGTATATAAAACGGTAAAGCATTGGTGGATGGTGTGAACGCTCGTTGAGGAAGAGGAGGTACCCACACCGCGACCTGAGGAACCGGTCAAAACAGTGCTATTACCATACATCGCCGATACTTCGACGATGGCCAACCATTTGCTGCAACCATTTGGAATCTGGGTCGCATAAAAACCTCGGACAACACTCCGCGTGCAGCTGTCGAGGCCCAAAGACAGCGTGAATAGACTGGACAAGATGAACGTGGTCTACCATATTTCCTGTCGAGATTGTTATGCCAACTACAGTATGTGGGTTAGATGTCCAAGCAACTCGCGACATGGTTGATGCAGCACCAGCAAGCTGAAGCATGTGGAGATGAGCTTTCACTGGTGGCGGTACATTGTGGTAACCGACATCACACCTTCGCATGGGAAAACACTGTGGTTAAAGCCTCGGCATCCAGTTGGGCCAGCCGGGAAATTCTCGAAACATTGCTTTCGGGCACACAGTTGATTAACCGTCATATCGACCTGCATGCTTCCTATCGAGGATCGTGCAATTACCCACAGCCCCCACCTGCGGGAGTAAAGGTCAAACCCGACACACAAACCTGGGGCAGATATGAAACATGTGACACCAAACCGGTGACCCAAACATCCGAACCGGAAGCAAATCCACCCCTAACCCCACTCTCTTTATTAAATCTGCCCCCAAACCTCGTGCTGATTGGTCCCCATCGCAGCCAAATCCTGATGTGTAGCCATTCCCTTCAGACACAATAAGTACCAATAAAACACAATAAGTCAGACACAATAAGACCTCTGTAGCTGCACGTCTAATGTCTCATTGTTACCTCTGAGGAAGGAAGATAGTGTTCTTCTTAAATGTCAGGATTTCAACAGAGATTTTTCATATTCTTTTAGGCTCACTGTGCTTTTACTCTCCATACAAATTGTTGTTGTTTTTGTGTTTCTGGGGAACAGACATGGTTGGGTTCATGCCCGGGTTTGACTTGATGACGTGTTGGTTGCATAGTTGGTAGAGATTCTGCTAGGTGTTGTACATGCCTGAGTGTGGTATTGGGGACTGAGCACTCACTGGTTTTTACTCACCTTGTCCAGCTGCTTGCACCATCCAATTTTTTCCATTTGTATCAGAGGTGTATATTGTCTGGATATGTCCACAGTCTCCCCAGTTAGACCACCCTCTCGGCTCTTGACGTGCCTGCTTCCAGCATCAATCTGTGTCGTTTGTTGGAAATCGTGTCTAAGACATGGTTAAGCGAAATCTCGTCATTGCCTACAATCTGGCCACAAATTTGACTTTGATTGAACCCTTGTCCTCGACACAGCGTCCAACAAACAACACAAATTGATACTAGAAGCATGGACTCGAGGTCCATTGACCTGAGGAAGCTCACTGGGAAGTGGATGAAACGTCGCTTGAGACCATGTCTGCTCTTGCTTATTACCCAATTTAGCAGAGTTGATCAAGTTACTTTTTTGTGCCTTGCTTCTTAAAAAAAAAAATTGTACACCGTATATATGAATGTTTTCAGACCAACATGATATTCTAAATGTCGTGCCCACTCCTTATCAGTGACAGCTCCATCAAGTTTCTGAAATTCTCTCAGCGAATGCACCAAAAATTGAGCCCTCCATCAAATGGGATTTTCAGCTGGGAACCTGTCAACTAGCGTTAATTTCTGGTGGAAGTTAAAGATCCCGCAAAGTCTTTCTCAAAGATAAATCAATTGCAGCTGCCACCCTGGCCAAAATTCTAAATTGATCTGCAAATGTTCAAGAGCACACCATCAGTTCCCATCGTGTGCTGCCTTTTTTTTTGCTGCTGGTTGCATCATTGGTTAGGGGTGCAGCTATGCCACTGATGCAGTGCCCCTATTACCAGTATACTTGTGCTCATTTTGCCGACCTCAGAAGGATGACAGGCTGAGTCAACCCCCTGGTGTTAATTCAGTGGCAAACGGAGCTCAAATCTCAGGACCCTAGGATCCCAAGCCACCACCCTCACCGCGAAGCCAACACCAGGCTACCACACCATCAGTGGCACCACTGCATCTTCATATTGATGCATCCTTTGGGCCAAATTCATGTTGAATCCTGGTCAAACATTCATTCGTTAATATAATTCGAGAACACGCACAAATGGTAGTTTAACTCTGAAATGTTATGTAATGACATTGTCTATCGTGAGCACATTATAGCAGGAAATGACATCAATGCTGTAAAACAGTCTCAGTAAAAGCAACTTGGCAGTGGAATATGTGGAGACTATTAATGCACCTGAAATTTACAGGAGACTGGAAAATCTGGTGTTGCATGTCTTTCATGTTGTTTCTAAATGGTGCCGTAACTTAAAAATGCTTGGTAAACGATCTTGAGCATTCTTGCATGCATTAAAATGCTCTCACTCCAGCAAACATCAAATTTGTTAAACTACTAAGCTGTGCGAATCGACAGAAAACTTTCCATGAATTTGCAGAAGAAGTGAACGTTAGTGTTGTAAGTGTGAATTCTCACTTGAAATTTAACTCGAGCGAAGTCGATGGCGCACCATCACAAATCCCCACATGTCCCACCTAACGAAAAGTTGAAAGACGGCAAAAAGTTCCACCAGGAATGACTCGATATCAAATTTTAATTCAAAAACAAACTTCTGTTTGAGCCATGTGACCTAAGTCCGCACTCCCTGGGGCATGAACCAGGGCTCAAATTAAAAAAAAAATCGTTATATTTTCCCCAATGGAATGGATCGCATATACTCATACAAAATTTCATTAATAATGTTTAAAAATCTGCCCGTAATTGCATTTTTTGGTATTTGATTTTTTTAAACCCTGCCACAGGTCCCCAGGTGGCGTGGCCAAAAATGATACTGCTCTCTCACCTCCTTGCCATGTGTTGATCATAACTACCAAGTTTGGTGAATTTCTGCCCAACCGTTTAGGAGCATGATGAACGGATGGACAGGCAGACAGACAGACAGATGGAGCCGATTACAATACCCCTCCCCCCTATTTTATTTTAACAAAACATGGGGATAATTAGGGGAGTGCATTGCAGGTACAAAGGTGTGTCACTTTTGGTCAAAAGAGATGCTGTGACCATTGCCACAGAGCTCCTGCAATGCAACCAGAAAGAGGGAGATGATTCCTGATAATTATGACAAATCATGAAACCTGGATCGACCATTTTGTGCCAAAGTCGAAGTGAGCAAGAATTGAGTGAAGACTTTCTTTGGATCCCACTGCAAAAAAATAAATAAAATAAAATTTAAAAAAATCAAAGTTCGGCTATCAGCCAAACAACATTGTTTTGGGACCTCAATGGTTTAATTCATGTGGAATTTCCTGAATGTGGGAAAACCGTCAATGCACAGTTGTGTCTTGATTTGTTCCACAACGAAGTGAGCAAGCAATACACTGACAACTGACAGGTACTGCATACTGACTGTCTCAAGGTGACTTTACTGCACGTAATGTTCACCCCCACACAGCAAATGTGCCCACTATCCACACACCACTCTTGAGGAAACTGGTCATGGAGTTGTAAAACATCTTCCCATACATACAGTCCAGACTTGTTATCTTGTGCTTTTCATCTTTTTGCACCAATCAAAAAACATATTGGTCATCGTATATTTACGAACAATACAGACGTCAAAATACATATCTTGAAAAAGCTGCGGCACCCATCCGAACAGTTTTTTTTAAATTATATATTTATTTAAGGTGCGACTACATTCATGGGATGGGTATGTACATATACCAGGGGAGTCCGTTGAGAAATTGATGACATATTTATCAACCTCCATCAAATTTTCTCGAGTATGATGTTCACAGCATTCTTGAACATTGCGTTTGTACACATCACATGCAGAGGTCATGACTAATGGAAGAGCATTGCATTTTACGACCAGGTTTGAATATTCATAAACTTGGGAGTTCCACCGGATACTTCTGACCATATTGTTTTGGTGACCAAATAATTAAAATCCAAATAGATGAAAAGAATCTCATGTCGATTAAAAGGGGCTTCAATATGACTGCTTTGAATCATCTCCTCTGATTATTAAACATGAATGAAGCGATTCCAACATTGTCGAAGATAATTCTGATTCAAGGAAAAGAGAATGGTCTGCGAATATTGCAAAAGTCGTTGATGATGTGATCGGTGACTGAAACTAAAAAATAGAGGTAAACAGTATGTATGCGGGGACCATAGGGCTGGTGGGATGGCTTAGCTGAATATTCACCCACATTTGAGATGTCTAGACTTTGTTCGAATGTCGACTCAGCTCTAAACTGTCACCTTGGTGTTTCTCATGCAGAGCGAAGCATCAATGCATGCGGCATCCATCAGAAGGATGTTAAGTCAGAAGACTTGTCCACAGCACTAGTCAGTTGGGTATTAAAGATCCCACCAGCATATGGTGTCTTTTGATTTGGCGAGTTATCACTGGCACCCTGAACAAATGACAAAGTCCTGCCCAAATCACCTTCAGTTGAAAGTCAGGCCTGGCAAATCAGTTATTTAAAGGCATGGGCCAAAAATGTTGCCTGCCCAACACCATAAAATAAGGTAGGAACATCTGGGGGTGTTCAGGTAAGATAGTCGTATCAGTAGTGGTAAGCTGGAGGCATTGTGGTGTTTCAATGTCTTCAACAAACCTTTGAGGCTTAGAATGTTTGCTTTGCTCAATTATACTTTTGTTTCACTCCCTCTCGACAAGAGAGTCAATGCTGAAATCACTCACGGCTTGATGACGTATGCCTAACTGATGTTAAATCCACGACATCGATGCAATGAAATATTTTCTCGAACTGATATCATAATCATTCCGTGCAAGTAACACGTCGTTTAATCACAACTGGCAATCGTGACCACAAATTACATGCCCATCACGCCGGTCCCCAAAATGGCAGCTTTCCCGAGCGCGCTATGAATCCGCTACAAGTATATAGCAAAACCTCTGTTACTTTTCGGGCGAGCAAGCAGGCTTGGCTTACAAGAACCGTCGACGACTTCAGCCTGGGGGCTCAAGGATGGCGTGGCCCAGCCCGATTGCTAAAGCCCAACGGCTAGTCGGGGCAGCCAGGAGGCGCCGCGCAGCCGCCGCAACTCCTCGCAACCTCCCTGTGCTGCGCAAGCCTCTCCCAGCCATGTGCATTTTATTACGAACTCGGTCTTTGATCAGAAATGCGTTCCAAATTGCGGCCTTGCGTCGCTGTGGTTAAGCAGCGATGTTCGCAGCGTTTTATTTCGCCCCCCCTTTTTTTCGGTGGCAATAAATAGGTTTGGCATCACACAGCCAAAATAAACATTTTGGTTTCTTGAACAACTTGCTTCTTCCAATCCGGCAAAGTGACTTGGTCTATTTAAACTCGAGACAATTTAACAGCAAAATAAAATTGCGAGGCAAGCTCTTTTGATGATCCAGTGATTGTAAATACAAAAACTCACAAGGGGTTTTGCCTCTTTTATGGGACACTTGAAACATTATGAAACATTTTATTATACATTTTATAATGACAAAGCACCTGTAAACTTGATAAACCAGCATTGCTTTTCAAGTTGCCAGGACAGGTGTCGGGCCGAAAGAGAGTTTAGTGTTATCACATTTCAAATACAATACACCATTTTCAAAATGCCGTGTAAATGCTGACGAGGCCTTTTGCGCATGCACTGTGTGTGTATTCACAGTGACTCAGTTCGGCTCGCCAGGCACTTTTAACCTGCTGTTACGAGCACAAAATCTCGAATTCAAATTGTCTTTCAAACATAATTTTCAGCATTTAGACGAAAGAGTGGCAATTTCAATACGGGTAACCATAGTTGTTCTGATCCGAAATGAAAACCGGACTCACGAGAATGTGGAGGAAATACGAGAAATATCCGTGGATGAGACGTGTCAAGTTCATACCATCTCCTGTCAGTACAAGTGAGCTGTGGCAGTGGATATAACACACACACACACACACACACACACACACACACACACACACACACGCTTCTCCTTTTACCAATTGATGCAAAAAAATCTAGAATAATTTCTCTTGTGGCCTTGGAACAAAAAAGACAACAATAAATAAATAAACGAATAAATAAATATATGTTTTTCTTTCATAAGAAATGTCAGTGTTTGTCAGTCTGTCAGTGTGTCAACTCCATAACTCCAAAACCAAGAAACCTGGCAGCTTTAAACTTTGCATACATGCTGAGGGAACTCCAAGATAGTGCATGAAAATTTGGTGTTTGGGTTAATGTAAACACTCCTTTTAAAAATAATTAATGGCCTTATTTAATTATCCTTATCCTTTATCAAGGTGCCATCCATGGTCAGCCCTTGAATCAGCCCTCTGTCAGCTTGCTGGGGTCTTAATTTGTCATTTTGTTCGACCTGCTCAACAATGCCCTGACTTGGAACAGGCAGCAATGTTTTTTTTGTTTTGTACACCATGTCGAAGCTCATGTAACAGCTAATACACAGAAACATATAACAAGGCAATCATTTCCGCGCATGCGATAAGCTCAAGAATCTGTAAACCTGAGCGAAATTTCAAATTTTAAACTGCAGAATTGACCTTAGCAGCAATTCCGACAGCTAAAAAAGTGTTCATGTGTCCAATTCCGACAGACATTGTTTGACACTCCAGGAGCCTCTGAGTGTTTGTGGCTGTATTTAGTTTCCACATATCTTTCCAGTCACTAATCGCTTGCCAAGCCAGTGCGGTCATATTAAACTGTCTGGAGATGACTAGAGTCTCAAGCAATGTGTGAATTGGCCAAATGAACACTTTTTTTCCACAGTCG
This sequence comes from Eptatretus atami, assembly GCA_035128595.1. NCBI lineage: Eukaryota > Metazoa > Chordata > Myxini > Myxiniformes > Myxinidae > Eptatretus > Eptatretus atami. The sequence goes on along the minus strand of CM068959.1, from coordinate 22,329,891 downwards.
GAACTGCTGCTAAGGCCAATTATGCATTTTAAATTTTGAAATTTGGTTCAGGTTAAGAGATTCTCGAGCTTAGCATATTTTGACTGTAATTCTTATAAACATCCAGGGAGTTTTATTCGCACATTATTTGATACTCCGGACGTGTCTGGATAGTGGTTATCTCCGGATTTGTCCAGATGGTGGTTATCTCTGGATGTTTCCAGATGATGGTTGTCTCCGGGTGTGTCTGGACAGTGTTTGTCTCTGGATGTGTCCAGGTGGTGTTTATCTCCAGACCTGTCTGGATGGTGTTTATCTCCAGACCTGTCCGGATAGTGTTTATCTCCGTACTGTGTTTATCTCTGGATGTATCCCCGTGTTTATCTCTGGACGTATCTGGACCAGATGTGTCCAGACGGTAAATTATCTCCAGATGTGTCCGGACAGTATTTGTCTCTGGGTGATGTTTATCTCCTGGCGGCGGTTGTCTCCAGCTGTGTCCTGGCAGTGGATGTCTCTGGACATATCCAGGCAGTGTTTATCTCTGGGAATGTCTGGGTGGTGTTTGTCTCTATACGTGTCCGGGCGGTGTTTATCTCTAAAGTCTAAATGGTGTTCATCTCCGGATGTGTCTGGCCGGTGTTTGTCCCTGGGTGATGTTTATAGTATGCCTGGTAGAAAATGGATTTCAGACATTTTTTGCTTTCATCCTCAATGTTATTCCATGCAAAATCATTTTGATGAGAAAGTATGAATCTTAATTAACGCTCCACTGCATTGTCTGCCTTCCCTTTCCCCACCTCACACTTGCATTGGCCTACTGTTGGGCTTGCATTGGGCGACTGTTGGGGCTTGCATTGGGCCTACTTTGGGCTTGCATGGCCTACTTTTAGGGCTTGCATTGGGGCCTACTGTTGAGGTTTGCATTTGGGCTTGCATTGGGCCTACTGTTGGGCTACTTTTAGGGCTTGCATTGGGCCTACTGTTGGGGCACTTTTAGCTTGCATTGGGGGCTGCTTGGGCCTTCTGTTGGGCCTACTTTTAGGGCTTGCATTGGGGCCTACTGTTGGAGCTTGCATTGGGGGCTACTTTTGGGGCTTCATTGGGGCTACTTTTGGGCTTGCATTGGGATTACTGTTGGGGCTTGGATTGAATGTGTGCTGCTTTCCAACTCTTGCTGCAGCTCCATTCAGATCTCTGATATTGCCTTGAGTTTGGTACTGGAGGATATGTGCTGCTCACCTACCCAACGTCTGGGTCTCTCCTCTTCTAACAGTTTTAGGACAATCGGACCGAAGGTCCTCTCTTGAGACGGCCGATTCCAAAAGGGTTTCATCCGATCGCCACCGTCTTTTACATGAACAACACCCAACAGCTCCCTTTCTTCCTACTCCTTCACCCTTGTGCTGGCCTATTCGGTTATTTTCTTTGTTTTTTTTTTTTTTTTCTTTTATCCTTCTTCATTATGTATATGTATATATTTTGATGGTTACAATTCCTAAATAAAAGCAGGTTATCGTTGTTGGTTGGTGTGCTGCAGACCAAACAACGGAATGATAGTTTTGACAGCATGTCCTTCAAAAGGTCCAGAAGTTCAGTTTGGAATTTTTTTGGAAGGTTAAAGGAGACAGTCCGAAAGTTGCATGCTAACTTTGTTCAATAGAATGCTCATCAAGTTATACATTCAATATGCTAAAACATTTGAAAACAAACAAACACCAGAGAGAGTACCTCTTAAATGGTTGAGTTTGCTTTCGCAATCGATGATTAAAAGCACTTTCACCCCGTTAATTCTCTGGTATGCGTTCCCCTCTTCTCCCCCATGCTGACTTCCCTTTCCCTCCCTAATATTGCCTTCCCTTCCACTCCGTTCATGCTTTCTTCCGTCCCCTCACGCTTCCTTCCCTTCCCCCACCGTCCTTGCTCCCCACTTCTCCTCGCTCCCACACACCTCCTCACTCCCACATCCTCCTCACTCCACACCCTCCCCACCCCTCCTTGCTCCCCACCCCTCGTTGCTCCCCTACCCCTCCTCCTCCCCCACCCCTCCCGCTCCCCCACCCTCCATGCTCCCCCACCCCTCCTCGCTCCCCTCCCCCTCCCCACCCACCCCTTCCTCACTCCCATCCCCTCCTTGCTCCCCTCCCCCTCCCCTCCCATCCCCTCTTGCTCCCCTCCCCCTCCCCCACCCCACCCCTCCTCACTCCCATCCCCTCCTTGCTCCCCCCTCCCCTCCATCCCCTCCTTGCTCCCCTCCCCTCCCCACCCCTCCTCACTCCCTCCCCCTCCCCCCCCACCCCTCCTTGCTCCCCATCCCTCCTCGCTTCCCACCCTCCTCATCCCTCCCCCCACTCCTCCTTGTTTCGCTCTCACTCCCCCACCCCACCCCTCCTTGCTCTCCCACCCCTCCTCACTCCTCACCCTTAACCTTCCTCGCTCCCCCACCCTTACCCCTCCTCACTCCCCCCCCCTACCCTCCTCACTCCCCCACCCTTACCCCTCTTTTTCTTCCTTCTTCCCCACCCCCCGCCCCTCCTTCGTTTTCCCATCAGAAAAGCGACTGGTGGTATTTCCCAGTTATGTGTTTATGTATGTGTTGTGGTCCTGGCGGTTAGGTTAATCCCCCCGCCCAATTGTGGTGGGCAGTTGGTTACACCGACCAGCCGGATCGCCGAGTGGTTTATCCTTGAAGCGAACACATGATTCTCAGATTATAGTGCATGCAGGAGGGGCACATGCACATACATGACAGAGCACAGCACAAGGGATTTATACTCCAACCCATGAAAGATACATGGACTCCAGCAACTTAAATAAACGTGGGGTTTTAATGAAAATGGACAAATATTTACAAGGTTAAAATATTCAAAATGTAAGAATACGTTATGTAAATTAAAGTTGAAAGTGGAGGTGCCTCTACACACCGACTTTAATACAGACACGGGGAAAACAAAATAACAGAAAATCCTCCCTTTATTCTGGCACTTAGCTTGGTCCAGAGATGGTCTTTATTAAACATTGGGATCGAGCCACTTCATCCTGCATGGGAAGACGTGCCCAAAATGGTGCCCAGCTGCTCTCTTGGCGGGAAACGTATGTGAGGTAATTCGTGAGGCGGTATTCAATGCCCGGGCTCACCAACCGCTGTGTGGCTTCTTTTCATGAACCAATATGCCGAATGTCCCTCTCTTACATGAGGTTCGCTCACAACGATCATCCACCTTCTTCGACCACATGACGAGACGATCTCTGAGGCCACGTGATAAGGCCACAAGGCACGCTCTTTTCCCCTCCTCCAAAACACACACACTTCACGGTCCAACCGAACAGTCAATGACTAGCATCTTGCCCGGCACGTGGGCAAATTTACAGCACGACACGAAAATCGCGCAGCCGTTACGTCGTGCCGAGAAGAGAGCAAGGCGAGATCCTCTGTCCCAGCCACGTTTTTCTCACAACTACTCAACCCAACAAAACCAACTCCTCTTCCTCCTCACTTCTGACGTCATACCCATCAATCGTCCACCTCCGGGCGTGGCTTGTTGGCACGAAACCAGTAAGGTGGGGCTTCTCGCCTGCTTGGACATGCAGCTGTATTATTATCGGTGTTGATGTTGTTATAAGAATGTAATTTTATTGCTGGCTTGTAAATGCAAAAACGTAGGAAAAGTCACAAGGGGCAATTACATACTGGGGGAAATTGGCCTTAATCCCTATCTAATTCACACAGCACCACCCCCCATGTGATGACAAGTAATACTTAAGCTCACAGTCTCCCTACTTAATTTACATCAAGATGTCTCCTACACGTCCATGGACCAAGCAACTCTATACAATCCTATCTCTCCTATGAAATTCCTCCATCTCTACCCACAATCATAACAATATATATATATATATAGGCCCTCAAACGGTCCATACAGCTCCCACTGTAATCCCCACTTCCTCCCAAACATGATTAATAGTTAATATCATATTAAACTTACACTGAGCATTGACAAGCCCCAGATATGACCTTCCCTCACTGACAGGGATGATCAGGGAGGTCGGTTAGAATGCTCCATCCACAGCCTGACCACAGGCCTTGCACCGGTCCACAACGGTTACAATACAGAAAGTTTCAAGATCTCATCTTTTTGGTAAAATTGAGAAATTTCTCCGACTTGTGTTGTGCAGTGGCACATACCTTTCTCGCAGGTACATTTCCATGTATTTTCGGCTTCTTTGTAGAACCTTTGTGAGCCATTTTAGGTAGCAATCCCTATCTCACAAACACAATATACTTTGTCGCCACGAACACTTCTGTTTCCTGGACTTTCTGCACATGCTCACCGAGCATTCTGGGACAGATGACATCATTTTGAAAATCATGTATTTATCAGATACGATTATTACAAGATTTTCCATAATGTTTGAAGTGGTTGTGATTATGTATCAGACTGGAAAGGCACTTAGTATGACAGTATAAGCTCGATTATATTGGGTAACAATACAATTTTAAAGTCAATGAAATGCACATATAATTTATCATATATTGTCCAGAATTGTCTGGACAAAATAACTTGCATAAAACAAATACACAGTGATTAAAAGTGATGATTGAACATTAGTAATTAAATACGGTCCAAAATATTAATTGGAGAATTCATAGAACTCATTACTCCGTGCTATCTTGAGAAACGAGGACATGGGTGGGGTCTGCGAGCAGCAAATTTGATTTGTTATGATGATATAAAAAGCCGTAATATTTTGTGCAAGTACTGTACTGCTAAACGGAAGGGTGCTGAAAGTTCTACAAAGGTGATTTGTGTTCTACTGTGTTGAAGTATATAATTCAATTGAAAGTAAGTTGTTCCTCGATCAAAAACTGACGTTTGTAGACAGGAAAGACAGACAGAAGTGAACCAATTGGTTAACCCCGATTTTCACTTCGTCTGCGCGGGTTAATTTATTCAAAATAATGGACATTATATTCGAGGGAGAATATAGCTTTGAAGGCATGAGAGCCCAGCAGATATTTTGTCAATCTCAGAGTATCATTTTTCCTCAAAGGCTGATCATGCATTGTGGGGTTTGGTAGTTCTCAATCAACCACCGATCATTGTCCTTCATGGATGATGTGATGAAGACATCACCCTCTACTTATTACACTTTCTTCAAATTCCTCCCAAATAAACTTTTACCTTAGTGATGTTAGCATACTTTCCAGGTTTTTAATTTTTTTTTAATTTTTATCACTGAATAAACCTTTGTAGAATCTGATTAGGTGGATATCTAAGGGACTGTTCAACGTTGCTAGAATTTGAAATGCAACTCTCTTGGTCTCAACTCTCAACTTTATCTTAACTCTCTTATTCTTCCTTTGGTTTCCTGGAGGTTCCTCGGACTACCTATTAATTAATTTTCCCCATCTCTGTGGCTGTTCACACATGTCTAGCAGGATGGGCACTAAACTACAAGTTGTCCAGCCCTTGGTTTGAATCTCAAACGAGCTATAAACTGTCAACTGGTGTTTCACAGGCAGGATGATGCATCAATGTGTGCAATACTTGAGTCAAAAACGTTCCCTGGCTAAACTCGCGCACAAGAATGTCGAAATAGTTGTAACCATTAAATAAGTAGTGGTAGTCATTGGCTGTTTACATGGAACTACCTGAGATGCACCAAAAGGTTTGCCAATTCCCTGAAGGTGACAAACATGGCTTGCACTCTTTTTCACTTCTGCTGCCTTCATTCCCAGATTTCAGACTTTCCCCACTGACGCATGAGTCAACATGTTGTGATCGATGGAAGCCTCTCCTTTCTTCTCACAGTGGACACAAGAGTGTCCCAAGACAGTGTCGTGGGAACAGTCTTGTTCCTCATCGACATGCAAAGACATGACAGAAGTAAATAGACACCTTTAATTTATTCATTTCATCTGTATAAAGCAAGTTTTACTCATGATTTTACTAATATTCAACTATTATTTGCAGAAATGAGTTCCTGGGTCTTGTATGACAATTAACTATGCCTCGAACCCAGGGAGCACACAGATAGACTTTCCGATTTCAAAGAGGACGAATTGTTGGCCAAATGGAAGTGGAGTCAGCCAGCGTCAGATAGCTCAGAAGCTTGTCATTCTGCTTTCTAGGGTCAATCGGGTGATTGTGCAATTCACCAGTGAAGGCAAGGAATCCACAGCTTCCCGTTCTGGTTGATCTGGCCCTCAGAAAAGTGTCTTCGAGCTGTCAAGGGTCCATTGAAAAAAATCACCGTTGCAAGGCAGCAGATGTTGCAGATGAGGTCCAAGTAGCTCAAGAACTGCTGTGCGGTACCTTCATCAACTGGGCTACTATAGGAGAGCAGCTCGGAGAAAACCTTCTTAGACCAGCCACCATTCAAAGGAGAAAGAAGGGCTCACGAGATGGCCGACAGACCCTTGGAGTTTTGGCAAACTGTCATTTTTTCAAATGAGTTCCAATTTGCTCAATTTCTGACAGTGGATGCGTATGGGTCTGGAGACTTCCCAGTCAAGAGTTTTTTTTGAACCGATTGCTGCCAACTGTCAAACATGGTGGTTTGTCAGTGATGGTGTGGGGAGCAATCTGGAGCACTAGTCGGTCAGAGCTTGTGGAGTATGTTGGCAACATCAACTCTATGATATACATTTCTATCCTTGAGGATGGACTTCTCCCCGTCTTCTCCACTGGTGAGATGGTCAAAAACAACACTGTTCATGGAAGATGGAGCTCCATGCCACACTCCAATAAAGACCAAAGAATGGCAGGACAGAAATGGGATCAAGTGACTTCCATGGCCAAGTCATTCTCTTGACATGAATCCCATTGAACACCTCTGGGCCATATTGGATCGAGCTGTGTGGAAAAAATCCAGGAAACCAACATCACGGGCAGAATTGCTAACCCGTTTGCGTGAAGTCTGGGCAGAAATCCCACAACAGAAAATTTCAGAACTCGTTAGTTCTGTGTCCGAAAGAGTAAAAGCATTGAAATCTGCAAATGGGAAGTCTACAAAATACTAGTGTATGTATTAAAATTTATCAAATGTACTTCAAAGTTCAATAAATAAATTCATTCAAAATCATGGTGTCTATTTACTTCTGTCATGTCTCTGTACAGTAAACAATCTCTCCAATGCTCTGGAAAGCATTCTTCCTTTTTGCAGATGGCTCAACATTGTGTATACAATACCCACGTTCCATAGACTGTGATACAGCTGTGTCACTCTGCTGATCTTGAATTGATTATATGCTAGTCCAACCAATGGAACATGTCCTGCAATCTTGGAAAATCTCAGTCTTACCCTGTCAATACAGACGATTATTAAACAAACCCACCTATCTATGTTCATGGTCAGCTAATGGATTGGTTCAGTGTCTTGAACTTCAAGGCCTCAATGTCATCCATGACCTCTCTTTGGCTGACTGCATTCCAAAGCTAGCCTTCAAAGCCAGCCACAGACTGGGCATCCTCCATCTTTCCAAGTCAGTTCTTGAAAAATCAGAATTACTCAGCACCTACAAGGCCTTTGGCTGTTTCTCAATATAGTACTGCTCTCTCCTATGGGTTGACACAATGCACCACTTTTGAGAAAGATTGAGAGATAGCTTTTCTGAACATGACAGTAGCAGTGAAAAGCCACAAAAAATGGACTCTAACATCAAGGTCTCTACATGGTAAATGTGTTGATTCTTCTGTGTAAGAGCAGAAAACCCCTGGCAGATGCTTCAGTACGCTCACATGAGTGTACAATAGAGTGAATACAGCAAAAAGAAGAGCTCCATGTAATATAGCATGCATGAACATGGTGTTTAGGAATGTGCTTAAATCGTGGAGATCCTTTACGAAGTCTTGCACAGTTGAGTTTAGTCTGATATCGACCTGCTCGAGTTGCCCCCTACTTGGCACCGTATTTCTACTGCTGTTTTTACTTCTCGCAAGGTGCGATTGAAATGGGTATTTATAGGGAAAGCTGCATTTAAAATTGATGGGTAAGACTCGTGTTTTACATGTCGAGGCTTACGTGCAGGCAGCAACAACAGGACTTAAGAGAGCCATACACTCATGGCTGCATGGAAATTGATATATGTGGGGTTGCCATTCAAAGAGGAGAAGAACTTTTGAGCAATTTATGTGGTTTACCATATGAGATATTGGAGGGCCAACACTCTCGACAACCTGCAGCGATGAGCACGAGAATGTGCAAAATCCTAAAGTGACTTCCACAGGATAAAAACTGAAATTGAAACGTATGAATATGATGTGATCACAACCTGAATTGATTTCAGTGAGAATCACAATAAGGGACATGCACTAGCTATATACTGCACAAGCCCAGAAGAAGATGGCACTGGTTGTTGTCTCAAAGTCGAGCGTTCAAAATGCCATTCAAGTAAATGATTGCTCATGACAAATTATAGCCAGAAGATGTGCTGGGTGCAATTTTACATTGTCTTGTCACGTAATGGCCGATGGTCGATGGAGAACGAACAAAATCCCACAAAGCAACATTCAAAATGGCGCTCACTTATATCCTGTATTGGAACAAAGCATCACAATATACTCCATATCTTGGCCCTATTGTGTCCTGGAGAGCAGTCCTTTTAGATTTGTCCTCCTGCCATGTGTGCAGTTGAATGGTTTTGCCACCAAATTAGTCTGTCAATTTTGAGGATTTTCTGCTCAGTAACAGGATATGCTGCGGGAAGGTGTACCAGCAAACAAAACAGGCACTGTCTGCCTAAAAGGCAGTATGTGTGCTGCCCTCGGTTTTCTTTAAATGATGTGTGACTTGGCGAATGTGCCACGCTGTTCAGAATTAAAAATGCTGTTGGTTTAGGAAATGAATTGGTGCATTGAGTGCGACAAAGTGATCCTGGTCGAGCGCTTTTATGCAAAAGGTGGACAGGAAGTTCCCGATGCAGAGATATGGAGAAATGGTGGCACACTTTGCAGGAGGTCTGGCATGTGGACGGACTTGAATGTCTGTTCATTCGACCAACAACTATTTCTGAGATCAACGTATAAAACATGCCACAGTGTATAATTAAAGCACATCTTGGAGTTCTAGATCGCCGAAGCAAATGAGAGAAAGCACGAGAGGAATAAAAAGCTCTTTCTCTGGCCCATGGTGGTTATTATGTTACATTAGGGCAGCTATCGTGGGAGATCTTCCATACCTGAGAGATCAGTGAAGCCCGGGAAGGCGAATAAATCGAGTGACTGTGGCCTCTGTACCCTTCCTTGCTTTTCCTACTAACTAAATATTTGCCTTACCTGCTCTCTGAGCGATTGCTCTGCTCTTAGGGATTTCATGTAACTGTTCTGAATTTTTAGAAAACTCTTTTGGGGATTTTTTTTAATTTTTAATTACTGTGGTTCTTCCCTTGAAAGGCTGGTAACATTCAGCTCAATCCGAACTTTGAGGTCGATTTATATGGGGTGGGCCGTATGTCTTGTTCCACTCCACTCCCAAGCTCACCCTCGAAGAACATTCTCCATATCATGCTCACGCGCTTGGTTTGTGTTGTGGATAATATAGCCGAATGGTCGTCACATTATACATTCTGGAGGCAAAGTGGACCTTCGCAAGCCAAGTCAGTCATTTGATAAAATGTTCTAAACACCATCGTTCTCATGTGAGTCGTTTAAATGAGTGACGGTGAAGATGACGACTGAAACCGAGTGCTGAACGTGCATGGTGCGCTTTTCGCAAACAGAGCACAGTTTACGAGGCCAATGATTTTGATTCTCCACGATGAGTCTTGACATCGCGCGACGACTCCTTCGGTTCAGGGATAACAATTGGACACAAATGTTGATGCGGTTATCCCCTGTGGGACTCCGTTGGAGTCATTTTGCTGGAGGTATATATATATATATATATATATATATATATATATATA
>CM068959.1:22299919-22319995 GCA_035128595.1 Eptatretus atami | reverse complement strand
TATATGCATACATATATTATATGATTAATATACACACTTCATATAATGTCTAAGTGAGAATGAGCTGACATATGTGGCTTGAGACGGTGTACACGTTCAAGCGAGACTGCCATGCCGATCAAGCCCCCATTCGGTGTCACCGAAAGCAAAAATGCAAGACCACTTGTGTTTCGCTCTGTTTACTCCATGATATCACCCCTCGCTGACGAGACCAGAAAGCACAACGTTTTGCTCTGTGATTTTGATTTCACGCAATTGCTGGAATCTTGAAAAGAGTGTCTCGCACTGATGGCGCAAATGCTCGCATGCACTTTTTTTTGTTCTTGACACCTTCACGCGATGATGTTTCATACGCTGTGTTGGTGATATGACTTTGCGGAACAGTTTTCTGATTGACAAAATGATAACTTTTTCGAACAGCAATGCAAAGCCAAACTCAAATAACAAGATTAACTAAATGATGAACAAATACTGGTGAACTGGAGAGTTCATAGAACACCATAATCAGCGCTGTCTTGAGAAACAACACCATGGGTGGGGTCTCCGAGCAGCAAATTTGATTGGCCGTATTAACATGAGTAATATTTTGTCCAAGTACTGCTAAATGGAATGGGTTTGAAAGTGCTAAAAAGACAGTGTTCAGTTGAAATAAAATAAAGGTTTATAAAGTTTTTGAAAAAAATAACATTTTTGGAGGAAAAAAACAAAAACAAAACAGGCCGTTGATGCAGTGTCTTCACCACCACCTTATCGAACATGTTAAATTGGTTACTTGTACCAGGGGTTTGTGTCCTTTATGGTGTCCTTAAAAATGGTGAGTTTCCTGTTTAGAATGAATTTCAATTTTGTTTGACTGCCAGACAGGCAGAGTAAATTTTTTTTTTTTAATCTTATTCCACTCTGTACGCGCGATCGGGGCGAATGCAGCACCAAAGTCCTGCTAAAGTACAGGTTCGTTTTCTGATGCATGTTTTAAACTACAGGTTCGTGTTCAAAATATTACATTTAATTGAAATCAAGTTGTTATGCCTGGTGTTGGTTTAACAGTTCAAGTAGCTCACTTAATATCTCAGGATCTTGAGTTTGAACCCCTGTCGTTCTGTTTGTTGCATGGTACCAAGCAGTGCCATTTGCCTGTCATCCTTCTGAGGTTGGCTAAATGAGAACGAGCTTACTTGAAACAGGCGGCACTGCATCATTGGCACAGCCATGCTCCCAGCAATGATGCAACCAGCAGCCATAGACTGCATACAAAATATTTTAATTAAGTTGTTCCTCAATCATAAACTGACATACTATACATAGACCGACAGACAGACAGAACTGAATAAATTCCTTAACCCTATACCTTTTGCTTCACGAATGCCAGGTGACGAGAACAGCACTTGGGAGAGCGCAATCCTCCACCAGGCTGAACAGTTTACATTTTGTATTCCACTGATAGGTCGGATCTGAATCTGGACCTGAACCAAAATCGAATTGGCTTGTTCTTGTCACCTAACCAACTCATCCACCTAGTTTTATCATAATCTGTGCACAACTTTTTGAGATATAGTGTTGTATACTGTGGAACCTCAACATTTGTGGATTTGATATTCGTGGACCCCACGTATTTGCTGTTTATAAAATGTGACCTACTTCTACATTCGCGCTTTGGCGTATTCACGTTTTAAAATTTTTTATTTTAACCATAACTATATATTTTTTTAACACTTCGGGACTGGTCCCATCTATCCACTGCCACTGATATTAATTTAGCCTGGGAATTCTTCCACAGACATCTGCTCTCTCATTTGCACAGATTAATCCCATCTATTCTTCAATTGTATTACCCATCCTCCTGCTCTTGGTACTCTGAATCCTATGGTGAGGCAATTGCTTTAAAACAACTTGAATTCTCCCCCTAGAAGGCAAATCCAACTGAATGCAACCTCAGTTCATTCCACAAAGCCAGCAAAAAGTGTCTACCCTCAGGAGAGCCAGAAAACAACATCTTCCCAATCTCAAGAATTGGCTTTCACACTTGTATTCCTCCTCTTAAACTTGCTGGTACTTTGTCAAGTCTGTGTCTGGTCTATGCTCCCCTTCCATCACTTCAAATGGCACTTCAACTAACTTCGCTCGTGTAAAGAAGGCCGAATGCCTCAATTCAGTGTTTGCTTTCAAATCTTGTGTCCCAAACCCCTCCTCCTCTGTTTTCATCCTTCCCAGTCATACCCAACTGCTCCTGAATTGTCTTTTGCACATGAAAAGGTGTAAAAGTTTGTGGCAACCCTCAACTCTGACTCTACATCTGGACCGGACGGCATCAGCTCATGTGTCCAAAAACCTGTTCTGCTGCTCTTGCACTTCCTCTATCTGCCCTTTTCACCCTGTCATTTGCCCTAGGTCATCTTCCATCTCCTTGGAAATCGTCTAACATCACAGCATTACATAATAATACGCCCCAATATATATATCGGGCGTATAAAAAGGTGCAAAAATGGATCCCCTTAACTACTGACCAATTAGCTTAGTTCTAATCAACAGCAAGGTCTTGGAATCCATCATCGCAGTTGACATAAAGTCATTCCTTTTCTCCAACAGCCTCATCTTAGATCATCAATTTGGATTCAGAACCAGTCACTCTACCTTGGACATACTGCTTCTACCCTCTTAACAATGGATGGAGGCCCTCAATATCAGACATGATATTTTGGCCATCTCTCTGGACATACTGTATCTCAAGCTTATCATGCAGTCTGCCATCTTGCCCTGCTCTCCCATCTCTCTGCCTATGGAATCCAAGGCCATTTCCACTCTTGGATTACTGATTTCATTCACTCTCAAAGCCAATGTGTGGCTCTCAACGGAACCCTTTCATCTCCTCCCCTCGTCAGACTGGAGTACCACAAGGCAGTGTTCTAAGCCAGATCTTATTCATTAATCTTCATCAATAATCTCTCTGAATCTCTGGAAAATCCTCTTTATCTATTTGATGATGTCACTCTTTGCCGTGACACCCCTCATCCTTCTGACAGACAGGTACCAGCCTCTTCCCTCTTCTCAGACCTTGACAAAATCACAAACTGATCAAACACTTGGAATGTCTTTCATTCCTGAGAAATCTCACACACTTACACTTACTCTCACTCTCACTCTCACTCTCACACTCTCTCTCTCTCTCTCTCTCTCTCTCTCTCTCTCTGAAAGGACCGCATCACAAATCCTCTCATCTATTTTCTCACCAATCCTCCCTCTCAAAGAGGTAAAGTCACTAAAACTCTTGGGTCTCACTCTCAGCCATGATCTCTCTTGGGAAAGCTACATTTCAAAGTTGGCCTCCAAAGCCAGATGCCGACTGGGCATTCTCCGTGGGGTGCCCTTTGAAGGAAGGGAAGGGAAGTGTACACCAGAGATGGACTTGACAAGACACCACCAGGTTTTGGAGGAGGGAGACAAGTTTGAAAGCTCATTCTTGAGATTGGACAGATGCTGTTTTCTGGCTCTCCTGAGGGTAGATACACACTTGCTGTGGGCTTTGTGAAATGATCTAAGGTTGTCTTTGGTCGGATTTGCCTTTCAGGAGGAGAATGCAAGTTATTTTAAAGAAACAGCCAAACCACAGGATTCAGAGTACCAAGAGCGGTAGGATGAGTAAGGTAATTGAAGACGAGATGGGATGAATCTGTGCACAAGAGAGAGCAGGTCTGTATGGAAGAATTCCCAGGCCGATTAATATCATCGGTAGTGGATACAGTTGACCAGTCATGAAGTGTAAAAAAAAAAAACCCTATCCCCCTTTTCCTGATTGAAACAATGCCCCGATATTCGTGGATTCGATAGTCACGGTATTTTCCTGAAACGTATCGCCTGCAAATATCGGGGTATTACTGTATAGTCTATGGTCTCATCTCTCGATGGTGAAGAATCACTTAAAAAAAATTTCAAGTCTCGAATCCACATCTGGATCTTCACCAAAATCGAATAAATTCGTCCTTGTCATACACTCAACCAGTCCACCAAGTTTCATCTGAATCCGTCCACAACTTTTTGAAATATCCTGCTCACAGATGGACAGACAGACAGACGGACAGACAAACAGGGTTGAAAACATAACCCCCGTCCACCTTCGGTGTTAGAGGTAATAAACCTGTGCGTCTTCCAAACCTCTATAGCGGCAATTGGGCCCACATGTACAACATCATTTTATTTCCCTTCATCTCTTCTTACATACATGACTTTAAACATGTGTAGAGTTCTTGAATCAGGAAATAATTAATGTTGGTAATTGTCATCATCATCGGTCCGGTGATCTAGCAAACGGTTGGAGCGCTATGTTGGTGTTTTCTTGGACAAATAGACCAGGTGCTGCCATACTTCACTCCAATGGCGCCGGTATGAGGAACATATAATTTGTTAGTTCACCAAACTGCCGATTCAGCACCCTGCTTGTGATATGAAGCACCAACCCGACAATTTATAGTTGGGTTGGGAATCAAACCCAGACTAAGTACAGGAGCGAGTGCACTACATCTACACCTTCCTGCTCGATGATGTTCCTGGTAAATGTGTCTTTACAAGCAAGTTGCCCGTACCCACATGGGATTTCAAACGGGGTAGGGATGGCGGTGGCAAAAATGCAAATGGTGTCACCTGTCATCGAACCGGCAAGCTGGGAGTAACAACTCGCATTTATTGCCACATCTGATGCAATTTAAATGCTCTAATGGCAGACTCCATTTGAAAGTCTGTTCGATATTTGTACTTTTTTTGATGCCTAGGGTCGGTAATAAAAATTTGTATTGGTGTCAAAGCCAGTGAGCAATTGAATATTAATAGGAGGATAAACACAACATCACGAATCCGCAGTGACGTACATGTTGACATTAGCTTAATTATAAAAGCACAACCGCTTGGACTTTTACAAGGGGTCCATCGACATATTAGGTATGCAAAAGTTTTGAATGCTGAACTCTTCCCTCATCCTTCCCTCGATGTTCAATACATCCCCTCACCTCTTTCTTTTCCCCTTCATTCCCTCTCCTTCCAATCCCCCCTTCCTTCCTTCCTTCCCTTCCAATGTCTAAAATCTCCCTCCCTTTATCCCTAGCCATAAATAATACCCAAATGATATGCGTTGCAATATTTTTCATTTCCGGGCTATGAGGGGACCGAGGGGCGTTCAAAATGTTCTCAGAACGACATTTATATACAAGAGTTCAAAAAATTCAAAAATAAATAAATATATTTTTAAATTTTATTGAGAATAAATTTATTACTGATCTCACGAAAACCTGCTTGTATGTTGACCTTGGTGGAACGATTGTGATTGTATATTCCAATTCCTAGAACTTTTTGAACCCCTCACGTTTATTGTTTGGTATAGGATCAGAAATTCAGGTCCAAAAGGTGTGAACAATGGGGACACCACGAGCTGCTCATCTGTCGAATATTTTTTTTATTTTCAGGCAAGAAGAGGAATAGAGAGCGGTGGGGTGTTCAAAAAAACAACGGTCACGTGATCTTATTAATTATTCGATGTTGAGCACATCACGTCTCTTCTCCGTCCTCTCCCTCCTCCCGCCTCTCCGCACCCATCCACATCACGACTCCAGCTCGACAAACACGCGGAATTTTAATGTTGCCTCGCTTAACGCGGATACAAAGGAATCTTCATGGATGAAATGCAAATTTCCCATCATTAAATGGAACTCTTCCCCACACCCCGCTCCCATCACCCAAACCCCTCCCCCGCCGTCGTGCTTCCATTATATCTACAACAGAGCACATCCAGAATCCCCCATCGAACGACCCTGCCCCGTGACGCAGTCGTCTGCAGGGTGAAGATGTGCCGTGAGGAGGTGCTTGTTCGGTGAGTTCAAACGGTTTATTTATTTATATATTTTATTACCTGTAGCTTGTTTGAAGATGAACACGAAACACCATCACACACACACAAGATCTCTCCATGTTCACAATGAATTGCACTATTATGACGTCATAACACCTTGACGACGCAAACCTTTGTCCTGTTATCCCCCCCCCCTTTTTTGCATGCAGTTGGAGCGGAACGATTTGGTGCTAATTGGTCAAATCCAACCCTCACCATGTTAAAGGACTTTTTTTGGGACACACACACACACATCTTACAATCGCAGTGACGCAGGCGCTGCCTTCCGTGGCAGACCGTCAAGGCGGCTCAGCATAATAGGCCATTTCTCTGGCTCTGGCGCTCGGCCTCGCGGGTTCCCGAGGGGAATGTCGCGCAGAATGAGAGAAATTTCTCCATCCCGCGCGCCCGCCTGTCAAGACGTGGATCGCGCAGTGTGGCGCATCGCTCGAGCGCTGGTGGAGCGATGGTAGCGCTGATTCTGACAAGTTTGCTCCCAGGGCGCCTTGTAGGGTGAAACGCTCGTTTATTGTTTTTATTATTATTTATTATTGTTATTATTATTATTATTACTATTGTTATTATTCATTATGCGAGAGCGTGCGCATGCCTGGAGCCAGGCGGAGCTTGAGTCGACCCCGAGCCGAGAAGAAAAACTCTACTGATAGCTGCAGGCCTTCCAAACGAGATAAAGCCCTCTCACATTGTGACGTGTGTGTTTTGTGTTATATATAAATATATAACGAAAGGTGCAACGCTCACCTGAAATACGACATGACAGTGACGTCATGCGCATAATTTATGCCAACACATCACCTCCAAACTCGGATGGTATCTTTGTGAAATTTTCAAGCCTATTGTCAAAGTATAGATAAGAAAGTTCGCCATCTGTGTCCCTTTGGTCACGTTCTTTAGATTAGGCGGCGTGTAATTTTCCACACATCAGAACACCCCCCTCAATCCCCCCGCCTTTTCTTTGTCAGGTACTTAAACCCGTTCAAGTGGAGGGGCCTCCAAAACCACTCGAGGCATTTTGCTCTGTCGTCAAATTAGCATAAATCAGTCTTATGTTCGTGGACATTAATCTGAAAGCAAAAGTTCACGTTCACGTGCGGGGAATGAAGAAAACATGTTTCAGATGTCAACGTTTCCGTTGGCAATCTTAGCCGCGGCGCCGGTACGGCAAAAGCAGGTTCAGGGAGAACGTTGTCCTCAACGAAAACGGATCCGGGGCTTGTGGAGTCCCCACTAGACCTGTGTGCTTTAAATGTGTCACAGTCGCGTGCACACCCTTTCACTTTATATATATATATATTGTTGTTGTTCGTCTTTCGGCTGCTCCCGTTAGGGGTCGCCACAGCGGATCATCCGTTATGATCCGCATACTGATTTGGCATAGGTTTTACGCCGGATGCCCTTCCTGACGCAACCCTGGTCGCCGCTTACGACACAGGGATAAGGATTGGGTTTCGCCATGATTCCGGGCTGCCTACACCCTCTATATATATACACATATATATATAATATATATACATATATATAATTATATATATATATATATATATATGTACACACACACACACACCGTTATAAATGGATATTTATACTCTGCAAAAGGGTGGGGGTGTTGAATTCAAAATCAAAGGCTTTGTGAACGTAGTATGTAAACACCTGTGCCCTCTCTATTATACATATACGTTGAGGCGACCTTTCTCGTACATTCTCCTTTCCTACATGACTTTATGATTGGCACGAGTAAGAAGGACCTTGTATGTGCACTTCATAAGTTGAGGTCTCGGCCTCCAGCTGAGAGCGATCATGCGTTTCCTCTGCCTCCTCCTTTACTCTACCTTCTGCTCACTCCAGGTAAACGGAGCTTCGGTTGCGGCCTCGAGGTAGCCAAATGATTTGCTGAGTGGACCCAATCTGTGGTTCCATGAAGGCTGAGCCCGATCGGCCATGCGTCTCCTGACTCTCTCCCACCCTCCCGAGCCCGGTCCCTCCTTTCTCCAACAGGGCCGTCTTTGTGCGCTTTGCACCAGCCAACACGATCTGCTGCGCTGCTTGTCCCACGAGTGTTTCTGCTGTAAAGACCTTGCTTTGGGACTAGCTCACGTCTTGACATCCGATCAAGTATGGCATGAGGATATACCGCACGCTCGTTTGCCCGTGTCATGTCTTCGCGACCTGTGACGTAAAGACGATTGTTACGTCGCTTCCGTAACTTTAAACACAATTTCATATAGTTTTAATCAACAGGTTTTTCAACTCTGGAGGGAAAATAATTTCCTTAGTCTTCGGAAAATAATTTCAAGAAATATCTCCGAAATTGAAGGACTTTCAGGGAAACTCAATTCCAGCATTTTTGGTCTGAGTATGTTGTTGGTCCAAATACAGTACAAGTAATTTGCAATAATACAAGTAAGGAGGGGTTGAGGACTTTCAGTGGGAGGAAGGCGGGTGGAATGGGGTTTTTTTTTGAAGGCTTGAGTGTGGGAGGGGATCGATGCATTAGGGTTGGGAGGGGAAGGCTGAGGAGTTGGGGTTGGGGTGGGGGAGAGCAAAGATGGGACAGAGTTAGCAGGGGGAGGCTGAAGCTTTTTTGTTGAGGAGTTGTCAGAATTGCATGTGTGAGTTTACTCACAATATAAATGTAATTGTGTGTGTGTGTGTGTGTGTGTGTGTTTGTGTGTGTTGTTCATTGATAAGGGAAAATGCATTAACAAGTTGTATTTCTTGATTGATAAATGTTTTCCCCTGGTGATTGACTTCCATGTCGTCACCTTTGCGCTCCACGGATGTGCTGTTTGGTGGTGATGCAATGTTGCATGTAAGATGCAACCGTTATGTTTCCATGCCGCACCGCAGCCACATCCTGTGCCAGGCACTTACACGACCCCACCCTGTCGCCAATGGGTGAGGCATGGTTCCAACAAACAGACCTGGATTTCCCTGCAGTTCTGGCTGGCACGTTTCGTCTTCTTTGCGAGAATAGTTCCAGCTGCACCATTCTAGGGCAGAACCAGCAGAAAGCACCGTAAACAAGCATGGATGTTTCTGGTTCTCCTTCACGAAGAAGCAAGGTTGATTTGCTTTGCCATTCACTCCACATGGTGTGCCATGCACCGTCCAAAGCGACAGTGAAGATTGCGAAGGCCTGGGCTTATTTGATTCCCTTTTCCATTTGTATTTTCTTTCCCATAGTCCATCTTCGGTTGCTCATAAATGCCCTAATGATACAACAGTTCGTTGATTTTTGAGAAGAACGGTCTGGCTGTCCAATCCAAACTGTTCACATAAATAATGAGAGAGCGCATCCACATGTGGCACGAACCCTCCCAAACCTGCATGTGCATGTATTTCCCACAAGTGAATCAGCACGTGCTTTATAAAGGTGCGTTGATGTGATTATTTTATACATTGATGCGCCACCGACTTTGATGCAATACTACGTTGAGGACCCTATTACGCCTATCATCTTGACTGGGCATCTGGCCATGTCGCTGTGTCTGTAATGAATCCTCAGAGTGGTTCAATTGCGTTTAAGTCTGCATGGTGGGGTGAGATGGGGGTCTCTGTGCTGGACACTGCAGATTTTCCAGAAAGGTGCAGTTTGAGAACAGCAACGTTGAAAGTCTGCAACATCTTGGAACACCCGAGGAGGGCCAGATTGGACAGGGCACAATCCACCACAAAACTTGCACTTGCTATGAAGCAGGAATGGTGTCATATTACACCTGATATCAAATCTACCAACATTCACCCCAAACCAGTACACAATTAGAAATCCAATAAATGGGATCATACTGTTGCATAAAATATCCTTAAGGATTAAATAATCCTTAGTATAGCGTCAGTTACTCACCTATGCATGTGAAGTGAAAAGCAGGGTTAAGCACTTGGTTCACTTCTGTCTGTCTTCTGTCATTCTGTCTGCAAATGCTGGTTTATGTTCGAGGAACAATTTAAGTTCAATTGAATGTTATATTTTGAATACGATTTGGAACATTAATCAAAACTAAACCTGTAGTTTAGTCATAGTTTGGCTCTGAATTTGTCTTGATCTCGCATGCGCAGAGAGGAGTGAGATAAAAAAAAATTTACTCTGCCTGTCTGGCAGTCCAACAAAGTTGAAAATCATTCCAAACAGGAAACTTGCTGTTTTTAAGGACGTCATAATGGACACATACAATAGGAATGAATAACCACTGTAACATGTTAGATTAGGTGGTGTAAAAAGATTCTGCATCAACAATAGTAAACTTCCAGAACTTTTTTTTTCCTGCAACCTTTGAAATCTTTATTTTATTTCAACAGGATTATAAACTTGGACAATGAAGAACACAAATTGCCTTTTTATCACTTTCAAAACCCTTCTGTTTAGCAGTACTTGTACAAAATATTACGGCATTTTACGTCATCACGATCAATCAAATTTCCTGCTAAGAGACCCCGCCCAAGTCTGTTTCTCAAAAACGCATGGGATAATGTATTCAATGAACTCTATAGTTTCTAAAGTATTTGGTCAGTTAAGTTTACTCTACTCCATGTGAATAGATATGCGTTGCGTATGTAATCGATAGATATCCGCCTTCCCCAGTGTTTTCTTTCACCCCAGCCTCCCTTCTTTATTACATGTTATCTTCGCCGCATCTGTCTTTCGTACCCCCCCCCCCCCCATTCAAACTGAACCTTTGCTAACGCCCTCGGATACACCAAATTGACAGCAAGGTGTTCCAAAGCCTGGGAAAACGTCACATCAAAAAGCATTCACGCTCCTTGCGAAAGGTGACCAATCAGCAGAGGGGCGCATGCAAATTTGTTTATCAGGAATATCTGAAGGTGTGGTTACGTGCCCGGTGGGGCCAATAAAAGATGGCTCGTTTGTTAGTGGATAGCTCCCTCTCTGGCTCGTTCATCAGTGGATGGCTCCCTCTCTGGCTCGCTCGCTCATTGCTATCATCTGCTCGCCTAACCGTCTGTTTTCCAACCATCGGGATGAGGCGCTTTTGCTGTTGCGGGTGAGGCAGATGAGGTGGATGGCTGCGTTGCGGAAACATCTCAACTCATCAGGGATCGTTGGCAGGAACTTCCCGACTGTCTTGTGGTGGGTGACCATCACAATTATCACAAATGAAGAGCTGAGCAGCATTTCGGCACCCTCCACAGAGGTTGTGGGGGAACTGACATCTCCCAGTGCCACGGGGTCTCCAGCCCCTGTCAGTTGAAGTCATCGAACACTATGAAGCATCCATGGAGGAATTTGATACTGTCATAGAAGATGAAGTTATCAACATCATAAAAGCTGCATCCACCTCATCTTGTGAGCTTGACCCCTTACCAACTTCACTGTTGAAAAAAAAATGCATCCGTGTTCTACCTGCCCCAACGAGGATGATCAACACTACGTTGCAAACAGGGTAAGTTTCTGATTTGATGAAACATGCCCTTGTGATCCCTTGACTGAAGAATAAGTCTCCCACGTGAGGATCTTGGTATCTATCACCCAATATCTAATCGTAGCTATGTCACATAGCTAGTTGAAATGGCAGCTGCTGCTCATATCAAGGGGTATTTGACTGCCAACAATTCATTGCCCTGGACCCTGTCGGCTTATAGAGCATCTCTTTCTGTTCCAACTCAAATTCACTCCCTCTACACATCTGTCCAGCAGCTAGCGGACAAATTTTTAAATGGTGCTCAAAACACACATATTTTTGGCAAATACGAGATTTAAATTCCCATATTACTGTTCCAGTTTTCCGATTTGAAATTAAATGTTGGCTGGTGTGAATATTGTTAATTTCAATTTATTTTATTCGCAAAGGATGTTGAGAATATGAAGTTATTATCATGCATTATATGAACTTAGCATCATCATTGTTATTATTATTATTATTATTATGATTAATAACCAACCAGAGAAACATGGCGAGCTCTGCAGGGCTCGTCACAAAGCTCAGCAAAACTGATGCGTGTTTTCCCCAATTGTCTCTCAAGTGTCAGATGAATGCAAGGCCCAGGGTATTTCACTAAAACCTGCATATTAATGATCTGTGCTGTGGGCATGAGTGTCGGTAGTGGATAAGGGGAAAATATTGACTGTCTTTGCTTCTTGTATGTACCCAACTATGTGCTTGTGACTCGGTTTATCATTAGATTAAATGGATGGATTCTGTTTGTTCATGACAGTTTTATTGAATGTAGTCCTTAAGGGTTAAATAATCCTTAAGGGTTAAATAATCCTGTTTGAAAAATAAACAGGATAAATCCTGTTTGGCTGATTGATTGAGTAGATGAGATTGCATCATGTGACTCGGTTGCTTGGCCAAAAATTAAGATCTCTCATGTGACTGCCTATCGGAATGTCACTTACTCGTCCCAAGGACATCCAAATGCATGGCAACGCAGCTCTGGACGTGGGATCTGGCAGGAGATGCCTGCGGCGGTAGACTGTCATCATTTTGACATGACTCACTGGATTTGAACTGGGAAACTGGGACGGTCTGGCGACTGTAACAATACGTACTAAAGTATACAATTTTGTGTCTGTCTGTCTGCATGTGTATGTCTTAACCAAACTTGCCAGGGAGACTAGGGGTCATACGACAAAGATTGTCGCTACTTAGTTCCCCCCTCTCCCACAGAAGATCCGAAGGTGGGGCCGATACAAATTCTCCACATAAATGTGTACCATGCAGCGACACTCCCAGTGGTGGTGGAAGAATGTATTATGAGTGATGCTTCAGAACCCTTAATTGTATCAGTAGTAAGACGTCTTCCCCTTATTTTCCCAGTCGCATAGCTAATTGGGCTTTAGACGACTGCAAAAAGCAAGAGGAATTTCCATGTTTTATTGCCCTTTTCCACCTTGGAAAAACGCCATTGTTATAGTGTATACACAGCAGCTTGAGCGTCATTCCATGTTATTGTGGAGTTTTTCCAAGACTGCTGCCTTCCAATAACAAAAGTAACTTACTGGAGAGTTCATAGAACATCTCACTCCACACAGTCTTAAGAAAAAATATATGGGAATGGTCTTTTCAACTCTTTATTTGCATTTCCGAGCATGATCTACAATTCCGACAAGCCACAATTTTGTCTGAATCATGATATTCCCTGATGCTGTGAGCACGAGTGGCAAATTTGATTGGTTGAGATGGCATAGAATGGCGTAATATTTTGTCCAAGTACAGCTAAACTGGAGGTTTTTGAAAGCTGCCAGCAAGGTAATCTGTGTTTCATAGTGTTCAAGTGTGTACTGTATATAATTCAAATGAAATAAAATAAAAGTTTTGAAGGATGTAGGAAAAAAATATATAAACACTTTTTATCCCCCGCCGCGTGGCGGAAGGGGGATATTGTTGTCACCCGGGTCGTCCGGCTGTCCGTCCGTCCGTCCTGTGGCGCGTCAACATTTATAGCTTGAGTGCGATAACTCATAAACTGTTCGCCATATCGATTTGAAATTGGGTCACACATGTACCACCTGAAAAGGAAGAACCCTATTGATTTTGGGCGTGGCCGGATCCAAGATGGCCGACTGGGGCGGCCATCTTGAAAAAAATGTTTTTTGTAATAAATGGAAAACCGCTTGTTCTGCCTCTCCGGTGTGGACCGGATAGCATACAGCTAACCCCCAACCGCCAATGAACTTAACGTCTAACAACCATGCTGAGGCTTAGAGTTCTTTATTCTTGACGTTGGGTATGAGTTGTGTGGTAATCGCTGTAAAAAAAACAAAAATAAAATGTTATAGTAAGTTGACACAGATATTACGGTGATCGTTATACATGTACAAGATCACTGATCAGAGTAACGGTTCAATAACAAATTAGAGTCACTAGAATAGACCGCAGAGCTTACATTTGTCTACACATCAACGTTGCAAGTTCTTTCCTATAGGTTGTTGTTGTAACACAATTGTCGAAGTTCGTCGGTAAAACGAGAGCATCGAACTGTTTCATGTCGACATAAAGTCACAGTACAAAATCTGTGTTGAACGATAAACAAAATGCATCACTACCACTGTTGTTGGCCACAGTCTGGAATAAAACGCATTTTCATCGCAGCGGGCAAAAAGCACAAAGCAAGGCGACATTTTCTTTCAACAAGCGTGGTCATGGCCACCGCCGTTTTTCAACAAACGTGGTCATGCTCACCGCCGTTTTTCAACAAACGTGGTCATGGCTCACGGTAGGCGGAGCCACAGGGAAGCAACAACAATGCTCAACAAGCATGACTAGTCAACCGCGACAGTGTGCGGCACACTCCCCGCCTGACGTCTTTAGAGACGTCACACACAAACACAAATATTTAGAAAACAAGCAATCAAAAAATGGCATCACTGATCCGTTGGAACATATCACAAATGAACACGGCACATATTCATTTAACACCACGGAAGCAACACGACAATTCACTAATAGGGTCGTGAATGACACAATCTTCCTTCCTTGCAACGCGGATGACGGCTTTGCGATCCTGCCGTCTGAGCCGGCAAGACTTGATGATGACTCCGACAGGCCAGTCATTGCGGACAGAATCCTTTCCTTGAGGATTATAACGTCCCCGTCCTTCACTTCTTGTTTGTCTTGCATCCACTTCCGTCGAACTTGGAGTGATGGACGTACTCGTGCCATCTGCGCCAGAACTCTTCTGCGAGGAGTTGAACTCTTTCCACTGGATACCGTATATGTCTTTGATGTCCGCGTCGTAGAAAGGTTCAACAGGCGACCCCGTTTTCTGTGTTAATAGCATGTTGGGAGATAACACGAAAGGAGAATCTGGATCGGTAGACACGGGAACCAGTGGTCGGTTGTTCACAATGGCCATTACTTCCATCATGAATGTTGTCAGCACTTCGTGGGTTAGATCCTTTGAAGCAAACTGTGCCATCATAGATTCAAGAACAGTCTAACGACACCGATTACCTTCCCAACTTCCCCCATGTGTGAAGAATGGGGTGGATTAAACAGCCATTTCACACCACTGTTGTACAGGAATTCTTTTACCGGGCCTTCCTCCACGTTAATGGCGTCAATGTGTAGAGGGTCTGTTGCGCCGAGAAAATTTGTGCCACGATCTGAACTGTACTGTACCACTTTCCGCGTATGGCTTGGAATCTCCTGAGAGCATTTATGAAAGAAGAAGAGGACATCCCTTCCACAATTCAAAATGTATGGCTCTGCTGGTTAAGCACGTAAACAGTATAGCCCAGCGCTTGCTACTGGCTGAACCACCTCTTGTTTTTCTGGTCAGGACATTCCACGGGCCGAAGGCGTCGGTAGCTACATACGTGAAGGGCGGCGCGGGCGTCACGCGATCCGTGGGGAGGTCTGACATCTTCTGCTGGAGTGGGCGTCCACGCAGCTTGCGGCATGTGACGCAGTGGTGAATGAGGGAAGTTAAAACCTTTTACAGCCTGTGATCCAAAAACCTGCTGCGCGGACAGCTCCCTCTGTCAGTAGTCGGCCTTGGTGTTTAACAAGTTGGTGGTGACGTATCAGCAAGACGCGACGTGATGTTTTCCAGGGACTATGACGGGGTTTTGCCTTGAGCCGTAAGTCACTGCGCCTTAGTCTTCCCCCGACAACCAACAGCCCGTCTGCATTCAACGTCGGATCTAGCGGAAGTATGGGGCTGTCTTTTGGCAGAGGTTGTTTGATTTCAAACACTGTAACTCCGTTGCGTAGGCTTCCGATTGTACTTGTTGAAGTACAAATGTTTCTGCTTGTTTCGTTGTTCTACACTTTTACCTTCCACGCAGGCGTGCCACCCTTTGCATTCGTTTTGGCCTTTATACGAATGGAGGATATGTCGTAAACGGACAACAGCGCCGACAAGTCTCTTCCAGTCGGAAAACCGTTTAAAACGTTCTGTACCAAGGCTTGTGGATGAAGAAATGTTCGTCGATTTGACATTGGCAGACGGCCGAATTTCTTTATCTTTGTCGGGTTTTGACAGCGGGAACTGTTCCGTGTCGTTGACGTCTGTGTCGTGTCGCTGTGACGGCCCCTGAAGCCAGCTACTAAGGTGAGGTCTGACGCTGTGATGGGTCTTGTAGCAACGTCTGCTGGGTTCATATGTGAAGGCACATATTTCCATTGTTGACATGTGGAAGATTTTTGTATGCGCTCGACACGATTTGCCACATACACGTAGAATCTTCTGGTATGGTATACAGATAACCCAATACCACTTTACTGTCTGTGAAGAAGTTTATTTCAGCAATGTCAACATCGAGCTGTTCAGAAACTGTCGCTGCGATTTGCACCGCGAGCACAACCGCACACAATTCCAGGCGTGGAATTGTATTGCCGTGCTTTGGGCAACTTTGTTTTTGCCCAGGATGAATCCAAAGTGCTTGTTACCGCTGACGTCCGTTGTCTTCAAGTACGCGACAGCTGCGATTATTTTCTCCGAGGCATCGGAGAAAACGTGGACTTCTCTTTTGACAGTTTCGTTCGGGCTTGGCGTAGGTCCTGCGAACTTGTAACTGTTCTAAGTCACTCAGAAATTTCTCCAATCATCCCATTCTTTTTCTTGGTGTGGAGACAATGGCTCGTCCCAGATTACAGTCTCCGTCATGAGATCTCGGAGTAGTAATTTACCTTGAACAATTATGGGGCGACGAAGCCTAGGGGGTCGAACACACTGCTAATCGTAGACAAAACCCCCTACGTGTGAATGGTTTTTCTTGGTGTTGACTTCAAACGTGAAGACATCGTGCTGGAGGTCCCACACAAGGCCTAAGCTTCTCTGTTGTGGTAAGGTATCTTCGTCAAAGTTCAAGTTCTTGAGGTTTAGCATAATCCTCAGAAGGAAATGACTTGAGTACTTCTGGGCTATTTGACGACAATTGTGGAGGCGGAGGTTACCGCCGTTCGCCAGAGCTTCTTGTGTGGCAGACAGAAGTTGTACCGCTTGTTCCACAGATTGACATGACGTCAATCCGTCATCAACATAAAAGTTGTGTAGTACAAAGTTTGTGACGTCATCATTGGGTTTTTTTGTCCAGCGACGACAGCTTTCCGGAGACCGTACGTGGCCACAGCGGGAGACGGCCTATTCCCGAAGACATGCACTGTCATTCTATAGTCAAACAGCGGTTTCTCGGGATCGCTATCTTGATACCACAAAAATCTGAGGTAATTGCTGTTCTTGTTTGACCAGGAAACCATAAAACATGGACTGAATGTCAGCTGAAATCGCCACTTCATCAGAGCGAAACCTTATCAAAACACCAAGTAATCATTGGTCAGATCTGGCCCTTTTAGCAACACGTCGTTGAGTGATACGCCGTTGTACTTGGAGGAGGAGTCGAAAACGCCCCGTATCTGGTCGGGCTTATGTGGATGGTAAACCCCGAAAAGTGGTAGATACCAGCATTCCTCATCTTCTCGAAGGGGTGGGGCGATTTCTGCGTGGTTTCTATCGATAACCTGCTTCATAAACTCGACCATGTGTTGTTTCTTATCTGGGTTTTAATGAGCTGTGGTGCAAAGAACTAGCTCTTTTGATGGCTTCCGGTTTATTGTTAGGTAGCCGCTGCTGTCTCGTCGCTTAAACGGCAGCGGTGCCACCCAATTACCTTCAGGTGACCGATGCATCTCATCTTCCATTACTGAAATGAATTGTCTGTCTTCAGTGGACAGGCCAGATTTGTTGTCATCTTTATTCACTTGGAAAATGTCTGAAAAATTGTCGTTTTTGCAGGTAACGATTTCTTCAACAAACAGCTTATTGTCACATGGTGGGAAAATTGACGGACGACCGTCCGGCAAAAAGTTAATTTTATTCACCACAGGAACACCTGTTTATGAACTTTGCCGATACAAGTTTCACCGATTATCGCCCAGCCAAGAGTTGTTTCGCGCGAATGGAGATCCTCTCGGGCCCGTCCGTTGTTCCAAAATATGATGCGCTTCTGGAATGTCACGGCCGATCAAAATTAATATCTCGGCGTCGCTGTCAATCTCGGGGATTTCTGCAGCAATATCAGACAGGTGGGCATGATGAATGGCGACATCGGGCGTGGCTATTTCGGACGGGCATTTGGAATTTCATCGCACTCGATTAACGTAGGAACTTGTATTTTGTGGTTACTGTCTATGGACTCTATTGTGTAGCCATGTGCACGTTTCCCAACCATTTGCGCGACCCGGAGCATGACGTAAGGTTGTAGGGAATATTTTCCCCCGATTCATCAAACGATTTGAAAAATCTTGATCTGGCGAGCGTGACGTTGCTCTGGTCGTCGAGGATTACGTAGGCATGGATATACTTGTTTGGATTGTCACTGTGGTAAACTTGGTCAGAATTGTTTTACTGCATGATTTACCCGGGACACATCACCACAAATTTGTGTGCATTTTGAGTTCGGAACTTGACGGGTAGCTCCCCGCCGTTATCGGCGAACGCCTTATTGGCTGGCGTGGCGGGCTCTGTTGGGATCACCGTGGGCTCTTAAGGGGCTGCCGCTGTCGTAATGCATTGCTGTAACATGCTTGTTCCTTTACACACAGAACAGGATAAATTTACATTACATGTCTTTGCAACGTGGTCAGTTGAATCACAGCACCGGAAACATATCTTATTTTCCCGCAGAAAGTCCCTTTTTTCGACAAGTGACTTAATTTGAACGCACGACAGTCGTTGAGGTTATGTGCAGTATGTGCAAAGGACAATTTGGCTGAATGTCTGTCTTCTTGGAGAGAGGGTGCGATGTGCAGGAAGTTTGTTTACCTGTGACTGTCTATATCCACTCTGACTGCTGCTCTGTGCGGCATTACTTTCGTACGCAAAACTAGGATCATTGCGTACCTGACTGAGGTTCTGATAAACTCAGCAAACACATAGAAAGGAGGAACACCACATTATTTTCTTTTTGTACCTGGCCGCATGCATTGTCCATCTCCTGTATGTTGTAAGGCAGTTTATTGAGTATGGGAGTACTCCTGATGAAGAGTCAAAATAGCTTAGAAGAGTGGCGTACTTTTGATCTTCTTTGAGGGAAAGCACTTCATACAATGTATCTGACAGTTCATACAGTTGCTTGTTGTCTTTGTTTGACAGCCGCGGAAAGGAAGCAAGTTATGTTTGATTGAGGCTTCCACCATTTCCGGACTGCCAAATCGCTCCTCTAAGCGCTCCCATATTCGTTGAAGCGCGAGAAATGGATTGTTGGCATTTGACATTTTTAAGCTGACGGCGTGTTTCTTTGATTGTGGACCTAACCACTTAATCAGGAGGTCAATCTCTTCATTAACACTGGCACCAACATCGTTCACAACGTGCGAAAGTCTGCCTTCCACACTGTGTATGCTTCTGGGGTGTCGTTGAATGTACACAAGCGTGTTAACAGCAAATCTCTTTTCAGCAGATATTGTGAAAAGTCAGTGATCATAGGCATTGTATTATTTGCTGTGATTACCGGCACAAATGAAGGCAAATTCGGGTCTAATGTCACACGAGGGTTTGAACTGTGATTTAAATGTCTGTTACTCATGGGAACAGATGTAGCGTTAATAGCTCGGTTATTTAAATCAGGAAAGAAGGGTGTATCAGGGTGTCTGGTTGTTGCTTGTATAAATTACTGGCGATATTGGGCGTAAGAGCCGGTGGTTGCAAATTTTGCATATTGTCAGTAGCGATAAAGTCAGCAGTTGGTAACACTGGCGGATAACTGTGATCTTCCACATACTGTTCTGTGCGCTTTGCTGATGTCTCCTGAGGTAGGTTGATATCGGGCGGGCCATTTCCACCTCAAGTTCGCTAATACATTGTTCAATGGCTTGTAACTCCGCCCAGTCTCGGCGACTTGTTTTTCAGATTGTAGTAGGGTTAAATCGGCTCCATTGTTGCTTGAATTCGTGCTGATTCTGCGGCGGCCAAGGCTTGCTTTTTGGAGCTCAGCCGCTTGTCTCTCGAACTGCAGGCCATTTAGCAGCACCGGCTTTAGCACGTTTTTGTGCTAACATAGAACTTATGTTAGACAGTTCTGAAGATTTTGAACCAGCCTGAAATGATCGTGCTGATCGGTTACTTCTGGGTGACTTCTCTTGACATGTTGATTGTCTGGACGATGGCGTCGAGTACATGCGACACTGTGTTTGGTTATGGACTGGATTCCCCTGAGCCGGGCGGACCGACGTTTCTTGCTTGCCTGGACTGTGCTTGGCCTAGTCGATTACTGTTCTGCC
>CM068959.1:22285496-22299909 GCA_035128595.1 Eptatretus atami | reverse complement strand
ACATCAAAGTTGCAAGTTCTTTCCTATAGGTTGCTGTTGTAACACAATTGTCGAAGTTCGTCGGTAAAACGAGAGCATCGAACTGTTTCATGTCGAATAAAGTCACAGTACAAAATTCTGGTGTTGAACGATAAACAAAATGCATCACTCACACTGTTGTTGGCCACAGTCTGGCATAAAACGCATTTTTCATCGCAGCGGGCAAAAAAGCACAAAGCAAGGCGACATTTTCTTTCTCAACCAGCGTGGTCATGGCTCACCGCCGTTTTTCAACAAACGTAGTCATGGCTCACCGCCGTTTTTCAACAAACGTGGTCATGGCTCACGGTAGGCGGAGCCACAGGGAAGCAACAACAATGCTCAACAAGCATGACTAGTCAACCGGCACAGTGTTGCGGCACACCGCTTATCTGATTTCAATTATTTTTGGTTACTACGTTCCTCACCCCTGGGGAACTTTTTCGAGATGATGACCAAATGGTGTCTTGTTTCCAATTCACCTCCCTCATTATCTGGAATATGTATGACCTTTTTCATTCAATGGTGGGGGATTCCCCATCTCTGATGGTATATTTGGAAGTTTACCATGATTGGTGCACCATCTTTTACACCACCTAATTTAATGTAGTGAATTAGTTATTCATGCCTGTTGTTTGTGTCCTTCATAACATCCCTAGAAACAGTAAGTTTCTGGTTTTTGAAATGATTTTCAATCTTGTTTGACTGCCAGACAGGCAGACAGACTAAAAACAATCCACTTACTCCTCTGCGAAAGTGCGCTTGAGACGATATTCCATACAATTTGCCAATGCCAAAGTACTGCTAAAGTTCAAATGCGTGTTTTGATTCATGTTCCGATTTGTGTTCCACAGTGTTCAGAATATAAAATTAATTTGAAAATAAGCTGCTCCTCAATCATCGACTGACTGCAGACAGAAAGACATTGTGAAAAATTGGTGACATGATGGATAAATCCCTAGATCCAGTTGCCTCAGTAAAGCCAAAACGTTGGCGAACGCCAAAGTGCACAACCTGGAAGTTGTGCATTTTCTGTCGGGTATACAGCAGAAAATCCTCATCTAAAGGAGGGGTGCAGGATATTACACAGGTACAAAAGGCCTTTAAGCAACTGCATCCTGGAGATACAGAAAATGAGTTCACTGGAACCTCATTGAAGACCTCGCATCAAAGGGTAGTAAGACTGTATAAAGGGTGTTGTGGGTGTTGTCTGGCATAAAGGGTGTTGTGCCTCGTTTACCAGCCGGCACAATTTGTTGGCCTTAGAAATGCACCACGCACCAGAATGGAATTCTAAACCATCCACTTCATCAACCGGTAGCGACAAAATGTTAAGGGCTGCAACAACCAGGGCAGAAGTATGAAAGGGAGAATGGGACAAATGCATCTTTTGTCAATCACGTCGTCATGAGAAGACGATACAAGTGCAGACCTTGGACATTGAAATGGCAATTAAAGTTGCCAAAAATAATCATTGGGTAAAATGTCAAATAGGTGAAAATGATCTGATTGCTTCGGAAGCTCACTACCGTAAATCCTGAAAATATCAGGCAGAAAAGGTGGAAGGTGAGAAAGTAGGCGACAAAACAATGGAATCTGAAGCTTTGAGTGACCCACCACTCAAAACGGCATGGAGCAGACTAGTCAAAGTTCTTGATTTTGGCTTTGAGCAGGGAAACATTCTTCCTGTGGATTTTATCTTTTAAAAAAGTACAGCCACATAGTGTCCTCGTGTGGACTGGAAACACACCCAGCTAGAACGGAGGTGCTGAGAAAGAAACCACAGAATCACTATTGAGAGAAAATATCATTTCGGTCCCAGCTTAACCGGAACCAACCGATGCTCATTTATCCTACTTGGACAGAAGATTACTCAAAGACTGCACAGAGGTAGTTGAAACTGAGCATTGTAAAAATAAAGTCCCCCTTGCACCGGAAGAGGAATTTCTCCAGGCACCCCATCACGTTTCATCAAAGCTGAACTGTGATCTGTTAGATCTTGTGGTCTGAAAGGCTATAACTTAACTCGACATGATGCAAGGGCATGCAATACCAGACAGTTTGTACACACTTTTGAAGTGGATTTTGTCAGGTTGCAAACATGAAGACGACGATACATTGGCAGAAGACTGATATTCAGCAGAAGATACTGAATCTCGGACAGGATATTGTCTCCACCTTTGCTGGCAGAAGAAAGAATACTCCCAAACATATTGCCACTGGTCTGTTTTCAGCAATGGGTGGAAATTTCATCAGCCGCGAATGATGCCCGTTCTGTTGACTCAAGATCCGATGCCTACTTGCTGTCGGGAACT
This sequence comes from Eptatretus atami, assembly GCA_035128595.1. NCBI lineage: Eukaryota > Metazoa > Chordata > Myxini > Myxiniformes > Myxinidae > Eptatretus > Eptatretus atami. Next base: position 22,297,576 of record CM068959.1, on the reverse strand, counting down.
AGTCACATGTGAATGTACCACAAGCAAATGCTCTTCTTCTCGGTGCAGCTGTGTCAACCAGCAGATGCAGTCCTCATTGGGTTGCATCAGTTCCATGTCTTGTCTGAACCTGAACAATCCTCTCACATCGGCAGAGGACAGTGACTCAGATAATTAATAATAACGAGGACATTTGAACCGCAGATGTATCCCAAGGATGGGTAAACATTTGGCTGTGATGCCAAGTAAACATTTACTGCAAGTATCAAATGGCGTAAAGGGAAGACAAGCCTATAAGTGTTAAAAATTTCAATTTGCTGAGAAAATGGTTCATGGGAAGAGACTCCCTCCATAATAGTAATTGTACTGAATTTGGTGTGTGAAGCGATTCTTGGGGACTGGGGTAAAGTTTTGCCCAATTATTGACACGTTAGATGAGGTAAGTCAATAAAATGCAGGATAACCGAGGGAATCATTTAATATCTACTTTATGTTCCTTGTTTCGTCAATTATGGTAGTTTGAACAAAATCCGACAATGCATGTTCAAGAAATGGTTGGGGGCATGTTTAAGTAACAAAATGCCTCCAGTCGGCCATCTTGAACCTGATCTCAAAACAAAATGAAGTGCTTATGTAAGCCATCATTCATTATCTGTGTGCCTAGTTTGAACAAAATCGGTAAATGCATGTCCGAGAAATGGTTGAGGACGTATTCAACATCGGGGTTTTACAACTAAAATGGCCGCCCATCTCTGATCGCATCATGAAACCAAATGGTGTGCATATGTACACCATCATGTGTTGTCTTTGTGCTAATTACGAATAAAATCGGTCCATACATGACTGATTTATGGCTGCGGACGCACGCACGCACACAGACCTGAAAATCGAGACCAAATCCATAAGTCCCCGTTTCGAACTAAGTCCAACGGGAGCTAATAACCAAACAGACTTACTTGAAGACAAAACTATATGTGTTTAATAAATTTGGACAAAATTGTTCAAAAGAAAGGTTTGTCTGCGATTAATATTAATGAGACTGAATTCGTTGAGTGAATTTGATTTTACGGGGTGGGGTAACTTTTTGTCCAATTGCTCAGGCGTTAGATCTGCAACACCAATGAAAAAAATACCCCATTGTAAAGCCTAATAATTTGGACAAATTTTAGCATCTGTTTCAGGTATCTGAGTTTGTTCATGACCATTAATAGTCATGACATGTTCACCAAAAATGTTCTGCGACAAATAATGAAAGTGATCTCTCACTTTTGCAGGGTTTTCAATGTTATTAGCACGTACTTGAACAGCCTTTACGGAAATTGAGCCATTCTGCATCAGGGTGTTACTTATGATGAATAAGCATACTTTGGTGTATTGTTTGTGAATTTTCAGTAAGAATTAAATAAAGTTTAAAAATATGTTCTGAAATTGTGAATTTTTTTTGCTGGAATTTGGACACTTCTTGCCATAAAAATCCAATGCACACACCTTGGAGGTGACAACTGGTTGTAAAATGTGTGCACAGTTGTCTTGGACATATTAAAATAGGTTGGAGATATTCAGGGCCAAATGTTCACTGAAACATCATTTCCCGACTCCGGCCACCTGACTATCATGGCAGAAGGTGGAATCATTGACAAATAGATACAGGGGATTTTCCAGAGAGTCAGAGAGATCGTTGAAGAATATAAAGAATAGGACTGGGCCCAGAACACTGCCTTGGACACTCCAGCCTTGACAGGGAGAGGAGAGAAGTGGATTCCGATGAGAGCCACACTTTGGCTACGAGAGTAGAGGAAGTCAGTTAGCCAAGTGTGGAGTTGGCTGTGGATGCCATAGACAGAGAGTTTGGAGAACAACCTGGGATACCAGACTGTATCGAAAGCTCGAGATATATCTGAGGAGATGGCCCTGATCTCATGTCTGACATGGAGGGCCTCACACCTGGTGTTGGCTTAATGGTTCGGGTGGTGGGCTTGGGATCCGAGGGTCCTGAGTTCAAATCCTGCTCAGCTGTTGAATTAATACCAGGTGGGGTTGATTCAACCTGTCATCCTTCTGAGGTTGGTAAAATGAGTACCAGCTTGCTGGGATGATTGAGCCATTCAAGAATCCTGCGTTGGAGTGGCGACCCATCCAGGATTGGGCCCAATAGTCCGGGAGACTGCTTCGGCAACACTGATGCTCTGTACAGCATATGGTCCCAATGGATGGATGGAGGGCCTCCATCCATTGTTGGGAGAGTAGAAGCAGCATGTCGAATGTGGAGTGACCAGGTCTGAATTCGAATTGATGATCTGAGATGAGGTTGTTGGAGAAAAGGAATGATTTCATATCATCTGTAATGATGGATTCCATGACTTTGCTAATGATTGGAAGAAATCTAATAGGTTAATAGGTTAGTAGTTAAGGGGATTCGTTTTTGCACCTTGTTTATGCAATGTGGTGATGTTGGTGGATTTCCAATCGGATGAAATATGACCTATGGCAAATGATAAGGTGAAAAGAGCAGAACGAGGATGTGCAAGAGCAATAGAGCAGGTTTTCAGGAAAAGTTGATGGTTGCCAGAAACTTCTCCACATTCTCAGGTGCAAAAGACAGAGAGAGTGAGGGGGTGGGGCCATACGATTTGGCAGCAAATACAGAATTGAGGCATTTGGCCTTCTTACAAGCATAGTTGGCTGTGGCACCATTTGAAGAGAGGGAATGGGTGGAAGGGGAGCTTACACCAGAGACAGACTTAACAATATGCCACCAGGTTTTAGAGGAGGGAGACAAGTTTGAAAGTTCAATCTTGAGGTTCAACAGATGTTGTTTTCTGGCTCTCCTGAGAGTTCCTGGTAAATGTAAATTGATTATTTAATCATTAAAATCTTTAATTCCTTTTTGTGACTGCCGAAGTCACTGGAGGCATTGTTTTCAGGTTGTATGTACGTATGTTTGTCCATCCATGCTAATTTTATGTGTTTTCTCTGCAGCTTCCTATGCGATTGGCACAAATTTTCACCATAGGTGCCACGACTCATGTAGAATGCTTCAATGATAATTATGACGTCATAGGTCATGTGGTGTGGCAGCCATGTTGGAAAAAAGGAAAAACTTTGGATATCTATCTCTGAAACTGCTCCATGGAAAAAAAATGAAAATTGGCACATATCAAGTACTCCCATTGGGAAAGAAGTGTGATTTTTTTGATGTCATAGGTGGCTTTGTTATGACGTCATTGTATACATTGAACGCTTTGTCCGATCAGTATGAAAATGTGGGTCATCTCGGGCGAAATTATATGGGCGAAAAAAAAGAAAAACGATGACATCATCAGGCATGTGGTTCAGCAGCCATTTTTAGCTCGCCTGTTCGAAGAACAGAGAGCTATAGCGATACCCCCGGCGTGAGCGTCAGTGTGAGCGTGAGCGTGAAAATGTTAAAGTTTTTGGTGCAAGTTATTTCCTTTCTAATGTTTTTATCGACCACACTATTTTTTACTGATTACAATATACAAATACATATATTGCTTTAAAATTATTTGGATCAGACTTCACTGCAATGCTTTATAAAAAATATTATTAGACTAGTCTTTTAAATACGATAAATGTATAAACAGGCAGCATGGGTGGCTTTGACACCAACTCTCTGGTTATTTTTAGCTCGCCTGTTCGAAGAACAGAGAGCTATAGCGATACCCCCGGCACGAGCGTCAGCGTGAGCGTGAGCGTGAAAATGTTAAATTTTTGGTGCAAGTATTTCAGAAGCTTGCCATTCATTTAAATGTGTACTGGGATGCTGATATTTGGCATGGAGGAGGTCCTTTGGGGTATATTATTGATGTAGTGAAGTTGAAATTAAAAAATATTTTCAAATTTTTGACCTGTTTGAACTTAACTTTTGTAGCACATCAACATTAAAGTTTTTTCCTTTCTAATGTTTTTATCTACCACACTATTTTTTACTGATTACAATATACAAATACATATATTGTTTTAAAATTATTTGGATCAGACTTCACTGCAATGCTTTATAAAAATATTATTAGACTCGTCTTTTAAAAACGATAAATGTATAAACAGGCGAGCAATTGGGTGGCTTTGACACCAACTCTCTGGTTAACATAGGTATGATCACCGATCCAAGAGAACCAAAATGTTCTCCACCAATAATACCATCACATGGTTTGGCAGCTATAATTTTTTGAAGAATAAACCTTTAAAAATCTTCTTCTCCAGAACGGCTTGACAGATCGAGGGGAAACTTCACCCACATGTTCCCCAAGCCTTGGGGATACCAGGGTGTCCATGAATAATTAATAGGTCACATGGTCTGGCAGCCATGTTGGATTGAATGAAAATCATAAAATAATTATTTCTGTTGAACCACTTCATCAATCGACGTAAAACGCACAGTTACGAGTATGATCGTGTATCCATGGGGAATATACAATGCCTAAAGAAAGTCCACACCGCCTTTGAAAATTTTCACCTCTTGTTGCCAGATAGCCTGGAATTAAATTGCATTAAATCAGACTTTTTCCACCTTTATATACACATCGTAACTCACAACTTCTAAGTGAAAAACAAATTCTACAAATTTCCGAAAATTAATAAAAAATACAAAACTAGAATATGTTGGTTGGATAAATGTCCACTCCCTTATAATAGCAATTGTAAATTAGCTCAGGTGTAACCAATCACCTTCAAAATAACATACCACGTTAATTGGCCTCCACCTGTTAAATTGTGATTCTGATTGTTTCAGAATAAAATCAGCTGTTCCTGGAGGATTCCTCTGCTGGATGATGCATGTCACAGCAAAGTCTCAACCATGAGAACCAAGGAGCTTTCAAAAGACCTCCAGGATGAAGTTGTAAATAGGCACAAATCAGGGAATGGATATAAAAATATTTCAAAAGCCTTGACTATCCCTTGGAGCACAGTCTTGACAATTATTAAGAAGTGGAAGGTGTATGGACGGCCTAGACCAGGCCGTCCATCCAAACTAGATGACCAAGCAAAGAGGAGACTGATCAGAGAGGCCACTAAGAGGCCAATGGCTACTTGAAAGAGCTGCATGCCTTTATGGCAAAGACTGGTCACTGTGTGCATGTGAAAACAATATACCAAGCACTCCACAAGTCTGGCCTGCACGGTAGGGTGGCAAGAAGGAAGATATTACTCAAAAAGGCCCATCTCGAGTCTCATTTGAGGTATGCAAAAATCACTCAAGAGATTCTGAAGCCATGTGGGGAAATGATTTGTGGTCTGAGAAAACGAACATGAAACTTTTTGGCCAAAATGCAAAACGTTATGTTTGGCGCAAACCCAACACAGCACATCAGCCAAAGAACACCATCCCTACTGTGAAGCATGGTGGTGGCAGCATCATGTTATGGGGATGTTTCTAATCAGCAGGGACTGGGGCACTTGTCAGGATAGAAGGGAAAATGGATTGAGCAAAATACAGAAAAATCCTAAAGGAAAACCTGGTGCCCTCTGCAAGAAAGCTGAAATTGGGATGGAAGTTCACCTTTCAGCATGATCATGACCTGAAGCACACAGCCAAAGCTACACTGGAGTGTCTAAGGAACAAAAGATAAATGTCCTTGAGTGGCCCAGTCAGAGCCCCGACATAAATCCAATCGAAAATCTGTGGCATGATTTGAAGATTGCTGTCCATCAACACTCCCCAAGCAAGATGATTGAGCTTGAACAGTTTTGTGGAGAAGAATGGGCAAATATTACCCAATCAAGGTGTGCACAGTTGGTAAAGACCTATCCCAACAGACTCACAGCTGTAATTGCTGTCAACGGTGCTTCCGCCAAGTATTAACTTCGGGGGGTGGACACTTATCCAACCAAGATATTCTAGTTTTGTAATTTTTATTAATTTTCTGAAATTTGTAGAATTTGTTTTTCACTCGGAAGTTGTGGGTTGGAACGTGTAAATAAAGGTGAAAGAAGTCTGATTTAATGCAATTTAATTCCAGGCTATAAGGCAACAAAAGGTGAAAATTTTGAAACGGGGTTTCAAGAATAGACTTTCTATACGCACTGTATATTTTAAATTTCAACCTGATGAGACGCATCGTCTGGTAGCCAGAATTATTTAATACATTGAATCTTGCTTCAGGGATTTCAATCAAACTTGGTAAAAGTATGTATGATGATGTAATAATGTGGGCGGAGGCATATTTGGTGACGTCAGGACGTCGAAGAGTGCCCTTGTAGGTTTTTTTGATTTTCTAGTTTTTGGCTGCTCTGATGCCAATATTCTTGCTTATTTATTCAGACTTCAGATGAGAAAGCAACAGATAAAGCAGACAGTAGTCCAAGGTGACAAAGCAGTTTAATGAGGGGTGGTTATTGTTCAGTCGAAGAATATGTTTTCCTGTTTTATTCCCACCCATTTTTTCCGTTGTATTACCATTTTTCCCAATATTTTTGTCTTTCCAAGCAAAAGCATAATGAAATAGCATACATTACCCCACACTGTCTTGAGAAACAAGGACAAGGGCGCGGTCTACGAGGGGCAAATTTGATTGGTTTTGATGATGTAAATCACTGTAATATTTTGTGAAAGTACTGCTGAACTACATGTTGGTTTTCCTATCCATGTTCAGATTCGTATTCAAAGTATAACATTCAAATTGAAATTAAGTTGTTCCTCGATCATAGACTGATGTTTGTGGACAGACAGATAGAAGTGAACCAACCCTGCTTAACCCTGCTTTTCGCTTTGTGTGCAGGGTAACAAAAGGAGGAAGAAACGTTTCTTCATTGTCTAAATTAAGGAGATTTGGTCTAAATCAATATGATATGTTCCTCTTTTAAATGTCCATCCACTATGCCTGCACTGCTTCGTATGCTTATTTATGGGTATGATGTACATGTTTGGAATTAATTCATTTTAATAGGCTCGTTCATAATATTTTCTGGGTAAAAGTTTAGTTTGCTCCCGATTCACATATGCAGTACCAATTTCTTTGGAATCTTGCAGGCCCACCATTGTTTTATTTTCTTGAAACACTCCCAGTTCGATTTCCTGTAATTCCAGCGCAATGTGGGCGTTGGAATTGCCAGACCAACATTTTGTGTTAAAATTTGGAGGTGCTGAAAGGGAAGGAAAAGGATCCTGCAGTTACGCATACAGGCGATGGAATACCATTGATTCAGTCAACACAATTGTTTGATGTTGATTTATATTGGTGGAGTTTCATGGAGCTGAACGAAAATAGTTTACTTATTACCGAGGCACACAGTATAGCTAAGAGGTATAACACACTCACCTATGACCTGTCTAATCTAGGTTCGTTTACCGATCCAACTGGAGACTGTCGGACTGGTACTTCACAGGCAGGGTGTTGCGTCGTACAAGTGCACCGTCCCTCGTTGGATGGACTGTATGGACTTTAAGGGTGTCCCATCTGTTTGTAGCATTTGCCGGCAGACATTGAAGATTTCACTAAACCTTTAGAGAAGAGCAAACACATTCTATACCGGCACTCTGGGCCAAATTCTCTTCGACTAGTAGAGCAGTGGTAAACCACCCAGTGTTTTCTCCACCTCGTGACCGCTTTGGCAGTGCCGACGGTGAAAAGAGCACGAAATGTGTGCAACAGATCTCGAGAGGACAGTCTGCATCATTAAGGTCGTGCTCATTGGGGCAAAAACTTTCATCACCTATAAACTTCCTCCACGTAGTCCAAGTCCTTATTGTCGGTGACGTTGCATATAAAGTCGACGGGTGAGCAAAATAGGACATTGATGCTGGCACAGGTTTTGTTGATAACATTGGCAATATTGTAGTGAAATGTTTATTTTGTGTTCTCGTGACCTGTTTTTGGAGATCGTTTGTTTGATTTTCTTGGCTTTTCTAATCGGGTTGGAATGACAAAAAACACGTAGCTAAACTTCTCTTGGTGTTCAAACTCCAGTAATCAAACTCTTTATAAAACGCTCTACTCTTACAAAAAATTATACGGACTGAGCCCTAAACGAGATAAAACATTCTCTACTTCTATCTGTGTAATGGTTATGCTTGATGGCGCATGCTCTACAACATTCGCCTGCACAGCTGCAACTATGCTTCTGCATATCCACGAGCATGAAGAAAACATGTCATAACACAATCCTGCACCCGAGGTCGCTTCCTTCGAATGTTTTCCTTAAGCTGGGCAATGAACGTACCACGACGACTTTGACGCATAATCATGATGTCATTTGTTACATCAAGTGGGCCACAAAAAGTTCCACAGAACTTTGAGGCGCCCTTTCAGCACGTACTGTGCTGCTCATGGCACGCCTGATAGATGGATAGCCTAAACCGAAGTTCACGTTCTCAGAGAGATTTTGGCTTGATTTGCAGGTACAGTCAGGTACAGTCTCAGCATCACAGTTGAATTATCTTGCTCTGCATGGAGATAGTGGGGTGATTTGTTCACCACCCTAAATGTGTGTACTGTCATGTCTTGGACATATAGATAACTAGAAGGGCACTCGGTATAGCGCATACCTCCGCCATGTAATACTTGATTCACGACAACATATCAGGCCCAATACATTTTTGAAATATCATGCTGGACAGTACTATATCGTTTTTGGCCCTATCTCTCAATGGTGAAGAATCACTTAAAATATTATCAGATAAGGACCGGATTTGGATCTTAACCAAAATCGAATCAATTATTCCTTATCACGCACCCAACAACTCCACCCTGTTTCGTCGGAATCCGTCCAAAACTATTTCAGGTATCACATGCTATGTATCATTTTAGCCCTATCTCTCAATGGTGAAGAATCACTTTAAAAATTCTAGTAGCCGGATCCGGATCTTCACCAAAATCGAATCAGTTCGTCCTTGCCACACACTGAACCTGTCCACAAAATTTCTTCTTGATCCATCCTCAACTTTTTGAGATATCCTGCAGACAAACAGACAAACAACCAAAAAACAAACAGAAAGGGGTGAAAACATAACATCCTTCACCTTGGTGGCGGAGGTAAAAATGCCTCACTGTATGTAATGAGGAGATGTAATACTTTACTTATCAATTAACAAGATTATTCAACCTTTCAAGCTGCTTGCTTCCTTGTTACAGACGACAAGCATCTTTAAATACTTTTGGAGCATCCTCTCACTCTTCAACCTCCACCTTTCATTTTGCTTCATCTTCCTGCATTACCCCCATCCCTCATCGGCCCAGCTTCAGTGGGCAATTTAAAGTGGTGATATTTCCACAAAGTGATACTTTCTTCTGGAACACACTGTACACTTAAAAACAATTTTTTTTCCTTTTAGGATATACTGTATTTGGCCTTGCTGGACCATAGTGGAATGTTTTTGTGATAAAATGCAACAAAAATAGAATTTCCCCACAAAGTGATATGTTTTCTGGGACGCACTGTACACCTGAAAATTATTTTTAATCGCATGTTTTTGTGATGTAAAGCACCAAATGATCAATTTTGAAGTTTTTGTTACACGACAACAAACACACACACACAACACACACACACCACACACACACACACACAAGCTCCATTATATTAAGATTTGTGATGTTTGGTTTTTGGTTTTTGTTTTGAAACCATGATTTAAGGTTCGTGAAGCATCTTATACGTAATTAAGTGCAGGACAAAGTTATTAGTACTTCTGCATGAAATAATAGGATGTGAGTAGACAATGGACAAATCCACACAGGATATTAGATTTTATACCTGCGATTCCAGCACCATGAGCTAAGTTTTCAGATGGGAACACTAAACAGGCGAAGCCGCTTGCTGGCTCAGTCAAGACCATAAGAACAAGCCTTCAAATAGCACAATTATTCAATCGTTTATTTAAAACATATATATATAAAAAAAGTAATTAACGAGCACATTGAACTTTTTGAAAGAATGCTCTACAGTCTGTGCAGTGTGATTGTTCTTTGCGATTTTGCAAATTAATTACCCCACGGTGAGTACTCTCGCATGGTCACCGGCGGGGTTAGGGCGAGTGAGCAAAGGGGACAAGCCTCGGAACCAATCGATCATGGTTCTGCCAGGGACTTATGCCTGGGAGCGCATTATGCCCATTACAAATTAGAGTGAAGGATGGGTCGTGCTGAATAATTACACACAATCACAATCGTGCGCTCACAGCGCTCGGCCACATGCTTGCAGCCTGTTCCCAACATGTTCTGAGCTGTCCCGAATTGGCCAATAAAGGCTCAAACTCGAAATGTGCGCCTCGTGCACACACACACACACAAAAAAAAATATATAAATGATCCCACTTTTCGTCGGAGCAAAAACAATTTCAGACAGGAGAGGTAGGACGCGTGGCTCCATTGTACACCGACAGCAAAAAGCCCAAATGCCGCGCTTGAAATTCAGAGAATCTTAGCCCTAGGACGAAATGCTCAATGGCAAGAAAATGTATCCAGATGTACCGACATTAAGCGCGTGCGCTTTGTTTCCAGGTAAGAACCCTTTCCATGTGTTTCCACGGGCTTTTGAGTCTTCATTTGCATGGAGCGACACGAAGCACCGAGGGGCAGCGGGTCTTGCCTGTGTGCACTCGCGGCGTAGGTCCAAGCGACTCGGACTAAACGTTTCATTTCCTCCTGGAACGTGTTCCTAAGGTGCTTTGAGCGTGAACCGGTGCGAGCGGACGCATTTCGCACCAGCGAGCGCGTGTCGACCTGCCGTGGAACAAGACACAGCTGGCCCGTGATGTGCCATTTTGAACCGAGTTCAGCTCATTAACTCGACGTTTGGACGCAAGTTTTCAAACAAGCTCTGCTTTGAACCATTAATGTTACACTGCCCCATAATTTAACACATCTGTCCTCTTTCCAAGGACTCTCCTTAAGGTTCTGTACATTCATTTACTACATGTATGTATGTATGTATATATATATATATTTATGTAATAGTGCTTGGCATTTCACAACTGATGATCGTTGCTCCAGCATGACATGCAAACATGTGTTTGCATCAAAAAAATTTTAATGATATGGGAGCTTCAGCACACACAACAAACTCACTCTGATGTTGCAAGCAATGTTACCTACATGGCTTCAAGGAATATCCTGAAAGAACAGACAACTTAATTGCAACCAACATTGTGTGCAGCAATTTTTAATTTGTTCATGCTGCTGACGTTAAATCGCATATTCTTCATCCAAATATATCATTGTATATTTAACGACCACCAACGATTAGTGTTGGCAATGTCCTTCCAACGGACGGAACACATATTGTTGTTTCGCCCGACATGCGAAACAACAGGATGACAGTTTATAGGTCTGTTGAGATTCAAACTCTGAGATTCAACGCAAAAGCAATTGTGCATATACTTCGATGTTATTATATATATATATTATATATATACCTCTTTCGAACCACTGACTCACTGACTGACTGATTGACATTAAAGATGGGGACCTTCCAGGTGACTTACAAAGATGAATTTTTTTGTCAATGAACAACAAAGCCAGTACATTGGAAAAAGAATCACAGAATCGTCGTATAACATTGATATATCCATCCATTGCGACCATAGTCTACACTCTACAGAGCATTGGTGCTGCCAAACCAGTCTCCAAAGCCATTGGATACGATCCTGGATGGGTCACCACTCCAACACAGGATACTCGAATGGCTCAATCATTCATCCCAACAAACTTGTACTCATTTTGCCAATCTCAGAAGGATGACAGGCTGAGTGAACCCCACCTGGTATTAATTCAACAGCAGGGCAGGATTTGAACTCAGGACCCTCGGATCCTAAGCCGGCCACCCGAACCATTAAGCCAACATTAGGCATATTCACATATGAAAATATAAATAAATGAAAAAAAAATGCAGGTGAGCGATCCGAGACGATGGGGAAGCACGGTAATTTTGTGTACTGACAGACATGGAAGCCGATACACCGGGAAAAATCACAGAATCGTCGTACAACGTTCATATATGAAAATATAAATAAATGAAAAAATGACTTGAAAAAAATAAAATAAAAATCAAATTCAGGTGAGTGACCTGAGACAATGGGGAAACACTATTCATATGGTTACACAATGTGAAAGCACACCCCACTGGTATATATATATATATATATA
>CM068959.1:22252262-22277458 GCA_035128595.1 Eptatretus atami | reverse complement strand
CACCCGGTAAGACAAGGTCGACAAAATCTCACAACATAGCATGATTTTTGAAACAAAACCGAACTAGGAACACACAGTAACATGCATGTGAGAAAATAAACAGTTAAAACGGGACAGATTAACAAAAAACTGGAAACTTAACTTTGAGATCGTCAGCAAGAGAGCCTGAAGGAGAACTGTCGACGCTCCAAACCCAGAACCGGAAGTGAGGTCCACACTGTTAATGAAGAGGAGGGGAGGAGGCTTTTGGTGCAGGGGGTGGAGGGAGGGGGAGGGTAGGACAAGGGACGAGGGGGGGAGGTAAGGAGGGATGTTGAAGGAGTGTGTGGGGATGCAGAATAGCTAGGGGAGTGGGCCGGAATGAGGAGGAGGAGAAAAGGCTCTGTGGTGCTGGGGGAGAGGGTGGACAAGAGAGGGGGCAGAAGGAGGAGGTGGAGTGAAGAGATGGTGAGGAGGTGGATTTGGCACCCTCTGGCACCCTGAGGAGGTGGGTGAGGAGATTTGAGGAGGTGGAGTGAAGAGATGGTGGTGAGAGGGTAGTGGAAGGAGGCAGCTTTGTGGATGAGAGGGGGTGGGGGAACTTTGAGAAGGGTGAGTAAGGGGGTGAATGGTGGGAGAAGGGTGAGTGGGGAGAGTTGAGGGAGAAAGGTGAGAGGGAGTTTTTTAGAGAGGTGAGAGGGAGGCTTGGAGGGAGAAGAGTGTGATGGTTGCTTTGAGAGGGAGGGGTGAGTTGGGATGCCAGATGTTCCCCAAGTCTTGAGGATACCAGAGGTTTCACAAACAATTGATATGTCACATGGTCTGGCAGCCAAATTGGGTTGAGCGAAAATCTTTAAAAAAAAATTCTCTTGAACCACTTCATCGATCGTCTTTACTTTAAAGCTTTAAATCGATGAAACTTTAAAGCTATGATCTAGTAGTGATGGCGAATATATGTTTTAATTTTAAACCTGATCGGACAAATGGTCTCGGAGCCAGAATAATTTAATTTTTTGAATCTGGCTCTTTTTGATTTTCTTTTTTTTGTTTTGAATAAGGTTCACTTGGCTGTGCCTGGATGGGTTTGAGAGTACAGGAGTAGCAGCTGAAACCCGAATCTGATCCAGATTCCTCCTGATGACTTCATCTTTACTTTTTGCTGGTTCGGGTTCCTTCTGATGACTCCAATGCAGTACTGCACCTATTTGGTCTTCCGTTTGATTTGAATTGAATTTATTTAATCCCATTCTAAATTCATTTGAATAATGATAAATGCCATGGGTCAGGGTCATGTGTCCGATGAAAGCACGGTTACATCAAAGCGGGATGTCTTGGCACCCGGTCATCACTGCCAGCAGTTATAAAGTGGCAGTTTTAATTATGTCTTTTATTTATTACGTAACACACCAGTACACAAACACCACACAGAATACACCACACAAAACAATTCCTGGCGAGGGTCTGCAATCTCTGATTGCTCTTTCTTTTCATTATTATTGTTATTAATATTATTATTATTATTAATCTCAGTCTAACCACTCACTGACTGAATCACTGATATTAATGTTCGGTACATTTCGGGTGACATAGAAAGATGAAATTTCGCTTGCCGACGGACATCAAAGCCCATCCATCTGGAAAAATCACAGAACTGTAGGAAAGCGTCCGTAAATGAAAATATAAACAAATGAAAAAGACACAAATGCAGGTGAGCAACCTGAGACAATGGGAAAGCACAGTTCGTTATTGCTTACAATATGTAAGCATGCCCTGCCATTATATTAATATATATTTTTTCAATTATTTTTTAAAGAAGAAGAAGGCATTTCCAACCAAAAGTCAAATGGAGGAGTGCTTTTTCAAATTTCACTTTGCAAACCTAAAGCAAAATGAACGTCAAATCACATCATCGATGGGCTGCTCTGCTGTTTATTTTGTTTTTACTGACATGTGATCTGTTGTTGTATGTGTGTGGGTGAGCATATGTGCGTGCGCTTGCTGTTTTTGTGTCCCCCCCAGGGCACGAACACGGCTGGTTTCTTGTCGTGATGAGGTGTGGATTGTGTGATTGTTGGGGTCTCATTGGGTGTTCTACACACGCGGATGTGGTGTTGAGATCGAGTGTTGTTCATTGTTGCTTACCTTATCCAGCTGTTTGCCAATCGAGTTTTCGCCATTTGCATCAGATGTATGTATTGCATAGGTATTTCCACTGTCTCCCCAGTTAGACCACTTCTCAACTCTTCACGTGCCATGATTCCAGTATCAATCTGCGTCGTTTGTTGCATGCCATGTCTCTGACACGGGTCCCATCAAAGTCAAATCTGTGGCCAGATTGCAGGTAATGACTTGCTATAGCTGAGTGGGTCACCTTTCCAAGCCTGATTGCTTGATCATGTTCATCTAGCTGTTGTTTTACATTTCTTCCAGTTTCACCAGCACCTTCTCACTTATGGTTGGAAGTGTCTTCTTCTTCTTTAAAAGTGTATGTCTATGTATATGTGTGTGTGTGTGGAAATATATATATATAACAATATATATAACAATATATATATATATATATATAAACAAATAACAAATATATATATATATACAACAATATAATATATATAATATATAATATATATATAACAATATAACAATAATATATAATATATATATATATAATACAACAATATATATATATATATATAAACAATATATATATATGTATATATATATATATATATATAAAACAATATAACTATAATATATATATATGTATATATTTACATGTATATATAAAATAATATATATTAATATATATATGTGTGTACATAAAACAATATATATATATATACTGTATACATATACATATATATATATATACATATATATATGTAAATATATATATATATATATATTATATATATATATATATATATATATATATATATATATATATATATATATATATTGTTTTTTGGCATTGAGGACCTCCATCCATTGACATAATAATGACATAATATGTATATATAATATACCTCCATCCATTGACATAATATGTATAGATAAAACAATATATATATATATGTATAGATATAACTATATATATATATATATATATATATATATATATATATATATATATATATATATATATATATATATACACACACACAGTAGTTTTATACATGATTCCAAAAATAACTCGACATAATACATGCATGTTTAACGATTTCTTTTCTAATGATCACCTGGATTTGGAAACTCAAATAACAACGTCTGCATTAACCTCCCAAACATTGAAGCAACGTCAGATGAAAAATATACATGAAAAGAGACTTGTAATGCAGAACCATAACAATCTGCAAAAGTGCTACAGCCGTAACCCACCAAGTCATTTGCTGGCTTTGTATTACAGTAAATCATTGTTTGTGTAGGCTTGCTGTGTTAGTGGAACGGTTTATGAAGCAAACCCCCTTTCCATTTATTTACGTCTGCCTTTCGGCCTTGCTTAAGCGGGCAAACCCTGTTCATTAAAAGTACATTAGGAAGCCAAACGGTTCTTATAATAAACATGAAGCATTTTGGAGGCAGCTCCTTGAGGCTGTGCATTTACTCTGTGAAAGGCAGCGGAGCGTGCTTTATCTCTACGTACCGTACCTGTGTACATGTCATGTTTTAAATTAACTCTACGGTATATTTGTGTTTGCTCCACAGCCTGTTGTGGGGATGCTTCTCGGTACACATTTGCTTTGTTCCTCACCTGAGGCTTTTGACATTTGTCCTGACCACCTGACGTAACAGCCATTGCATATATGATGAACACCTTTGCAGGTATTGCCTAACAGCAGTTATCAGGTGTTGCTCTCTTTCAGTTCGTCTGAAGGGAAGGTGCGGTGTTAGTGCATTTACCTTTGAGTTGTCTAGTTGGTGTTCGAATCCCAACCTGACTATAAAGTGTCAAATTGGTGCTTCACTCATGGCTTGGCTTTGCGTCACAAAGTGCGACATCCCTCGGATGGACGTTCAACTGGGTGTCCCGTCTGTGTCCATTTGAGTTGGTTGACATTCAAGTACCCACGGTCTTTTGAAGAAGAATCAGTGAGTTGAGTTCAGCTCTGAGAGCCAACTTCAGCTCTGAATTGGAAAACGACAACACATCATTTTATAGTTTGCATCGCAATTTGATTGCGTCGATGATGAGTAAAATTATTTGATGAATAATGATCTATCTCCAAGGAGAATAAAGATGGCATAAAGGGAGGTGAGAAGAGGAGGGGTGTGGGTTTTGGACATTATGGAGGAGCAATGGAGAAGTGCGGTGGTGGAACACCATGAGAAACCCAACGCCATATATTGCGCAATGTTCCTCTGAAGCCTATGCACGACCAAAGGCCATCCACACAGCGAAGTTAAATCAAACTTACAATTGGCAAAATCAAGAAACCAAAAGACAAATTGTTTGGTGTATTACATCATTATTTAATAATTGGCACTGAATCTGTGAGCCTCCACCTAATCGGATTAATACACTGTACGATATAGTCAGCACTTACAAAACAAAGTTTAAGATTACTATATCGCACTATGTTGTGATCCCTATGGTAAATGACAAAACATCAATGGCCGAGGCCTGAGCATCTTAAATGAAGCACTTGATGCTGAAACAGCCGGGGCAACACAATTGCAAATCGGCTTTCTCCGGGCAGCTGTGTGTGTCCAGATCGCGCCGGTCATTATTCCGTCATGGTCCCGAAGGCTCGTCCAGGCCGTACTCCTTTACCCTGATTGTTTGCACATGACCTGCACCACCTTTGAAGGTATAAGTACAAGGCTCGTGCTCCTCCCGTTTACATTTATTTGCTAAATTTACTCCTGCCAGGCTTATTTTCTTTGCGGCCTTGAGGGCAAAACGTGGACGCTGGCTGCCTCGTGTAAATTGTGGTGTCACCATTTTGTGTGTTTGTTGGCATGTGTATGTTTGTTGGTACATGAGTGTTCGTTGTTATGTGTTCGTGTTCGCTGCTGCTGCTGCTGTGTTTGCTTATGTATATCTATTTGTTTGTGCATACTCGGTGTGTGTTCACTGGTGGGTGAGTGTTTATTGGTGTGTGTGTGTTTGGGGTGTCTGTCGTCTGTATATATGTATGAACGTGTTGGTGTGTGTGTGTGTTTCTTGATGTATGTGTGTTTGTTGGTACAGATGTGTTTGTTGGTGCGTATGTTTGTTGGCATCTGTTGATTGACGTGTGTCTGTTTGTTGATGCATGTCTACCTGTTTGTTAGTTTTGTATATGTGTTTGTTCATGCATGCGTGGTTGTTTGTATGCTTCTGTTCATTAATATGTGTGTTTGTTGTTACATGTCAACAAGTGTTTTCACTGTTGCAGTTTAATTTTATTTTTTTTAACAGCGTCAAAGCTCTTGTGGAGATCACACACACACACACACACACACACACACACACACACACACACACACACACACACACACACACAACACACACACCACACACACACACACACACACCTTGGGGGAAGTGCCATAACTTCCTGGGGTACTGTGGGTACCAATGATGGCACCACTTTTCTCACTGCACTCAGTGGGGCACTTCCTCAGTTGGAATTTCCAGCTCCCCATGGAGATTGTCCATGCTCTAATCCTTAGAAAAGCTGAACGTCAAGCAAGGAAGCAGCACATGCCATCTTAGTGTTTGGTATGAATCAGCCAGGGTTTGAACTACCGACCTCCTAAACTCGGAGTGGATACTGTAACCATAACACCACAGAGTCTGGTTTGTCTGTCTTCATTGGTTTGGTGGATTGACTCATATCTCGCCTGACTCATAATATTGTCCTGTCTCGTAATGTTGTCCTGACTCGAAATGTTTGCCTGACTCGTCATAGTCCATGAGCCAAGACCCGAATTTTGGGATATCGGTACCACCCGGGTGACTAATTCTCTTAGGTGTTTTTAGCTTGCTACATGTCTCTAGTTTATGTTTTGATATGATAGCCCTTGCACACTGGTAGCTTAATGGTCGTTATCACTTCTTGAATAGACACACCCTACCGAAAATTCAGAAAAATTTTAAAATTTCAAATTTGGGGACAGGAATGCCTAAATGTCACTAAAATGAATATAGTAATTGTCACATTTAATACAAGTCCTGTAAATACACACTAAGCATGCCATGGGCTGTTACTTACTATTATGGCAAATTACTCCTCCTCATATTCATCTACGTCAGACTCGGAATCTGACTGTTGTGCTACTGGCTCTTCTTCAATAGCCTTGTTCTGGCATGTCTGTAACCTGCACATGTCCGTACACTTCAGGCCATTGCTGAGGCAAGTGCACTTAGGGAGTTCGCATGACCGCACACACTTGCAGGACAGTAGCTGCATAACAGCATCTGGTGCTGGTGAGCCTCGCATCCAGTTGACAGCAAGCTGCCATCCTCATCTGTATCCAGCCGCAGTCTGTTGGGTTTGCAACAAATGGCTGGCTCTGCAGACTTCTCCCGATCGCAGCCTGGTAGTTTGCACGTAGTGCATGCATGAAGAGGCAGTCCTCACAAGGAGGGAGTTGACTTGACTCCACCTCTCCACGTCTCGCACAGAACAGCTCATACCGAAGCTTGTTCACCTCAGTTGTGTGGGTAGATGGCAGGACATGTGGCAGGTGATTTCCTGTAGCTTCTCAAATAGTTCAGGAGACACTTTCCATGAGCGCCCAAGTTCGTGGAAAGCATCCTGGTATGTCTTGTCCATCTTCACCTGCTTGAGTGTCGTCATCTTCCCCTGGCCAGCGAATGCACTGACGGTATCACAGCCTGTAAAGGCATGCATACCAATCAATGAATCACACACGCTGCCTCCCAGTGTACGGCTCAGTGGTGGTGATATCCAGGAATCTTGTCCGGTTTTTCGTCCCGCACTTCTGGAACAGGTGGGATGGGATCTTGTGGCACATGCCCAGACACAGGACCATGACATCTGTATCCTCTGCAGTGATGATGACAGACTTGTACCCAGATTCTGCTGCATGAAGTGCATGGAGAAGGAGGCGTGTGTCTGCTTCTCTTGACTTGACTTTAGCTCAGGAGCCTCTTCCCACTGCTCTTTGGTGATCTTGAAGCAGAGCTGCTCACATGTGACATACAGCTCCTTGCCCTCGAGCTGTCCCTGTGCTGTGGTTTTTTCCATTCTTCTATCAGGAACTTGATGAGACTTGCCTTGTTGGAGGAACTACCAAGTAACTTTCTCCACTGCTGGATGTTGTGCCCAGGTTGAATGTTCTTGAAATGGATCCCTGTGCCTGCACTTCTGTTGGCTCGTTCTGCATCTTTGATGGATGTCTCCTTGTAGACGTCAAACACAACATCAATGCGCCTGCTCTTAGCACCCTCATGGACAACGTGACTCAGTGCTGTGCCTGCAAGCTGTGAAAAAGTTTTGTCGTTTCCCTTCAGTTTCTGGACCAGGCTCATCCCATCAATTATGGTAGCAGAGGGCTCGGGGATTCACCTCTGCAGGAGAAACATTCCTCTCCAACTCCATTGCTAGGGCAGCCTTGTTGGTCTTGCGGAGAGACCCATTACCGCTGGCAAGTGCCCATGGCAAAGGCCCCAGGGGATGAGCCAAGACATCACTCATTTTGATCTTTCTGTTCTCAGCAACAAGGATCATCTGGCCAAATAGGTTCCTGTCAGCCTTCAAGATAGCCTCCTTGGCATGGCCTTGTGAGCGTGGCTTCATTCTGATGTTAGTGAACATTCTCAGTTTCGTCTTCGTCATCGTGTCATGAAACTGTATAGTTGGCGTATCGGTCTCCAGGCGCTCTTCCTTGAAGGCTTGATATGCATCCTCTCCTATTCTGTAGGCCCCTAGAAGGTCTTTGGCAACTTCTGGTGGTGCTGTAGTCGCAGTTGACAAACTGACAAGATCTCCTTGCTCTGCGTTGATCCCCAAAATCCCCAAAATATCACAAAAAAATCACCAAATATGAAATAAACCCCTAAATATGGGGAAACTTGAAATATACATCAGAATAACTCTTGTAGAGAATCAAATTAGCTACAAGAGCTGTTAGAATATATTTTTCAATTTCTCCCATATTTCGGGATTTATTCCAGATTTATGGAAAATACCCAAAATTAAATTTTTTTAGGGTAAATCCCAAAATATGAGGAAATTTGAAAAATACCTAGGAACAACTCTGGTAGAGAATCAAATTTTACATAGGTGTCCAAAGTTTCGCGTTGATCGTGTGATTGATTTTAAAGAAAAATGAGAAAACCCCGAGCGTCACGCTGAAAATCTGTTTTTATGGGTAGCACCCCCATTGCATCACAAAATCAGACTAAGCTACCAGTGCGGGAAGGCTATCATATCTTAATGTATTTACAGCACTCTATAAACATTAGTACCATTCGTGTTTAGTCACCCCAGGTGGTACCGATATCTGGCCTGGCTCATGGACTATCATGGTGTCCTGCCTTGTCATGTTGATCTGACTTATAATGATGATTTGACTCATAATGATGATCTGACTCGTAATGTTGACCTGACTCGTAATGATGATCTGACTCGTAATGTTGTCCTGACTCATAATGTTGGTCTGACTCATAATCTCGCCTGACTCATAATATTGTCCTGTCTCGTAATGTTTTCCTGACTCTAATGTTGTCCTGACTCGAAATGTTGTCCTGACTCGTCATGTGGTTCCTGCCTTGTCATGTTGATCTGACTTATAATGATGATTTGACTCAGAATTGATGATCTGACTCGTAATGTTGTCCTGACTCATAATGTTGGTCTGACTCATAATCTCGGCCTGACTCATTATATTGTCCTGTCTCGTAATGTTTTCCTGACTCATAATGTTGTCCTGACTCAAAATGTTTGCCTGACTCGTCATGGTGTCCTGCCTTGTCATGTTGATCTGACTCATAATGATGATTTGACTCATAATGATGATCTGACTCGTAATGTTGACCTGACTCGTAATGATGAACTGACTCGCAATGTTGTCCTGACTCGTAATGATGATCTCACTCGTAATGTTGACCTGACTCGTAATGATTATCTGACTCATAATGTTGACCTGACTCGTAATGTTGTCCTGACTCGTAATGTTGTCCTGGCTCGTAATGTTGTCCTGACTCATCATGGTGTCCTGACTCATCATGGTGTCTTGACTCATAATGTTGTCCTGACTCACCATGGTGTCCTGACTCATAATGTTGACCTGACTCTTAATGGTGAAGTGACACATAAAGGTGTCCTGATTCATAACTGTGTCCTAAATCATAATGGTGTCCTGACTTATAATGGTGATGGTGAGCATAAATGGAGAGACCTCACATGTTCATTCCAAAAGCAACATTTCAACAATGATTTACAGTGAATGATTTTCATAAACAATGGAGTTTTGAATTAATACTCAAAGGGCCTACCACCACTATAGTACTCCTTTAATGGCTCCAATAACTCCCACCTTCTTGTGTGGTTGGAAGGGGAATATCCTTCACCCCATGTCTTTCACGAACCAGGTGGCATCAGTGTGACCACTCCTTGGCTTTTTTTCACAAGATCTTGGCTATTCGTTGTTCACCTTGGCGTCTTGGTTTTCTATAGGTTTTCTATTATCATCGCTTTTCTGAAACCTTGTGAATTCTTGGCTTTTTTCATTGGCTCACCTTGGCATTTATGAAAATGAGGAGTGGTCACACTGGGTGGCATGCTTGACGTTTGAATAAAGGTGATTTGGGTCGGAATTCATCGTTTGTTCAAGGTGCTGCCAGGAACTTGTCTACCCTTCATGAAACGCATGGTGGGATCTTTAATGTCAACAAACTTACGTTAGAAGTTAGACAATGGTCTTAACGTCCACCCACTGGATGGCACACTTGTGTTGCTACTCTCTGCCTGTGAATGACCAATCTGACAATTTATAGTCGGGTCGTGAATCAAACCAGACCAGATAACTCAAGGGTACGTGCAGTACCTCTGGACCATCCTGTCATACATGCAACCAATATATGTGTTGAATCAAACCAGTGATAAACCCATAATTAGTTATCTACTCTTTCAGTGATTTCCTGCTTCATACCTTAAGCATAAAATCAACTTCTCTAAAATAACCTCAAATGTTACCAACTGCCCAGACAGCAACACCAAACAGGCTGACCTGATGCTCGAAGTGATATTCTGTATCATATTTTTGGTGAAATGAACGTTAAAATGAAGTTACAGTTCTTTCAGCCAGTGATTGGTGAGAAAGTATAGTTTTCGGTCATTTATTCATGAAAGCATGATATTGTGGAAGGAAAATGGAATCTATAATTGCTGCCAACCTTAAGTCTAAGTTTCTCTTCTCGAACTCTAATTACAAACTGCCAGTTTGGCTTCCGTCCCGATTATTCTGCCATCGCCATGCTCCTCCTGCTAACTCAATAATGGATGGATGCCCCGAATCTCAAGCTAGAGGTCAGGGAGCAGTCTCTATGAACGTTTCCTGGGTGCTTAACACTGTCTGGCATCCAGCTCTATTCACTAACCTGTATACCTATGATGTCCACACTCCGCTCCTGAACCATGTTTCCAACATCATTTAGGTTTGGATGAAATCCTTTCTCCTGCTATTCAATTGGAGGCTGACGACATTCAATGCAGTGTCCTTGGTTCTGGTATACATGAATACCCTTTCTGCCTTCCTAGGAACTCTCTTATGACTTTGCAGATGATTCCACCCCTTGGTGGGCAGTTCTTCACCTCGATGAAAGGCAGGTTGCACTTGCTTCTATGTCTGGTGAACTAGAGAAGTCAATGTGTTGGTTGACCACCTGCAATATGAAATCCATTACTAGTGTCTCGTGTACATTGTGTTACTATGCATTATGAACCTTGAAACATTGTGTTGAAATATAACAGCTGTAATCCCAAGATTTTTGTGCAGGAAGTGCTAACATATAAAGCAATGCACCCTAACTTTACTGCCTTATCACTAATCTGCACTCCCCAAGATAGAAAGTTGTCTTCCGTCGCTGTGCTGGGATGTCTCAACACAATATTTACTTGGCTAATACCTAAATCTCCTTCTTTGGTGAGCCTTACCATTCATGGAACTCCATGGCTTTGCAACCTGTCTTGGGCTCTCCAAGCTTGCCTCCAAGAATGTGTATCATCTGAAAAGTTCTTCACATCACTAATTCTTTCCTTGGGTGCCATCAACTCTTCACAGTCGTGGCGAAGCAATCGAAAATTGGACTTCACTTGCATTCATTAATTTCGCATGCAGCCTATCATTGCTGGTTGCGTCATTGCTGAGAGCATGGATATGCCGCTGTTGCAGTTCCCCATGTAAGTTATGGCAGGAATTTGGCTCGTGTTACCGGCGATAGCTCGCCTACTCTTCGTGAAGGACACCGTGAGATCTTTAACATGCACCAACTAATGCTGACAGACGGGGACACACAGTTTAACAAGAGGAAGCACAAGGATGACAATTTACATTTGGGAAGGGAATCGAACCGAGACTAAACAGCTGAAAGGTAAACGCAATGCCTCTGCAACATTCATCCGGATGGACAGCTCTTGATAGTGCACAAGTGTGATGGACTGTGATTATTTTCTGCATGCTGGTGATGATGCTTCTCTTCTTCCACTCCTGGGGGTAGTGCAGTGTAACACCCTGAGGGCAGCTGGTACATTTCGGCTGGAAGTTGATGCAGATGGACTGCTTCTCTACTCTTAAGCTTGAATTGATCTGATGTTGCTGGATCTAGGAAGCTGGCAGAGTCGACCCCAGTTAGTACTTGAATCACAGACCTCCAGGGAAGCCTGGTGTTGTCATTTGAAGGATGACAGGATTGCTCAGTTCCTAGCGCGATTGCCTCCGAGCTGTCTGGTCCCGAATTTGTTTTCATGAGAAGTTGAATCAATCTGAAAAGTACAATTTGATGTCACGGTCGATGCCATCCCACATCTAAGCGCACACCAATATTGACGATCTTTCATTATGTCTTGAAAAGAGTAAATACATTGAATGAAACGTGGAGGTTCAATTTCCTCTTTTGGAATCATTGGGAGTTGTAAGAATAATTTGATGGGAATTATAAATTAAGATGAAGTTAATCGTTATAGAATTTGTTTTTATTTAATTTGACCTACCATACTCTGTTACAGAGCGTTGGTGCTGCCGAAGCAATTTCTTGGAAGGGGTTATACTGTGTAGTTTGCCATTGCCTTCCCAGCATTGTTTGTCCATGCTCTATCCTGTTAAATGCTGAGGGTCAAGCAAGGAAGCAGCACGTCCCATTTTTGAAGTCTTTGGTATAACTCAGACAGGATTTGAACCAACGACCTCGCAGATTCAGAACAGACACTTTAACCACCGAGTCTTGTTAGAATTGGGGTGAGTGCAAAGAAAACAAGAAAAAGAGCAATCAGAGATTGCAGACCCTCGCCAGGACTTGTTTTGTGTGGTGCGTTGTGTGGTGTTTGTGTAGTTTTGTGTGGTGCATTGTGTGGTGTTTGTGTAGTTTTGTGTGGTGCATTGTGTGGTGTTTGTGTAGTTTTGTGTGGTGTATTTTGTGTGGCGTTTGTGTATTGGTGTGTTACATAATTCATATGAGACATAATTAGAACTGCCACTTTATAAATGCTGGCAGTGATGACTGGTTCAGCCATTTCAGAGAAGATTTTTGAAGGTTTAAAAAAAAATAAATAAAATGGCTGCATAATCACGTGACTGATGACGTCATCAAAAAATTTGTGGACAATTTTATCCCTAGATTACCATCAAAAATTTTTATACTGATATGCAATTATGACGTCAAAAAAAAATCACATGCCCCATGATTACTTGCTATGTGCCAAGTTTCAAATTTTTTTCTTGGTGTGATTTCAGAGATACAGAGGTCCAAAGTTTTTTTTCCAGTTTTCCAATATGGCTGCCTCACCACGTGACCTATGACGTCATAATCATCATTAAAACATTCGACATTAGTCACACCAATGGTGAAAATTTCGTCTCAATCCGACAAGCAGTTATGGAGAAAAACACGAAAGTTCTGTGCGGACAAACAAAAACAAACAGCCAGACAAACAAACAAACAAGAAGAAGACGTCGTGCAGAGCACGATGCTTGCAAAATCCATTTAACAAATTTGACCTCAAAAATAATTGGTGGTTGAATTCAATGACCAAATGTGCAACTCCTCTTCAAATTTCAAGTGGATCGGATGAAAATTGACAATTTTAGAAATTCAGCCTTTGTTGACCTTTTGGCCGATGTTGACCTCCAAAATAATTGGTGGTTCAATTCAGTGACCCGAAATATAAATCCTCTTCAAATTTCATGCCACTCAGATGGAAATCGAGGATTTTAGAAATCTCACCAAAGTTGTTGACCTTTTGACCTGAAAAAAACAATGGGCTTCTTCCTTTTGACAAACTCTTCCATGTGGTGAAGTTTCGTGAAGATCGGTTTAAAATTGTGACCTGTAGGCAACAAACAGTCAGACAAACAGACAATAACAAAATCGACTCACCAATATACATGAAAAATCTTCGATTTTGCAAGTGACAAACAAACGGATCCAAATGCAATACCCTCGCCTTCCCGGCAAGGGTAATAATTAAATTGTTGATTTCATCAATGGGGTGTGAAAACAATGCAGTTCTTCCCGACAATTAATCTGCTTTTCATGCACATTCCTCAGCGCAAGCATGAATTGTGCTAAATGTCCTATTTCTGTATCTAATGTCCTTCTTCAATATCTAAGCTTCTTTGTGTATCCTCGCATATCGTTGTCTTCTTTTCCACTGCTGACATGCCATTTGGAGTCCTTTACTTCTTCCCCTCTTGTCTTCTCTTTCGTTCCTCTGCAGTCTGTCAGGATCAAATATGCTCATCCAGAAACTCAAATGCTGTTACCCTTCACTCATCTGGTAGGCGCTATCACTCACATTCACATCTATTACTATTTCCTGCCATCTGTGGAATTAATTGTCTGCCTGAGTCCATTCGAATTCGCTCTTCCTTCCAGTTGTTTTAGGTGCTGACGAACCACCATCTCATGTTTTCTCCCACTGTGACCCATAACCTTTTCTATTCCCACTGACCTTTCTCCTCTTTCCACCTGTAATGTTTCCTGTCCACTGTCCCATCTGTTTGCATACCTCTCCTCGGTCTGTCCTCTTCTGTCCTAATGTATTATATGTTTGTCAATGTCGTTTCTTGTTGTCTTTCCCACTTGTCGCTTCATTGGGCTCACTTCGTTCTAGTTTTTTTTTTTGGGTGAGCCTTGGCCTGTGTAAAAATAATACGTAGTCAAAGCAATCCACTTTAATCTTAAGTAAAGGATGACCCAGTTTTTGATGTACATCACAAACACACACTCTTGCAATGCATCCACACAAATATTTTCAAAATTCTCTTCTTATTCCATTGCAAATGCTGGAATGTCAGTGTGTAGGTGGTTTTAAAATGCAATACCAACTTTAAAGCAGGATTGGATATATATATATATATATATATATATATATATATATATATATATATATATATATATATATATATATATATATAACTCATGTTCATAGTTGTGGACTACTGAGATTGGTCAGCAAACTAAAAAAGATTGTTGAAATAAAAACAATTATATAAGGTTTGGATAGAGATGGAAAATTCTAAATACAGTAACAGTAAACTAGAAGGGCACTCGGTGGAGTGCATACCTCCACGGGCACACGGTGGAGTGCATACACTGCCACGGGCACACGGTGGAGTGCATACCTCCACGGGCACACGGTGGAGTGCATACCTCACGGGCACACGGTGGAGTGCATACCTCCACGCGGCACACGTGGAGTGCATACTCCACGGGCACACGGTGGAGTGCATACCTCCACGGGCACACGGTGGAGTGCATACCTCCACGGGCACACGGTGGAAGTGCCATACTTCCACGGGCAACACAGTGGAGTGCATACCTCCACGGGACACGGTGGAGTGCATACCTCCACGGGCACACGGTGGAGTGCATACCTCCACGGGCACACGGTGGAGTGCATACCTCCGCGGGCACTCGGTGGAGTGCATGCCTCCGCAGGCACTCGGTGGAGTGCATACCTCCGCAGGCACTCGGTGGAGTGCATACCTCCGCAGGCACTCAGTGGAGTGCATACCTCCGCGGGCACTCGGTGGAGTGCATACCTCCGCGGGCACTCAGTAGAGCGCATACCTCCACTGGCACTCAGTAGAGCGCATACCTCCACGGGCACTCGGTGAAGCGCATACCTTCACAGGCATTCGGTAGAGCGCATACCTCCACGGGCACTCAGTAGAGCGCATACCTCCATGGGAACTCAGTAGATCACATACCTCCACGGGCACTCGGTAGAGTGCATACCTCTGCAGGCAAACGATAGATCGCATACCTCCACGGGCACTCGGTAGAGCGCATACCTCTGCGGGCACTCAGTAGAGCACATACCTCCTCCACATAATGCATGATCCACGAGAACATATCGGGCCCAATACATTTTTGACATATCGTGCTATAATATATCGTTTTTGGCCCTATCTCTCAATGATGAAGAATGACTTAAAGAATTCTAGTAGTTGGATCCGGATCCAGATCATCACCAAAATCGAATCAATTCGTCCTTCTCATGCACCCAGTCTGTCCCCCAAATTTCGTCCACAATTGTTTGAGATATCTTGCTCACAGACAAACAGACAGACAAACAGGGGTGAAAACATAACCTCCATTCACCCTCGATGGCTGAGGTTATAATAATTCATACCAGTGAGTGGTCTGTTGTACAAGTATAATACTCGTCAACCAGCATGTTTACAAACCCTAGGAGTGATGATTTTGAGATCACATCCCAATGTATTTGAACCGAGGGAACAGACAGGTCGTTCCACTGTTCCCTTAGTCGTGGTTCCTCAGGCCCTCGGTCAGACAGCAGTGTTGCAGGCGCTGCGAGCACCTGGAACGCATATGGAAGCCATTTGAAGGCCCAGCCACCTTCGGTCCCAAGTATCCCAGTCAGTCAGCCTCACCCAACCCGTCAAATTAGTCATGAACACAAAGCAGCCTAAACGGCCTGATTGGACAAACGGCTGCTGCAGGTTTTTGGGGGGTGGACTTGGTTCCACGACTGTCGGCTCACCGTGCCGTGGAGACGAGATATGCATCAACACTCGTTGATTAATCGCGGGAAGCACACCCACTGCCCTGTTTTCTCAACTTTGCCCTGCCCTCTCACTTGCTGATGAAGCTTTTTGACCGACTGATCTGCGGCGAAATCGTCGCAGGGAGCGTGTCTAGTTTGATGTTTGAGACTGTTTGGCCACACGCTCATCTCAGCCTGGAGGGTGGCTTGCAGTTCGGGTTTGTTATCCTGTAGAAAGTCCGGGTTCTTCTAAAAAAAATGGAGTAAATTCTAAATATATTGTATAGTATGGAGAACCCAGCCTGTGGCTGCTGGTTGCATCCGTTTTTATCCCCCGCCTCGTGGCGGAAGGGGGATATTGTTGTCACCCAGGTCGTCCGGCTGTCCGTCCGGCTGTCCGTCCGTCCGTCCGTCCGTCCGGGCGTCAACATTTATAGCTGTGAGTGCGATAACTCATAAACTGTTCGCCATACCGATTTGAAATTTGGGTCACACATGTACCACCTGAAAAGGAAGAACCCTATTGATTTTGGGCGTGGCGGGATCCAAGATGGCCGACTGGGGCGGCCATCTTGAAAAAAATGTTTTTTGTAATAAATGGGAAACCGCTTATCTGATTTCAATTATTTTTGGTTACTGCGTTCCTCACCCCTGGGGAACTTTTTCGAGATGATGACCAAATGGTGTCTTGTTTCCAATTCACCTCCCTCATTATCTGGAATATGTATGACCTTTTTCATTCAATGGCGGGGGATTCCCCATCTCTGATGGTATATTTTTTTTTCTGTAAGCATGGCTGTACCGCTGATGCAATGCCACCGTTATCAGTAAGCTGCTACTCATTTTGCCGATGTCGGAAGGATGACAGGCTGAGTCAACCCACCTGGTGTTATTTCAACGACACGACAGGGGCTCAAACTCAAGACCCTATGATAAGAAAGGAGACAACCAACAAATATGAATTATGAAAAGTGAGTTAGCAGGATTAGAAGTATCACTTCATTCTTTAATGGCCCAAATTATTCCCATCTTCTCGTTGCGTCGGCCGGAGAAAGTTTTTGGCCCAAATCTCTTGCAAACCGGTTGGCCGGACGATCGACGACTCGACTTGACCTTGGCAGGAATTTGTAATCTGTTCAGAGAAATGGCGACAATAATTGAGAGACCTACACTTCGTCAAAGAGACCGTGAGATATTCAACTAATGCGAGCAGATGGGACAACCGGCTTAATCACCCGTCCAGGGGACATCAAACTGCGATGAGCACCAAGGCAGCATTTTTATAGTCGGCTCGGGAATCGAACGTGGAATAGACAGCCTCAATGATAAGCGTGCTATGTCTGCAACACGCTGCCTGGGTATTGCTACCAGGGGCAATAAATGGTCTTCATGCATCGGGAGGACAGCGAGTTGTTATAATGAGTAAGGAAGTATTGTTATAATCAATTCACAAATCAGATTGTGAATTGTACACATTAGTTCCAAATTGTGATGCAGGTATGCATCTTCGACTCGAATGCCCGAATGAGAATACATCTAAAAGGTCGGTGCAAAACCTCGACATTTGTGGGCTGTTCACAGATAATGGGAGGGAGAATTCCTTTACAGTGCAGAATATCCCTAATTTGTTCCCCATCAAAGCCGGGCTCTCTGTTTAAATTTCTTAGAGGAATCATCATTCCTAAAACGCTTGCGGTCTTGCAAACGACGTCCAAAATGCTGTCATTTCGCCCGGGTGTGATTGCACCGAAGGCGGGTAATCAGACAAGAATCCGGCCCCTTTCAAACGGGCCCCACACTCACCTTTAATTACCAAGTGCGGAGAGTGAACCATGCCCTGGAAATTGGCACTGATTGAAGAGAATAGCGAGGGCGGCAGGTGCGGCCTATCAAAATAATTACCCCTGTGAAATGTGGCTCAAATCTCCTCCAGCATGAAGTCTTCATTAGCCTGTCACGCCTTTATTGGTCACTTTCCTACGGACTTACAATGGCACTGACGTTAACAAAAAATATAAAATAAAAAAAAAATATAAAGTTCAGCGGATAACACTACCTGCAACAATGAAACAAGAACCTTCACTTGAAGCTCAGATGTGTCAGCGTGTGCAACACCGGAGCAATAGGTGATTGCAGGGTGGCCTTGAGAGGGCCGAAAACATTGGACAAAACAAATCGGCTGATCAAGAGGGGCTCTTATATTTCCCCTGAAACAGAAAAGCAACAAAAAGCAACAAAAAGCTACATATATATATATATATATATATATATATATATATATATATATATATATATATATATATATATATATATATATATATATATATGGCAATAACTTGGATAACAAGGGGTAGGCAAGAACTGCTTAAAGCATGAATAAAAATATACATTTGGACGAGATTCAACCACGAATTGCGACATCCGCAATTGATTTTACCATCACGGTGCCACACCTTAACGACACCCCGAGCGGTTTAAGGGCGTGCCGTGCTGCGCCGCTCAGGTCCCCGCGGTTTGGCCTCGGTCCATGGCCCGTGGGAACGTTGCCAGCTCCATACCGAGTGGTCTGCTTCGTGATGAGCCATTAAGCTATACGATGTGACGTTTCTACTGACTCGGTCTTTCACACGAACTTGCTCGAACCCTGTCCACTTGGCGGCAGAAGTACCGCCGGGAATGGCAGACGGTCTGCTCGGCATCAAACTCATGGTGACACGTTGATGATGTATCAATAAATCATCGGTGCTGTGTCCTCTTCGTACGTTAGATCGAGGGATGGATGTTAGATGCAAATTGTGAACGAATCGATACAACACAGGGATTCCTGCATCATTGCGTGTATTTGTTTGCATTTGTTATATATCAATATATGTATATCGATATATATATATATATATATATGTATAAACACACAGACCTCTGGTAGCTTGAACATCTTCCTGCATTTGAGCCTGGGAGTCACTGCTGAAATCTATCAAGAGGGGCAGGGTTCTTCACGACATCTTTGTTTTGTTCTTTTTCACATTTCTTTCTATTTCTTACAATTCTCTTCGTTCATTCTAATTCTTACTTCTTCTGCTCTTTTATCTTTTACTCGCTATTCCTCTCTTCCGTTATCTATCTCTTTAAGGAGAAGTGAATTGTTGCAGAAATTTTTCTGTAAGGCTCACTTGGCTGTGCCTGGATGAATGTGGATGTGATGTGAAAAGATGTGATGAAAAGAGATGTGAAAGGAGGGTTGATAAGTAACGGATGAAACCCGAATCCTATCCAGGTTCCTCCTGATGACTCCATCTTTGCTCTTTACTGCTTCGGGTTCTTACTTGGTCTTCTGTTTCATATGTGTATATATATATATATATATATATATATATTTTTTAATGTATATATATAATACCTGGCCAAAAGTATGCAGACACCCCTTCTAATTCGTGGATTTCGGCTATTTCAGCCACACCCATTGCTAACAGGTGTATAAAATCAACCACACAGCCATGCAATCTCCATTCACAAATATTGTTAGTAGATTGGGCCCAACTGAAGAGCTCAGTGACTTTCAACGTGAAACTGTCATAGGATGCCACCTTTACAACAAGTCAGTTCGTCAAATTTCCGCCCTGCTAGAGCTGCCCCGGTAAACTGTAAGTGGTGTTATTGTGAAGTGGAAATGTCTACGAGCAAGAGCAGCTCAGCCGCGAAGTGGTAGGCCACACAAGCTCATAGAATGGGACCGCCGAGGGCTGAAGTGTGTAGCGTGGAAAAATCCTCCATCGTCGGTTGCAACACTCACGACCAAGTTCCAAATTGACTATGGAAGCAACATCAGCACAAGCACTGTTTGTCGAGAGCTTCATGAAATGGGTCTCCATGGCCGAGGAGCCGCACACAAGTCTAAGATCAGCATGCGCGATGACAAGCGTCAGCTGGAGTGGTGTAAAGCTCATCGCCATTGGACTCTTGAGCAGTGGAAACACGTTCTCTGGAGTGATGAATCATGCTTCACCATCTGGTAGTCTGATAGATGAATCTGAGTTTGGTGGATGCTAGGAGAACGCTACCTGCCTGAATGCATTGTGCCAACTGTAAAGTTTGGTGGAGGAGGAATAATGGTCTGGGGCTATTTTTCATGATTCGGGCTAGGGCGCTAGGCCCCTTAGTTCCATTGAAGGGAAATCTTAATGCTACAGCATTCAATGACATTTTAGATGATTCTGTGCTTCCAACTTTGTGGCAACAATTTGGGGAACTTGAATGGCCTGCACAGTTTCAGCCTGATAATGCCCCCATGCACAAAGCGAGGTCCATTCAGAAATGGTTTGTCAAGATCGGTGTGGAAGAACTTGACTGGCCTGCACAAAGCCCTGACCTCAACCCCTTAAAACACCTTTGGGATGAATTGGAACGCCGATTGCGAGCCAGACCTAATCACCCAACATCACTGCCTGACGTCACTTATGCTCTTGTGGCTGAATGGAAGCAAATCCCTGCAGCAATGTTCCAACATCTAGTGGAAAGCCTTCCCAGAAGAGTGGAGGCTGTTATAGCAGCAAAGAAGGGGACCAACTCCATATTAATGCCCATGATTTTGCAATACGCTTGGTGTTGGCTTAATGGTTAGTGTGGTGGGGTTGGGATCCTGTGATCCTGAGTTAAAATCCCATTTGGTTGTTGAATTGATACCAAGTGAGGTTGACTCGACCTGTCATCTTTCTGAGGTTGGCAAAATGAGTGCCAGCTTGCTGGTATCCTCTGTCAGAGTGATGACCTGTCCAGGATTGTGCCCAATAGCCAAGGAGACTGCTCAGGCAGCATCAACGCTCTGCACAGAGTATGGTCCCAATGGATGGATGGATTTAGGAATGAGATGTTGGACGAGCAGGTGTCCATATACTTTTGGCCACATGGTGTACATGTATAAATGTGTATATATGTGTATATATGTTATATATATGTATATATATATGTTATATATATATATACACACATGTAGGATGGCATGCCGTTGAAGTCATTGAGACTCACTCCCATGGAGGGGTCCAATTGTATGACCGTGCATTCTGCCCCTTCGGGGTGAGGATGTGTGTGTTTGCTTGACCATGTGCTTCAGCCTTTGTGCTGAGGGGCATGTGTATGCCAATGGAACAGTCGTGTTGGACTGTGTACTTTGGCCATTGGGTCAAGGTGCACATCCCAAGCTGTTTAAATGTTTTGATTTTTTAAAACCTTTTTCTTATGTATAAAGGCACCCACATAATGAGGGTAAATAAGGCCAAAATCAGGATAGGCAGCTTCGTTTGATGTTTAACCAATGGGAACCAAAAAAATCTCTGTCTGTTTGACATGAGTCACCAGGCTGAAGCCTATGGGTCGTTGGCGATGCTTCGGTGTGCATTTGCGCAGGACTTTATATCCATTGGATATCGGGGAAGCACTCGTCATGTTCCATACATTTTGATTTTTCAGCCCAATCGCACCACGTGCACTGAGGGATAAATTCATGTGACCTTTCAAATGGGCTAATCAATCACAAACCGAAAATAGCCACAAACACAATCTATTCATGGATTTAAAAGTAATTTTACTACTCATCTAATGACATAACTCTCAAGTATGAAAGAAGAGTTGTCGATAAAAAAAAAGGTTACTGCCTTAGATAATGTCACCAAATATACACCTCCAAATATATACTCCAATTTCCATCCCATCCTCGTAAAATACGCCATTTTGTGTCTTTCTGTTTGCTTTTTTGACCGCGATAAGTTCGGTCGTTACTCGTCCAATCTCAACCAAGCTTGACGGGGACGAAGGGTCACACGATGGAGGTTGTAGTGATTTAACTTCCCCCCATCTCCAAAGGGGGTTGAACATTGCATGAACTCTGTGTTGAGGTGGATAATAGGTTATCATGGGGCACATCTTCTGGACATAAAAACTATTATAACCACAAACGATTCAGTCAATTCTGGCCAACGTACAATTACATTTTTAAACAGTTGCTATTAAACTGGAAGAAGTTTGGAGGAAGCTCGACATGCTCAAGGCATTCTACACTTATCACATCTCCCTCATATGAACGGATCAGATCGCTGTCTTGACTTGCTAGGCCTAGATAAGCGGCAACGATCTTTAGTTAAAAAAACGATCTTTAGTTAACAAAGCTGCTTGCACGAGTCTTTACACATGAATGATAAATCTTATTGCGTGCCCCATTTTTCGAGCCATCACATTATATGTGGATTGTATACGGATGGTTTATAACATATCTTGGGGCCTCATAATGTTATATATCCTGGCCATGGTTTCAAGTATGATGTGCGATTTTATTGCCAACACCCTATAGACTTTTTTTTTTTAGACCAATTGGATGTGAAGGCAATTTGCAAACTTTAAACCCCTTTTGCTCTTTCACTCTCAGACTCATTTGGACCCCATTTGGCCCTTTGAAGGCCCTTACACCCTTTAAACACTTTATACCCCTTAGACCCTTCATGCCTTTTAGATGCCTTCGACCTGTCAGTCCTTTAGACCCTTTTTGACGTTTTAAGACTTTTAGCCACTTTAGACCCCTTAGAAAATCGAAAAAATATTCCCTGAAAATGGTTTTTGATGACCTTTTTCATGCACCACTTGTGTCTTATCACAAGTTTGAATGACGAATCAAAACTGATATTCCAAAGTGAAACTGATTTGAAAATGAAACAAACTACTGTTCTTTGGATCATCGAATGGGAAAGGAGAATGAAATGCTGTGAGATATACCGAATGGAAATTGCCGAAAGCAAAGCTATAAGGAGTATAGAGAGAGAGGGCAAGTTGGGGGCTGAATAAGTGATGTGGAGAGGGATATGTGCCTGAAGGTGGTTGGTTGGCATGGAAAGAACTTCGGTGATCTTCCATCAGGCGGTCGACCCAAAATATACCAAAATCAGTTTCCCAGCCGAGCTTTCATAATATCACCCTTACTCCGAAGCATTACTTCGGAGATACAACAAGCATGGATTGGAAATCTTTGCTGGTGGAGTGGAATGAGGTTGCCAAGGTTACCAGCTCCACCCACTGTGATATTTACACTGAATTCCCTTTTCGACCAATACACACTCCAAAAATTGCTCATTTGAGGTTGGACATCTACAAACCCGTCAGTGATGGGTACCCTGCTCATATATATTGTAACAGTCATCCCGTCACTTCAGTGCCCCCAAACAAATCATTTTAAAACGTCCATGACAGTCACCCACTTCAAAGAGTCACTGTTGCATCTGCATCTGAAGACCACGTTACTGTGCAGATTGGAGTCCCCAAAGTGGGCGAGTCTCGCGCCGATAGGCAACCATGTGACTGATTTAAGAAGGCCGAGCAAACCTTGATGACGTGACTCAATGTTATTTAGGGGTGTTAACCACAACTAGTCCTTAACGGGGATTATTCGAACCACCAGATGAAGTCACTGTGGAAACCAGAATTCACCCAGAGGCAAAGTGTATTTGAAATGTATTTGGAAGAAATGGCAAGGAAGCAATCACAAATAACAGTTGAATGAATAAACCCCCTTACTCTTACAGATCATGCATTCCCACAGACCAAATGACGAGCAAGAACATTAATTATATCTATCTTTAAAGCCTTCATTCATTCCATGATAGAGAGACATCAGAGTCTGACAGGACGGAAATACCGGGTGATGCCCGGCTGGACACCGCTGGACTTGGAGGCCAACAGTAATCGATGCAAGGTGGTCCGATGGCAGGTCCTGCAGGGTGGCACTACGACCGTCAGGATCATGGGGAGGAGAAGCAGCATTGCCAGCTGGTGGGGATGTGGCTCTGGCATGCTGCTCTACAATTTCTTATGGCTTATCTCTCGATCAAGCCTGGGCATCTCCTCGCTTCCGCCTGATTCATACGCCTTTATCCCCTTGGGTCCCCCACCCACACTGGTGACGCCAATGCCACCTCATCTCCTGGCCCACGATTGGCTCTTGTCCTAGCTGGTGGGTGGGGCCAAACTCTTCCTCTCCACCCCCAAATTCCACCGACCGGTGAGGCCTCGTCATTTCTGGTGAGGATGATGGTTACCGCCAAATAGCACCTTGAGGGCGAATTAAACACATAAAACTAACATTTATGACAGATACAAGGATAAGAACATTTTAAAAGGCTCACAGGGATGAGATTTTTAGACACACACATTATGGTGGGTTTGACATCTCTAACCATACAAAATAGCAACGCATATCTGACGTCACATTTCATTACTTCATGCTTGTTCTAAAATACTTAAGAAATATCTTTTTTCTTTACAGGATCTAAGTGCGAAATGGATCACAACACACACCCACACACACACACACAACACACACACACACACACACACACACCACACACACACACACACACACACACACACCACCACACACCCACTGGGTCACCTGATCAAGATCGGGTTATTTAAACTTTATTAAAAACTAGATTACCGTGAACCCGTTGGGTTCCCGTTGTGGACAGCGTTGATGAAAAAATCATTTCAAGAAAAAAAAAAAAAAGGATAGCTCCAGCGAACTTACCGCTGAGTTGTTTGCATTGATCAAATTCTCCCGAAGAGTACTTGCTGAATCGGAATTCATTTTTGAATAAATTTTTTTCGTTGTCAGATTTAACGAAACTTGATAGTGCACACCGCAGGAGAATGGTGAGTAAGGTCAGTGTAGTCTCTCGGAGACTGTGGGATAGCCACTTGATGTGAAGATCCTTCCTTGGTACAAGTTTTCAACAGGATGTCGGATCAAAGTAAAATGCTCACCTGATCACCTCGTGCACCCATGACCCCACCCGAACACGGCAAATCAGTGTGTTTAGGTTAAAAGTTGTTTCACCCCAGCACATCGAGCCTGATGTTGGTTTAGTGGTGAGGGTGGTGGCTTGGGATCCTCAGGTCACACTCATTGCTACCCTCAGGTCACACCCATCAGGTCACACCCTCAGGTCACACCCATCACATCCCGGGAGTGTTTGATCGTCCATGTCATCGTGCCGTCGCGCA
>CM068959.1:22235002-22245477 GCA_035128595.1 Eptatretus atami | reverse complement strand
AGAGAGATACGTCCACGTCGTCGTGCCGTCCACACCACAAGCTCAGTAAACTTTTCATGGCAACTCGCTCGAACTCATTGGTGGTGTTCCTTAAAACTCAACAACATATGCAAAGTTTCGTAAACACATCTAACTGCGGACTGTGTTTTCATCATTGCGTGTTCAAATTGATTAAATTTAAATACCGTGTTGAAATGAAAGAGAAGCCAATTTGCAATCCCCACATTCTCCGACTGTGCTTGGCCTCGTGCCAGCGTATAAAACGAGTCTCTTGAAATCTCTCGGCCACAAAGGTCCAGGAGAATCGACATGGTGGCCCCGCCTGGGTTCGAGAGCGGTCTGTCTCGCAAGAGCGCGCACGAAACGCTGAAACAACACGGGGCCGTGCGGGTAGCTGTGTGTATGAGGCGGGGAGGGGGTACTCGATGGGGTTTAGTGCAGGAGGAAGGGGGGAGGGTCTGCAGGGTGCAGGACGAACAAGAATGGACAGCGAACCACCCCACGGAGGTGACAGGCAGAGTCACGCACGGTGTGCACGGCACGCGTGTCTCGTGCTTCTTGAAAGGTCGTGATGGGGCTTCGCGTCATGAGATCTCACGCCCAAGTTAACAGCCGACGTATTATGTATGCAAATTGAAAATTTTGATGATGGGGGGGATCGGAGAGAAAAAAAACAATAAAGATGGGAAATTAAAGGGGCTTAATGGGGGGTGGTGGGTTCGAAGTTTTGCCACTTTGGGTACCTCGTAAGTATACCCCCACCTCCCATCGCCGATGTACAAGTATTTCATTGTTATATATTTAAGCATCCGCAGATTTGTCCAACTAATGCCGTTTGGTGTCGAATTAAAACCTCACCTGATCACTTTCCATCAAATCTAATGCTGTCCGTGCGTCTTACTTCCCGTTGTGACAGCAAAAGTGCGTCGATGAAATTGCCCTGCATCGATCACAGTTCCCGCCAAAGTGCCCTCAATTCCAGCCAAATCTGAGTTAACAACGGTTAACTCCTGCCAGCTGGTGGCCTTCCGCGCAGCTTCTGTGCAGGGAGGCCGAACGGGATGTCCCGCAGGTGGGAGCCCCGTCGAGATTACAGGTGGGAGCTCGGCCCAGATTACAGGTGGGAGCTCGGCCCAGATTAGCCGGCACGTTTGTGGATGGACGTCCGACTGAGGACCGTGACAGGCGAGGAAAGCGTTGTTGCAAGCCCGGGTTTAGGTGAAAGGGTTACAAAGCTTTTTGAGCCGCTAAGATTTGGGGAATTATAACGAGAGCGTGTTGGAATTCACGTGAGATCGCACCTGGACGTGCCATTTTGGGCTCCTGTACATCCAACACCCGGGAAAGAAAAAAAAAGGAAACGATACCCTGGGTCTGTCACGTGGGTTGGCAGTGCGCACCGACAAAGCCAAATTGCGGGGTGCTGTTCTCATTTCTTTATGAAGGTCGATCGGCCTTTAATAATTTTTCGAGAGCTTATGATGGGAGTTGATCCTAACCTTAATCAGATTCTAACCCTAACAGCTCTAACCCGAACCCTAACACGAACGAGAGCCTAATCCTAACATTTGTAGCCCTAACCCTAGCGAGAGTCTAACCTTAACCCTAACCCTAATCATAACGAAAGCATAACCCTAACCCTAATCATAACGAGAGCATAACCCTAACCCTAACCCTAACGAGAACCTAACCCTAACCCTAACCCTAACCCTAACCCTAACAAGAGCTTATAGACTAAGAGTACATCATTGATGCTAAATCCCGTAAAAGTACTTCGTTATTTACCATTAACCCCATCCTCCACATTCTCCGAAAGCCTCGTCTGTCGCAGCCTTGCATCATCAGACCCCGTATCGTAACTACTGTGTGTCTTATGAGGGATGTTCAAAAGGTTCTGCCTCTGTACCCGATTCGGTTTGGTTTTATCGTAAGACTACACGATTTGCACCCCTCGAGCTCGAAAGCCTTTTCTGGTTGCAGGGAGAAACGCCAGTCTACCTGTTATTGATGATTTTTTTGTGTTTTGCACTAATTAAGGCTGCAATAAATATCAATGAAAGCGGGCAGTCGTTTCGCCGAGATTACATAATGAGCGCACGGCATTGGGTAGAAAGCGATACGGGCCATACATATTGGAATGCGAGAACAGATTTGAAATGCGGACAAATTTACAATTGTTCTTCGGGGACTTTCCTTATGCAAAGCGTGCTGTTTTGCAAGGATGAAGAAAAAAGTCACAATCCTGGCTTTGTTCTTTTTTCAACACAAAAAAACATATATATTAACAGTCCCATGGACTGAAGAACAAACGAATCAGCGGTTGAAGAAATTCGACCACCATGTAGAATGTAGATTAGGAGCGATGATGCTAAAACAGAAACTGGTCAATACTTTGGGACACATGTGTGCAAAAACGAAGGTCTGAAGAAATCAGCCATGCTTGGTACGGTTCAAGGAAGAGGCATACTTTTATCGGTGCTGGAGGGCTGGGTAAAGGCTTAACCAAGTTGAAGTCGGCCATGGCTTTGACAGAACTAAAGATATATTATATATATATGTGTATATATATATATATATATATATATATATATATATATACATATATATATACAAGATATATGTATATATGTATATATACAGGGAGCCCGAAAGTTACTTTACCCCTGATAAATTTCTCGCACTCCCTCCATCCTTCCTCTGCCCTCACCCCTCGCCCACTTAGGATGCGGAAACACTGACTCAGAAGAAGATGGAGCACATACAGACACAATGACAAATTAATTATTGTAAGTACTGTACAATAAAACCTGTTATTAAAGAGTTCAAGAACAATGTTCACTGGGAAGGGGTAAAGTGACTTTCAGGCCACCCTGTTTTGTATATATATATATATATAATATATATATATATATATATAGTATATATATATATATATATTATATATATATATATATATATAATATATATATATATATATATATATATATATATATATACTAATAGTATACTATATATACACATATATCTTCTTCTTCTTTCTTTCGGCTGCTCCTGTTAGGGGTCGCCACAGGCGATCATCGTTATGATCCGCATACTGATTTGGCATAGCTTTTACGCCGGATGCCCTTCCTGAGCAACGTGTCGCCTCTTACGACACAGGGATAATATATATATATATATATATATATATATATATATATATATATATATATATGTATCCATCCACATCAGAAATAATATATATATATCCATCCATCAAGAAGAAGATGGAGCACATACAGAGTAGCACTGGGATTTTTATGCATGTACTACTCGTGAATGTCTGCAGCTGTAGAGGAACCTGGGTAGGGTTTGAAAGAGCAAAGTGCTTACCTTGTTTAGCTTTTCTTGGTTATTTTATGCAGCTTTCTTGGGCGAGAATTGCATGGGAGTTTATATATAGTGACGGTTCTGCAAAACCGTCATTCCCCAAGGCAATAACACACAACATATAGCAGTTCCTGAGATAGTTATTTTGTTAGTATTTGTTTCAGATAGCCCTTCCCTTATGTGCAATGGGTCAATATGCATGGTGTAGGATTAGGTAGTTTTTTTGCCCCATTCTTTCCCATTTTGCTTCTTCTCACACAAGCCTCTCCTTCATGCATGTATGCACGCAGTTTATTTGCATATGAGCGCCAATTCCCCATTTGAATTGCATGTCATTATTCAACGGGACTTCACCTCAACCTTTAATATACTCGAATCACCAACACTACAACAATCGCACAACCTGAAAACACCTTTATTATAATCACCACATCATTGAAACATAACCCAAGCTCACTGTACATTCACCATTGCCACCTCAACCACAACGAATGACCACCACCATGGACTACCACACTATAATCTCACCACTGTACTGCTGCTGCCATCACCTGCCATCATCATCATCATCTATTGCCCACCCATGTCTTGAAGCAAAAAGGAACAAAAGGGGGCAACGTACTGTATAATTGCAGACACTCGGATCTGGACGTCCAGGCATCTCACTCGGAGCGAAAGTGTGCACTAAGCACCATTCAACATTATCAGGATAGCCCTAGTGCACTGCTCAATTACGATCCCCATTGGGTGTCCAGCACACATTCGCACCCGGAGAGCGTAGCCAAATACCCCAGCACCATATTAAGTGTGGAGCTCAGTAGTGTGAGGAAGGTTCTGATGCGCTTCTAAACTCCTCCCTCTCCAAATAATTATAAAAGGAGCATGTGATTCAATGGTGTGAGTCAGTTTAGCTTGGTGGTGAGAGGTAGAATGGAGCGGTGGAGCGAGGCTTGCGGGTCGGAGCGAGGGTGAAACAGAGTTCACGGAGTTGAGCGCTGGACGAGCGAAAGGTCTGGGAACCAGATCGAGCACAGTCATTCGGGCTGAACCAATAGCATTAACATTTAGACTTGCTTACAATTGATTAAGCTATTTCCTTACATGGTCTTACATGCTCTTCTTTCTTTCTGTCTCGTCTGCTGTGGGTGCATTTTCTTTTAAAAAGCTCTATGATTAACCGGGCAAGTCCCGAACGGTGGTCCCCTTCAGGGCAGCCCCACTGATTTGCACACTTTTATCAGTTTCCTCTCTGCACCTCATTTACACCCTCACTTGCACCTGACACCATCAGTTTTCCTCCTCCTTCCCCATCCTCAACAACTGGGCTGTGCATGTTTGTCAACCCCACTTGGAAATCAAGACATCACAACTACCTCGTTCTTTTCTCATCTTTCTTGTTATTATAACTTTCCCTGGAGTGTTTTTGATGGTGCCTGTCATGTTAACTTAAGTAAGACTATAGAAGAACTTAAATCGGTATGGCTCTACCCTGTCTCTTCTTTGGTATACTTGTATTTCTTTTGCCGCACCTCACAAATCCTTGTTTGTCCCTGCTGTGTGTATCTCCCTTGTAATAAAACCATTGCTTGCTGCAACACATACCTTTCCTCGCCATTTTTTGTAATAAATTTGTGTTATTGTAAATGTACCTAGCTCATCGCATCTTTTCCTCCATTGGTCCAGTATAGTTTGCACATAGTGTTTGCCAGGAAGTTCTACCTGACCGATTGGCTCTACACTTTAGCTGGTGTATACTTGGAAGCTCCACTGGGCTTCAACTGATCAGGAAAAATAAGACAAGAACGCATAGAGGCCACGAGCTCCCCTTGTTTTGTCATCCAACGGAAAGGTAACACGTGAATTAGTGCGAACACTGCCAGGATTGGCAGTACCAATCGGTGTTCGTGGTTGATTAGCAACCCGCTGAGCCACAAAGTTATCCACAGCTGGTGGCCTCAGGTGATCAGGAGGAACTTGAGTGCTTCCCCTCGTGGTGAACCTCGAGCTTTGGGCCGTAACAATATCAATGTATATATACATATGTATATATGTATCGTAGACACCTTAAGTTAAGTACTGGAGGTGCTTGCTCGGGGTCGGGTCTGGAATGCTCGGGATCGGGGTTGGGGTTGTATGCCCGGGGTCTGGAATTTGGGTCCTTCGTTGTGAAACTGGCCTAAAAATGACTTGACACATAGCTACATGATTTGTCAACCAATAGAAAGAATCAAACCCAGTTTTCAGTCAAATATAGCTTATACATTTCTCCATCATATGTGCTAAAAAATTGTGATGACCAATGTATACTATGTATTTTGCAATATTGTTTAAACTCTGCAATATCTCTGCTTTTTAAGTGATTATTTTTAAGTGATTATCTCTATTCTCAATTTTTTTCCCCACCCCTCCCCCTTTCACATTGTGACAAAAATAGGCCCACAGGCTTATGTCGGGTGAGCGAGGGGTCACCGATAAGCCCCGTCTTCTTCTTTTCTCTGGCTATTCCTCTTGTCTAATTTTCCGGACTGACTGAGGTGCCTATGTCTGTGGATTCATGATAAGTTGACTGTCTAAGGGGCTTGTGTGCTAAGGGTTAGACTATATTTTATGACACTGCATTGCTTATATATACGTGCTTATTTGTTAACACGATCAGTCTCTTTCTGTGTTAGTTAGACAGAGCATATAAATAGTGGATGGCAGTTTTGCCCCGCTGTTTCGCGATGGTTAGTGACTACCCGACGCCACACTTATGGTTCTGCTTGGCCATTCTTGATTTATAGGAGTCGAGCGTTGAGAACACGGTTCCTTATCTGGGGGGATTATTTTGCCTGGAAGGTAACGAGGGAATTTGACGT
The DNA here is from genome assembly GCA_035128595.1 of Eptatretus atami. Taxonomy (NCBI): domain Eukaryota; kingdom Metazoa; phylum Chordata; class Myxini; order Myxiniformes; family Myxinidae; genus Eptatretus; species Eptatretus atami. The sequence continues at coordinate 22,239,250 of CM068959.1, read as the reverse complement.
GAGGACCCGACCTAAATTAATCCTCTCAGATGGCAACCGGACCTGTCGTGCTGCAGAGTTATATGCGGCTCGTTGGCTTCAGGGTCAAAGGTTGGTAAGTGTGTCCGGAAAGCCCCTTTTGACCTGGCCTGCAAACCTATAACAATATATATGGAATTATTTAAGTGCTCCAAAATTGGACCAACACCGTGATGATGTCATCACGACGACGTCATGATTGCAAACCCAGAAGGGTCTCTGCTTTGTGCACATTCTTTCCCATGTGCACAAAGGCACATGAGAAAGCGCTGCACGCTTTCGAAGGGAACAATCACAAATTGTTTAGCCAGTGGTAGAGCCCTGGCGAGGGGCATGATGGCCAAAAAGGCAGAGAGGAAAGCAGGCAGTCAATGCAAGGGACCCACCATGCATGAGGGTGGTCCCTGAGGTTGAAAAGGCTGTCTCTGTACATATGTGTGGCAGAGCAGTTGGACCTTGGACCTGGAGGAGAAGAGATCCCTCCTGCTTGGCCACCATCTTCTCGGTTCCTGACCTTCTCGTCATCATTCATCCACTTATCTTCTGCCTGAGCCGCACTTCACCAGCCACGTCAGCCTGCATGACCATCACCATCCTTTATCCACAACCAACTCGTGCCTGCCACATAGATTGGGAAAAAGATTGGCAGGTGCAGTTTAACATAAAGAAATGCTGCAGATGGGCAAAAATAATGAAAATAGGGACCATATAATGCAAGGGGCAGTCTTAGAGCGTGCCATGCAGGAGAAAGATCTGGGTGTGGTAATATATACGGGGTTAAGCAAACAGGACAATGCCAGGGAGCTGTAGGTAAACCAAATAGGGTTTTAGGTTGTATTTGTAGGGGCACAAGTTATAAATCAAAATAGGTAGTTTTAACACTGTGCAGGAATTTAGTGAGGCCACATCTAGAATACTATGTACAGTTTTGGCAAACACATCTGAGGAAGGACATAGAGCTGCATTTGAGAGGGTTCAGCAAAGAGCAACAAAATCAATTTCCGGGCCTAGCTAACGTAATCTGCAAGGAGCGGCTGGAGGAGATCTGGATGTGATAGACATCTGTCTCTCTCTCTCTCTCTGTTAAGATAATGAAGGTTATGGAATGAAATTTTTCTGCAGAATTGACAGTCATAAGACCAGGGGTCACAGCTTGTGAGTAAAGAAGAGGAGAGATGGGACGATGTTGAGGCAGGGATGTTTCACTCAGAGGGTTGTTAATGCATGAAATGGTGTCCCGGGAAAGTTGGTGGCAGCAGAGATGATGGAAGGAGATATAACGTAATTGGATAAGTCCCTAGAAGCAGTGGCAATGAGTGTTGGCAGGATTGCACAGGCTGGATGAGCTGAAAGGCCTCCTCTTATGTTGAATTTCCTTGTGTGATATTTGGGAATGTGATGTGTGAAAAAGTCCTTGCGTTCTTTCGACCGATTACTTACCTGGGAAAAGGGGGAAGCAGGGTCGGGAGAAAAACAAATAATGAATGCGGGTTGAGAGGAAAGGCGACAAAGAGTTGAAACTTTGGACAGAGTCCAAATCGCCCTTTTCTTTCAAATGTAATATGTATGTCCTCCCTGGGCCATTGAAAAGAGGTGACGCAGTAAAATCAGAATGGTACAAAACCACACAATGAGACGAGAGAAGATGACCCACTAAATGTATGCTTCTTTCATGGAGGCAGCATCCGGTCATATATTCAAGAACCACGAAGGAAAGGAGGAAACCACTTTGTCTTTGAGAATACCACCAACACATTCTGAGTGACGTGACTTCTGCTCCACATAATTCATTCTATTCCTTTTCCTCTCTCCGTGCCCCCTCCACATGAACTCTCTTGAAGACTCTCTCTTTGTGTGTTAATCCTGACCCACAACAATTATTTGTCTGTGTGTGCACTGACTCATGTGGGACCTCTTTCTTGTGTAAATGCCCTGCATGCATGACCTCATTTGATGCAGGAGTGCTGGAATGGAAGATGCAGCATAAACACAATGGGCAGATTGGCCGTCGTTCTTGTTTCTCATTTTCCTTCCCTTTCATTTTTGTTTCAGATGCACTACAAACTTAACAATAAACTAAACCCAAATCATAAGGAAAATGCAAATCCCATTCCAAACTAAAACAAAAACGCACTCCGTAGAGCACATACCTCTGTCAGGTTGAACAGTTTACGTTTTGTATCCACTAATAGGCCGGATCTGGAATCCGGGCCTTAAACAAAATCTAATCGGCTTGATCTTGTCACCGACCCGACTCATCCATACATATATATATATATATATACAAATACAAATACAAATACAATACAATATACATATATATATATTATATATATATATATATACACAAATACAAATACAAATATTATATATATATATAATATATTTGTATATGTATTTGTATTTGTATTTGTAATATATATATATATATAAATTCCAGTATCCAGATCTTCACAAAATGGAATAAATTTGTCCTAATCACACACTCAACCTGTCCACCAATTTTTGTCTGAATCTATCCATAACATTTTTCGACATCCTGCTCATAGACAGACAGACAGACAAACAAACAACACATAGCAGTGAAAACATAACGTCCGTCCACCTTCGGTGTTGGAGGTAACAACCCCAAACCCAAACCTTCACTCTAACACTCCAAACCAAAGCTTTACCCTCGTGCCAATCCCAATCCAAAACAAAACTCCAACATTAGCCAAAATCCAACGCCAAAAAACCCTAACCCAAACCCTCCCCATAACCCAAACGTCAATGCCATCCCGAATGTTCTTACACACAGGGTGTCCCAATGATAGAGTAGTGATCTCTCTGTCAGCTCACTGCACTGGAAAAATTGAATTTCCATTTTTAAAGTAGAGTTCAACAATTGCAGCACGTTCTTGATCAGTCCATCTATTGATGGTAATCTCCAGGGTAAGAGCATCAATCTGGAAGAAAAAAAAAAATCACATTTACTGTATTCACTCAAACCACTGTATTTACAAAATATTCAAAATCAAAACTACTGCACTACTTTTGGGACACCCTGTAGAAGCATATGCCTCCTGTCTCTGTCTCTGTCTCTGTCTCTGTCTCTGTCTCTGTCTCTGTCTCTGTCTCTGTCTCTGCTCTCTCTGTCTCTGTCTCTGTCTCTCTCTGTCTCTGTCTCTGTCTCTCTGTCTCTGTCTCTCTCTCTCGTCTCTCTCTCTGTCTCTCTCTCTGTCTCTGTCTCTCTCTCTCTCTCTGTCTCTCCTCTCTCTGTCTCTCTCTCTCTCTCTCTCTGTCTCTCTCTCTCTCTCTGTCTCTCTCTCTCTCTCTCTCTGCTCTCTCTTCTCTTCTCTTCTCTCTCTCTCTCTCTCTCTCTCTCTCTCTCTCTCTCTCCTTCTCTCTCTCTCTCTCTCTCTCTCTCTCCTCTCTCTCTCTCTCTTCTCTCTCCCTCTCTCTCTGTCTCTCTCTCTCAGGTAGGAAGGGTTCATTCAAGTGAGGGTGAGCTGTCCCATAAGTGCCGGAGATGTCATGACGTCTTCCTGCATCTTTGGCAAATGTTGATTAAAATAAATAGTTCCCTGCTCCTCGTGATTCCACATGAATTGCACGATTAAAACTGCTGTGACCCTTTTGTTTACATCCGCATCCTCATGGTGCACACAAAGTAGTGCGTACCTCATGATACATCATGTTTAGTGGTTGGAGGGGATGGCTCTTACAATATGATTGCGTGACTAAAAATTGATAGCTTCCTTAAAATTATATTGATTAATCAGAATCATAAATTAATTTTTGAAAATGCTCACGCTGTGTTGTGTGTGTGTGTGTGTGTGTGTTGTGTGTGTGGTGTGTGTGTGTGTGTGTGTGTGTGTGATGCCAGGCTAGCTGGATTGGTGAAGACCATGTTGTTGATGAGAGTGGAATGGTGTAATGGAATTTAATCAAACAGCACACAATGGCCAGCTACTCTTGTGAATGACATTTTGGGTTCGATGATGTCCATCAGCAGACACTGACTGGGTTAATGTACATTCCGATGGATGGTGTATTCAGTCATGTCTGTGAAACACCTGTGTGACAGGTAATATAGGGTGATTCAAAAAGATTGATACAACTTTGACTTCCTGCCATTTCGTTGTTTTTTGAGGCACATCGTTTTCATTTTCAGGGTTTGGTGTTGTTATCGTGGTATTTGTTACCTGGGATTTCTAGCTTCGTAGCTCAACTATGCCATTGACAGTGAAG
>CM068959.1:22205449-22234731 GCA_035128595.1 Eptatretus atami | reverse complement strand
CCAAGAAGTCCCACCGCCGGCGCTCCCGGGAGCTAGGGATCAAACCAACATCAGTCTATCATATCCTTACTAAGGAACTGAAGCTTTTCCAATCCATCATCTCTATTGGGCATAAACTGAGTCAAGATGACATGAGATGGAGACTTGACATGTGCAATTGGCTCAGTGACAGGATGGAGTGGTACCCAAACTGGATCAACCTGATCTGGTTCAGTGATGAAGCCTATTTCCACTTGAACAGTGCCATCAACAACCACAACAGCATTTTCTGGGGGGCAGAACCAACTGAGATCACTGAGAGGTACCTGAAAATGCCTAAGGTCACATGCTTCTGTGCCTTCAATGCCAGATGGGGAACGCTTGGGCCTTACTGGTTTGAGAATGACAACAGCAGAACAGTGATGATCAACGGTGAGTGCTACCGGGCCATGCTGTCGAAGTTCCATAATGATCTAGCCCAAAAGGTCACCCAAAATCAGCTCAGCATGACCTGGTTTATGCAGGATGGTGCAACCCCACATACAGCTGGTGACACAATCACTTTCCTATGGCAGCTCTTCAGAAACTGCCTCGTTGCCCTGGGTACCGCTCATGACTGGGCAACCCATAGCCCTGACTTGATCCCTCTGGACTACTGGTTCTGGGGGGCTGCCAAGGGCTCTGTCTATGCCAACCACCCTGCCACACTGGATGATCTGAAGCAGGAGGTGTCAGACTACCTCCAGGCAGTGCCACATGAGACCTACAGTGAAGTTGGACAGAACTTTGGAGTCAGGATCAATGCCTGTCTGAACTGTGCAGGGGCACACATTGAGAACGTCAATGACAAGGATTTTTAGTAAATGCCAATTTCAGACCTTGGGCTCTCACTAACTCTAGCAATGACTTACTGCAATAGCAATCAGTGATAGAAAATACCATGTCATAAGCTTTGAAGAAATGTTTGGTTCATGTTCCTGAGGTTTCTGTTTCTTTGTAAATAAACATTTAAAGTTGCTTCACCCTTTTTGAAACACCCTGCATATAGTTGGGTACCGGAATCAAACCCAGAGTTGATAGCTCAAAGGTAAGTATGGTACGTTTGAGTTATCCCATTTTAGCCCCTCATTGTCGTTTTGTGTTGTTTTTTTTGAGGTTTACGCGTTGTTGTTTTTGTTGTTGTTGTTGCAGTGTTCTTACTCAATCAAAACTATGATGAGTGAGCCCTTCTCCGGAAGGAGGTATTCAACCATGGCAGGCCTGTGGTGTCACTGCAGTTGCCACCCCATAAACCCACCCTCTTGTCGTCATTCGTCACTTCTTGACGGCCCAAAAATGAATGAACTGAAACCACAAAACAGCAACAACCAGGTTTTTACACATAAGATGAATGGAACTCTTAGGATGCAAGATTTATCCCAATTTCTTATAGAACAAGAAAAATTGCAAACAGAGATTGCAGACCCTCACCAGGACTTCTTTTGAGTGGTGTATTTTTTTATATTTTTTATAGGTTTGAGGGTATATCCACTATGGTTGCCAAACCATGTATCCGATCAAGTTGAAATTTAAAACATGTATTCCCCATCTCTCCGAGATCAGAAATGTGAACTTTCACATCAATTGCTTAAGAGAAAACAGAACTTAATATTTTTCTTCAATCCAATATGGCTGCCAAACCATGTGAACGATCAATTATTCCTCAACACACGTCTACAACCATGGCTTGGGGAACACTTGCGTGAAGTTTCCCCTCGACTTGTCCAGCTGTTCTGGAGAAGAAGATTATATGACGTCATAATTATCATGAGAACATTCTGCACGAGTCGTCGCAACAATGGTGAAAATTTCGTCTCAATCCGACAAGCGTTTGCGGAGAAAAACAGGAAAGTTCTGTGCGGGCAAACAGACGGACAGACAGACGTATACAAATACAATTCCCTCTCCTTTGGCGAGGGTAATAATTTACAATATAGTAATACCATAGTGGGCTGGCAGGATGGCCGAGAGGTACATGTACTTGTCTCGAAGCTGTCAAATCTGGGTTCGAATCTCGACTCAGCTCTAAACTGTCACCCTGTTGATTTTCATGCAAGGTGATGTATGAATTTGTGCGCCGTTCATCATTCAGACGTTAAGCCAAAGGATCCGTCTGCCTTGAGGATTCGTCATTGTTGGAAGTCAAAATATCACGTCCTCTTTTGTGAAGACGATGCGAGTTATCTCCGGCACTCTGAACAAATTACAAATTCCTGCTAACTTCAGTTGAGTGCCCGGCGACGGTGTGCTGACCCATCCAGGATCTGTTCTGATGTTGAAACATTTCTCAACTGGTCGTGATAAACCCCCAGATGCTCCGTAACATGTGTGGAGATCTCATTATTACTCGATGGAAGATCTAGGCATTGCTAGTGAAAAACAACGGAAAACAAACCATAAAAAAAGCAAAAGTTTGGAGAAAAATAAATAAAAATAAAGAAATATTTAAAAAAATGGAAAAGATCTTTGCGTAAAATTCGGAACATTCGTTTTTCTTTTTCCGGGCTATTAAAACCAGATTTACTTTCATCGTTTTCTTTTGCGAATTCTCTCCGCAACCCTATAATAAAGAAAACCAGTGCAATATGAGATAAGCCAAGGAATTAATAGCAATCTATAAAATGGGTTTGATACTATGTATGGAAACCATCAGACCACAGAAGAGCTTTGTTAGTGCAGCGGTTTTAATCAAAGCGGACGTTTGACTGGATACATATTGGGCTCCAGGAATATGTACAAGCAACAGCCTCACATGCACTTGAGCCAAACTGCATGTTCTCTTGAGTTCCCGATGGATTTGATCACCAGTTTTGGTCAAAAAATTAAAATTCTACGCAATGGCTGTGGGTGGGAGGGTCTTGATGTTGGTGGAATATGACATAAGTTCTCTAATTACGTTCGCAGGCAAAAGACAAAGGGTTGGTTGTGCGAGGCGTGTTGAACTTGCCATGACGAGTGCAGAGCCACGGGTTTATTTCAAATAATTTGAGGCACGAGGTTAGTGGCACACAAACACATTAAAAGGCAGCACAGTGACCTTGCTGTGTATGTTCCACGCCGAAGCTGTGAAATGCGCATTTCTTGCCACCAGCGCAGAAGGATGTAGATCCAAAGAGGAAGAATGAGAAGAAGAGAGTCGTGAGAATTGTGATGGTGTGTGGGCCCAGCTTGGTTCAAAGTACGATTGTTTCTTCTCTCTCTTTCTCTCTCTCTGCCCTACTGCATTAGCTACGGAACAATCACCGCTGTGCCTTTGGTCCAACCGTTGGGACGCTCACGTCCGTTTGGACACAAAGGCCTGTGTGCCGGGAGCTTTCAAGGTGGCGACGGATTGATAGCAGATACATCTTGGGAACACCATAAAAGCTTGAATTCGTAGCAGCATCCGGCCGAAAGAGCGCAACCTTTTGACTCTTGACTCCCACACCGAGCCATCGGCTGAATTCACAGGACATGAGAAATTGACGTGTAGAAATGATGACGAAGCTTTCTCGTTTGCATGTTGTTGTTGTTCCTGCCGGGTGGTGTTGGTGGTGGAGATGCTGATGGGCGAAGGGAGGGCAGATTGGTTAGCCGAGGCGCACAGAAGTTCTCAAAGAGACTCATATGTCCTTAAAACAGATTACAACTACAATGGCCATTGGTGGAGTACGTACCTCCACCAGGTTGAACAGTTTACGTTTTGTATCCCACTGATTGGCCGGATCTGTATCTATACCTTAACCAAAATCAAATCGGCCTGTTCTTGTCAACTACCCAACTCATCCACCAAGTTTTGTCAAAATCCGTATACAACTTTTTGAAACATCATGCTCTATTGTTCTGGCATTGTTTTTGGCCTTATCCCTCAATGGTGAAGAATCACTGAAAAGATTCTCGTATCCGAATCCGGATCTTCAACAAAATTTAATCGATTCGTCCATGTCAAACAACCAACCTGTCCACCAAGTGGAGTCCGAATCTGTGCATAAGTTTTTGATATATCCTGCTCACAGACAGGCGGACAATACAAGCAAACAGGTGTGAAAACATAACATTGATCCCCCTTCGGTGGCGAAGGTGAATATCTCATCGAAGCAAGTACCGTACATAGTATTACATAACATTCTCACGACCTTAAAAATCGATGCTCACTCATGTAGGATTAATACTTACTGCTTAACGGAACACTGGGGGTTTGATCTCACTAAAATCTTGGCAAATATACAATATATGGACAAGATAACTTCATTTAACGAAATCAGTTTGCATTTGAAAATTTTATCCCAGTGTTCCCTTTAACCAAGTCCATCACATGGTACATTGAAAGAAGCACTTGTCATTTTTGAGTATTCTAACCAAATGGAATATCCTCTCCAACTACTGTAGAGCGATGAGAAATACAAAGGCATTTATCCTCCTGCTATTACAGTGTCAGATATAGTCAAATCGGATGAGACCGAGCCCCCCATCATAATACTGTACTCAAAAGTAAATAAAAAACATAAGGAATACATAATGACGGCATGCTTTACTCAAAGCTAGAGGTAAGCCAAATCACAAGCAGGTGTGCTTGGGTTTCTATCAAATAATTATTATAAGAAAAACATCTTGAGAAATTTAGATGAAACACTTTGACATAAATTGGTGCCATGCATGTACAAAAGACATATTTGTATGAAAAAAAGCTCATTTCCTTGTCTGACGAATATAGCATGATAAATTTCAAACGAATACAAAAAGCATTAATTGAGCAATCAGAATGACACCATCCAACATTGTTTTCAGTGAGTTACCTGTGAACTTTGAGCAATGACTAATATAATCTGTGCGATGTATGACAGTTTGGTGCAGAAGTAGCTCACTAAACTAGATGCATCACACTTACTTGGAGACAGAGCACTTACTTACCTAGAGGTAGCATACTCACTAACCTAGATGCATCACACTTACTTGGAAACAGCACTTACTTACCTAGACGTAGCATACTCACTTACCTAGAGGCAACACAGTTATTTGCCGAGATGAAGCGCATTTACTTACTGACAGGTAGGCAATTACATAGATGCATCACACTTAGGCACTTTCTTCCTATCTAGGGGAAGCACACACACTTCCCTAGAGGTATCACACTCACCAACTAGAACGGCGCTCAACACCTGGTAGAGCACGTACCTCCGCCAAGCTAAGTTTACGTTTTTCATCTGAATGATTGATTTGAATGCAGATCCAGCCTTACGGCCTTGTCACACACTAAAATCAAATCGACTTGTTCTTGTCACCTCCCCAACTCATCCACCTAGTTTTGTCATAACTCGTCCACAACTTTTTGAGATATGATATATATATATATATATATATATATATATATATATATATATATCTGGATCTTCACCAAAATTGAATCAATTCTTCCTTGTCAAACACCCAACCTGTCCACCATGTTTCATCCGAATCAATGCACAACTTTTTGAAATATCATGCTATATATATGGTTTTTGGCCCCATCTCTCAATGGTGAAGAATCGCTTGAAAAACTTAAAATTCTCGCATCCGGGAATATAAAAATCTAATCAATTCCTCCTTGACACACACCCAACCTGTCCATCAAGTTTTGTCCGAATCCATCAATAACTTTTTGAGATATCGTGCTGTATAACACCCTGGCCCTATCTCTCAATGGTGAAGAATCACTTTAAAAAAAAATTTTTAAATTCTAGTATCCAGATCTGGATCTTCACCAAAATGTAATGGACAGAGCTGGTCAAAGTTTAGTTATAAATTCACGCCGTAAAGGTTTCCTGCTCTTCATCGTGTTTCATTACCTTGAGTTGACATCCAACAAAACCCATTTCTTGAGTTGTGCCTTTCTGGTGTTAATAAGGATCACACCCTTAAAAACACCATTAAAACCCATTTTCGGAAATATTTGCGCCCGAGGTTGATTATTATTTTATGGCATCTACATTGGAGACTGAATACAAAACACAAGCGTAACAAATGAAAATATTTGGCATTTGCAGATATGAACGACCTTTATAAGGGTCCATGAAGGGTCTTAATCAGACATTTGCACCCGAGAAAATTTTTTGTTGCAAACTGCTCCATTCTAACATTATGAAACAAAAATGCAACTTAAAAAAACTTTCTGATCCGGCACTTTCGGAAAAGAAGGCCTCTTAGGCAGGAAAGGGGTCAGAAATCGCACTTGTAGCACTCAACCACCTGCAGAAGTAAAAGGTGTGGAGACATCGAGAAAGACTGCTCTTCAAGATTTGATTGTTATTTTGTTGAACATTTTAACAGACATGAAGTCATTTCTTCCAAAAAGAAAAGTGTGTCACTAAACCGAGGACCGACCAGTGCACTGCTAAACCGAGGACAGACTGCAGGGCACAGCTGAACCAAGGATGGACATGAGCTGCAAAGCTGATGACAAAAGTCCCCCGACAGAAAAAAACACAAAAAGAAACTCAACGAAGAAAATCATTTTGTCTATTATCATTCAATGAATTAATGTCATTCAATGAATTACTGTGTCGGAGTGGCAACCTGTTCAGGATTGTGCACAATAGCCTAGGAAACCGCTTCGTCCGCCCTATGCATCTGAAGATGCAAAAGGAGTGGTCTTCTGGTCTTCTTCAATCCTATTCTTCTTGTATATGGCAGCGTGACTGCTGGGTAGCTTTTATTTTGTTGGGGCACAGCTGTGCCACTGATGCTGTGCTCCGATGTCACTACACTGGTACTCATTTCACACACTCTAGAAGGATGACAGGCTGAGTCAACCCCACCTGGTGTTAATTAAGCAGACAACAGGGCTCAAACTCAGGAACCTAAGATCCTAAGCTAAGCACCCGAACCACTAAGCTGACACCAGGCTTGTTTTCTTCAATCAAGTATCCAAGCAAACCAGATCTCAATCTTCTATGTCGGTATCACTATCCATGTGATAGTCATCATCATTCATGAAAACCACGTCACGTGCGGAACATCATCCTCGTTTTCTGAGTCCTCGTCATCATTTGGAATCATTGAAGGTACAACTGTACCTCAAGAGAAAGATAAAGTAATTTATTTAGAAAGCGCAGACATTCCACATCCATGATCAGTTGGATCAGCGGAGCACAAATTGCACGGAGGAAAGTACCTGGCATTTGTGGTCCATCAAACCAGACATAGATGTAGGCTTCATTTTGTAAATGCAGAAGAATTATTCAACAGAGTAGACAGTGATAGAACCAGGGGCCATAGCCTGAGAGTAAAGAAGAGGAGAGTTAAGATGGTAGCAAGGCAGGGGACTTTCACTCAGAGAGTAGTTAATGCATGGAATTGTCTCCCTGGAAAGGTAGTGGCAGCAGAAAAAGTAGATAAGTTTAAATTATTAGAATTAGATAGGTACCTGGAAGTTATGGAGATAGAGGGGTATGGGGATGTTGATATGACTTTTATGTGGTTTGAGTATTGATGGGTGAATGTGTACGGAGTTCTGTTGGGAGTGGATCTTGTTAAGAGGGCTTGTGTCATTGATGTGTGTTTTTAACGAAGCCCATGACCCCACCCCGAGGGGAAGAAAAGGGAAAAAATAAAAAATAAAAAAAATTTTAAATCACAAAAAAACAAAACATATATAAAAAATACAAAAAAAATACAAAAAAAACAAGCCGGTAGGCGGACATGGGTAGTCGACTACCCAATAGAACCTGAGGCGATGGGGAATGACCTGAGGAATAAGCACAAGAAAATTCATGATTCCAGCTTCAAGGGTTAATGCTGCAGATATGTTTTTTCGTTAAAATCCCCACATTTAGAGGTTTTTCGGCCGTTGCTAGGCAACGGAGGGGTCCATAGCAACGGTTCTTTCTCACACATAACGAGACATACCATGAACCTACCATACCAGTTTTCATGTGTTCTGACTCATAGTCTCTGAGATTTAACGAACTTCGTTTTTTTTTTGTTTTCGACCAGGGTTCATTCAAAGTCTATCTTCTCCGACAGTTTTCATAGGATCCGGCTGGAAATTTTGGACAATATGGCTGAATGTACTGCCCACCGTCGCTCGTGGCCTGATTTTGGATTTTCGAAAAAGTAAATTTTTTATGATTTTTCTAAAATTTCAAAGTCCCTTTGCTAGGCAACGGTGGAGTCCATAGCAACGGTTCTCATTTTCACACAAATAGGTCATGGTATGAACCTACCAACCAAGTTTCATCGAAATCGCCATTGTATTAACGAGCACTGGACCGAACAGACAAACAAGCCGGTAGGCGGACATGGGTAGTCGCCTACCCAATAGAACCTGACGCGATAGGCCGTTCGATGGGGAATGACCTGAGGATTAAGCACAAGAAAATTCATGATTCTAGCTTCAAGGGTTAATGCTGCAGATTGTTTTTTCGTTAAAATACCCCCACATTTAGAGGTTTTTCGGCCGTTGCTAGGCAACGGAGGGGTCCATAGCAACGGTTCTTTCTCACACATAACTAGGACATACCATGAACCTACCATACCAGTTTCATGTATATCTGACTCATAGTCTCTGAGATATAACGAACTTCGTTTTTTATTGTTTTCGACCAGGGTTCATTCAAAGTCTATCTTCTCCGACGTTTTCATAGGATCCGGCTGGAAATTTTTGACAATATGGCTGAATGTACCACACACAGTCGCTCGTGGCCCGATTTTTGATTTCGATTTTTTTTTTTTTATGATTTTTCAAAAATTTCAAAGTCCCGTTGCTAGGCAACGGTGGTGTCCATAGCAACGTTCTCATTTGCACACAACTAGGTCATGGTATGAACCTACCAACCAAGTTTCATCGAAATCGCCATTGTATTAACTGAAATCGCCATTTTAAATACTGATAATAAGGGTAGCACAAATCTCAAAATTTTTTTTTTTTTTTTCGACTGGATCGACTACCTAACAAACATATCGATGGAAAAAACTGATAATAAGGGTAGAACAAATTTCAAAATAAAAAAAAAAAAAACTTTTTCGACTGGATCGACTACCCAACAAACATATCGACGGAAAAACTGATAATAAGGGTAAAACAAATTTCAAAAAAAATTTTTTTAAAATATTTTTTTTTCGACTGGATCAACTACCCAACAGACAAACATATCGACGGAAAAACTGATAAGGGTAGAACAAATTTCAAAAAATTTAAAAAAAAAAAATTTTTTTTTTTCGACTGGATCGACTCCCCAACAGACAAACATATCGACGGAAAAAACTGATAAGGTAGAAAACAATTTCAAAATTTTTAAAAGAAAAATTTTTTTTTTTTCGACTGGATCGACTACCCAACATATCGACGGAAAAACTGATAATAAGGGTAGAACAAATTTTTAAAAATATTTAAAAAAATTTTTTCGACTGGATCGACTACCCACAAACAAAAAAAAAAAAATAGAAAAAACAAACAAAACAAAACAAATAATTTTTTTATTGCATTAATTACAAACTTTTTTTTTTTTGCATTGTCTTCCTTGGATCTTGTGTAGATGGGATGGTGTGGTGTTCGCGCAGGCATGAATGGCCTCCGCCTGTGTTGTATTTCCTTGTTCCTTGTTCTATCCTCAGCCAACTCCCTCCACTCTCCAACCACCTCAACCCTATGAGTATCCCTCCTCACACAATCCTCCCATCTCAATCGTGGTCGCGTTATTTTCCTCCTACCTTGCTCAGTCGATCTATCCGCTCTTTTTGCCATTCTCTCTTCCCCCATCCGCACCAAATGTCCCGCCCATCTCTGCCGGAATTTCACCAATCTCCCCATGAAGCTCATCTGCACACAAATCTCCTCCCTCAGTCCATCCATCCTCCTTCTATCCAACCTCCTCACTCCTGCAATCCTCCTGACTCAGTTGTTCTCGCAAACTTGCAGCCTCTGTTCTTGTCTCTCTGTCAGTGCCACCATCTCCAGGCCATAAAGGTAGGCTGGAATTACACACGACATCAGAACCTTCCCTTCAATTTCCCTGATATCTTTCTGTCTGCCATTACTCCCTCCATGCATTCACACTCACCTGAATCCTCCACCGCACCTCTGCCTCAGACTTTTACCATCCCTGGTTACTGTTCTTCCCAGATACTCAAACCTATTTCCCTACCTAATCTACTTCCCCTCTAACCAGATATTCATTTCTCTTCTCTGCTGTCCAATCCACATCACTTCAGTCTTCTCCATACACATCTTCAGGCCATGCTTCCCAAATGCCTCCTTCCACTTCCCCTGTACCTCCTGCATCACCTGCCCACTCTCCACCACAACAGCTAGATCGTCCACATTCAACATCCTCCCTATACTACCCCTCATGTTCACCTTCCTGCTTACCAGCTCCATCACCATGACAAACATGAGTGGGCTGAGAGAGCTTCCCTGCCTCAAACCGATTTTCATGTTCAACTCCTCAGACATCCCAGGACCAACCAAAACTCTTCCTTTTGTTCTCTTGTACATCTTTCAACAAACCTGAATTCTGCTTCTGGCACTCCCATCCATCTCAGTGTCACCATCACCAACTCTCTCGGGACAGTTGCAGGCCTTCACAAGATCCACAAATTCCAATGCCATCTTACCTTCCACCTCTAACCTCTTCTCCACCAGTTGTCTCAGCGTGAACATTCCATCCATCAACCCCCTACCCTTTCTAAACTCCTGCTGCTCTTCTCCGATCTCCATCTCCACACTCTTCCTTATCATCCCGTCCAGAAGCCTCTCCAGCACCTTCATTACATGACTTGGGAGCATAATGCCCCTGTACTTCCACGGATCTTGAACATCGCTCTTCCCCTTCCATATTGACACAATTATCCATGGCCTCCAATCCTCCGGAATTGAACCCTCGCTCACACATATATCCAACAGCCTCTTCATCCAACTGACTCCAACTCTTCCACTGGAATTATCATCTCTGCTACATACCTCATCAATGCCTGGCAGTCTTCCCTTTTTCATCCTTTTCAATGCCATCTGCACTTCCTCCTCTGTGATCGCCACCGACTCCCCTTTCCCCTCTCCATAACATGGTAGCTCCAGCACGTGATTGCTTCCTTCCCAGTTCAACAACTCTTTCAAATATCCTTCCCACACCATCAATACTGATCCCCTCTCTGTCACTAGCCTCTCGCCACCATCCTTAATCACTGCCCCCTCCCCCCCCCTTTCATATCCTTTCCATCTTCATACCTGTCATGAGCCAATTTATAAATGATATCATCTTCCTCCCACCATCCTCTTCCAACTTGTTGTATACCTCCTCTTCCATATTATTCCTCACCTTATCCACAGCTCTCCTTGCTGCTTTCTACTTCTGCCCACACAGGTGCAGCAACCCTGCATCCAGCTGCCTCCCCTGATCCTCGATCTTCTGTATCCTCTTCCAAACCTCCTTCTTTTCACCAACTGCCTTTGCTACCTCCTCCATCCACCATATCTGGTTTCTCTCCCTCAACGATGCACCCTTTCCTGACGTCCTCCAACACAACACTTCTGCAATTCCCCTAAACGCCTCTCCATACTTCTTCTACTCCTCCTCCAAACCTTTCGCTTCTTCGCTAAATTGCTCATACCTAGCCCTCAACCCCTCCTTGTACTCTATGATGACATTTCCCCTGCACTTCCCCCACCAAATAATCTTCTGACCCCTACTTTTAACCTCCCTCCTTTTCTTCATCCATAACACAAACACCACAGCCTTGTGCTGGGTAGTAACATGCTGTCCCACCACTGCCTTAATTATAATCCTTAACCCTCAACAACTGTCGCTTCCTTACCACCGCCAAATCCAATTCTGTTCTCTGATGTTTTCTCACATTACTAATCTTGTGGCTTTCGCACTTTTGAAAGAATCAACCAGCTTGGGCCATTCCATTCCTCGCCACCATTTCCCTCAGCTCTCAGCCCTCTCTATTCCTCATTCCCCATCCAAATTTACCAAAACATTCCTCTTCCCCAGTCTCTGCTACTCCCACATGCACGTTAAAGTTCCCCACAATGCACATCATCATCTCTAGCTCATCCATTCCCATCATCCTCTCCAGTGTGTCCCTGAATTTCTGCTTTTCTGCCCCAGTCCTTCCCATTTGTGGCCTATATTCCAACATAACACACCATTTGCCTCTGTATCACCACCAATGCCATAATTATCTGTCTCTCCCATCTTTCCACTCTGAGCACCTGCATCTCCCATCTTTCCATTCTGAGCACCACGATACTACTATTCCCATGCCACTACTCCTTCCATCCCCACCTGCCTGCAACAGCTTGTATCCTCCTCCTTCCAACCTCCTCATCCTGTCTCCTTTCCATCTGGTCTCCTGCAAACACAACACTTCCAAACTCCTTAACTGCATCATCTCCACCACTTCGACCCTCTCTCCCCCACCCCGATAGATCCCACATTCAAACTACCTAGCCGGACCTCGCTTCTGAATCACTACCCACCCAACAGAGCGAGTACCATCTTGGATAATTTGGGATGTTCAGTCATCAATCAGCAGCGCTGACCAAGCTGACCTGCTGGACCTACTACTCTGGCCTCCCTTACCCATCCTGAGGTCGCCCCCCCCCCAACCCCCGCCGATCTCATTTTCACCCTCAACACTTGACTTCTCCCTCACCCGACTCACTCCTCCCTTACCCAACTCACTTCTCCCTCACCAGAGTAACCACAATCAATGCTTTTAACACTCAATCAATGCTTTTAACACTCAATTCCTGCCCCTCAGTTTCACCATCGACTCCCTTGCGCTCCTCTTTGCCCTCCTCACACAATCCTTCTCGTCTCTCCCATGCAATCCTCCTTGTTCAAACTCTCTGCAAAGTCTCACCCTCTCGGTCAGCCAGTACCCTGCCTTGCAGGGCCATCCCACGAAGGGAAATCCAACCCAGTCCACAGGCCAAAGGGCAAACCCAGTCCACAGGCCAAAGGGCAAAATGTAGTCTGCCCCACAGAACCGCTCCACCTCACTGTGGGCCTAGCATGTCCACAGGCATAAGGGCGAAACACAGCCCAATCCGCCAAGCCGCTCCACCTTGCTGCTGGCTGAGCCTGTCCACAGGCACAAGGACAAAACACAGCCTGCCCCGCAGAACCGCTCCACCTCACCACTGGCTGAGCCGTGTCCACAGGCACAAGGACAAAACACAGCCTGCCCCGCAGAACCGCTCCACCTCACCACTGGCTGAGCCGTGTCCACAGGACAAGGACAAAACACAGCCTGCCCCGCAGAACCGCTCCACCTCACCACTGGCTGAGCTGTGTCCACAGGCACAAGGACAAACACAGCCTGCCCCGCAGAACCGCTCCACCTCACCACTGGCTGAGCCGTTGTCCACAGGCACAAGGACAAACACAGCTTGCCATTGCAGAACCGCTCCACCTCGCTGCCGGCTGAGCCTGTCCACAGGCCCAAGGATGAAATGCCGCCTGTCCCACTCCATCTCACCGTGAGCTGAGCCATGTCCACAGGCACAAGATGCACATTTTGTCAAAGATTTATGACTGTTTCCTGCCCGCCCCTGTTCTTCTGTTACATGCTTGTTCCCTGTTGTCTAAGATTTATAATTGTTCCCTGGTCATTAGTATTATGCTTGTTCCCTGTTGTCTCAGATTTATGATTGTTCACTGTCCCTCAGTTGTATGCTTTTTTCCTGTCGTCTAAGATTTATGTTTGTTCCCTGTTTGTCCCTATCCCTCTGTTATATGCGTATTCCCTGTTGTCTCAGATTTATGATTGTTCCCTGTCTGTTTCCTGTCCTCCAAGTGCTGTTCTTGTTTCCTGTCTTCTAGACTGTGCTTTGTTCCCTGTGCTTAGGCTCTAGACTATTCTGGCTCTGTAACGTTGGCTCAGTCTGTATAGCTTATGATTGAAAGCTGCTTGGCAGCTGAAGCCGAGTGGCTCAAACCGCATGCAGCTTTTGGCACTTAATGAGAATACAGCTAAAAGGGATTGTCAGAAAAAAGCTCCATGAATTACACACTTTGAGATGGCTTTGAGAATGTGGAGTGGGAGGTGGTGGTACTAGTTGAAGCAAAGGGCAAAGGAAATACCAATCTTCACCATGGTTTCATCTCGTTATCATTCAGAAGTTGAACAGCAAGCAGGGTTTTGTGCGGTGCTCTCATGAAAAGTGCACACTCGGTCACAAGCATCAAACAAGGCTCCATCTTTGTCAGTTTTGCTCAAAACAAGGAGCTGCACATTCTACATACAATCAATTTCCTATTTATCCGATGAGAAAATAAAATCACATCTTCAGTGAGATCTATTTTGCACCAGTTGAAAAAGCTCACATTGAAAGGAACCTTTCTGAGGACAAGGTGGTCCAAGGAATTGCATTCTTCCATGGTGGCTTGTTACCCAAGTTATTGACAATAGTCCAAAGTTAAAAGTTCCAGAGTGAGCTCGAAAATGGCTAGCAAGCCACAACATTTCACTTTAAAGGCCATTACATAATTTTCAAAACAAAAATAGTTCTGATACTTTGAGAACCGTTGTCTGAAACAACCTTAATGGACTTGGCATCATTTCAGCGCACAACTGCCAATAAATTGCCGCCCTAAAAGTGTACCAGTCACTACCGTCACCGTGTTACTGCTTTGGGAGTCTAACGAGAACACGTCGACCCCTTGTCAGACTTCCTCCTGCTACAACATTCCAGCAAACATTTCATCCCGACAGATCGAGGTGTCGTTGCTTAAAGAGAGAGGTCTCTCGGCTTTCCAGCCAGAAACAACATTTTCATCCAGACTACAACAGTGACAAAAGTATACTCTCAATGTTGTGTTGGCTTACACTGGAGCCTTCGAGGTCTGCTATGACAATTAGTTTAGTGCACTGGAGGAAAACGAGGTAATACCGACCTCCAAAGTATTTTCCCTATTCAAACTCTCCCCGAATAAACTACTTCTGCCAACTTCATTAATTAGCATGGTCATACCCAAGGTTCACTAGACCCAAAACAAATAATCATGATGTTTTGATAGTCTAAACTGACTATATCTAAATAACCAAGATATAGTCTAAACTATGTTTTTTTCTTTGACCATGAATTATTTATGGTCCATATTTTCTTGTTCTCCTGTATAGATTGCAAGGTAAACTACAATGAGATATGTACCATACTCTGTTACAGAGCGTCGGTGCTGCCGAAGCAGTTTCTTGGCACCGGTTACGCTGGGCGGTTTGCCATTGCCTTCCCAGCAGTCATTCAGGACAGGAATTTGAAATATTGCCAGGGTGCTGGTGGTAGCTTGCCTACACTTCATGAAGGACACCCAAGGATCTTCGACATCCACCGACGAATGCCAGCTGACGGGAAACCAAGTTTGACGTCCATCCAAGGGACGTCGGTGCACGCATCGATGCATTGCCCTGCACCTGAAACACCGGGATGACAGTTTATAGCCGGGTCGGGATTGGAAGCCAGGCTAGACAGCTCAGAGGCGAGTGTGTTTACCTCCAGGCTATCCTGCCAGCACTAAACCACCATCGTGGTTTTATTTATGCAGCACCCTGCCTTAGTTATTATGGTACAATACCGCTTAACATCGAAAGCTACCCAAGGATGTGACGAAGAACAGCTGGGATTACAATAAGCCAATGAACATTTAATTGCCCAGGTTAAATTATGGACACAATTATCTTACATAACACGGACTACATTTCCTCAAAGAAGAATATGACTGCAGCCATGTTGACCACAATTTCTACTGTGACCCCAACAAAACACCAATGTAAGTGCTTTTCAGACGACGTCTGGAGGTGACAAATTGGGGTTGCTATCTTGCTCATGGTGCTCACATCCGTGGGTAGCAACGAATGTGGTGAATTTCTTTAAAAATATCTCTATTATTTTAGCGAAAGCTTTTTGGTCACATCAACATTGCACCAGTTGCAACATAATGGTCTTCAAGGAGCAAAACAGCCACACTTGGCTGTTCTTTTTGTTAATCTGACCTATCGATTTCAATTCTCCATCTCGAGGTGATGTGTGAGAGGTGCTTCCAAGTGGTTTGTTAGCGGCAGTGATGGGAGAGTTTGCGATCAAAGCGGTTGCGGTCGATTTATCTTTGAGGAAAGGCAGTCCATATTGCAACACAATTGTCTGCATAGTTTAGGTAGAAGAACGTGTTTATTGGTCGAGCAAGGTGTTAAGTCAGTCACAATGAGACTCTAACCAAGTCATGTTTACAAGTCGGCTTGGTGTGTGCATGGACGAAGCGTACCATAAGCAATGTGCAAATATTCACAGATACTGTGCATACTCATCTCACATTGAGTGTCCTGTTGTGGCCCGACTTCTTCATATTCTTCTTCTTCTTCTTCCAATTAAGTGCAGAGACCTCTAAGGAGTATTATCGCACTGAGATGGCAGTACATCTCTTACATGGAAACGCAGGACTCAGTACACAAACAATGATGAAAGATGTGGGAGAACAAGGTAATGTGGACCATCCGGAGATGTAGACCCCATGTGGCTGTGTGGTTGTATGCGGTTGTAGAATATTTGGCCATTTTCACGATATCCCATTTTTAGGTCCTCTAAATCGAGACCGCGTGGATCAACAAGACAATGAGACCCTTTGGCCGTCTATTCCAGGGCAAGTTGGAATCAATCAAAGGCCTTCGTGGGTGAACGTTCCCCTGTTCTCCCTTTGAACTGAACCTCATACAAAATGGAGTCCAAATGCTTCGGTGGTATTCATAAAAGTGTAACTATCTATATTAGGCTGGTCCTAATTGCTCGCTAAGTGTTGTTTATCAACATTTACGACTCATTAGGTCGGAGCTAATTAATAGCCTGCAAGTGTATGAGCCTGCCATGAGAAACTTAACAGGCGCTTTGTATGAATGTTCATTATGCTGGAAGGCTTCAAAATATTTTATTGAAGGCCTTTTGAGTGAGTTAATTAAAACCATGGCTTGAGGTAGCCTAATTATACCTTATTCTGACACCGTGTTAAATGACTTAGTTGTTTTTTTAACCTTATAAAATAATGACAAGCCCAAGTATAATTCCATAATCACACCATGCTGGAGTTGTGAAGAAAAAGAGAAAACCTCGAGCTGCCTCTGCCTGTAAAACAAGCTCGCAATCATAATTTCAACAAACCACCCTAATGGTGTTATTAATCGAGGTTTTCGGGGTTAACTGGCGGTCTGTACTTGAGTGTGGAGAAGGCCGCAGAATCAAAGACTTTGTGTCGGCCTCGCGTGGGTCAATGCTTATTGTGGCTGCATCTGGAAAATGTCCTGCCCTTGTACCACTATGGAAACAGGGCACGAAAGCTAAAGAAAACATCTGGAACGGCTATTAGGCAACGGACGATTCACGGTGCCCTTTACAATTAGCAGCATCAAGTCCTATAGTGGATTATCGGGTAAAATGGCGGTGCATCATGTGACATTTTACACAGGGTTTCAGAACGTTTCATGAACGTTTTCAGGCGAGACCAAGACCCTCCACCCAATCAATTCTGGGTTGGTTTTGCTCCGTTGGTTTCTGAAAGTTACAACAAGAACTTACGAGCGCAGTAATGAGTTTTCTGTGCCAAGTAATGGGGCACAGACGTACAGCTTCTGGTTTGGGCAGCAGTGGATTGCTCTCTCCACTCTATGGGCAAAGGATGTGAATAATTTTTACCCCGTACACGCCACGCAAAAAGCAGGGTTTAGCAATTGGCTCACTTCTGTCTGTCTGTCTGTCTGTCTGTCCGTCTCTGTCTACAAACGTCAGTTTATGATCGAGGAACAACTTATAATTTCAATCGAATGTTGTATTTTCAACACAAATCATGAACACAAGTATGGCTCTGAATTTGTCCCGATTGTGCATGTGCAGAGAGGAGTGAGATCATTTTATTTTTTTTTGAACTTTGTCCACCTGTCTGACAGTCAAACAGAATTGAAAATCATTCCAAACAGGAAACTTGCTGTTTTTAAGGACGGCATAAAGGACACAAACAACAGGTACGAATAACTAATGTAACGTGTTAAATAAGGTAGTGTAAAAGATGCTGCATGAATGGCGATAAACTTCAGAATTTTGTTTTTTCTACAGAATTTTAAATCTTGATTTAATTTGAATTGAATTAATATACTTGAACACGTTGGAACACATATCACATTGTTGGCACTTTCAAAATCCTTCAGTTGAGCACTACTTGGACAAAATATTACGGAAATTTATGTCATCATGACCAATCAAATTTGCCGCTCGCAGAATCGCAGACATGCCCTTGCTTCTGAAGACTGCGTGGGGTAAGGTGTTCTATGAACTCTAGTTGTTTTGTTTGTTCTTCTGAAGTGCAGATCCACATAGCTCATCGTGGATGCGTGATCACAACGAGATTTTGTTATGCGTCATCTAAATGATGAAGATATCATTATCGATCTCCCTCTTCCCACAACCTTCACAAAAGCGAATACATTTTAGAACAGTCGAAAGTGAACATTCCTGGAAATACATCAGTGGTCTTTGTCCCTGTTTGCATCTCCTTGATTCCCAATGGTGTGTGCCAAAGAGAAAGCTATATTTGAAAACAGTATGATCAAGAGGCACTTTGCCTGCCAAACAAAACTCCAGTGGTTTCAAGGTAATGATAGTGGACCGATGTGCAATCAATGTGAGCCCTCAAATTCGATACGGTAAGGTCTGTATTATTTACCGTATTAAGTTCGTATATAAAGCCTGCAGGAATGAAGTTTCTTGCAGAAAATGAGGAGCCACTCATCAAAACGAGATTCACGTTAATCATATGCAGTCATCACAAGATAACACCAGAACGTGGCCATGTGCAATATAAAAGCATTTGCAGTACATGAGTTATATGGAGGAAATTTGGATCATCTTAAGCATCACCAAGCAAATCTATGCTTGTCAACATGGGTTGAACCATAAACAACATCTGGGAACCATTGGAAGGCAATTCAGCTGTCAGGAAGCTCCCAGATGATGGTCGATCCTTTAACTGGTCTGTTACATACATTCTCTCCTTCCAAATCTCTTTTTGTTCTCTTTGCACAATCTCCACCCCTGCCCGTCGACCCCAATCCTTTTCACAGTCATTGGGGTCTTCGAGGAACATCAATAAACAGGTAGTGGACAAAAAAGATGGAAACGCCTGGGTAAATGAGGGACACCAAGCAACGGCTTCCACACAGGAGTGGCCAATGTGTTAATTAAGCAAATAACATCCCAGCATGCTTAGGATCATACATAAAAATGCTGCACACGCCTGGTTGCCTGAAATTATGGCTAGCATGGCTACAATAAGAGACCACCAATGCTCCCCGTCTACAGAGCACACGTGGTCTCCCAATGGTTTGATGAGCATGCCACTGATGTTATCCATATGTAATGGCCTTCTCAGTCACCAGATCTGTACCCAATCGAGCATTTACGGGATATTCTGGAACGACGCCTGAGACCTTTCCCACCTCCATCAAACAGGTGTGAGTTGATTGACTTTCTTGTGGAAGAATGGTGCTGCATCCCTCCTGCAGAATTCCAGATGCGGGTGGACTCGATGCCACGGTGCGTACAGGCCTTTCAGGCCACACATGGTGGCCCAACGCCCTATTAAGTGACTTTACATTGGTGTTTCCATTTTTTTGTCCACGACCTGTATCTTCAGGTCAAGTGCGGATCCAAGAGCCTTCGGCGACAGGGGAGGGGTAGTGGAGCACAGATTACATGCTCGGAGTAGCGCCTATCCTAAATATCGTTATATAAATGCATGCACGAAAAACATATAAACCACTGAACTACCACATCCACATTCCGACTTCGTATAATCAAAACATGAAATCTCGGGAGCGATTGAAAAGTTGTAGAATAAATGAGATTTTGATGATAATTATTACAGGTAGGGCTCACAATGGATTGTCATGTATGAGTAATGGGCTGGAGTTTCTATCCTGACTATGAGCTGTCAGATTGGTAACGGTCTGCTTTCGTCTATCCGTGACCATAGGTGATAAAATCTCAGTCTGCAAAGGAGTGATTGCCATACGGATGCCTCTTAGTTTGGGAGTGATGTGTTGGCATAATTTATGTGCATTACATCAGCGTCGTGTCAAAATGTGAGTGAGCTTCTTTCGTTGAATTTAATATGCTGGCTGCAAATTTCCTGACTGGTGATCAATAGGGCAGAGACAATGTGCTTGCTTAGCAGGTGACACTTGTTGCTGGCAGGTTGTGCAGCAAGCGCTGTGATGGGACTCGATCTGTGCCCTGCTGCCTCATCAAGTTAGGGATTCAATTCCATTGAAATATATATTTATATACATATATATATATATATATACATATATATATATATATACATATATATACACATATATATACACACATATACACACACACAATATATGTATATATGTATACATTATATATATATATATGCAAACATATATATATATATACATATATATATATCCATACATATATATATATATATATATATATATATATATATTATATATATATATAATATGTATACATATATATATATATTTTTCATATACATGTATATATATAATATATACATATATATATATATATAATATATATATATATATATATATTGTTGCGGCCACAGGTACCGACACAACAGCTTGTCACTCAGGGGGATTAATCCCAGTTGTCCTCGGTAGAGCCGGACCTGGGGCCATCGCTCACCAATGTAACATTGTGGTACGGTGGGTTGTTTTAGAACCACGATCGCCACCCAGTTAACCACGAGTTCCAGTGTCCACTGTCTAACTATTCCGTTTAACTAGAGATCACGTGGTTACCTGAGCGGGGAGCGCGCCCTTGGCAAAGCACCAATGTTATCTCGATTAGATGTTAATTAGGGCGGCCGAGCGTTTTAACCGCTGGTGCGTTGCTGCCATATTTTTGGTCAAATCTGTGGTAATTACTAATTACCTCGCAGTCTATCTAGGTTCGGACAATGCTTGACTAATGGAAGGAAAGGACAAACATGGACAGGTTGGAAGTCAATAAATAATTTATTAATAAATAAATAAAGAGAACTTTTTATTTTCTGAGGTAAATAAATGAATGAATTCCAAAGCAATCGAAATGAATATTACTCAGGCAAAATCAATCAAAATGACAGGAAAGAGATGGAGAGCAGATGCTTATCGGGGTGGGGGGGGGGGGGGTTGACTTACTTCAACTAAACAAGCAACAAGGGTACCCAGCAGATCATTCGGGGGGGGGGGGGAGGGGAGAAAGAGTCGTCTCGCTCACCAGAGAGAAGTCGTCGTGAAGTGAAAACATCCTGAAATGTGTGTGTGCGTGTCTTGTTCATCGTCAGCACCCAGCCTTGCCGTGCACCCACTTGCCAACAGCCTTGAACACCAGTCGATATCTGGGGGCACCGAGTATCGTCTGTCGCGGGTTTAGACCCTGGTGTTGCGACACGGGCAGCTCCTCACACTTCACGAAACTGGTGATGTCCAGTGACCCACACGGTCTGTTGGTGACTGACCCGCGCCTCACTCCTTGTGACCGACCCGTGCCGCACTCGTTGTCGGCGCTGCTCACACCACACCAGACGCTCACTTGCTCAAGCACTGGAAATGAAGAATTGTCTCGTTGTTGGCGCTGGTCAGACACCCACATGTCACTCGCTCGCTTCCTCGCTTGTGGCGTCCTTTCTGCTCGCTTCTTCCCTCACATGCTTCAACTCTCACTTTCTTTCTCCTCGCTCACTCCGCTGGCTCGCTCGCATTGGATCGCTTGTGCTGGCTCACTCACGCTCTTTTTTGGCTTGCTTGCCCCTCCCTGATCGCTTCTCTTCTCGTGTGCTTCTTCCTCGCTTTCTTCTTTGCTTCCTCTCTGGCTTTGTTTCTCCCCTTCGAACGGATCTCAATTTTTTTATATATGCGGCCCGTCTCGGCAGGCGCAGAGCCCCCCCCCAAGCTCACCCCGCCCCATTTGCGCACCGTTACCATGACAACCTGTGCGCTCAAAAAAGGCGGGTGTTGGTGCTCGCGAAAATATGTGCTTAAACGTTGCTGAGGAAAAATAATGTGGCGCCAGCGTCCGAAAGAAATATGTGTCAACGTGTCTGTCGTAAAGAAAAAAAGCTTCCCATAAGAGAGGGGATCTATTCTTTACCCTTCTCATCGCACACATTTAAAATCCCATTAGACATGGGGATGGGCTAATCTGAACATGCATTTAAGGAATAACTGTCTGAGGACTGAATGTGTGGATGCATTCATCAGACCGGATTCTGAATCCATAACAATTTCATATATATATATATATATATAATATATATATTAGTAGAGGTGAATGCCCTGGCATTGCCCGCATTCTTTTTGAATGGATTTAATCTTCTGAAATAGGTGACGGCCGAGCCCAGTATCACACCCTATTGGGCATGGAGTCATAGCCTAAGGGGGTTGGTGAGGGGAAACAAAAAACACCTCCATCGTAATCAATTTCAACAGTGCCACGCCGTAAAATCCCATGAAATATAATTACCGTTTAAAATTCCCCCCGGCCGAGGGGGCTCGACACCTAGCCTAGAACCTTCCCGGGGCCCGTCCCGACATTTTTGTTTCAGAGGTTTCCTCCTATCTTTCACCTTCAGGAGATTAGCGCGTGCAAAACAACAAACAAAACAAAAACTTAAATACAGTATATATATATATATATATATATACATATATATATATATATATATATATATATATATGTCTATATGTAAATTCAAGCAGAGCCTAACCGTCACTTTGCTGATGGACCAATTAGTCATACTGTTTGCCAAATAAATTGGGTGAGAAGGAGAAGGAAAGGAAGACAATTTAGGCCGTGCATACTAGAGTGTGTTCACCCCTGTCCACCACCCCCTCTCCCATCCTCGTCCACAAATTCCGCTCCCTCCCTTTGCCCCCATTCATCCTGATGTCCTTCCTGCTCAAAATGTCTCCACACCATGCCAGGCTTTGACAGGCTCATCCGTCTTTTTGGGGGGTGGGGGGGGGTGGGGTTGAGAAGAGGAGGACAAATTTACCCATGCGAAGTGTGCTTTCACTCTAGCATTGCCCAGGTAAAAATGGGGATTGTAAATCCTCTCCCACAACCACTACGTGGTGCTGGCTGCACGGTACAAATTTAACATCGAGAATTATGCCCCCCCCAAATATCATGTGAGGTCACGCCAACATAGCTTATGTTACCCCCTTCTACACACAAGTTGTATTTGTACCAGAGTTTGCAGTTTGTTATTTAAAATATATGGCTGTGCATAAGGAACAAAGCCAGAAGGAGAGAGAGAGAGAGAGAGAGGAGAGAGAGAGAGAGAGAGAGAGAGAGAGAGAGAGAGAGAGAGAGAGAGAGAGAGAGAGAGAGAGAGAGAGAAGAGAGAGAGAGAGGAGAGAGAGAGAGAGAGAGAGAGAGAGAGAGAGAGAGAGAGAGAGAGAGAGAGAGAGAGAGAGAGAGAGAGAGAGAGAGAGAGAGAGAGAGAGAGAGGAGAGAGAGAGAGAGAGAGAGAGGAGATGGCATATATAGATAGAGATGTAGATACACTACATGGCCAAAAGTTTGTGGATACCTGCTTGTCAAACATCTCATTCCAAAATCATGGGCATTATTATGGAGTTGGTCCCCCCCCCTTTTTGCTGCAAGAACAGCCTCCACCCTTCTGTGAAGGCTTTCCACGGGATGTTGGAACATTGCTGCGGGGATTTTCTTCCATTCAGCCACAAAAGCCTTAGTGAGGTCAGGCACTGACGTAGGTTCAATATGGATTTTGCTCGCAGTTGGCGTTCCAATTCATCCCAAAGGTGTTCAATGGGGTTGAGGTTAGGCCTCTGTGTAGGCCAGTCAAGTTCTTCCACACCGATCTCGACAAACCATTTCTGTATGGACTTCGCTTCATGCATGGGGACATCGTCATGCTGAAACAGGAAAGGGCCTTCTCTATAGTGTTCCACAAAGTTGAAAGCACGGAATCGTCTCGAATGTCATTGTTTGCTGTGGCATTAAGATTTCCCGTCATTGGAACTAAGGGGCCTAGCCTGAACCATGAAAAACAGCCCCAGACCATTATTCCTCCACCACCAAACTTTACAGTTGGCACGATGCATTCGGGTAGGAAACGTTCTCCTGGCATCCGCCAAACTCAGATTTGTCCGTCAGACTGCCAGATGGTGAAGCGTGATTCATCATACCAGATAATGCATTTCCACTGCTCCAGAGTCCAATGGCGATGAACTTTACACTACTCCAGCTTT
The DNA here is from genome assembly GCA_035128595.1 of Eptatretus atami. NCBI lineage: Eukaryota > Metazoa > Chordata > Myxini > Myxiniformes > Myxinidae > Eptatretus > Eptatretus atami. The sequence goes on along the minus strand of CM068959.1, from coordinate 22,210,458 downwards.
ACACCATGCTTGGCATTGCACATGGTGTTCTTCGGCTTTGTGTGGCTGCTCGGCCATGGAAACCCATTTCATGAAGCTCTCGACAAATAGTGCTTGTGCTGATATTGCCTCCAGTGTCCGTTTGGAACTTGGTAGTGAGTGTTCCTACTGCCGACAGACGATTTTTCTGCGCTATGTGCTTCAGCACTTGGAGATTCCATTCTTTGAGCTTGTGTGGCCTTACACTTCGCCGCTGAGCTGTTGTTGCTCTTAGACGTTTCCACTTCACAATAACAACACTTACAGTTGACCAGGGCAGCTCAAGCAGGGCAGAAATTTGATGAACTGACTTGTACAGGTGGCGTCCTATGACAGTGCCACGCGGAAAGTCACTGAGCTCTTCAGTGTGGCCCATTCTATTGTCAATGTTTGTCTCTGGAGATTGCATGGCTGTGTGCTTGATTTTATACATCTGTCAGCAATGGGCCTGGCTGAAATAGCAAAAATCCACTATTTTGAAGGGCTGTCCACATAGTTTTGGCCATGTAGTGCCCATAAAAAGGTCCAAGTGGTCTAAAGCTCAAAATGGTTAAGGGTCTAATCTATCTAATCTGTCTGAATGGTGTAAGTGGTCTGAATGGTATTATGTTCTGAGGGGTATAAAGGGACTGAAGCAGTAGAAGGTCTAAAGGTTCTCGGGGTCAAAAGGGTATAAAAGGTCTCAAGGGTCAAGGGATCTAAAGGTGTCCAAAGTGTTAAAAGGGTCTTAAAGGTAAAAAGGGTCTGATCGGTCCTCTGGGTCTTTTGGTTCATCAGGGTCATTTGGGTCTTCAGGGTCTTTTGAGTCCTTGGGGTCTTTTGGTTCTTCAGTGTCCTTGGCATATTATGGGTCTTTTGGGTCTTTGTGGTCTTTTGGGTCTTGAAGGACTGTTGGGTCATCTGGGACTTTGTAGTATATTCGGTCATCTGGGTCTTTTGGTTGCTCAGGATATTTTGCTTTCTCGGGGTCTAATCGGTCTTTGGGGTCCTTGGGGTATTTTGGGACATCTGGGCCTTTTGGATCGTCTGGGTCCTCAGGGTTTTTAAGTGCTCTGGGTCTTTGGAGTCCTTTTGGTTTCTGGGATATTTTAGGTCTTTGGGGTCTTTTTGTCATCGGAGTCTTTTGGGTCTTCAGAATATTTTGAGTCTTCGGAGTCTTTTGGGTCTTATGCGTCTTTTGGGGCCTCAGGATCTGTGGGTCCTTGGGGTATTAAGGGTCTTGGGGGTCTTAAAGGGAATTCTATGGTCGAAGGGGGTCTCAAAATCGAAATGGTCGAAAAGTACATTCCAATAGTACATAATTAATAGACGTACGTGTGTGAAGTCAGGGTGCAATTGACAGTCAAATAGGACGTAATTAATAGACGTGTAGTCACACGGCTTCATGGACAGACTGACCGTGTTTTTCGTTTGTAGAAATCGACATTTATTTGTAATTGCAAGGGAAGAGAAACGTGAATAAGTAACACTTTGGAGCCAAAGGGAATTTGGAAATTGTAATAACCTCTGCCACCACCACCAGGTGGTGCTACAGGGTACTCATTTACATAAAGACTTCATGCACCGCCTCCCCTCCCCCCTCACCCATGCGTGAGGCTGTGGTCACATATCCTATGTTACCCCACACACAAATTTGTATTTGTACCCTGACTTTGGAGTTTGTAACTTTAAGAAATGTGGCCGTGCACAAAAATCAAATAAAATTGTTGTGAGAGAGAGAAGAGAGAGAGAGAGACGAGTAGAGAGATGAGAGAGAAGACAGGAGAGAGAGAAGATGAGAGAAGAGAGGAGAGAGAGATTATTATACTTATATATATATATTATAGTATATTATATATATACTATTATTTTATATATATCTATTATATTTATTTAAATACAAACACTACAAATATATTGCAGCACAAAAGTTGCCTATCATATTATGTCATATTTTTGTATCCATATATATGTATATGTGTGTGTATATATATATATATTATATATATATATTATATATATATATATTATATATATATTAGTATTATAACGTATATATATATTATATATACTATATTATTTATTATATATATTATATTTATATTATACTGATATATATAATGTATCACATATATGTATATGTTATTGTATAATTATATATTAAATATATATATATTATTATATATATTATATATATATAAAAGATGTTTGGTATTACAAAACTTTAATTATAGGACATAAACGAGACATGTTTGAAGGACATTATTCATAAAAAGAAAACCACAACGCTTTTCGGCTGGTTAGTACAGAATCGTTTGGTGTTAGTCAGAGAATCAGTGGAGAACGTCCAATCCAGAAATTCGACTTTGTTGATCGGTGTCTATTTGAATGTTGCTTCAGTCATTGACTGCACTCACTTTGTGTGAATCACCTGAGAGAAGGACAAACGAAACGCTTTGTTTTTCTTTTTTATTGATGAAGCTGTCTCCAAAAACTGTCTCTTGTTTATGGCTATATTAAAGTTTTGTAAATACCACATACTATATATATAATATAATTATATATATACTATATTATATATATGATATATATATATATATATATATTTTATATATATTACGTACACCAGATCATGACAGAAGTAAATAGAATACGTATGCTTTTGAACGAATTTATTGATTTTAACCATTTGGAAAGAACTTTGATCCATTTTTAATACATACAATATTATTTTGTAGACTTTGCCATTTTGCAGATGTTCAACGCTTTTACTCTTTCAGGCAGAGAACTAACGAGTTCCGAAATTTTCTCTTGTGGGATTTCTGCCCAGGCTTCACGGCAACAGCGGTAGTCGATTTCTGCCAGTGATGTTGGTTTTTTTTTCCGCACAGCTCGATCCAATGTGGCCCAGAAGTGTTCAATGGGATTCATGTTAGGAGACTGAATTGGCCATGGAAGTCGTTTGAACCCATTTCTGCCCTGCCATTCTTTGGTCTTTTTTGCAGTGTCGCATGGAGCTCCATCTTCCATGAGCAGCGTGTTGTTTTTGACAATGTGACCAGTAGCGAATACAGGGAGACATCCATCCTCAAGTATAGAAATGTATATTGTAGAGTTGATGTTGCCAACACACTCTACAAGCTCTGACCGACCAGTGCTCCAGATTGCTCCCCACACCATCACTGAAAAACCACCGTGTTTGACAGTTTGCTGCAATCAGTTCAAAGAGAACTCTTGACTGGGAAGTCTCCAGACCCAAACGTGTCCACTTTCAGAAAATTGAGCAAATTGGGACTCATCTGAAAAAAGAACAGTTTGCCAAAACTCCTCGTGTCTGGTGCCATCTCGTCAACCCACTTCTTTCTCCTTTGAATGTTGGCTGTTCTAAGAAAAGGTTTTCTCCGAGCTGCTCTCCTAGAGTAGCCCAGTTGATGAAGGTACCGCATGGCAGTTCTTGAGCTCACTTAGACCTCCTCTGCAACATCTGCTGCCTTGCAATGGGGAGTTTTCTTAATGGACCGCTTGACAGCTCGAAGACACCTTTCTGAGGGCCCGGATCAACCAGAACGGGAAGATGTGGATTCCTTGCCTTCACTGGTGAATTGTACAATCACCCGATTGACCATAGAAAGCAGAATGCCAAGGTTCTGAGCTATCTGACGCTGGCTGACTCCACCTTCCGATTGGCCAACAATTCGTCCTCTTTGAAAATCGCAAAGGTCGTGTGCTGCATGGGTTCGAGGCATAGTTAATTGTCATATACGACCCATGAACTCGTTTCTGCAAATAAATAGTTGAATATTTGCACAAATCACTGAGTAAAACTTGCTTTATACAGATGAAATGAATAAATTTAAGGTGTCTATATACTTCTGTCATATCTCTGTATATCTGATGTGCCATACTCTGTTGCAGAGTGTCGGTGCTGCTAAGCCAGTTTATTGGCAAAGGTTATACTGGGTGGTTTGTCAGTGCCTTCCCAGTCATAGTTCTGGAAGGAATTTAGAATTTGTTCAGAGTGTTGGCAATCGTTCACATACTCTTTGTGAATGACACCATGGGATCTTCAACGTCCACAGACATGCCAGCAGATGAGACACCCAGTTTAACGTCCATCCAAGAGACGGGACACACATTGATGAATCACGCTGCCTGTGAAACACCAGAATGGCAGTTTATAGAGGGGATATGAGTTCTGCCTTGATGGTTTAAATGACAACCTTGGAGACTCAGGAAAAGGGTTCTGCCAAGATGGTCCTAAATATGGGGTCTACCTTGGAGACTCACAAATTTTGAAAAAATCAGTAAATGAGTTAACCTTGGTGGTTTTAAATGTGAAACCTACCTCGGAGACCTCACAAATTTTGGAAAAATCAGTAAATGAGTTCTGCCTTGATGGTTTAATAAACTTTGGGACTCGGGAAAAGGGTTCTGCCAAGATGGTTCAAATATGGAGCCTACCTTGGAGACTCACAATTTTGAAAAAAATCAGGAAATGAGTTATCCCTTGGAGACTTTGTAAGTTGGTTTTATTTGGAGACTTGAAATGTGGTTCTGGCTTGATAACTCACAATGTGATACATATCTTGGAAACTCAACAGGATTGTGGTTTACCTTGAAGACTTTGAAAGTTGGGTTTTTGGAGACTTGAAATGTGGTTTCTACCACTCTTTTGGGATCTAAACCTATCGATGTAGTTCTTTGTTGGATGGTGCTTGATGAGAGCAATATCAAGGAAAGTTTCTGGGAAGAAAAAGTGTTTTCAGGATAAGCTTTTACTCCACCCTTCTACTTCATCAAACCTGAAAGCTTAAAGATAGATTTGGAAGAAGAAGAAAAAATATATATTGTTAGTTCTGGGAAGAAAGTGCAGGAAGGTTCTTACTATACCTTTCTACTCATCAAACCTGAAAGTCTTAAATGACAGAATTGGAAGAAGAGAAGAAAAAAAAACATAAAAAATATATATTGTTGAAATAGTTTGGGAGAAAGTGGGCAGACTTACCTTTCTA
>CM068959.1:22188285-22203285 GCA_035128595.1 Eptatretus atami | reverse complement strand
TTATGTCACAATGTCGAATAACAATAAAACTATTCAACGTTCTTTTTGTATATTCATTTTCGGACACCCTGTGTCATTTATATTTATGGGTGTTTATTTATCCATTGTAATATTAATGTCCTTGTAATTCATGCAAGGTGATCTCATATTGCCCCTGTCGTACATGTAACATATATAGTTTCAATGTGAGCTCCACTCGTTGGTGGTGCCTTCTTTCAAAATATTTGTGCGAAGTTTAGCCCCCCCCCCCGCACCCAAACCATTGTGAGCTCAACTCCCCCCACCCCCAAAAAAAAAAAATTCAACCTTTATGAACATTGTTGGAGTCGCATCTATAGAAGCATCAAAACCCCCATGCATGTGACTGTGCCATGAAGAACATAATGGGACTTGTCATGAAAATTGAAGGTTTTCTTAAAAAGCCATATGAAATACAAAGAATAATATCAAGCAGTTTCACCATGCCAAAAAAGATTTTTTTCAAAGGTGCGTCACAATCATGGAAACTCGCCCCGCACAAAAGGCCACCAGAGGTTTCTCCAACGAGCAGAGATTAAGCAATTTTCCCAACGTCGTTATGTAGCCTGACAGATAAAGCTCACAATAATCCTCGCAGGCTGACGAAACATTCACAGTTCACCCTGCCGTGTAATCGAGTCTCCAACGCCGTGGGAGTGCCGTGCCTGGCCTGGGTTTGCACAGCTGCCCGGAGAGAATCGTTGGCCGGCAACGGCTTCTGACTACTCACTCTCGACTCCAGGCTAAGAATCTCAAGCGGCCAAAGATCTGGAGCGAGCACCGAAAGAAGACAAACTTTTGGGTTGCTTTGCTTCCACACTTCCAAAACGGGAAGGAAGCCATCAGGAAGTCAGAGGACCCATACTTGTGGATAATGGAAGGAACTTCTCAACATTCTTTCACCAGCAGCACCTGCTTGAGTGATGTGCCACCTTTTGGATTTGCCAAAGGCAACTTTGTAAAAAAAAATAAGAAATAAAATAAAAGAGGCATTCTTTTTCTTGTAATTTTAAATTTCATGATTCATTTGATATTTGTTACCCTTGGTAAAAATATTGCATTTGTGTTTTTAATTTTTCTATTTTCACGGATCCCTCTGAACACTATTCAAGAACCGTCACAACGGAGCAGCTTGAATATTAGATTTCATCCTTTTCCTGTTTTTGTTTTTCCTTTTCCCCCCTTTTTTTTCTATTTCATACAGAGACTGTTTTTGTTTTTTTTCGCAGGCATCACTCTGACCTCATCCCAATATCGTAACGATGAGGTTATGTTGGTGCAAATTTGTTTTCGGTTTCAATAACAGGCCAAAGGTTATACAACATCATTTGGATGGATAAACTGTTTTTATTGACCGAAATTTATCCAATATCTATAGTGTAGCTCGTACGTGAATCACAAGCATGGCAAAGACTTCGGTCGACGTCATTGAGCAGCGAACTGTCAATCGTGCGAGATCAGATGACAAACCTCATATCTGCCGTGACCTCCTGTGATCAGTGCTGGATTCACCATTAGGCAGACAAGGCATGTGCCTTAGGGCCAGCCAAAAATTTTGACCAAAAATTATTTTCACATTAAATATTTGTCTTTTTTTGTATTAAATATTTTGTTCTTGAATCAGTTCATATTTTGTCTGGGGTCCATTTCCATGAGTCCGAGATCTAATTTAAATTTTTCAGGCCATTCTCTAAAATTTCAAAATGTGCCTTAGGGCCAGCCGAGGCTTAATCCGGCACTGCCTGTGATGAAGCCAATCGCCGGCTTTCACAATGCAGATTTACCACAAATTCTCCCCCCCCCCCCATCTGAAATGCAAAGCTCTCGTGTGCAAGTTGAAATGAGAACAGATGAAAATAACATAAAAACACAGTCAGAGGTTGGAATTTGGGGTTAGAACAACAGTATGGCAGGGAAAACAAACATCTCTCTACATGTTATAGCAATGCATGTCTAACTTCACAATTAATGATGTTATGCGTATTCTAAACAAATGTTAAGGGATGTGCCTGGTGTTGGCTTAATGGTTAGGGTGATGGGCTTGGGATCTCAGGGGCTTCAAATCTTCCTCATTCATTGAATAAATACCAGGTGGGGTTGACGCAGCTTGTCACCCCTCTGAGGTTGGCAAAATGAGTACCAGGTTATTGGGATGATTGAGTCGTTTGAGTATCCTGCATTGGAGTGGTGAGCTGTCTAGGATTGTGTTCAATAGCCCAGGAGACTGCTTTGGCAGTGCTGATGCTCTGTGTAGAGTATGGTCCCAATGGATAGATGGAGTAGATAATTGTCCAACACAGTTGGCTACGTGGGATTTGAACCTGGATTCTGGCTTCCCTGCATCAGTAGCCTTCAGTTCAGATGAAAATGCCAAACAAGCAAACACACTTTTGATTTTTGTTCTACACTCAATTCTTTCACTTGCAGATCTTAGGTAAATGGACAGAGAGAAGTCTTTTTTAAACCAGACTCAGTGGTGTAATGGTTTGAGCATCAACTCTGAGTCTGGGGCATCCACTCTGAGTCTGAGTGATCGGTAGTTAAAACCCTGGCTGAGTCATACCAAACACTAAAATGGTATGTGTTGCTTCCTTGCTTGATATTCAGCTTTTCAAAGGATTAAAGCGTGGACAATCCCAAAGGTTGGCATCCATAGAGAGCAGGAAATTCCTCGTTAGGAAAGGCCCTGCTGAGTATGGTGAGAAAGGTAGTGACAATGTTGTGGTGTAGCTGGTTCCCAGAGTGCCCCTGGAAGTGACGCACTTTCTTCAAGCTCAGTGTATGTGTGTGTGTGCGTGCGTGCGTGTGTGTGTGTGTGTGTGTGTGTGTGTGAGATATCTTCACATGTGAGTTTCAGAAGTGGAACGGAGTCCTCCTCGGACTTTAAGTATCCACTCCCATTTTTGTAAGGGGGTGGGGGGAGGGGGGCATCATGATTCATGGAGCAAGCTGTGAAGTTTTGTTCAAAGGGCTCTTTTGAGGATTGTCATCGGGACCAGGACCAGGACATCTCCAACTGTAGTTTGTTTGCAGTAATATTCCCAGGGATGGTTTTTAAGATCTCTTTGAGGTTCTTCTTCATCATTTCCTTTGCTCCATTGATCACTGGTACGATTTCAGTGTTATTCAGATTTCATGATCTTTTCACTTCATTTTTGAGATCTTGGTATTTGATCATTTTCTTCATTTCTGCAATGGTTAGTCCAAAATCACTGGGTACTGAAACCTCAATTAGCAATGCTGTTATTTCTTTTTATACCTAAGTACTATATTCAGTTGCAATGTTTTGTTTTCTTTGTTTACGCTCAATGGGATCATTAGGTCTTATGTGAGCGTTACTTCATTGTTCCCAATTATCACTTTGGGGTCATGTTTCCATGAGTTTTCTGGAACTGGGATGTTCAAATTTTTGCAGATGTGCCAGTGGATTACTCAACATACTTTGTTGTGCTTTTGTGTGTACAGTTGTTCTGACATGAGTTATTTACATCCCGATAGGAGGTGGCTCGTACTTTCTGTTTCTCCCTTGCAGAACCTACACTTGTCTGATTGACTCAGTCTTGGCATTTTCTTAAAACCATTTGTGCAGTGTCCCTGGTCTTGGGCATTAATAGTGTGTGTGTGTGTGTGTGTGTGTGTGTGTGTGTGTGTGTGTGTGTGTGTGTGTGTGTGTGTGTGTGTGTGTGTGTGTGTGTGTGGCAGCTCCATTACTAACCATCAGTCCTGTTAATAAAAGGCAAGTGCTCAGGCAGGAACGTGAAAAAGGTTGAACGATGTTCCAGAATCTTATCATGCTTGGCGTTCCCATAAAGTGCTCATTTCTTGTGACCCCTATCAATTTTGAACTTCACTTACAGTTCTCTGTTTACTTTTTTTCCTCGTTTATCTATCAATCACCTTGAAATAATATTGTTTATTCGAAAACATTTTATGTTTCCTCATTTTATTTCCCTCCATGTAATAAAAGTAAAAGCTCTTCTGAGTTTCAGGCCCGACAGGTTAAAAAACAGTACTAATTTTCAGATGCGACATTACTACCTCAGTAATCAATGAAAGCCAAACTAAACAAAGGTCATACATTGATCGACCTCTGATCAAGTCAAGCATTATAGTGGTATTATTGACCACCGTTTCTCTATATGGTCCATGTACAGGTCTGTCCATGTATAGAAAGATTACTAGATGTATAATGTTTTTTTTTAACCTTGTTGACCAACAGGTTGTCTATAAATTACTGTTCTAAATTCAAAACATAATTAAAATAGAAAGGAATGAGATACGACGACGAGGTATGCTGCACGTAAAATAATATTTCTTGAGTTTTATTGACATTTTGTAATTTCCACTTGTCTCTGGTGACACGTGACGTCACATTTACTACAATTGGCATCCCCACAAGAAAAAGTGCTGTGTGTTGCTTGGTTTATAGAGACAAAATCAGCTTCACAGGTTCAATAAAGCTTCATGACAACTGATGGAATGCAGCCACCATCGAGAAAAACGATTCGTGAGTGGAATGAAAGGTTTATGGATACTGGTAGCAGCCTGCATATGAGAGGGCAGGCCAGTCAAGCACAAGTGGTGAGGATGATGAACAGGTTTGAGTCATTTGAGCGCAGTCCCAAAAAGTCCATTTGGGTTCGGATGACGATTTCGAAAATAAAACTTTGAGAAATATTTTCACATACAGCAAACATCATCATTGGATCCCATTTCATTTTTACCTCCGCCACCGAAAGTGAAGGAGGTTATGTTTTCAACCCTTTCTGTCTGTTTGTTAATTGACGGAATCCTCCGGATTTCAGCGATTATGTTGGTCGGTTGTCTGTGTCATTCTGTGTGTCTGTCTGTCTGTTTGTTTGTTTGTTAATTGCCGGAATCCTTCTGATTTCGGCGATTATGTTGGTCGGTTGTCTGTGTCATTCTGTGTGTCTGTCTGTCTGTTTGTGTGTTTGTTAATTGCCGGAATCCTTCGGATTTCAGCGATTATGTTGGTCGGTTGTGTGTGTCATTCTGTGTGTCTGTCTGTCTGTTGGATTCGCTATATATGCTAGATATCCCTTATTGTCGGGTTTTTCCTCTGTCTGTGTGTATGTGTGTCTGCAACGCGAGGCTCCACAGCACGAACCAGCGAACCGATTTCGATGAAACTTTGCCAACAGGTGCCATATGTGCTGGGAATGTGCGCGTTTGAATTTCGTTGCCTAGCAACCACCCGTTGCTGTGCAGCGGCCAAAAACCGCGTACAGTATTTCAATACTTGTCCTTCAGTTTTGAATGTAGAGAAACGAGACTTCGGAATTAAACACATCGAGATATTTAGAAAATTTTATTTGACCGATTTTTGATTGAGGTTTTATTTTTCAAATGGTAGTCCTTCAAAAATCGGGTGTCTATTTACCGTCATTTTATGAGGGCTTAGAAAGTGGCGGAGCTTAGGGAAAGTGGACGTGGTTGATGAAAAGTGGGAGTGGCGTAGGAAAGTGGGAGTGGCGTAAGAAAGTGGGCGTGGCTTATGAAAAATATTGTGTGCTCAGGAGGTGTGGTCAAACAAGAGCATTGAGAGAAGTTTATCGGGTTTTCCGTGTGTGTGTGTGTGTGTGTGTGTGTGTGTGTGTGTGTGTGTGTGTGTGTGTGTTTGTGTGTGTCTGCAACGCGAGGCTCCACAGCACAAACCAGCAAACCGATTATTTTTCAAATGGTAGTCCTTCAAAAATAGGGTGTCTATTTACCGTCATTTTTTATGAGGAGTGCCAGTTGGCAAAATACGCACAAGGAAAAATCTTGCCAGGCAGAGGAACAATTGTATGTGAACCAATACGTCTTGGCAATGAATCTTCGTCGGTGGATCGGTCAGAATGAAAAGCATCGTATCCAGCGCTTCGATCCTAGCGAATCCCTCGTCGCCTACCGGCTTGTCTGTTTGTTTGTGTGTTTGTTTACCCTGTAGCAGCCACACCGTTTCAGCGATCATGACCAAACTGGGCACAGACGTCGGCATGGCCCCACTTAGACACTTGTCGTTTTTGGTGAATCTAGGTCAAAGGTCAAGGTCAAGGTCACCGAAAAACCGAAATTCTTATTTTCGCAATAACATCCACTAATTGGTCATATCGACTTCAACCAAATCCAAAATGTGCATCTTCCAATTCTGCATCCAACCATATGTCTCATTGGGGTGTCACACCAACACCTTCTTAGCGGTCGAGGGTCGAATGTCAGGGGGGTCGGGTCAAAAATTTCAAATTGCGATAAAACGTCATTTCGATCCCGATGACTTCCAATTTGGCATGTGGTATTTTGGTAATGAGTGTCCTATTATGTGCCAAAAATGATGAAATTTGGTTCAGCCACTTCCGGTTACCATGGCAACAAAGTCCCCTAATGATAAATAAATGCAAATTTTCAGATTTAAAAAAAGTTTGACAGTGTCCACAATTGTGCAGATTGTTTTCACCAATATTTGCACCCATGTAGGCAATGGCACTGGCTACTGATGTGTTAAGTTTGGTTGACCTTCAATCAAGGTCAATGTCAGGTTGACTATAAACTGTGAATCGGTTTTTTTGTCATAACGTACTCAAAAATGGTCGTATCGACTTCAAACTAGGCTTAAAATGTTCACAAGTCATATCTCTAATTATGATTTTACACATTTGCATGGGAGGTTTGATCTCGCGCATGCATAGCTTATCACTATTTAAAGTCACAAGGTCAAGGCAAATCTGGTGACCTTGAAAGATCAAACTCCAGGTTTTTGTTTTTTCAGAGATCATGGAGATATGACAAAGTTATTCTGGCAATTCATTGCTCAACGAGCAATTTCATTTGTTTGTTTGTCTGTTTGTTTGTGTGCAGGATATCTCAAAAAGTTGTGGACGGATTCAGACGAAACTTGGTGGACAGGTTGGGTGTATGACCAGGAAGAATTTATTCCATTTTGGTGAAGATCCGAATCCGGATCCGGATCTGATAATTTTTTAAGTGATTCTTCACCATTGAGAGATAGTGCAAAACTGATATTGAGCACGATATTTCAAAAAGTTGTGGACGGATTTAGACGAAACATGGTGGACAGGTTGGGTGTGTGGCAAGAACGAATTGATTCGATTTTGGTGAAGATCCAGATCCAGATCTGGATACGAGAGTTATTTAATTTTCAAAGTGATTCTTCACCATTGATGATAGGGAAAAAACGATATAGTACTGTGTGGCATGGTATTTCAAAAAATGTCATGGGCCCAATATGTTCTCGTGGATCAGGCATTGTGTGGTGGAGGTATGCACTCCACTGAGTGCCCTTATAGTTTTCATTGTTACTGTTTGATTTTGGAACAGTAAAATGTGGACTCCCTGTACCATTATATTGACTCCTTCAAGTGCCAATGGACAACGGGCAGTAAAAACAGGAAATCTCCGTAAATACCATAAATATTGTCTTTCAGCTCATATAACCACCTTCTATGATAGTTGCATTATTTAATTACTTTAAAATTAAATTATTTTGTGTGCACATATATATATTTACAATTTAATTTTAGCTTCAGTTTCCCAAAGAAAGTCATCCACTCATTTTAATTTATGAAAAATGTAATCCCTGGAGATTTGGCTCCATACATACCGAGATAGATACATACATACATACATACGCTATAGCTCCATTAGAGTATGATATACATGTAGTATTACTGTTTTCTGGACAGCAATTGTGAGCATAACTAACTGATAAGTGCAGCACAAGGGTAACGGGACATATGGACCACCAGGTATTCCCCTTCTTTTTCCAATCCACTCCCGTCCTCCATTCTGTTTTCTTTCTCCTTTCCTATCCAACTTATGTGCCATCCATTTTATCTCCTGATGTAGCCTTTCCTAAATTTTATCAAATTTAATGTTCTCAAACTCCTCCCCACTGTTACATGACCTTGTCTATCTATCTAATGTAGGTGTCTCCAAAGATAAACAACCTGACATCAGGATATTTAATGAACCATGCCAAATTTACTAGATACACTACGATCAACCTTTTCTTAACAATAAATTCCCATTGAAAGATTGATAATTAATCGTTGGTGATGACGTCACCTATAGCCAAATCCAAAGCGGAGGCAAAACATGAAACTGGGACAATGGTGGTGTTTTGCATCTGAAAGACCTTGATGATCCATAATGTCTGAGCATCTCAGGTTTGTGCTGGAAATATCTGCTCAGTTGAAATATAAACATTACTGAGCCCCATCACGTGGTACATTTGGGAAATTGCTGATTTACATTTTATTTTCATAGTGGGAAAAACCCATATGGTGATGAAACCAATTTTTTTTGCTCAACAGTCCCGGATGAACACCGCTCAGTGGTCTGAATGTCAGATCTGAACTGTGCCTGCCGAGATGGTGGAGCTGGTCTGAATGGCAGCTCAAAGAGATGGTGGAGCCTTCCAATGATTATGAATATGGATCTTCCCAAATGCAAACATCTTTTTGCCAATCATTACAGGAAGCTGAGTGAGTAATATAGTGAATTACTCGGATTTTTAAAAATCCCTTTTGTTTTGGATACAGTCAAAGCTCAAGGAAGAGCTAGATAACAGGACGGATCAAGACACAACACAACAAAAGGAACAGCAGGAGAGGGGGCGGGGGGGGGATCACCAACAGCAGAGCTGAGGGACAAAATAGACTGAGATGGACAAGGGATGTGCGGGTAAGGTTGGGGTAGGGGATAATGCAGGGGGTGGATAAAATGGATACACAAGTAAAATTTGGGGGTGGTTGGTTTAACGGGTGTAGAAAAGATCATGGTTTAGGATTGGGTGGATGTGGTGATCTGAGATGGTGATGAACAGCTGTCTTGCACATCTGGAAGGGTGAGAGAGATTGAAGAGACTGAGGAAGTTGATTCCACAGGTGGGAAAAAAAGAGGAACCAATGAGTGGAGGCGAGCAGTGAGCCAGAATTTAGGTTGTTCCATGAGAAGGGTGTTGCTGGTGGACCATGTGTGCCCTGCAGAAACGTGGGGTGGGACAAAGCACGGATTAAGAGCAGAGGGTGCAAGACCAGAAAGAAGGAGGAAGAAGACAGAGGGCCCACTGATCTGTCGATGATGTGAAAGTGATAGGTCCGTAGACTCAGCTTCATTGCAGGAGATTCCAATAATCTTGAAAGCCTTAATTGGTTTCCACGACATCAAGCTGAGCAAGAGGTGAGGCAGGGGAGGCAGCTCAGAGGGGAAAGCAGCACACCATCAAGCTGAGGATGAAAGCCTTGTAGGTTGATAGGAGTCCAGGTGTGCCAAGGAAGGACTTTGCACGATGGAGGATGCCCAGTCATCAACTGGCTTTAGAGGCCAACTTAGAAATTTGGTTAGCTCAAAAATCCTAATTCCATTCAAGTGTATATGGATAAACAAAAATCAACATTCAGTTTGACTCTCAAACATAATATAAAGTGAATAAGGAGCCAAACTATTATAATTAAATAATATTGACCTACGTTATGTAAATGTGCTCCAGGTTCTAACAACGTTCAGCTACAATAATCCGAAGAAACTGCATATGTTCGTTTTCCGATAACCTGTGTGGTTAGAATTAAATAAATCCCCCTCATGCCCGATCCTGCTGTTTCTTTGTTCTGTTCCAGTCTCGAGTCCAAACTTTGGAATGTTCATTTAACACCAGTACATGATACATCAGCGGATCAATAGGAGGCTAGACCTCTCCCCCTTTTTCTTTACAATAATTATCCCTAAAGTTTTCTCATGATTACACCTTCCTCCATAAGTTCTATTAAAAACATTGTTTTAACTTATTTTCCCAAAGTGTTTATTTATTTATTTATTAAAAGTTGTGCATTTATTGTTATATTGACCGACTTTATTCGCAATGTATTGTTTATTTTCCTTATTATGCCAACCCAAGATCCTGAAAAGTATTTTTTTACATCCGATGTGCTCCATCGGCTCATCATGTCTGCACCCTATCCGCACCAACAAACCCCAACCCAATCATCCAAATCATGAGCCCACACACCCTTCAGGACCCAATCCCAATCCAACCTGAAATCCACTCAATGGGAAGTAGTGGGGCAACTTAGCTAAATATAGCATAACAATTGTGCATTTTGTGAGGAAAGCACCAAATTTGGCACACTAGTAGCCTATCATATTATGAACAGATTTGGATATTGGGCCATCTCAAATTCAGCCGCTGATGGCTGTGGCAGCCATTTTCCACTGCCATCAAAAATTTGAGATGGCCCAATATCCAAATCTGTTCATAATATGATAGGCTACTAGTGTGCCAAATTTAGTGCTTTCCTCACAAAATGCACAATTGTTATGCTAAGTTGCCCCACTAAAGGTGGAAGGGGGACAAGTGGGGGGAAGGCAAGGGTGCACGGGTGAAGAGGTGCATCACAGACAGGATATCAACTACTACTACTACTACTCAGCAGACGCATCTGAGATAGAGTTCACAATGCCACGGCATGAGTCTTTGTCCATCATCAGTGTCTGCATGTCTGCTATGTCATGCTGGATATCCCTTGCTACGCAGTTGATGTAGTTCAGAAAGGATATCAACAATCACTAAAATATATGAGAATTTTTTTTTGTCTTTTTGGAGGGGGGTGGAGGGGAGGTAGGAGGGCTGTGAGATGACGATTGCATAATACAGACAATATCCATCCATCCATTGTGACCATATTCTGTGTAGAGCATTGTTGCTGCGAAGCAGTCTCCTTGGCTATTGGGCACAATCCTGATTCCGATGTCGCCAATGTCGCCATTCCGACACAGTATACCAGCAGCTGGCACTCATTTTGCCGACCTCAGAAGGATGACAGGCAGAGTTAACCCCCTGGTAATAATTCAACAGCCGAGTGGGATTTGAACTCAGGATCCTAGGATCCCAAGCCCACCACCCTAAATGTAACAAGAGCTCAAGTGAGCACAATATACGCCCGAACAAGAAGGTATATACAGATTTGTGCTACTACATGGAAAACAGCATCCTGGTTGCCATGACAACCACTTTAGATGACGAACGTGTGTCGCGACACAACGTCTCCACAGTCTGTACCTATGTACCAAATTGAAACGTGAAAGTTGAAAACTTTGGGAGTTGAGTGCGGGCAGGAACGGACGGACGACGGACAGACGGACAGACAGACAACCGGTATCACGTAATACGCCCCGATATATATATATATAAATATATATATATTATATATAATAATATATATATATATATATATTCGGGCATATAAAATGACTGGACGCATTTCTTCATGTTCGGCACAGGTGTGCAAAAATGTCTGAGCATGAGGCAAGTCCAATGATTTTGGGATCGAAGACAAAATTCATGGGACAGAATTTTGGCAGATTAAAAAACAACAAACATTGGGAGGGAATAGTACAGGATTGTACATTCTTTTGGGAACCATTATTATTTATTTACATACACTTTACCAGAAACACCACCAACACACAACTTTGAATTATTTATTTATTTATAGAAACATTGCCATCTCCATTATCGACATTTCACCTTGAATTGTCCGTTTATTCCTGGTACGTGAAATACCGTGCAACACATCAACATACTGTATATAGCATCTGCAACACATTTATAGATGGCTGTCTGTTAGTCTGTTTGTGGTTGATACTGATTGGCTGTGTGAGGAGGCTAGGTGCAATGTGATTGGTAGACCTTTATTAATACGGAAAAATTGAATGATGTATCGTAGAACCGGTTGCGGAGAAAACGAATTTGAAAGTGAATAAAGGTGAAAAAGTGAGGGCAAGATTGAATAATGTATCGTAGACGTTTATTAATAACTGATATTCAAAATCTGATTCCATATTTGACGATCGAAACTCATGGCCTAAATAATTATGTTGAAATGTAGTTAAATCGGAAAAAATTTAGGACAGATCGATTTTTTTTCTCACCCGATATAATTAAATGACAGGGTCTGCAGGTTTACTGATATACTCGTAAAGTAGAAACAATTTCAATTAAATAATAGAGTTTATTAAGGTAAAATGGCTCTAAAATTCATTTTTTTCACTCTTTCAAAGGTACAATAATTGTAGTACGTCTGATTTTATTTACACCACCGAGGAACACCAGCAGAGATCTTTTGGATTCGGTTTCGACTTTTATTTTATGAGCATTTTTAACATATAAATATAACATGGAATCGCAGTTTGTTTGTTCACAGTTTGTTAAGATGCAACCTCGGCCGACAGGATGATCTTGAAGTACCCATACTCACATCTAAGCTGTCTACCCTGGGTTTGAATCTCGACCCAGCGATAAAATGTCAACTTTGTGAAAATATTCTCCCTGGGTAGGTAGGCACTCCTATGTTGAAAGTTTTGTGTCAATCGCCCAAGCGGTTGCGGAGAAAACTAATTTGAAAGTGAATAAAGGTGAAAAAGTGAGGGCGGAAAAAACAAAAAGTAAGGACCTTGGCCGACTTTCCACAATGTGGTCAATGATGTGGTTGTGGACGCCTATTACTAGTTAATTTATTTATATACACCTTTCTATATCCAAAACCAACATACACCTTGATTTCACCTTGAATCATTTAAATTTATTTATTTATATACTTTTTTTCCATCACCTTTACCACCTTGATTGTTTTGTTTTTTTTTAAACATTCTACAACCGACATACGACCTTGAATAACTTATTATTTATTTATTTATTTATCATTGATTCTTTTATTAAATGTATATGGGCATCCAATTATTAGTTCTTTGATTTTAAAAAAAAGTTATGTTTACGTAATTCTATGATTGTTTTATTTTCTTTCCCATCACGTTGAATTATCTATTTATTTATATACAATTGACCATCTCCACTGTCAACACACAATCTCAAATTATTAATCGAATATATAAAGCTCTTTCAAACCACTTATTCATTCACTCACTGATATAAATGTTTCCTGCTTTCTAGGTATGCCAGAAGGTTGATTCAGTATTTTGCATTCTATACAACTCAGAGCTAATATACCAGGAAAATGTATGACCTTTCCAACGCGGAATTCTCCCAATGGCAAATCCTCCCTTCTGAACTAGGTGATGGCTAAATTTCTCCCAAATGTCTTCTGCTCTTCCTCTGCTCCAATTGGTTCATCCATTTATGTGCTTGTGAAAGTCGACATCTCTCTCGCTATTCTTAGAGAGCTGCTTCAGTGTCTGCGAGTCTGGAACCTCACTCATTCAGATCGGCAGGGACTGCAAACAGCCATCTCGCTTCAGGGCTCGTTTCCCATATCTACTGCCCCTGATGTTAACTCAGCCTGGGAATTCTTCCAGAGAAACCTACTCTCTCTCATGCACAGATTTATCCCATCTCATCTTCAATTATCCTACCCTTGTTCCCACCCATTGTACACTGAATCCTGTGGTGAGACAGTTGCTCTGAAACAAATTGCCTTCTCTTCCTAGAAGGTTAATCTGACCGAAGGCAATCTCGGTGCATTCCAAAAAGTCTGCAACAAGTGTGTCCACTCTCATGAGAGCCAGAAATCAACATCTGTCCAATCTCAAGAATGAAGTTTCAAACTTGTCTCCCTTCTCTAAAACCTGGTGGCATATTGTTAAGTCTGTCTGAGTCCACTCTCTTCAAATGTCATCACAGCTGACTCTACTCATGAGAAGGTTGTTTGCTTCCAAATATTGTGTCCCCAACCCCTCACTCACTCTTCTCTGTCATACCCAACTGCTCCTGGAGTTGGTGTCTTTTGCACCTGAGAAGGTGGAGAAGGTTCTTTCCACCTTCGACTGATTCTGCCACTGGACTGGAAGGCATCAGCTCACATTGACTAAAATCCTGCTTTGCTGCTTTTTTACATCTTCTCTCTGCCATTTTCACCCCATCATTTGCACAAGATCATCTGCTTGGAAATCAGCCAACATCACTGCATTGCATAAAAAGGTACAAAAACCAATCGCCTTAATGACAGACCGATCAGCTTACTTCCAATCATGAGTAAGGTTATCAGAGTTGATAAGAAAACCTTGCTTTTCTCCAACAACCCCATCTCGGATCAGCAATTTGGTTTCAAACCGGGTGACTCCACCTTGGACATGCTTCTTCTACTCACCCACCAATGGACATGAGATCAGGGCCCTCTCTCTGGACATACCTCATGTTTTTGATACAGTCTGGCATCCTGTCTTACTCTTCAAACTCTCTGCCTATGGCACCTCAGGCCAAGTCCACGCATGGCTTACTGATTTCCTCCACTCTCTTAGCCAACATGTGGCTCTCAACCGAATCCTTTCATCTCCTCTCCTGGTCATGGCTGGAGTGCTTGAAGGCCGTGTTCTCAGCCCAGTCCTAATCCTGATCATCACAAATGATCTCTCTGAAAATCCTCTTTATCTATTTGTTGATGATTCCACCCTGTGCTGTGACATCCATCATCCCTCACACAAGCAGGCTCCAGCCTCTTTCCTCTCTTCAGTACTTGACAAAAATCACAAGATGGTCAAACACTTGGAATATATCTTTCATTCTTGAAAAATGTCATACTCTCAGTACCTCTCTCTGAAAGGACCATCTGGCAACCTGAGATGAGTGGTTAAAAGTTGGTCCATGCTGTGAGAGAGAGAGAGAGAGAGAGAGAGAGAGAGAGAGAGAGAGAGAGAGAGAGAGAGAGAGAGAGGTAGATGGAGTTGTCAATGTTTGGAGGATGGTACAACACAGACACAAAGAAGTGGTGACAACGAGGGGTTTTCACATCCAAGGATACTCCTGGGGATCGGGATGTGTGAGATCAGCACTTGTCTGATGGGTGAGTAGGAAATGTTGCATTGGGATTATAATGTATGTGCTACTTGTGAATGTCTGCAGCTGTAGAGGAATTCGGGTAGGGGTTCAACCAGCAAAGGGCTTACCCTGGGTAGCTTTTCTTGGTTACTTTATGCAGCTTTCTTTGGCTGAAAGAGCATGGGGTTAATTTA
>CM068959.1:22124526-22173079 GCA_035128595.1 Eptatretus atami | reverse complement strand
GTCCAAACAATCTTGAAATCTGCCTCTTGGCCTTGAAACATTGCGCATTGAGGGGTACATGGATATTAGCTAGATTGCACAGGCCTGATGGGCCTCAAGGCCTCCCTCTGCATTTCAGTTCCTTGTGAATTTGTATTTTTTCTTATGCTTTGCAAATATATGTCCCCAGAATGGTGCAGGAATCGGGCATTCAAGTTTGAGCTGGGTAATGAGGGTTTGATAGGTGACTTGAATATCAACGGTATGATTGGTGCTTCACAGGGAGAGTGTAGCATTAATGAGTAGCTTGTCCGTCAGATGGACATTAACCTGGGATTCGCCTATTAACATTAGGTGGTAGATGTTTAATATCAAATGGTGTCTACAAACACACACACACACACACACCACACACACACACACAACACACACCACACACACACACACACAGTTTGTCGTTACCTGCAGAGTACCTGGATTATTCCACAATAAACATTTCACACACAGAGCGGGAACATCAAAAAGGATGAGACAATGGACCATTGTGAAGTGTGGTCATTGCTCTTTGTTGGGGTTAAATATGTTTGTGAAATCAAGTGTATGTTTACCAAAATCATATATCTTCCATTTTCCCCAAAAACTTGATAATCATTTTACCGAACTTGCTGGCGACCCTTACTGGAATATTTTGCTCCTTCGTCGACTTTTTTCTTCTTCTACTTGCACGATTTGATAAAAGTTTCCAAAACACTCATCTCACTCCACTGCACATTTGTTTTCAACCTGGTCTGAAAATTGCTAAAGGAGGTTTGAAAAAAAAACCCTTCCCCTCCTCCCCTGGTGGTTAGGAAAAGAGGCATTTGAGTAAGGGAGGGGGGGATCATGGGGAGTGGTTCCTTCCAAATAATGCGATAATTAGCTCGGGTCACTCAAAAGGCCTCTTGTCTGAATAGGATGCCTGTTTGGCAATCGAGTCCGCTGGTGCCAAAGCCGCTGGGCATGGGGGCTTTGCGAGAGGCCGCTGAGCACCCAGAGGATCTGTGAGGTTGCTCAATAGATGCTACTTCATGTCTATTGACCATCACTGCACCCCCTTTTGCACGGTTAATGGGGCACATGCTCTCTCCAAGTCAGCTGTTTATCATGTGTGATGAGTGATGACACATCAGTAGTTAATGCACAGGTAGTTTACCTTATTATTTTCTTCTGCTTTAAAGGCCACTTTCTTGTTCGGTTGGCTGGTAGAAGATTTTTGCCAAGGTTTTCATTAACTAGCTGGCCAGGTCTGACATTCGATAAAGTAGTTAGGGCAGGAATTTGTAATGTGTCCATGGTGCTGGTGATATCTCCCTTCTCTTTGCGAAGCACACCGTGGGATGTTTATCATCCACCATCTAATGCTGACAGACGGAACACCCGTTTAACGGCCATCCAAGTGACGGCACACACATTGATGAATCGCCCTGCCTGCGAAACACCTAGATGACAGTAAATAGCTGGGTCGGGATTTGAACCCAGGCTAGACAGCACAGACGCGAGTGCGTGTACATCTGGGCCATCCTGCCAGCCCAGGTAGTCGAATCCATTATCCTTAACCTT
Organism: Eptatretus atami; assembly: GCA_035128595.1. Classification (NCBI taxonomy): domain Eukaryota; kingdom Metazoa; phylum Chordata; class Myxini; order Myxiniformes; family Myxinidae; genus Eptatretus; species Eptatretus atami. Next base: position 22,171,501 of record CM068959.1, on the reverse strand, counting down.
CCTCTATTTTCAGAGTTTGCAGGAACAGACCTTTAAAGGTTCGTCCTCAGCTACCCTTGGGTGGTAAAAACATTTTTTTTTTCTATCTGACATGCTCTCCGATTGACATAAAATTTTATCTGTGTTGTGTGCCGTTGGCAGCCACTTCCATTGGACTAGGCGACGAATTTCGAGTGGCAAACAACCAATGTGAGCCGGCAAATCTTGCGTAAGCTCGCATGGACGATGAGCGCACGAAAGGGGGTAACAATTCTTCATCATCCATGCAAGACAACCCAGTGGGTACACGCCAGAGCCAGATGCATGTCCAAAGCCAAATGGACACATCAAAAGGCAAGAACAATGTTTTTTCATGCTCAGAGCCATGAGGCTTATGAAGGTACACTGGGGAGAAAGAAGAAGGTGGGTGCATCGGCTCAGAGCCCTGCATTCACTGCTGAAAGTTCTGTACTACGGAATGCCGCTGACAAGCGCGCTTGACTGTTTTGATTTATTTAATGGAACTTCCTGGCCAAAGAAAGGTCAAAGAAACAACTTCACAGGATCACTTATAAGGACCATGCAAATGGGAAGGTATCTAAAAGGTAGTAAATATCATCATAACAATGAGAACAGCACAACACACCACCACAAGGCACACCGAGTCGGTTACTGGAGAATCTCTACTGAAAAGGCACGGCCAACTAGGCAGCATTTAAAGTTCCTTTTCCTTTTAAATGTGCACCTTACAATTAATTTTCACATCTCCATTTGCATAGGGTCTGCATATGATAGCAATGCACAAAGTTCATTAATTAGGCACAAGTAACAGCATTCTTTTTGAAAATACAAGGCCCTTATTATATTTGATATTAACAGGTGAATTTGTTGGAATAATCACAATAATGACGTTATTTTAACAAGAGTTGTTTTTGTTGTCATCATTAATAAAGTATGAGGATTGCGCTGCGCCAATTCAACAGCTTAAGATGGTGACAGAATGAAACTAGAAGGGTACACGGTAGAGCGCATACCTCTGCCACGTCATGCCTGATCCACGAGAACATACCGGGCCCAATACATTTTTGAAATATCATGCTATACAGTACAATACCGCATTTGGCCCTATCACTCAATGGTGAAGAATCACTTTAAAAATTAAATAATCATCGTATCCAGATCCGTATTCGGATCTTTACCAAAATCGAATCAATTCCTCCTTGTCACACATCCAACGTGTCCACCAAGTTTCATCCGAATCCGTCTGCAACTTTTTCAGATATCGTGCCATGTATCGTTTTTGGCCCGATCTCTCAATGGTGAAGAATCACTTTTAAAAATTCGAGTAGTCGGATCCGGATCCGGATCTTCACCAAAATCTAATCAGTTCGTCCTTGTCACATACCCAACCTGTCCACAAAATTTCATCCGGATCCGTTCACAACTTTTTCGGATATAATGTACAAAAACAAACAGTCAAACACAAATAGACAGAAAGTGGAGAAAACATGACCTCCTTCACCTTTGGTGGTGGAGTTAACTCGAAGGGCACTCGATAGAGTGCATTATACCTCTGCTAGGCTGACCAATTTACATTCTGTATCCCACCGAGAAACCGGATCTGGATCTGGACCTTAACCAAATTATAATTATCGGCTTATTCTCATCACCTCCCCAACTCATCCACCAAGTTTTGTCATAACTCGTCCACAACTTTTTAAGATATCATACTATATATCGTTTTTGGGCCAATCTCTCAATAATAAAGAATCACTTGAAAATTAAAAAAAATTCTCCTCTCCGGATTCAGATCTTCAACCAAAATCCAATAAATTATTCCTGTCATACACCCAAGCTGTCCATAATACTTCATCCGAATCCATCCATAACTTTTTGAGATATCGTGCTATATATCGTTTTTGACCCTATCGCTCAATAGTGAAGAATCACTTAATGAAAAATTAAAATGATCGAATCCGGATCCGGATCTTCACCAGAATCTAATCAATTCGTCCTTGTCACACACACCCACCCTATCCACCAAGTTTCGTCCGAATAGATGGTGTCAAGAAGAATGTAAATGTCAAGAATGCATCAATAACTTTTTGAGATATTCTGCTTACAGACAGACAGACAAACAGACAAACAGGGTGAAAACATAATCTCCATGCACCTTCGGTGCCAGAGGTGAAGAGTCTTGATGATGCAGGGTGGTTAACCAAATGGTTGACCCACAAACGGTGAAACTTGACCAGGGTACAGGCACAAAAGCAGACTTGTACTCGTAGGGTCTTTCGAGAAGCCTCACTATTTCCAAGTAACTAAGACAGGTCGGATAGTCAGCGGAACATCCCATTTGAGACAACAAATCAAATAATCTACGAATCAAGACAACAAATCAAATACTCTCATGAAAAAGCAAGCGATAGATGGTGGAAGCTTTACCTGCTGGGAAACGGTTGGAGTTATCCAAGGTGAGAAACGAACATGGAAAGGGATGTTGCCGGGAGATGCCACTTTGAACAGCTTGAAAGATCAGAGGGATGATCCAGATTTCAAGGATGTACAGAGGTGATTACTTGGGGGTGGGGGAGAAAGGGGACAAAGGAATGAAGGTTTGCAGAAAGTTGTTTCACGTCAGGATGTTCAAAAGATTATCAGTGGATTTGCAGTGATAGCTTTGAATGCTTCTGTCATCTTTACGATTAATTTATTTTCCATTCATCTCAAAGGAATCTCCATTGATATTGATTGTATAAAAGAGCGCAGAGGTGAGGGGCATTGATGTTTAGTGCCAACAAGCTTTCTTTGAAGGACAAGCACAGCGATGATATTTTGTTGCCTTCAGAGGACATGTTGAAAGAGGTCAAAGCTTGACGACGACATAGAGGTCAGCATTGTCCTGCTGAGCAAACATGCATGAATAAAAATGGGGGCAATACTCCTGAGCGCTCACCTGGGAGAACAATGATACTGAGGAGGAAGTCAACGTGTGATGGAATCAGCAAAATGTACCAATGAACCAATGGTACGGGCTCGATTTTTTTTTTTTTAATGTCGTGACAAAGCTTTGGTACATCACTGGTGATGAAGGTTGTGGTTAAGTTTCATCGGAATTGTGTGTGTAGTTTCTGAGAAGAAAGCACACACCTATTTTGGGGGGCAACCCTCCCCCCCACCTCCCTCCACCCTGCAGACCCCTTCCGACCGCGATTTTTTAATGGTGTGAACAAGCTTTGGTACATCAGGGGTGATGAAGGTTGTGGTTAAGTTTCATAGGGATTGTGTGCGTGGTTTCAGAGTTAAAAGGAAATATTTACCTCTTTTGGAGGGGTCAAACCTGCACCCACTTTGACCCCTGGTATACCCCCTTAGACCCCAATTTTTTTAATGCCGTGAACAAACTGGAGTTGCATCATGTCATGTATCATTTTAGCCAAGTTTGGTCACAATCCCATCAGCAGTTTCGGATAAGAAGTTGCAAGTGTTTACGGATGGACAGACTGACGAACGGATGATGTGCCATCTCATAAGCTCCCTGGAGCTATGTTCCAGTTGAGCGAACAACAACAACAACACTTTGCTGGTAGATGAACCTTTCAAACACATTTGTTCAGGGGAACTCTCACACACATGAAAATAAAATGATCAAACCTTCTAAATGCCTATTGTCATGTTTCTTGCAATTTGGAACAATATGGGTTAATCACAAGTGTTCGCTTGCATGGGGGTCAACCCTGGTATTCCCAAATGAGAAAGAACAATCGTTACAAGGTCATCTAAGGCCGAGGTGTTTGGATATTACCACTTCCGTTTTAACCACAATTCACCCTGCAGAAGGCTCTCACTAGTGCCTAAAAATTTTGTCAACTCTCATGATATATATCGGGAATGAAGTAGTACTAAAAATAATACGAGTTGTTTTCCAAGGAACTTCAGCACAGTCCAGGCCATCAGGCCCATCAAACCTGCACACAGGTTGCCAATCTATCGTTGGTTGCCTGTGCTCCGTCCTTTATAAATGCTAAGTGTCAAGCAAGGAAGCAGCACATACCGTTTGAAAAGTCTTTGGTTCATTGACTTGGAAACCGTTGACCTCGCAGACTGAGAGCAGATGCTCTAACCATTACACTACCAAGTCTGGTTGTTCTAGAAATTCCTTTGTCAACATTTCATCATCTACTGTAGTTTGATAAGCCAATAAATTGAGGAAATATTTAGTCATTAAATTTGCATGAGAGGGGGTTCATATAAAACAGAGGTAATAGTTTAATCAGATAGATTGTCCCCATCCAAATACAGTGACCAACGAGGACACTCGGCAGAGTACATACCTCTGCCAGGCTGATTAGTTTGTGATGTATCCTACTGATAAGACGGATCGGGATTCGGACCTGAACTAAAATGTAATCAGCTTGTTCTTGTCACCGAACCAACTCATCCAACCAGTTTTGTCCGAATCCACCCATAACCTTTTGAGATATCGTGCTAGAAATCGGTTTTGGCCCGATCACCCAATGGTGAAGAATCACTTAAAAAATTATAGTTGCCAGATCCGGATCTTCACCAAAATCGAATCAGTTCGTCCTTGTCACAAACCCAACCTGCCCACCAAATTTCACCTTCATCCTTCTGTTGGCCAGGAAAGTACAAGTGCAATTGATAGTTAGACGTTAGACAGCGAGTGTCAACGCTGTATGTGCACACATCGTCTGTTACATCTTCCGTAGATGAAGTAACAATGACAAGACGTCAGCCTGCAGGCTCCTTGCACGGCGGGAAGGCAGTCTGCAACCGATTTCATTAGCCAAAAAAGCACTGGTTGCCGGCTTTAATTAAAACTACCAACGTCGTCAATAAGCCCAGCTCAGAAGGTGGTGTGCCTTGAGTGCTGGGCCTGAGATCTCTGCTTGAGGCAATGTCTAAACTGAGAAAATGGCCTATCACATATAGGAGTAAAAGACTCATTTCAGCTGATATTGACATTTATTGTCCCACACAGAAAACGAGAAGAGGTAAAATGAAGCCAAATTAAATTGTCTTCAAAGGCTCAATATTGCGTCGCTCAAGGAAACAGTTTGCCTTAAAGTAAAACAGGCTGCGGCGCATCAGTGCAAGCAATCCAGAAGATATTTCAATGCAGATACAGTGGTACCATCAAATTAATGTATTTGTTTCGATTTGCAATTTTGATCGTCAAAAACAAGAAAACTTTCAGTCATTTCTGAATGAAAATCAATGACAGTCTTTGCAAGGACTTGTCTGCATAGCTCTGTTTCAGGAAGGCCTCGGGGCAGACAGCGTAATTACATGAGCCGCGGAGCGTCAGGTTAGCTCGGGTACATCGAGTCTCTTCGCCGCCGCCGATCCGTACTAAATAAAGCTCCAGGCCTCAAGGATCTCGGGTCTCTCGCCAAGATACCTCAGTGTGTAGGCTTCTCCGCTTTGCCCTGCAGAAAGATCGTGTACCCAAAAGGCCTAACCATTTTAAGCACTCATTCTGGTTGTGCTTTTTGCTCCAAGCTTCCCCTTGTTTAATAAGCCTTCACTGGGTGCCTTCGGGCTAGGGTAGCACTGTGCTGTAAAAGCAAAAAATAGAGTTTGTTTCCATGAATAAGTTATTCACTTTGCTGAAAAAAATTGCTTATTTTAGATAATGTTACCTTAGCTGAGCACTAGGTGGGAGGGGCTTGATGGATAGCAATTGGGGGTGAGTGGTGTTGTTTGAGTGGGCAGTTTTCCAATTCCTATTTGGAAAGTCATGTACAGTCGCACCATTTGTAATTAGAATGCAGTTATCCATGGAACATGGAATATATACAGCCTGTCATGAATAGTCATTTCAGATACAATAAAAGCCCCTTTAGAATGCCTTGAGGTTGTTTGACAGTAAAACAAGGATAAGAATGTTGTGGTGTTAAAGGAAAAACCCTCAGTGAAGAAATCAAAGACATTTGTAAAAGTACTACAGAAAGTTTCAACTCCAATGCAAAATTCCAACCCAAACACTGGAACTTCATAAGAAATTAGTTGGAGAAAATACTGGGGTAGGAGGATAAAAACTCAGGTTAACCGAATCAAACATCAAAGGTATGTCATTGGTTCAGAGAAGGAGGATGGTGGTGCTCAAGAAGAACTTTTTCACTTCTTACATATGGCAGGTGACGTATGCTCACAGAATGGCATGTGGTCATAGGGGCCAAACCATATTTCCTTTTTCAAAATGTTTTAGCTGCAAACACGACTTCGATATATAAAAGGAACTGCGCAATGCGACCATGCAATGTCCACCTCTTGGTTGGACAGTTCGCCTGACTCCACCCATAACCATTTAATATTACCCTTTATAGAATTTACCCTTTAGAACCATTTATAATTACCCTTCATAACAATTTAAAACTACCCTTTAGAATAACAGAATTTACCCCTTTAGAACCACTTATAATTTACCCACTTAGAACTTTAGAAATTAACCCTTTCGAAACATCTATAATTACCCGTAAAAATTTATCCTTTAGAATCATTTAAAACTACCCGTTAGAACTTTAGAATTTACCCTTTACAACCATTGATATTTACCCTTCAGAATCATTTATAGTTACCCTTTGGAATTCACCCTTTAGAACCATTTAGAATTTTAGTATTTACCCTTTAAAACCATTTATAATTACCCTTTGAAACCATTTAAAACTACCCTTTAGAATTAACCCTTTCGAACAATTTAAAATTACCCTTCAGAATTTACCCTTCAGAACCATTTAAAATTACCCTTTATAACCATTTAAAATTACACTTCAGAACCATTGATAATTATCTTTAGAACCATTTATAACTACACTTAAGAACTTTAGAATCATTTAGAACCCTTTAGCACTTTACAATTTACCCGTTAGAACCATCTATAATTGCCCTTTAAAATCACCCTTAAGAATCATTTATAATTACCTATATAATTTATTCTTTAGAACCATTTAAAACTATCCTTTAGAACTTTAGAATTTACCCTTTAGAACCATTTAGAACTTTAGAATTTACGCTTTAGAATAATTTATAATTACCCTTCTAGAATTTATCCCTGAGAACTATTTAAAACTACCCTTTAGAATTTACCCTTTAGAACTATTTATAATTACCCTTTAAAACCATTTAAAATTACCTTTTAGAACCAGTTATAATTACCCTTAGAATTTATCCTTTAAATCCATATAAAACTACCCTTTACAACTTTAGAATTTACCCTTTGGAACCCTTTATAACCCATTAGAATTTACCTTTTATAGCTTCAGAATTTACCCTTTAGAAACCTTCAGAACTTTAGAATTTACCCTTGAGAACTCCTTAGAATTTACCCTTGAGGACCTCAGATTTTACCCTTTAGAACCATTTAGAACTTCAGAATAATTTATAATTACCCTTTAAAATTTATCCTTTAGAACCATTTTAACTCCCCTTTAGAACTTTAGAATTTACCCTTTAGGACCATTTAGAATTTACTCTTTGGAACCATTTATAACACATTAGAATTTACCCTTTATAACTTCAGAATTTACCCTTTAGAACTTTAGAATTTACCCTTTCGAACCATTTAGAATTTACTCTTTGGAACCATTTATAACACATTAGAATTTACCCTTTATAACTTCAGAATTTACCCTTTAGAACTTTAGAATTTACCCTTGAGAACCCTCTAGAATTTAACCTTAAGAATTTACCCTTTAGAACCAGTGTGACCACTCCTTGGCTTTTTTCACAAGATCTTGGCTATTCGTTGTTCACCTTGGCGTCTTGGTTTTCTATAGGTTTTCTTGGTGTATAGGTTTTCTATTATCATCGCTTTTCCGAAACCTTGTGAATTCTTGGCTTTTTTCATTGGCTCACCTTGGCATTTATGAAAATGAGGAGTGGTCACACTGTTTAGAACCATTTAGAATTTACCCTTTAGAATTTACCGAGGGAAATTTGCATTGACGTTTCATATTATTATATTAATACGCTAAGCCATATTTTGTGGACGTATCTCCTCCGAAACTGCTAAACGGATTGTCGCCACTTTCGGCATGCGGGTGCTCTGTGGTCTAATCTACAGCATAGGCTATGTGAGATCGTGCCAGACGGACAGGTTTGGGAATTTTTTGGCGATTTTCTAATTTTTACATTCGTTTGCATGGCGACGTGTGACGTCACCGCTGAGAGGCGTAATGACGTCATGACATCATCGGTTATTAGCTGACGTCATTACGTCTGTCATCGACAGACCGTCACCGCTGAGAGGCGTAATGCCACTCCTAGAAAACAGCGTCTGCAATGTAAAACCCTCTTCTGCACATGCTGACTACCTCAGAAGGTGAATTTGACACAAAAAATGTAACAAGAAACATTGTATTTAAAGAAATTCGATAAATCACATTGTGAACACTGGATATATTGATGTCTTAACAAACCCTCACTTTAGAGACTTCGCGCGGAGCGCGGGTTTGGCTTGTTTATATTATACCCCTCTGGGTTAAAGTTCAAGGTCCTAGACCTGGAGGAGTACGAAACCACCATTTCGGTTTTTGTCCCTTTTTCTGCTAATGTGCAAGTTGCATCTCAGATCTCGCTGCCACTTTCGGAATGAAATTATGCATCAATAAAGGGAATAAAAACGATGTGGGGTTGACATCATTTTTGACCTTGACCTAATTCTTAAGGTCATGACCAAATTATAGACATTTTAACATGTTTCACCATAATGTGACTGTCTTCCAATTTGACCAATTTCCCTCTCGAGATAACCAAGAACAAGAAGTAACAATATCTGGGATAAAAGAAGTGAAAATAAAGCGTGTACAATGAAAAACAGAGGCAGAAGCAACAATCTGACTAGCACAGGCATTCATGAGTAGGCCGGACTTTACCAGGGATACAAACTCAACAATTCAACACAACTTAACACAACAAAAACCACAAGATACTTCAATAAAAAAAATCAACAAAACATCAACAAAAAAACATTTCATCAAACAACAAGAATGTTCACTACCTCTCCTCACTTGATGTACATTATTTTGTTCCTTTGATGGCATCCTCAAATTAATACTAAGCATACAGGTTGTCCCGCATTGCAGCTTTGCTTGCCTGTTCACTCATTCTAAGGTGTGATGTGTGCTGTTTGCAGCACACCTTCTTGTACTTCTCATTTAAGCATGGCTGGTCTCCTGGTCTGATCGTGTTAAAGTAGTGAAGCATGTACCTGGCCATTAAGTTGCAACTGGTGAGTATATACCTGTCTGCCTCTGCCGAAGATCCACAGCAACTCATGGATGCACACTTTTGTGTTGCCATATCTATCCAGTCTCTCTCACCTTTCAACACCGCATCCTCTCTGTGTAGATCATAAACTTGTTTTTACAAGACATATTTCGTTCCTTCCAATGCTATTATGGACAGATACAGTATTTCTGTGACAACCTGCAGGTTGGTAATTACGGGGTCAACGAAGTTTCACCTTGGTGCCGCTTCTTTCACAAGTTGACATCGGTCCAGTCTGGCAACAACATCCTTCAGGACTCAATGGTAATATATCCAAGCAATTTTCGATGGTCAACATTGAAATCACCCACACAGAGTGCATTTTATAGCTCTGTCTAGATCATCTTCTTCCACATTTCGGAGAGACATTTACGTTATCGGCATCGATGTCTCACCACACCTCAGCTCGTAAAATCACATTCTTCTTCCAGACGGGTAGTCCTTGTAAGTCGGGGTTGAGGCCTACATTGTATTATAAGCTAGTCACTCGATAATACATTCCAGACAAATTGTTGAAATGGTAACTACACCAAAATGGAGGCAATTTCTAATCCCAAACACTGTTAAGCAACAGCGTTAATGACCGGGGTTAGGAGATTCCCAAAGGACATCAATACAAACCACCACCTTAAAAACAAGACAATGTGAAACATTCAGGTGTATAATAACAAAGAATAGAATAACATAAATAGTTTTATAGGACTCGATGTCCTCATCTGTAAAACGACACCCATTGATGCAAAGCTCTTTGGCAACACCAATCCTCGACAGGTCAAACAACAATTACACATTTGGTGTTGTCAAAGTCAGAGCTGTAAAGCGATAGTCTAGGAATCCCAGGCAAACATAATGTAGATAAGACCAGGGCTTGCAGGACTCGTAGAAAGTTTTTACTCCCAACTCTTGACGTCACAATTTGCTCTCATTGTGAGGCGGGTCTATGAAAGTGTTTTGTCGTCATGGAAACTGTGTGTAAAGTAAACGATGGGAGTAACCAGATACAATAATCACTTATCCATTAGAGAAAAAACAAGTTCTATGACCCAGAAAAGAAGTTGGAAAATCAAACGTGAGCAAAAAAGCTGAATAATAAACACAGAATGCAGACAATTTCAGATGCAGAGGAGGAAAAATTGCTTGAAGGGGGACACAATCTTCGAAGCAAGAGCAGCATTTGAAGGTCATGTGGTTGGTTCAATGAATCGTTTTATAAATCCGTCCTCTCTGCATTTATTCTGTTGTTGTTTGAGGTTTGTCATCGTCCAAACCACTTATTAGTGACATTTTAATTCCATCTGTTTATTTTAATGACTAGTAGGATAACTCCGCTGGGAGTAAACTCAACTTGATTAATAGCAGATTCATTGGAAAGACTGTTATCCGGAGCGGTGCCAGCAGGGGGCAGTGCATTGTAGAGCATACTGTCTCAATGAGAGGTTAAGTCGGCTGTCTCATCTTCAAATATTTGCACTCGTACACATCTTCACATTTCTGATTAAGCATCTGGACGGAGTGGAGCGTTGACCATTTTCCTTATTAGAACTGCTATACAAAATGTCACAGTATTCAGAAAGTTTTTCAACGGTAAGTCTGCGTCAGATGAGATGATTTGACGTCAATGTTAATATTTGTGTTGCATTTTGACGTTTTTCCTCGCAAAGTACTGGATTTAACACCTGGAGCCTTTACGTCACTAAAAATGTCAAGGGAGTAAGGGGGAGGGGGAGGTAAACAACCCTAATACCCAGAAACTTCAGGACCATTTCTCAGCACCCAACCTCCTCCTCCTCCTCCTCCTCCACACTCTTCTCGGATTGGTCTTTCCCACCCCATACAAGAGAAGACCCATCATGGAAGTCAATGATATGATCTTGTCTGTTTTGTTGGGCAGAGTGCCATACTTATGGGAATGATCGAGAAACAGTCGCATCAAAATAGTGTGAGCAAAGATGCTGAAGGAAACTTGGCCTCCAGAGACAAAGAACGAAAGAAAGAGAGAGAGAAAAAAAAAACAAGAAAAAGTTCTTGGCTGCAAGAATCTATAAAATTCATAGCTCCTGCTGTGCCATCTTGGAAGCCCTACGACCTCAGTCGAGGCCTAAATCACAGGCTCAAAATGAGCCATGTCTTGCCTCTGGCTGTTAGACAGATTGCATGCTCTTTGTTTTTCCTTACTGCTTTACTCTTTTACTTCTGTGATTTTTTTTTTTTTTTTACAGCAACACTTTAACTTCCTCTTCTTCAAACGGACGAACGCCGTGAAACCATTTTAAGCCATTCTCGGATGTTTTAACGTCAAATAAGTTGTGGAATGCAACATCGCCATTTGCTGTTTTTGAATACCGCAGAGTGACGGTCACACATTAATAGTGACCAGACAATGGTCAAAGTCACAATGGATCCCAGAATTTGCAAGCACAGCTGAACTCGAATTGTTTAATAAATCAGAAGCTGCTTCGTTTCTTTATTCTAGCATTGGCTTATATAATAGTCAAGGCAAACCTGACTTGTTCACACATGCAAACTCTCTGAGGGTCTGAGCTTGGATAGCGATGCGGTGGCATCACCCTTGTTTAGTGATGGAATGATGATCCAGAACCTGACCTGCATGGAGGTTTCATGCTCCGCCAGTGGCTCAGGCAAGCCGGTGGGAGGCCAGTTCTGATTTACAGCTATCTGCCACACAATAAAAGGGCCGCCATGGCCAGCCTGCTGTGGAACTAGCTTATTTTCCTTTGGAGCTCGGCTGTAAAATAGGCCTGAGCCTGCATAGTGCAAAGCATCATTTATCTAACTCTCCAACTGCCTCTCCCTCAGCATAGTCCCATTTCTCTGCATCAGTGTGATAAAACTGCCATTAATCTGCTTTCCAAGGAATGGTTCCAAAAAGATGCTTCTACGAACTACTACAGTAGGCCCACATTTCATCCAGCTTTGGAAACCAGAACCACATCACTTTGGGCCTCGGCTGCTACTTCCAATAATCTCTCAAATTCTCATTACAGTTTCTTGTCTTGTCATCATAAATCCACTGCTTTTAATATCTTTCAAGGGTATTTAGTCATTCATTGTCTGGGATCGATTTTTTTTTTCCTTCCTCATAAAGTTGCATAGGATTAGTTCAACTGTTTGCAATTTGCTGCATCGGTTGTGTGAAGAAATAGACCCTCACCAGTTGGTAAATCCACAAGTGGAATGGAAGTTCAGTGAGCAATGGAGGAAATGTGACAGACTGGGACTGCTTCCGAGTTATGAATCTCAAATGCCACGTTGAATCCCTCAGGCGAAGGGCAAAGCAATAAAGTACAAAGCCTCAGCCAAGCCTCAACACATGCCATTCAGGCTGCCTCATAGCCATGATGCACCGTGCCTCCGACAGCTTCTCCGACAATGCATTGGTCGGCGCAGTTGCAAGGCATTAGGTCGGCAAACAACTGGATGACATGTATTAACAACAGATACAAGAAACAGTGGGAAAAGAACGCGACAACACCGTGTACTGCGAGTGAGATCTGCAAAATTTGGCCGACACTTGTGTGCTTGCCCTGCGTTTCCGTCCCACTGCTCACCTAAACCTACACTAAGATGTGCATTCCGAATCAATTGAGGCTTTGACCGCACGATTCTTCTAAACCAAATAATCTCAACCAATACTCCTTATTTGTTCTATTTGGCAGGCAATGCTACTTACACAACAGATATATTGGAAATGTGATAACACACCCACTGTGGTTTGAATAGATCAGGCCAAATGCTTCCTCTACATATCCACAACCTTGTCCCTGCAATATTCCACCATTATGTAAGATGGATCCTCAAAAGAGATGTTTTGCATGGATTGTGTCTTGGATGTATTGCGATGATGCTCTTCTCAGAATTATGAGGGATTATTGAAGGCCGCATCGGAATAGACTGCCGTGTCACTGCACGGACCTGGCAAACCATTGCTGGTAACACACTCGAAGAAGAAACCTCAATCAACCTGATGATTCTCAGGAATACTTGTTAGAGCTTATGAGATGTAATTGGTACTATGTAAGATCACAACAAAGATTTACTGTTGATGAGGTTCAATTGAGGTCATGGGTATACCAACCACTGTAATTCCCTCGATTTCAACAGACAAGTCCTCTCTGAATTGGTGAAAACTATCTTGTTTGTCAGGATACCATTACAGCAACCCCGTTTGAGACCCCTTTGCCTCTGCCACCGTGCTTTCACAGGCCAAAACAATGTTTGAGCCCGAACATCTTCTATTATTAAAAGGAGAATCATCTGCCTGTCCGTCCGTCCATGTGTATGTCAGTGTGTGCCCAACACGCTCCATTCTAAAGGGTTCCTGCTGTCGTGGGATAATAAAAATGGGACAATTGGAAAGCAAATAACCGATTTCCTTGGAACAAAACCTTGTTTCAGTTTTATCATTAAAATTCCTTTTTTAATTCGTCTTTCCAGGAGCGACGAGTTAGAAGCAGGTCCTGGAACTTTAGTGTAGTGAGCTGTTCCAATGGTATCGCAGCAGGAACCTTTTAGAAAATGGTGTGATGGACACGGAAGGAGCACACAAAATTATATATCCTAATACTTCACAAAGCAATAGAAAAATTCATCAGAGAACATGGAAGGAGCACATCAACAACAACAACAACAACAAGGAGGGCAGCATCAACAACTGGTATGTGTTTTTTTACATCCTCATTGAGACTCACAGATAGACATGCAATATGTTTATGAAGGACAACATGCTGTCTTGATTAAGCCAGTCAGCGAAGCGACGACTCGACACGCCTAGACGACTAGACGACTAGACTAGACACCATTTTATCCTACTTTTATCCCTTATCGGTGCAGGACTGTTCTTCCTATAATCCATGTAATCCAGCTCTTCACTCTTTCATGGTATCTGTTTATCTCGAATACCACCACCATGACATAGTGACCCTCAAACCCAATTTGAGATACTATATTCTTCAACTTTCATTGCCTTGTGGTGTGAACATCCCTTCGTACGACCACCTTACTACTTTTAACCCTTTCACTTCCCATGGCTTACCTCTTCTACAACCCTCATTATCCAAACAGAAACACGTTCAGGAGGAACCACAACAACTTTCTACATTCATCATTATTATCAATAGAAAATATGAACCATTTTGCAGATGAAGCAAAAACATTTTATCCTCTTGGGGAAGGCCTTTCCTTATTGGAGCATTCGCATTTGGCTTCTCTCGCATAGAAGCAAACAGGCGTTGCCTTGAGAAATAGATCAGCCGAGAGTTAAAAGTGGGACTTGCTGTACCAACTTCCACATGTAGCTTCGTATTTGTGCATAATGCCTTGCCCTTCAAGATGATGTCATCACAAGGAATGGCTCCCAGGCCATCGTCAGCTTTCCTTGCTAAGGTATATGAAAACGTTCTTGGGACAAAGGACTAGGATCGATGCATTCTTGTCAAAGGACAGATCAACTATCTTGAGAAAAGCTATTAAATGTAATGTGGACAGCCCATTGTAATGGCTAAATAAAATGAATCCTCAGTGCTAATTTTCCCTTTAACTGCCCTAGGTGTTTTGAATAAGACACAGTCACTGCATGTAATTGCATGCCGAGAAAGCAAATCCGAGGAGTTATGTGGACGGCGTGGTCACAGCGGCTAAGGACGTTCACCCTGAAGCTAACCTCTCATCCAGCCATGCCCCATAACCTCATAATTCAGGATGACACCGATTGACAGGTGATACACAGCTCAATCCTTAACCCTCATGCCTAATCTTTAACCTGATTTCCAAGAATAGTTCATGTTAACAAGTGCTTATTCGAATGGCTCACTATATGTGATACCATGGAAGGTTTTGCAAAAAGTTACTGAGACCATGCGATCAAACAAACGGCTTTGCTTTCGTGAGAGTAGCATTTTGATTAAAAAAAAAGATGTGAATGAATGTATCCAATTCAATCAACCTGTATTCTGTAACTGTTAAAAAGAAACTCAGCAAAATTTTATAATGCAATCTGAAATTTTCACTTTGTTTATGCACCTGTACTTGGACGGCAATGGCGAACCACCCAGCATAACACTTTTCAAGAAAGTGTTTCAGCAGCACCGATTCTCTGCAAAGAGTATGATACATCAAAGCAAACCAAATGTATGTGTATAACCGAGGACATATAGCGATGTACAGTATACAGGTAGTGGACAATAAAAATGGAAGCAACTATGTAAAGTTACTTAATAGGGCGTTGGGCCACCACGTGTAGCGAGTATGGCCTGTACGTGCCGTGGCATCGAGTCCTCCAGCATCTGGAATTCTTCAGGAGGGATGCGGCACCATTCTTCCACGAGAAAGTCAATCAACTCACACCTGTTTGATGGAGGTGGAAAACGCTGTCTCAGGTGTCATTCCGAATGTCCCATAAATGCTCCATTAGGTTCAGATCTGGTGACCGAGAAGGCCATGACATATGGATAATATCAGTGGCATGCTCATCAAACCACTGAGTGACCACATGTGCTCTGTGAATGGATAGCATTGGGGAGGTCTCCTCTTGCAGCCATGCTAGCCGTTGCTTGGTGTCCGTCCCTCATTTACCCAGGTGTTTACATTTTTTTTTGTCCATATATGAATAACAAGAGTCAATCATGTCTCTCACGGGTAATTGGAAGGATGAGCCAATCAGGTCTCACCCTAATGGCTGGAAAAGCCTTCTTTGGCTGGAAGAGCCTTGGAGGAGTTAATTTATTTGATAATTAAATCCTAGCCAACTGGGGTAATTGTTTAGGTGAGAGCTGATTGGCTAGTCCATCCAATTACCCATGAGAGACATGATTGACTCTTGTTACTTATATGATGACTGCTATTGCTATTGCACGTGGTACATGTTTGGAGGCCTTGGTGGTGCGCATTTCTCTCTATGCTCTTGCTGATGACTTGCCAATAAGTGATGAAATAGGTCTGGTGGCTGAGGGGGTGTGTATCATTGGGATTCTTATGTATGTAGCACAGTACCTGTGAATGTTTTGCAGCTGCAGAGGAACTCAGGTACAGTTTGAAACAGCAAAGGGCTTACTTTGTTCAGCTTTTCTTGGTTGCATTATGCAGCTTTGGTTGGCTAGAAGAGCATAGAAGAAATATATATATATATATATATATATATATATATATATATATATATATATATATATATATGTATGTATACACACATCCACAGATGCACACGAGTTGGAGCATGAGCTACCCAAAAGAATGTCCAATAAACAAAACACTGCTGCCCTACATGTCCACAAAATGCTTCCGTATTTAATCTGGCCTATATTTTACGAGACCGAAATGTAAAATGATCACAGGATTTTTTTTATACCCATCTGTAATTGGAAAACAGCTCATTAAAATGGGCAATTTAGCAAAAGAGAGGAACATTTTTCAAGTGCATGGAGTTTGGTGAACCACAGGCATTGCAAATAATGATGATTAAAAGAGATCACAAACCGACAAGAGATGTGCCGCACTTCCCAATCAAAATGAGTCTTGTGGTTTCTATAGAGATTAGAGAGAGAGAGAAAAAAAGAATGATATTATGCACATACGTATCACCAGAAGACTGTGGGTGTTTTGACCTCATAAAAGATAAAATTAAGCTCGCCAAATAAAAAACATTTTATAGCGAGATAATCTAAATTGGCAAACATTAAAAGTGTTGGGAAGGCGTCATTCTTGTTTGACAAGATGGCTCAGAGGAGGCGTACACACCTTTGAGCAGTCTTTCCTGGGTTAAATTCTCCACCCATCTATAACTGCTGTCCTGGTGCTTGGCATCGATGAAAACGGCATTGTTCAGGTGAGATGTGAAGCAGTGAGTCCATTGGTGGAGGTCAGCGATCTGACTGTGCCTTCAACGAAGAATAGGCGATTGTTGCTAGCACCCTGAGAAGATTCCACATTCCGACACAAACCTCTTGGTTGAAGCTCTGGCACCCCCTTCACTCACTATCGACCAATGGTCCTCGGCAGAGACTGAAATATTGCGGAGATAAGTTACACCAACAAGCATCAAGACTAGAAAGTTTCGCAACATTTCAGAAGCCACTCTTCAAGTTTAGATGCAAAAAACAAAAGTCTATGCAAATTGGTGCACCGATTACAATGCAGACCACTTTAATTTAAGGGGAACAGGGAAGATTACTTAGGTCAGTCAAAATACATCAAATTTACTACAACGGCACTCAGTCGAGCGCATACCTTCAAAAAGCTGAACAGTTTACGTTTTATATCCCACTGATAGGCCCGATATACATCCAGACCTCCAAAATCTGATCGGCTTGTTCTTGTCACCTCACCAACTCATCCACCAACTTTCGTTATAGTCCGTCCAAAACTGTTTAAGATATTGTTTTTGGCCCTATCTCTCAATGGTGAAGAATCACTTTAAAAAAAATTCCTATCTGGATCTGGATCTTCAACAAAATCGAATCGATTGGTGCTCGTCACACATCCAGCCTGTCCACCAAGTTTCGTCCGAATCCTTCTGCAACGTTTTGAGATATCCTGCTTACAGACAAACAGACAGCCAAACATATGGACGAACAGGGGTGAAAACATTATCTCCATCCAGCTTCGGTGGTAGAGTTAAGAAGTACAATCCTAATTGTTATAAAAAAATTTTTTTTAAAGAGGTTAGCAGGAAATAGACTTAAAATGAAGAACACTGGTGGATTGATGGGTTTGATCAACCAAAGGCCGATAAGAGTATATGTACCAAGTTGAGCATTGGCCCAGTCATCAGAGCAAAATAAAAAAAGCAGTCATAGACTGGTACTTACGGAATCGTCAACTTGACCTCTGACCTTGTCTAATAAAGCTGTCTCAGAGAAGGTAGCGACGCAAACCACAAGTTTCTACGATGATTCTGTACCAAACCATCAAAAATCGAATGTTTGACCTCACTGTGACCTTGACCTTTGACCGATTTTGACCAAAATCTAATCAGCACTAGCCATCACCCTCCTGAATCACGTGGTGTAATTTGACATTGGTAGCTTCTTCCGTTCTCGAGTTATCGTGCGCAAACAAACACACACACAAACAAACACACAAACAACACACACACACACACACACACACACACACACACACACACACACACACAAACAAACAAACACAAACAGATGACGGAAGTCATCAATATACTTACGAAATCTTTAGATTTCGTAAGTAATAACAAAATAGGCAAAAAAAATAAACTAAAACGAAGACGGGAAAATGAAGACATGGACTCGTTCGTAATGAGTTTGCCCTGAAGGTGCAAAAAATTTACATCGTCGGTTCAGCGTCGATAAGCTCATTGCTCGTGAAAAATTTTTTTTCCATGTTGGGCGAGTCTTTGACAGATAAGCAAATAAAGGAATTATAACTTTGCAAAAAAAAATAAATAATAATAAAAAAGAGCCACACCGGAGGACGTGTTGTATTACCGGTGAACTTGAAAAAAGCCGAAAAAGAGAAATTGAAATTTTATTTTTTTAACAATGTCCAGCAGACATTGAAGAACCAGTCCATAATATAACTGTACAGTCCGAAATGTAGAACAGAGACATTATGCTGCAATGGTCAAATTTGTGTTGATCTTGTGCCTTTTGGCTTTCTACAAAGTGCTTAGATCATCAAGCTCGTGTAAGCAGACTGCCAAGCTCAGTTAAAATCCTACTTCAGACAAATTGCCAAGCTGGTCACTACAGCACACCGTTTATATATAGACAAATCATAATCATAGAAACATCACAACATCCTCACAGAGAAACGACCTTTGGCCATCCACAAACTGTCATGGTTCCGCAAGTGTGGCTTTGGTTGCATACAACTCCTCGTCCTTCCATTGGTGTTTGTACGTCTCGTAGTGAAAAAAATAAACCATTCCTTCTTCCCGTGTAGGTCTAAAATAAACAGAGAGAGCGAAACTGATTGGATGTACAAGCTTCTGCAGGCTTCATGAAGCTGAAAAGAGATATAGGCAAGTGCGGGGCCAGGAAAACACGTACCGTGTATGTACAAGGGCACCGACTGCCTCGATCTGCGAGCCAGATGTCCAGTCGAATTGTCGTGGTAAACGGCACACGGCGTGCCAATCCCCATCAAGCCAACAACTAGCCTTTGCTTTACCGCAGAAGCCACAAGAGATTATAAAACAGCATAGGCAGTGGTTGAGCCCTGTGTAATGTTAGCCAGTGAGCTGCACTCATGCTCTCAAAGGTGAGGTTTGACAGAACAGCATATAACATGAAAACAATTTTCTAGTATTGTAGTAAAAGCGCGGTAATTTATGTAAATATACTTTTAAGGGACTTCCATATGTCCGAGCCTAGTGGTGGAGAGTCCTCGCCCTTTTCCACGGAGAGCAGCCAATAACTTTGAAAGGAGATTGTCCAATTTGGCCCAAAAATCCGTCTCTTCGAGCTTAAGTAGTCTGACGTATGTGGTCTCTTTCAGTTCCAGAAAGTACAGAATCAATGTTATGCCGATCACAGTCGTGCATTTCCTTGTTTTTCGATATTTACGATTCACTGATCAATTATAAATCAATGGCATTTGCTAACACTCGCTTTGCTTCATTACGAGCAGTTTCAATGCGCTTTAAGATACGGATCTTGCACTCCAGAGGTCGTTGCAGGTTTGAATTGCAATTACAATAATGTTAACACAAATTTGAGAAAAATTCTCTTAAACCCGTCCAAAAGTCGACAAGGTATTTTATAACAATTATATGTGGTCGTACACTGTATATGGAAAACCTGTGCATGAGAATTCAGGATTTTTTGTAAGTTGTTACATTCTAACAACAGGAAGTAACCGGGTATTTGGCCATCTCAATACCCCTCCCACCCGAATGTTTGCATGGACTAGTTTTGTGAATGAACCACAAAAACTGGAAATATTTGTCTGAGAATTACATCTCAGTCAATCACCATTACTATCGGTCAATCACCAGACAGACCGATAAAATATTGCTTGCGAAGACATGAGCACATCTTAGAGACATCTGCAGTGAGAAAAGTACACATTGACGTGGAGAACAGTTGATAAAAAAAAAACTTCTGCTTGTATGAAACACAACGATTGTGACGTAATAATTTGTTTATTGCATCATCATCATTGTGCCGACAAGATGAATATTCAATGGAAACCCAAGCTCTAAAACGCCACTTTGTGCTCTAATAAATATGGCGTTATACCGGAAAGCATTGCTTTACAAAGTGGTCCTGGCTTCCCACAAGTCATCTGGACGCATCGATTTCCGAAAGATTTCCTTCAAGGTGTGCTTGAGGTGGGGGGAGGAAATGGGGGAGCGAAGATGGAGGTGGGGAGGTTCATTAAGCCCTGGGCACAGCCCAATGCGAGAAAAAGCAGGAGAAAGAGGAAGAGAGGGAACGGAGACATGTGTTTTTGATGAGGGTTGCCTGGAGCAGGAAGCTCATGTGCTGTTGAGTAGCTGCTGGAAGTTGCATGCAAGACAGACCACGTGTCTCGACCAAGTATCAATGGTCACTTAACTGTTGCTGACGGCCCGATGGACAAAAGCGGTGATTCATGAATACGAGTCCTTGGATTTAAAATACATTCTGAAATTGTTATAATTTCCGACTGTTCGTTGCTTTTCATTTTAGATATTGCAAGGTACCAGGAAAAAAATATATACTAGATGAGGATAAACAAGCAAGTAAGGTACCAGGAGTTAATCCTGCGTCATATCTATATCCCAGCAACTCACACATCCAGGAGGTCGTGCTAATTTTACAACTAATCCAACACCAGGGAACTAGAACACAGTGGCCTAATCATTTCGTCAAAAAATACAGTGGGATGCTTAGCATCTACTACCAAAACACAGACGTCATAGCCGGCTTTACATCCTCATCTGAAGGATGGTGTTCAGACCCGATATAGCACCAGAGCAGCAGTTTGCCTAAAAGTCCAACTCTGTCGAGCAATGAATCCAAAATAGGCAGATGAACTGTCAGCTTCCCAAAGAGTTGCCCTGCCATCCCACAAATGCGGTATTTGAAACACCATCGACATACCGACCGTTTCACTGTTACAATGTAAACCATAGACTGCTGCAAACCGTTTTCAAGATATTACAAGAAACAACTTGGAATTCACCAATTCGGTCCATCAACCAAATGCACAAGAATCAAGCAAGACAGAAAGGTGTGTTCGAGTGAGAAGTTGGACCACCGTTCAAAAAGTAATGATATTGTAATAGTATAATGGTTAAGGGCTCTTACTAAGATCATATGTACACTACAGATTGGTGTTGACAGCACCTCCTGGTCCGATAAAATATTCCGTAAGAAAACAGGCATACACCTTCCATTTGAGCTTTTGTGCAATCATCGGGGTGGCCTAAACACGACAAGTAACTGTGCCGTTCGAGAGCGGTTGGTTACCTGTCGTCTTTAGGCCACCCCATGACGATTGCACAAACTCCCTCCTGCGAACTGATTAGAAATGATGTACAAAAGCTACTCGTTTGTATGAAAGAAAGGATGAAAAGTTCATGGAATTGTCTGTAATAGCATGAGCTAAAGTTGTTCGTTTTTGAATAGTGAAGCAAGGAATATCGAGATGGGGATTTAACCCTAAATAACTCAGCTGAACTCTGTTGTTTGTGTGCACAAACTACATGACAGCCGCTCAATGGCATCTCCTCATCTCCCATTGCTACCTGACGAGTCTGGTCAATAGAGCAGCAGTTGAATCACATTCTACTCAACTTGTATTGTTCTGTCAGTCTGTCCATCCATCCGTCCATTCACAAACTCTTGCAACCTCTTCTCTGAAAGTACACACACTATTTCAATGAAACTTTACCACAACCTTCTTCACCCAGTATGTACTAAAGTTTGTTCATGACATTTTAAAAAAATCGGCCCTTAAAGGGGTCTATGGATGCCCCCCCACCCCCCGACACACAAATAGGTATTTGCTTTCCTCTCAGAAACTACACATGTAATTCCGATGAAACTCGACTACAACCTTAATCACCTGTGATGTACCAAAGCTTGTTCACGCTAGTTAAAAAAAATTGGGGTCTAAGGGGGTTTACAGGAGGTGGGGGGTGTTGCCATCCAAAATAGGCTATGACATTGGTTCATTGATACATTTTGCTGATTCCATCGCACGTTGACTTCCTCCTCAGTATCATTATTCCACCAGGTGAGCGCCCAGGGGTATTGCCCCTTTTTAAAAAAAATGAACATAATGGGATTTTCTAACATTATCAGATTTTGTCAAGAATCTTGAACTTTGAGGAATGATCGAACAGGCTGGAGTATTTCACCAAAATACCCACTTCTCTTAAATTCTCCTCGATCACAATCGGTCCCATTCTTCCTGGGGTCTGAATTTCATCAATGAAGAGATATCCTCGATAAATTGCTGCGACCATAAAATAAACACGATTTCGACATATTTTGCGATTAATTGGACGAAGTCATGAGACCTCTCGAGTTATCGTTATGATTCAGTGTTTTAAAAGCATTTCAATAATTACTCCGTGAATGCAAAACGAAAAGCGGAGTTAAGCAATTGGTTCACTTCTGTCTGTCTGTCTTTCTGTCCGCAAACGTCAGTTTATGATCGAGGAACAACTAAATTTTGATTGAATTTTATATTTTGAACATTTATGGGAAAACAGACCTGTAGTTTAGTAATACTTTGGCTCTGAATTCGACCTGATCGCACATGCGCCGAAAGGAGTAAGGTAAATATTTTTACTGTCTGTCTGCCAGTTAAACAAAAATTAAAATAATTCCAAACAGGAAACTTACTGTTTTTAAGGACATCATGAAGAACACAAACAACAGGCATGAATAACTAATCAGCAGTGATCTTCACTATTATTTAGAGGGGGGCAACTTTTGCCGATAAGACATCAGCGTGAGAGCCGCCGCACCACCTGCTCGACTCCATAATGGCTGCTATTAGGCACTGCCTCCATATAATCTTCTTTGTTGCTGTTAACTGGGCTGTAAGCTTAATTGTTTGTATACTCACTGTCATCAACTGATGTAGTGATGTTACTTTTATGCTTCACGTTGGAACACTCATTTGAATCCATTGGGTCAATTTGATAGCATTTATGGTGGATTAAGATGGAGTGTATTATCGGCTGCATGCCTGGGGCCGCACTTTATGCCATCACGGGCCGCCAGTGGCTAACGGGCCGTGCAATGAAGAACAGAGAATTAATGTAATGTGTTAAATAAGGTGGTGTAAAATATGGTGCATCAACGGCGGTAAACTTCCAAAATTTTTTTTTCCTACGAACTTTAAAATCTTGAGGCCTGGTGTTGGTTTAGCGGTTAGGGTGGCTGGCTTGGGATCTTGGGGTCCTGAGTTTGAGCCCCTGTTTGGTTTACCATTGAATTAACACCAGGTGTGGTTGAATCAGCCTGTCATCCTTCAGAGTTCAGTGAAATGAGTACCAGCTTACTGGGATGATAACCATTTGGAGTAACCTGTGTCGGCGTGGCATCCTGTCCAGGACTGTACTCCTTGCCAATGCAACTGTCTCGGCAGCCCTATGCACGTTGTGGCGTGAAGGGAATGTTATTATGATTATTAAAATCTTTATTTTATTTTAATTGAATTATATACTTGAGCATTGTCGAACACAAATCACCTTTTTGGCACTATGAAAACCCATCTGTTTAGCAGCACTTGGACAAAATATTAGGGAATTTTACATCAGAATGACCAATCAAAAAGACCCTGCCGATGTCCTTGTTTCTCAATAAAGTGCGGAGTAATGTGTTCTATGAATTCTCTAGTTGGTGAAAGCTTCCCCTTGATTGTCTGGACAGCTTTATACAACATGTTTTTTTTTTAACCAAAGGTTGTGCATTTAAGTTTGTTTTAGAGTCTATTTGCATCCTCATAATGGTTTGAATCCAGACTTTAAGTGATCCAATAAACGTGAGAATGTATACTTTCATCGCATGACATGTACTCTGATAACACCCAGCCTATTGATCTGTGCAGCTATTTTACATAGACCCTAACATCAACACAAGCAGATAAACAAAAAGCAAAACAGAATAAAATAAAAAAAGAGAGAAAAATTACCAGAAAACATCCAAGAAACAGGAAGTATCAGAAGTCAGGTGAAATGCAATGGAACCTCAAAGATGTAAGAAGGAGGAATTGACATTTCTCTTGAAGTTGAGTTGATCGTAGTGTAATGGGAAGTGCGTTACCGGTAGTGAATTCCAAAGCGAGACAGCATGAGGGATAAAACTATCTGCATAACCTTTCATTCTGCACTTTAGATCAGCTATAGTGCATGGGTGTGCAGAGATGGCAAACTGAGTCTTGCATCCAAACACTCGTGCAGGAGAAACCAAGTCGGAAAGTCCGGCAGAAAATTTGCCATGAAAATATCTGTAGACCAAAATCAAAGTGGCAACTGACCTACGGTGGTGAGAGAGCAGTTGAAGAGTTGAACCCATTCCCGTACCAACCAGGTTCACTCTGCATTTCTGGAGCCTATCAAGGAAAGATAAAGGGCAGGCTGGTGCTCCAGCCCAAATATGGCAACAGTACTCCATGAGGGGATGTATAGTCGTCTTCTGCAGGTACAAGGACAAATTTTAAATGCCAGTCATTGACATATTGTGTCAGAACATGGGATGCTAAATCATCCTTCAAATGAACACTTCAAATATATGTAATTGTGTATGCAACATGATCAAAAACCCACCTCGTCCCAGAGCAGTCTTTCACAGTAATCAGAGCTCAAATAAAAGCATACACCTCTCACCCCCAAAAAAAGGAAACAAATTTTTCAATCCCAAATAAACAACCGATTTCCTGACAATTTTCTTAGGGATACCAGTGAAAATCCACAGCTGTTGAAGAAAGAAACCCAATTAGGAAATTGGACTTGCAACATCTAGTGTTACAATTAGCCGCACCTGAACTGAGCGATCCTGGACATTCACCTGCAATTTGCATCCCATATAAAATCGACATACACGTCTGCATAGGACCCATGTCAATACCCTATATAAATTGGCCACCCATGTGGCCAAAGTCAGGTGAGGAATGACACCAAATGAACTGGCTCACGTCATCGGAATCATTTCAAGGGGAGATGACTCGGACTGCCATTGCTTCTCAGTGCAATAATTAATCATCCCAGGATGCCTGGTGTTGGCTTAATGGTTAGGGTGGTGGGTTTGGGATCCGAGGATCCTGAGTTCAAATCCCACTCGGCTGTTGAATTAATACCAGGTGGGGTTCAATCTGCCTGTCATCCTCCTGAGGTCGGCAAAATGAGTGCCAGCATGCTGGTATCCTGTGTTGGAGTGGCGACCTGTCCAGGATTGTGCCCAATAGCTCTGCAAAGAGTTTTCGACCAACCCTCAGATTTCGACCCCGACAGTTTGAAATGAGCTCCATGCCAATGGAAGCAGATCCAAAATGCCACTGCCATGCAGACATATAACATAGCACCTTCAATAGCAACCCATGCAATGGGCAACACAACAAAACAACAGGAGGGTGCCCCGTTGGCACCAAGCTAATTCAATGCATGTCTAGATTATATTTAGACTTCAACAATGGATGTGTGAGAGTCTGGAGACGAGTTGAGGAGCCATTTGCTAGTGTGACATTTCATACCAACGATCGGTGTGGTGGTGGGGGGGGGGGGGGGGGAGGGGTGCAGCCTGATACTACGAGTTGGCATTCAACTTGGCCGAAGAACTGATGTTATCACATTCGGAGACGTGTGCTGACTTGTCAGATAGAGGAATGAGATCATTCTACTGTAAGTAACAGCAAGGTCACGACTTCATCATTATGGATAAAACATCCACCCCTTCAGGTAAAGGCTGTCAATGCTGCACTTAAGGACTAACCTGTACTATATCCACACCAAAATCCCACTGAACTTAATTGGGACAGCCTATGGAGGTGTGTTTGCAGTCATAAAGTCTGCCCACAGTCCCTTGATCAATTTGAAGTAGTGCTACTTGAAGAATGGTGCAACATCGCACAGTGAGAGCTGGATCACCCAATTTGGTCGATAACAAGTTGTGTTCCAGTCAATGGTGGCCACACGCGTTATTAGCACCACTTCTGCCAATGTAAACTTGTCTGCGACCATTTGTAGACCAGCATCGTTGCCAATTTGCACACATTTCAGACAGCCGTGTTGTTTTCACGCGGCTTTAACTTTGGTCTCCATTGCCCTCATGTTGGTTTATGCTCAATGTGCTGGTCTTCAACCGGAATAAAAACAGTTTCGAACATAGCACAACAATCATGTAAAAATAATCCTTAAAAAAGCTTTTGTTACTCAATATTTTTTTGGAAGAGTATTTATACACATCAAGAGAAATTGAAGTATGTACATGCGGTACACGTTCCGGGTCAAACGTCTGGGAGAAAACTGGGTTCAGGTGTCACACGAGGTTTTCTTGCCATCTTCTTGGAACATCATTCAATATTTAACATCAATTGTGTGTTATAATCGTTGCGAATTCTGGATGGAAATTTTGCAAGGCGTTCACAGCGTGCCGAACACATTGCTTTAATCATTCCCGGATATTATTTGCACAGTATTGCACATAATATCTCCAACCATTGAAGTGTCCCTGGCTGCTCTAGATGAAAATGAGTAAAACCACCTAACCTTTCTCATTTCGTCCTCCCCACCCAACCCTCGTCCAGCACATTCGTTTCAGACGGCACGCCGCACGCCGCTTGCCGCAACTGCCCCGACACGCCCTCTAATCATTGATATTCACATTGCGACCATGGCGGCTGGCACAAAAATCCCGTGGCAAAGATTTTTTTTTTTATACCTCCTTATTTTTTCTTCCAGCGAGGTGCAGTGTCGAATTTCCAAGGTGCAGCAAAGAACTCTCACATGAAGCCGAAACGCAAGCCAGCACGGCGCCTGTCCAAAGCAAACTGCGGGAATTAAAAAGAGTGCCAGTGTAATAGCCTGAAGACCTCGCTTTATGAGGCCTGTGGTCGCGGTCCTTTTTTCATATGTTAATGTTCACCCTGCCGCATGCAAGCGGAGCCCAAACCATTCAGACATGCTCGGGTGCCCGTGAAACTCCGTCTGGCTGCTCATAAAGCCACCGCGTTGCTTTATGAAAAAGAAGAAAAAAAATGTGCTGATAGCAGCCTTCCCATTTTCTGCATTTCTCACAGTCTCTGTGCAAATGCCTGCTGCCAAAAATAAATAAATAAATTATGTTCACAATGACAATGGATTGTGGCATTGCCAAAGTGAATGCGAAATTAGTTTTAAGTTTAGAGATGTGGGGACTGAGCACACACAACGTAGTTCGATCACCGGCCTTAAGGGGGGTGGGGGGGATTCAAATAAAAAGAGTGTCATGTAGGACACAGCTTATATAGTTAATCCAAGGAAAAGGGATTACAGTGCTGCATAAATAGTGAAGTTTCACGCTAGACTGAGCGATAGAACTACAGCACATGGGCAGAGAGTCAATTCAGGCGAGAACTTGCTCAATGGAAGATTATAATCTGCGAGGCGCACCTTGACAGCAGTTTTATTTTATCGCTTTGTTTCGGGTATGTGGACTGACCAGAATAGCAGACATGTTGTCAAGTTGAATGCCTGACGATTGACTCAGGTTAGTTGAATCCAGCACGTCAAATCCCGCTGTTGCCAGGATGGTTACAAACCAACAAAACAATCATCTTGAATATACTACTCATTATGACATCCATAGTCAGCCAAAATATTTTTAGGGACATCTATGTATTACTTGTGCAAATATAGTGAAAGATGTTGACTGTCCAGCTCTGCAATCTCGATATGCATGATGGATGCATTACTGAGAACAACCACAAAACTCCGCCACCATCATATGTACAATCTACCTGGCATATGCACGGCTCAAAATATCCTCACATCAATTTACACACCAGTTCAGACAGCTCTCCCGCCTGTATGCCTCATTCTGACACTGATCTGAACCACCTCCTCCCACCCATAACACCCCCACCCCCTTCCATCACCCCAAGGCCCTACTTAGTCTGGATTGGAACTCTGTCTCGATTTGACTGCCAGAGCATCGTCTGCAATTACTAAATGCAATTCCAACCAAAATATTTGTTGCCAATAACACAGCAAAACACTTGGGAATTTTGAAATTTTTATTGAGTTGAAAATTTGGGAGTTTTTATTGCGTTGGGAATTTTGGGTTAGGAATTTTTATTTTTAATTTACGGGAAGAAAAAAATATAAAAGAATGCAAAATATTTAATCGATCGTCATAAAATATATTAACAACCTCATATACTTATTTTGTAGATGTTATAAGTGTATCAAATTTCAATAAGGTACAAATAACAATTAAAAAAGACATAAAATGTCATAGCCCCCGTTGTTTTAGTAATTTTGCTGCATGGCGTTAAAGGGCTAGCCCATATTTATGTACAACTTAAATGGCTGCCAGTCTACCAGTCGGCCATCTTTGATCAGATCACAAAATAAAGTGAGGGGCACATGTATGCCATCACATGCTGTACTTGTGCCAAGTTTGAACAAAATCAGACCATGTATGTCTGAGAAATGGTTGAGGACATATTTAAGTAACAAAATGGCCACCAGTCAGCCATCTTGGATCTGATCTCGGAAAACAATAATGATGTGCTCATGTAAGCCATGATTATCCATCTGTGTGCCAAATTTGAACACCATCAGGAAGTGTATGTCCGAGAAATGGTTAAGGACATGTTCAACATCGGGCTTTTTGCAACTGGAATGGCCGCCAGTTGGCCATCTTGGATCTGGTGTTGAAAGAAAATGACGTGCTGATGTAAGTCATCATTCTTTATCTGTGTGCCAAGTTTTAGCAACATCGGTAAATGCTTGTTCGAGAATTGGTTAAGAACGTGTTCAACAACGGGCTTTTTACAACTACAATGGCCGCCAGTCGGCCATCTTGGATCTGATGTCGAAAGAAAATGACATGCATATGTGAGCTGTCATTCATTTTCTGTGTGCCAAGTTTTAACAACATCAGTGAATGTATGACTGAGAAATAGTTGAGGACGTGTTCAACATTGGGTTATTTTTTTTTACAACTAAAATGGCCGCCAGTCTACCAGTCAGCCATCTTTGATCAGATCGCAAAATAAAGTTAGGTGCAAGTTTATGCCGTTGTGTACTGTGCTTTTGCCAAGTTTAAACAAAATCGGAGCATGTGTGTCGGAAAAATGGTTGGGGAGACGTTCAAGTAACAAAATGGCCGCCAGTCGGCCATATTGGATCTGATCTCGAAAAAAAATGACATGCTTAGATAAGCCCTCATTCTTTATCTGTTTACCAAGATTGGACAACAGCGGTAAATGCATATCCAAGAAATGGTTGAGGACATGTTCAACATTGGTTTTTTTTTTACAACTAAAATGGCCGCCAGTCGGCCATGTTGGATCTGATCTCCGAAAAAAAAATGACGTGATTATGTAAGCCATTATTCATTATATGCGTGCCAAAGTTTGAACAAGATCAGTAAATGCATGTCCGAGAAATGGTTGAGGACGTGTTTGACACACTTGTGTTTGTTACAACTAAAATTTCCGCCAGTCACCATCTTGGATCTGATTTCGAAAAGCAAATGACCTGTATATGTCTATCATGTGTTGTCTTTCTCCCAGTACAAATAAAATCGGTCCATACATGTCCGAGATATGGTTGTGGATGCACATACGCATGGACATGAAAATGGAGAGAAAATTCACAAGCCCCCGTTTCGGACTAAGTCCAACAGGGACTAATAAACATGGTGTCAAACACACACAAACACACACACACAAACAAACACACACACACATCACGCAAACACAACACAAAACACAAACACACACACACACACACACAAACACACACACACAACACACACACACACACACACACACACAACACACACACACCCTATCACAATCAAATCCAGCCCCACTTTATCCACAAACATTGAACTCCATACGATCCATGAAGTTATTTTGCTCTTGTTTTCCAAAGTGAAAGTCTTAACCCCATTAAAATTAATTAAAACCAAGATATAAACTGAATATAAAAAAATGTGAACTGCTCATCAGCAGTGAACAACTCCACTAATGTCTCAACACGTTCGCGAAGCACAACAGACACACACACACACACAAGTGGAAATGAAACACAACACACACACACACACACACACACACACACACACACACACACACTTCTCTGTTTCACCTCTGACCCATCCAAATGTGGAGGTAGCAGGAAACAAGCAACTTAGAGGTACACACAAACACGCATTGAGTGTGTGGAACCAGTGTGTGGAACTCCATATCACTTTCTGGAACCCATTTATCGGATTCTCACCAAAACCACACACACACACACAAACGCACATGACACACACGCAAGCACACACAACACACCACAACACACACACAACAACACAACACAACACACACACACGTCCATACTTCGCAACCTGGGAGGGATTGTCCACCTTCCGAAACCCGCATATGGGATAAACAACCAAAACCACACGCACCACGCACCACACACACACCACACACACACACACACACACACACACACACACACACCACGGTGGATATTTGAGACCTGGGAAGGATCCGTTACACTTCTGAAACTGCATATGTAGATAACAATCAACACACACACACACCACACACACACACACCACACACACCACACACGACTGATACTTTGAGACGAGATCGTAACTTGAACTGCATATGAACATCACACACACACACACAACACACACACACACACACGCGGATACTTTGAGACGTGGTAGATCTATGTTTCACCTCCTGAAACCCACCCACATGTGGAGATCACAGCAACAGTAACTGGCATGTACACACATAATGACATACACAAACAAACACTTATATGGAGGTGAATACTTTGAGACCAGGGAGGGCTCCGTTCCACTTTCTGAACCCCTATATGGAGAAAACAACCAACGACCAATAACCAATAAACACACACTAGTGCCATTGTCGGAATTCAGTATATATATATATATATATATATATTATATATATATATATATATATATATTATATATTATATTATATAATTATGTTATATTTATCATAGACACATGTAAAAATGTTCACACGCATCAAGTAAATAAAAACGACAAACACAAAGATTTACCTTGAAACAGCATTCTTTGAAAGAGGATTTAAATTGGGTAATTAGCGAAATTCAATTAAAAAATGTACCAAGTCACAGAACACAAAATGTCGATCTGTACTCTATGTCTTCACAGCTAGAACAAACATTGCGAACACCTGGTCGGATGGACCTTATTGTCTTTTTCATATGTATCGATGTCGAAGTGAGAGGTGAATTACCAAAGGAGATCACACAAAAGATCACTGATTACAAAAGGAGGAGGTTAAACAAAATGATGTCCTGTAAAAATAAAATGGCACATTTTCAGTGGTTGAGAACGTCCCGAGGCACCCACAGCATGGCACTGCAGTACTCAACAAAGGCGGAAACATATGATGTGAGATTGAAATCGCTGTGAGATTGAAAGCACGGTGACTTTTTCCCGAAACGAACAAACAAGCAGCTAAGAGATTGCTTGGCAAGTGGCTTAAGCACTCAAGCAGGCACTCCAACAAAACAGTTGATAAAAAAGGCTCCCTTGACATGTAATTGTCAATCACCGAACCGTCATATTCAACATACACCTCCTGGAGATGCCCGAAATGTCACATATGTCTGAATTGGACAAATGAACATTTTTGTGGGAGTCGGAACTTCTTGTAAGTTCGATTCTGGAGCTTAAATTTTGTAATTCTTCTTAGTTTAAGAGATACTCGTGGCAATCACATGTGCGGAAATGAAATAAAACAACGAATGCTGATGTCTCCGGGCATTGATAAGCCTTGTAATGTACCCAGCAATTCGGAGCTATGATGAACAGCCTGTTCCAAGTCAGGACATGGTTGAGCAGGCCAAAAAACATGGCGACTTCAAACCCCAGCGAAGTTACTCAGGAAACATCTTAAGACCCAGAGAACGAGGCGGATCACCTGATGAAGGATATAATTGAATAATGCTGTTAATTATCTTCAAAAAGGGTGTTTTAATTAACCCAAACATGCAATTTTCACTCCTGCCCTTCCTTTGGGTTTTCTTCATATGCATGCAAAGTTTCAGGCTGCTAAGTTTTATGGTTTTGGAGTTATGGAGGAGACACACTGACCGTGACACACACACACACACACACACACATTGCCTTTTATTATTATGTATATATACATATGTATATATATATACATACATACATACATATACAAATACATCCATCCATCCATCGGGACCATACACTGTGCAGAGCGTTGGTGCTGCCGAAGCAGTCTCCTTGGTTATTGGGCACAATCCTGGACAGGTCACCACTCCGACACAGGATACCAGCAAGCAGGCACTCATTTTGCCCACCTCGGAAGGATGACATGCAGAGTCAACTCCAACTGGTATTAATTCAACAGCAAAGGGGGATTTGAACTCAGTGTCATCAGATCCCAAGCCTACCACTCTAACCATTAAGCCAACACCAGGCATATGTTGAGATATCCTGTACACAAACAGACAACCAAACAGACAGAAAGGAGTGAAAACATAACCTCCTTCACCTTCTGTGGCAGAGGTAATTATCAGATCCGGAACTGGATCGGGATCTTCATCAAAATTGAATCAATTCTTCATTGTCACACACCCAAGGTGTCCACCAAGTTTCATCCAAAACCGTCCACTACTTTTGGAGATATCGTGCTACATATTGTTTTTGGTCCTCTCTCTCAATGGTGAAGAATCACTGAAAAAATTCTAGTAGTCGGATCCGGATCCACATATGCACCAAAATCTAATCAGTTCATCCTTGTCACACACCGAAACTTTCCACAAAAATTTCATGAGATCCGTCCACTTTTTGAGATATCCTGTACACAAACAGACAAACAGACAGAAAGGGGTGAAAACATCATCTCCTTCACCTTCGGTGGCGGAGGTAAAAAAAAAAAAAGTCTATATATAATATATATATATATATATATATAATATATGTGAACAAATATGTGTGTGTACAAGGTTTTATCAGTAAATGCCAAGGGAAGTTTGATTTTTATGACGCAGCATTGATTATTAGTTCAGAGTTGTTCTCCGAGTGTCTGATAAGTGATAAAGGATATAATTACTATAAAATATGTATTTTAATCAAATATTGCAGAAACTTAAAGCATCTCAACTATGACTAATGCATATTTTCGATTGATGTCAGTATTGTTGATGATTAAAAAAAGTTAATTGACCAAAGAACAGCACTTGGTCGACTGCATACTTCCGCCAGGCTGAACAGTTTACGTGTTCCATCCCACTGTTGGCCGGATCTGGATCCGGACCTCCGAAATGTAATCGGCTTGTTCTCGTCATGTACCCAACTCGTCCAACAAGTTTTTTTTTATCATCCGTCGCTAACTGTTTGAGATATTATGCAATGTCGTTTTTGCCTCTTTCTCTCGATGGTGAAGAATCACATGAAAAAATTCGGATCTTCAATAAAATTGACACAATTCTTCCTTGACACACACCTTACCGGTCCACTGAATTTTGTCCGAATCTGTCGATAACTTTTTGAGATATCCTGCTCACAGTCAGACAGACAGACAGACAAACAGGAGTGAAAACAACTTCCATCCACCTTCAGTGGCAAAATCAAAAATAGACCTTTGCTTGACCAAAAACAGATATTGTTGTTTGAAATCTTAACTTTATCAAAGTGCTCTTGATTGATGAATATGTCATGGTGCGACACTGCGTACATCCTCCCTTTATCGTGTGGCATCACAATTCTGGTCAGAACTTTCCACTGTCTGTCTATCAATGGTTTGGTGATGATGGTAACGTTTCCATAACAACAGAACACAAACATTGACAATTGAAGTTGACAGAAAGACAGGCTGAGGACAGGTAAGGTGGAGATCTGGAAATGTCAACCCCCATGGCAAACATTTCAACAAATAATAAGGATGGCAACTGCTGTTTCTCTACACCCACGTCAAAACGCAGAAGCACAGAGTTCGGTGAAAACATGTTTGAAGGAAAGAAGATAAATGTTTTCAGGGAGTTGTCAGAATTTAGGTCCATTTCAGCCCGAGGCATTTTTCTGACTCTGGCAAGGACAACATCGTCCTTGCTTCGACTTGCAGCTTACTGCGAGAATTTCCTTCCGACATGGAAAACTGTCGGACAAACCATATGCTTGGTACGAGCTTCTAGTAGATTATGTTCTTAGCGATTTTGAAGCAATTACTCCGGAGTCAAATGTCCTTTTCCACGAAAGCTTTTGGACCTGCAAGTCGAAAGTGTGATGGCGTTCACAGTCAGCTTGCCAATTTTGACTTATTCATGAAAATGGCTGGCACGGTTCGGTACAAATGCAATACATTCGTCTTGCATTCAAACATCCGTTTATTGCAAGCTCGTTTATGTGTTATTTTATGGTGCAACAGGAAAAAAATCTGTTTTCTTGCATCTTTTTGCAATATTAAGTGTGAAATCAAAAAAGCAAAACTGCTCGTATTTATGACCTAGAAAGGCACTCGGTAGATAGCATACCTCCGGCAGGCTGAACAGTTTAAGTTTTGTATCCCACTGATAGGTCGGATCTGGATTTGGACCTAACCAAGATCCAATCGGCTTGTCCTTATCACCTACCCAACTCACCCACCAAGTTTTGCCTTAATCCATCCATAACTTATTGAAATATCATGCTATATATAGTTTTTGGCGCCATATCTCAATGGTGAAGAATCACTTAATAAACTAGAGGGGAGCACTGGTAGAGTGCAAAACCTCCGCTGCCAATACTGCTAGGTCACTCAAGTGAACCTGATATCCTATTCATTCAATTTGACGTCAACAGTGCTCACAGAGTTATAGTTTGCAACTTTCCCTTTTACTTTTAACTTTTACATACTCAATTCATTCATCATAACTAGATTCCTTGAGACAGAAATTGATTTTACGTGGGTATATCCACCTGAAGTTCCAAAATCAGCCGCAATTATAATTTTGGCATGTTTTTTTTGTTGGAAATCACTTATAACATGTAGAAATGCAAAAAAAAAATCGAAATTTTGTTGAAAAAAGTTGCAAAATTTCTGTTTTTTTTTTCTTTTTTTTCTCTAACAATATTTTTTTTTTTTGGTTGGAATCACTTAAAACATGTAGAAATGCAAAAAAAAATCAAATATTTTCAAAATGGCCAAAACGGATCACACTCTACTGAACCACGATTGAATAAACTAAACTAGATCGACGCGCATGTAGAAATGGCAAAAAAAAAATCGGAATTTTTTGAAAAAAAGTTGCAAATTTTTTTTTTCTCTAATAAATTTTTTTTTTTTGGGGGGGGGGGGGGGGTTGGAAATCATTAAACATGTAGAAATGCAAAACAAAAATTCAAATATTTTTTCAAAATGGCCGCCATAGCGGCCATATTGGACTTTGGACCAAGTCCAAAATCTAAGGCATGATCCTTGGACATACCTAATCCCCCCACCAAGTTTCGTCGAAATCCGTCGAGGAGTTTTTCCGTAATACTGTTCACAAACAAGCAAACAAACAAACAAACAGACAGGGGTGAAAACAGTAACCTCCGTCCATCTCTCGATGGCGAAGGTTAATAAAAAAA
This sequence comes from Eptatretus atami, assembly GCA_035128595.1. Taxonomy (NCBI): domain Eukaryota; kingdom Metazoa; phylum Chordata; class Myxini; order Myxiniformes; family Myxinidae; genus Eptatretus; species Eptatretus atami. Next base: position 22,135,445 of record CM068959.1, on the reverse strand, counting down.
AAATAAAAAAAGTTTCTGCATCCAGATTCTGATCTTCATCAAAATCGAATCAATTCGTCCTTGTCAAGCCCCCAACCTGTCCACCAAGTTTCATCCGAATCGTCCTTAATGTTTTGAGATATCCTGCTCACAAGCAGACAAACAGGTGTGAAAACATAATTTCCGTCCACCTTTGTTGGCAGAGGTAATTAAAAAAAAAGTAAGGACGATATGTAATTGAGTCTGCGATACAGTCTTGGGTTTTGGAACAGACTAAGCAAATGATTGTCTCTTTCATACCCAATGTATATCAGCATCTTAAAGGCACTGCAACACTTATTTGATGTTTAACAGATATTTAGCCTCGCCTGTTCCCAAAGAGACAGACAAGCTAATATAATCAGTCTATGCATCAGTGCGTGTGAGTCTGCACGCAGATATACTTTAATATAGACTGTCCATTCTCAGATGAGATCTACATAAGTGCAGAGAGGCTTTGCGTTGTTAAATACTCCATTTTATGTTAAATTTATTGCAGTTTTTTTTTTTTTGAAAAAAAGAGGAGCATCCGATGTATTATTAGATGTGAATGTACATAGAAAGAATGCAATTTGGTTTCTAAACCGAGTAGGACGATTTTTCTTTCCACATTTGCTACAAATGCTACAAATGACTCGAAATGGTAGTGCGTTAAAATGAGAGTGAAATGAAAAACATAAGGGAAAACATTGATTAACTAGAGTACAGGGAGAAGAAGTACAGTAAAGAAGAAAGTGAACCATTGATTTTGACGAAAAAGTTTTCAACAAAATAAAGAGTGGGTTTTCGATGAGCGGGATAACATGAAATAACACAATGAGACATTGTTTTGAATTGTTTTGCGTCATGGTTTCAGGAATATACTGTATATTTATGCAAGTGCCGTTTTCATGAGGAATGTAATGAATCCTTAAGAGATTGAGTTGGGAACTGCAGCAAAGAAGCAGCAACTCAATGGTATAGTGGAAAGGCAAGTATTGTGTAGGAAAAGAAAATACACCTAGGAATTTTCACCGATGTGTGACATAATACGTACCGTGTGCACAGACAAAAATACATGCTTTGCACACTGGCTTCAGGACTTTTCTTTCACAGCAAACTGTCACAGTTCAAAAGTGGCAAAAGGTGGCGGTTTTCTCCCAGCAAGAATCAGACTGCTATAAGGGTAGCGGCCGAGGAGGTGCTTTGGGACAAGAAAATGTGGCTTGAAGATGGTCAGAACGTCCGGACGGCATCCCATGGGGTTGTACACCGTGCATGATGATTGCTGGCATGTCTCATGGGCAGAGGAAGAAAATTAAAGGCTGATTGCCAGCACAGAAACTGAAAAAGAAAAAAGGAAGAATATTTCCTGTATTGCCTGAACAAGTTCAATGGTCTTGCCTCCAAGTCGCTCACTTCGCAGTAGCACCATCGCATGTCCTCCGACAGAGGTGATGGCATCTCCTGCTCACCACATACCATTGGTGACTCGCCCATACATACTCAAGCTCCTCTTCTCTGGGAATTATTCAAATCGTCGGCATCATACAGAGTGGAATAAGTAAGAGAAGATTCCTCGGAATGTTGGGTTCGGTCGGGATTTCCTCGCACGTTTGTTATACAAACCAGGAAGAGAGTGTATCATAAACCGTTATATAAGTCCACCTCAAACTTTGAATTTTATTGCATCTCTCACTTTTGATGATCACTGAAAAGTAAATGTAAAGCTCTTTTTTTTTTTCTCCTGCATACAAAGTCAAGGCTCGTTGAAGAGCTAGAAAAATGAATGGATCAGGATGCAACAGGACAAAAGGAACAGGAGAAAATTGAGAAACACCAAGAACAGGGTGGAAGGATAAAATAGAGGGAGACTTGGACGAATAAGGGATGTGGGGAGGAGAGAGGGGTAGGGGAGGATGCACGGGGTGGACAAGATGGAGACAGAAGCAGAATCTCAGGAAGGAAAAAGTGAAAATTTGGAAGGAGCTGGGGATTGGGGGTGAGGAGGGGGTTAAAGAGGGTCGAAAAGATCATGAATTTGGATGAGGGGTGACCTAAGATGGGAGCGTACAGCTGTCTTTAAGACATGGATGTAAGAATGAGATTGAAGAAAATGTAGAAGTTGGTTCAACATGCGGCAAAAAGAGAAACAGGTGAGCGGAGGTGAGCAGTGGTCCTGGATTTTGAGAGTTTCACCAGAAGGGGGTTGATGGCGGATTGCGTGGGTCCTGAAGATACCTGGGGTGACAAAGCTCAGAAAGAGCAGAGGATGCAAGACCAGAAAGGAGGTGGAAGAAGACAGAGAGACCACCGACCTGTCTGCGATGGTGAAGTGATCGACCCACAGACTCAGCTTCATCACGGGAGATTCCAATAATCTTAAAGGCTTTGGTTTCCACGGCATCAAGATGAGCAATGTGTAAGGCAGGGGAGCCAACCCAGAGGGGAGAGCAGTATTCCATCAAGCTGTGGATGAACACCTTGTAGGTGTATAGGAGTTCAAGTGTGCCAAGTCAGGACTTTGTACAATGGAGGATGCTCAGTTGGTGACTGGCTTTGGAGGTCAACTTTGAAATAGGGTATGCTCAAGAAAGATACACATTGAAATTAGAAACAGGTGGAGGCCATTAGGCCCATCATGGGAGGGGGAATAAGCGTAGATGGTCTTTGGTAAAAAATATAAAACACACATAAACCACGCAAACCCCTTGACGAGACCCCCCCCCCCCCGAAAAGTCCTGCCAATGGCTGATAGACCCCAACAGTTTGAATGACTGAACTCCCAAGAGAATTGTTTTAAAAGCAGATGGGGGTTGGCAGACAGATATTTCAGAGAGAAGATAGTGCAGAGTGTGAGATTTCTCAGGATTGAAAGATATATTCCAAGTGTTTGACCAGCCTTGAGATTTTTTTTCAATCTCTGAGGAGAAGGAAGAGGCTGCAGCCTGTCTGTAGAAGGATGAGGGAAGTCAAGGCAAGAGGGTGAAGTCATGAGCAAATAGATAAAGGGGATTTTCCAAAGAGTCAAAGGGATCATTGATGAAAGATTAGGAATAGGAGGACTGGGCCAAAACACTGTGTTTGGGCCACCAGCTTTAACTGGAGAGAGATGAAAGGATTCAGTTGAGTGACACATGTTGGCTACGAGAATGGAGCAAGTCAGTAAGCCTTGTGTGGAGTGGCCGTCATGCACACAGACAGAGAGTTTGAAGACCAGGGCAGGATGCCAGACTGCACCAAAAACACGAGATATGTCCAGAGAGATCGCCTGATGTCATCTCTGACATTCACCGGCCTCGATCCATGTTGGGTGAGTCGAAGCAGCCTGCCAAGATGGAGTGACCTGGCCTGAAACCAAATTGGTGATCTGAGAGGAGGTTGTTGGAGAAAAGGATGGTTTTCATATCAGCCAGTGATGAGATCCCATGACCTTGCTGATTATTAGAAGTAAGATGATAGGTCTGCAGTTAAGAGATGCGGTTTTGCACCTTTTTTTAATAAAAGAATTGATATTGATTGATTTCCAAGCAGATGGAAGATGACGTAGCACAAATAACAGGTGAAAATGGCAGAGAGAGGATATTAAAGAGCATAAGAGCAGGATTTTAGGACCCATGAGGGTGAAGCTGTCTGTTTCAGTAGCAGAATCAGAGTCAAGTGTTGACAGAAATTCTCAAGGGATGCCAAAGGTGTAAATGACACATGGTCCAGGCAGGGGTGGCGTTAAGTCATTTGGGCCCCATGCAAAACTCAATAATGGCCCAGTGGGCCCTGTCAATGTCATCACACTAAGTATGCATTTTGGCATCTGTCTGTCTGATGTTGATGTATTTGGTCATTACTTACGCAATCTGTACCAATTTAAACTCCATGGGGACTTACGGTCATATGCAAAGGTTGTAGCGACTTCATTCCCCCCACGGCCCGGGCCCTACAGGCGTACGAGGTGGGCACCGCAAATATATCTTCACAAATGTGTACCGTGTCGTGGTGGTGGGAGAGGGTATTACGAGTGACTGTTTCAGAACCTCAATTGCAACAAAGTCAACGGACTCTGTGCTATTTTCGCACTCACTTAGCCTATCTTGCTTCTAGACGAGATTGCAAAAATTCGGAGGAATTCGCATGTTTTATTGCTTTACCTCTACCCCCCCCCCCCCACCACACACACACACACACACACACACACACACACTGGAAAGTGTGTATATAGGAGAGAGAGAGAGAGAGAGAGAGAGAGAGAGAGAGAGAGAGAGAGAGAGAGAGAGAGAGAGAGAGAGAGAGAGAAGAGGAGAGGAGGAGAGAGAGATGGAAGAGAGGAGATAAGAGAGGAGAGAGAGAGAGAGAGAGAGAGGGAGGAGAGAGAGAGAGAGAGGAGAGAGAGAGAGATGGAGGAGAAGAGGAGAGGAGGATGGAGGAGAGGAGAGAGAGATGGAGGAGAGAGAGAGAGAGGGAGAGAGAGAGAGATGGAGGAGAGAGAGAGAGATGGAGGAGAGAGAGGATGGGAGGAGAGAGAGAGAGAAGAGAGAGAGAGAGAGAGAGGAGAGAGAGAGAGAGAGAGAGAGAGAGGAGAGAGAGAGATGGAGGAGAGAAGAGATGATGGAGGAGAGAGATGGAGGAGAGAGAGACAGAGAGAGAGAGATAGAGAGATAGAGAGAATAGAAGAGAGAGAGAGAGGAGAGGGGAAGAGAGAGAGGAGGGAGAGAGAGACAGAGAGGAGAGAGAGAGAGAGAGCGAGAGAGAGAGAGAAGAGAGAGAGAGAGAGATGGAGGAGAGAGAGACAGAGAGAGAGACAGAGAGAGAGAGAGAGAGAGAGATAGAGAGAGGAGGATAGAGAGAAGAGAGTGAGGAGAGAGAGATAGGAGAGAGAGAGAGAGAGAGAGAGAGGCAGAGAGAGAGAGAGAGAGAGAGAGAGAGAGAGAGAGAAGGAGATGGAGATGGAGATGGAGATGGAGATGGAGATGGAGAGATACCGTTTTTCCTTTTATTGAAGGCTTGGTAACAAATTGTAATTACCATTCACAGGCATTTTCAGAATGTTCTATTTCAGACAAAGTATTCACGCTGTTCCACTGTGGAGTGAAAGAACATGTTTTTGTGTACAAAATTAAAATGCACGGAAAAAACGAGGAGCAGAGTAAAATGTCATCACTAACAGGGAGGAACAGTTACACACAACCATGGAAAAAAAAAAAAACAAGAAACAGGAGAGAGAGGGAGGGAGGGAAGGAATAAAAGGAGTAACCTGAAAGTAAGCAGGTTGAGTTAGATAGGGTTAATGGGGATATAAATTATCTTGGATATGGATAGGGGATTACGAGAGACGATTGTGCTTTGCTTGCCTGAAACCCTAAAAGGAAGGTGAGGGTTCAACAATCTCCGGAATGAAGTGCCGCAAGTGGCAGAGAAGAGGAACAAAAGAGTGGAGGTGTGCAGTGAACTTGGATTTTTGGGGAGTTTAAGCATGGGGGAGTTACTGGAAGAGTGTTACTAACCTGAACATCCTGAAGTTGCTGGGGAGGGTCAGAGGTCTGAGAGAGCAGAAGAAGCCGTACCATAGGAGAGATGGTTAAAAAAAAAAATAGAGACGTCACCAACCAGTCTCTGATGGAAGAGAAACAGACCGTGTGTTTAGGCCTCATTGTGGGAGACGTCAATAATGTTGAGAGTTTAAGTTCCACAGAATCCAGGGGAGACAGATGTCATGATGGGGCACCAGCCCATAGAGGAAAGCATTACTCCATTATGATACGAACATTCACCTTGTAAGCTGTGAGTTATTTTGATTATCCAAGGAATGACTCGCAACACCGAAAGATGCCCAATCTGCAGCTTGCTTTGGAGCATAGCTTCGCCTTATGGTCAACCCTGATGGTGGGGCCTAGAAGTTCTGAATACCTTCCAATGGCTGACCATGAAATAGATAGGTGGGTTCATTCGATGATTCTCCAGAGCAACAGGGGAGACTCAGATTTGTCAGGATTGAAAGAAATGTTCCATTATTATCAGAACAACATTAAATCTACAAAGACCCCACAGTGTCCCTCACAGACCCAATTTCCCATTGGGGTTGAGCTGCAAAATTATCTCCGAACCCCTTAAGGATTCTTCCTGGTCTACAATTCTGTCAGCGGTCCCACGATGCTGGATTAATTGCGACACTCACAACAGATTCGACCAGAATCTCGGATCGGGATATTTTTTTCGATGCGATATCAAGGATCATGGCAGAGCAAATAAAGCCTGTAGGACTTTTGTGTCCATCCCAGGCAGAAGATGATTCGAAAAGGATTTTCTCCCTTTATAATTGCAACAATCGAAAATCCAAATCCTTGTAGCAGCATTTTCAAGTCTCGGGAGTCAGGAACACTCCGCACCCGTGAGGAATTGTTCTTTTGATGTTCTATAACCAACAATAAAGCTTAAAACCAGATAACATTCCTTTGTGGAGTATGGCTGGAGAAAGAAGAGCGAGTCACGACTAGTTTCCATGTACCTGATATTTTAATCCTTCCAAACAGGGACATGTGCTTTAAAATCAAAGTCGCTTTATCATTGCCCAGACATCCTGTTAACATTCCTGGTACCTAACAGGAGCTCATCAGGGGCAGGGCTGCTCTAGCTCTTCCACCCGACTCTACCCTTTTGCTATAGCTGGTGACGACCCCATCATTCACTCCCATCAGCCCAAGCTAGCTTATCCATGAGTGAAACGGCCAGACTGGCAGCGGCTCTGGCTGCGAGCCATTGGAAACGCAGTGGCTTGGATGTGAAGGGCAAAGGCACAGAGAGCTCCACACATTTCCGCACCAATCTCAAGTATCAGTCCTTTGGGGGCCACGTGCGGCCCTCTCTCGTAGGTGCTCGAGTATGGATCGAGTCCAAGCCCGAGCATATAAGCTGCAACAGCGGAGCAAGGTTAGGGTCTAATTTTAAATACACAAACCATTATAATTACATGTAATTCCATCATAGAAGTTCCCTCAATGTAAGCCTTACATGAACCATAATACACACCGCAGCCCTAATCTCACCCCCCAAAGCTACTGGCAACCCGATGCTTCTCCTAATTGTTGAAAATTCATGAAAATGTAATTATATTAAACAAAAAGGTGTTGTTGGGAAAATTCTTAGCTTGTACCACGTGCTGTTGTGTAGTTGGAAAGATGGCAGGTAGCTGATGCATCAAAGCATTCCAGGAAGATAAATGATGCCAAGAGAAAGCGAAATGAGTTTGCGAGAAGGTGAAATGAGGTTGAGAGAAGGAGAAATGAGGTTGAGAGAGAAGGTGAAATGAGGTTGAGAGAAGGAGAAATGAGGTTGAGAGAAGGAGAAATGAGGTTGAGAGAGAAGGTGAAATGAGGTTGAGAGAGAAGGTGAAATGAGGTTGAGAGAGAAGGTGAAATGATACCAAGAGAAGGTTAAATTAGGTTGAGAGAAGGTAAAATGAGGTTGAGAGAAGGTGATATGATTCCGAGAGAAAGTGAAATGATACCAAGAGAAGGTGAAATGAGGTTGAGAGAAGGTAAAATGAGGTTGAGAGAAGGTGATATGATTCCGAAAGAAGGTGAAATGATACCGAGAGAAGGTGAAATGAGGTTGAGAGAAGGTGAAATGATACTGAGAGAAGGTAAAATGACGTTGAGAGAAGGTGATATGATTCCGAGAGAAGGTAAAATGAGGTTGAGAGAAGGTGATACGATTCCGAGAAGAGAGAGCAGGTGAAATGCAGGTGAGCATTCGATATCGCTCGAGAAGGTAACATTGAGGTATGCAGAGAAGGTGATATGATTCCGAGAGTAGGTGAAATGATAACCGAGAGAGTAAATGAGGTTGAGCAGAGGTGATATGATTCCGAGAGAAAAAGAGGTGAAATGAGGTTTGAGGAGAAGGTAGACAGAGATTGATACCGAGAGAAGGTAAGAAATGAGGTTGAAGAGAAGGTTGATCATGAATTCCGAGAGAAAGGTCGAAGATGGATTCAAGAGAAGGTGAAATGAGGTTGAGAGAAGGTAAAATGAGGTTTGAGAGAAGGTGATATGATTCCGAGAGAAGGTGATATGATTCCGACAGAAGGTGATATGATCAAGAGAAGGTGAAATGAGGTTGAGAGAAGGTAAAATGAGGTTTGAGAGAAGTGTGATATGATTCCGAGAGAAGTGATGGAATGATAGAGAGAAGGGACCTGAGTGATGAGAGAAGGTAAATGAGCGTTGAGCAGAAGGAGTGATATGATTCCGAAGAAGGTAAAATGAAGGTTGAGAGAAGGTGATATCACGATTCCGAAGAAGGTGATATGATTCCGAGAGAAGGTGAAATGAGGTTGAGAGAAGGTGAATGAGGTGAGAGAAGGTGGAAATCTGAATTTGCAGGAGAGTAGGTGAAATCGGATGATCCGACGAGAAGGTGAAGATGAGGTTGAGAGAAGGTAGATTAGGAAGAAATGAGTCCGAGAAGGAAAGAGGTGGAAATAGATGAGTTGAGAGAGAAGGTGACATGATTCCGAGAGAAGGTAAAATGAGGTTGACAGAAGGTGATATGATATCTGAGAGAAGGTTCGAAGAGTGAATGATCCAGAGAAGGTGAAGATGAGGTTGAGAGAAGTAAAATGAGGTTGAGAGAAGTGATATGATACCGAGAGAAGGTGGAATGATACCGAGAGAAGGTGAAATGAGGTGAGGAGAAGGTAAAATGAGGTTGAAGAAGGTGATATCGATTCCAAGAGAAGGTGGAATGATACCGAGAGAAGGTGAAATGAGTTGAGAGAAGGATAAATGAGGTTGAGAGAAGGTAGATATGATTCCGAGAGAAGGTGAAATGAGGTTGAGAGAAGGTGAAATGAGGTTGAGAGAGGAGAAATGAGGTTGAGAGAAGGAAGAAATGAGGTTGAGAAGAAGAAGGTGAAATGAGGTTGAGAGAGAAGGTGAAATGAGGTTGAGAGAAGGTGATATGATTCCGAGAGAAGGTGATATGATTCCGAGAGAAGGTGATATGATTCCAAGAGAAGGTGAAATGAGTTTGAGAGAAGGTAAAATGAGGTTGACAGAAGGTGATATGATTCCGAGAGAAGGTGATATGATTCCGAGAGAAGGTGATATGATTCCAAGAGAAGGTGAAATGAGGTTGAGAGAAGGTAAAATGAGGTTGAGGAAGTGTATAGATTCCGAGAGTAAGGTGAAATGATACCAGAGAGCAAGGTGAAATGAGTTGAGAGAAGGTAAAATGAGGTTGAGAGAAGGTGATATGATTCCGAGAGAAGGTGGAATGATACACGAGAGAAGGTGAAATGAGGTTGAGAGAAGGTAAAATGAGGTTGAGAGAAGTGATATGATTCCGAGAGAAGGTGAATGAGGTTGAAAGAAGGTGAAATGAGGTTGAGGAGAAGAAAATGAGGTTGAGAGAAGGAGAAATGAGGTGTGAGAGAGAAGGTGAAATGAGGTTGAGAGAGAAGGTGAAATGAGGTTGAGAGAAGGTGAAATGATACCATAGAGAAGGTGAAATGAGGTTGAGAGAAGGTAATGAGGTTGAGAGAAGGTGAAGATGAGAGAAAGGTGAATGATACCGAGAGAAGAAGGTGAAATGAGGTTGAGAAGAGAAGGTGAAAATGAGGTTGAAGAGAAGGTGAAATGAATACCAAGAGAAGGTGAAAATGAGGTCGAGAGAAGGTAAAATGAGGTTGAAGAGAGAAGGTGAAATGAGGTTGAGAGAAGGTGAAATGATACAGAGAAGGTGAAATGAGGTTGAGAGAAGGTAAATGAGGTTGAGAGAAGGAGAAATGAGGTTGAAGAGAAGGTGAAATGAGGTTGAAGAAGAGAAGGTAAATGAGTAGAGAGAAGGTGAAATGAGGTTGACAGAAGGTAAAATGAAGTTCAAGAAAGAGAAGGTAAAATGAGGTTCATAAGGGATTCTTCTTGATCAATTTTCCAGCATTGGCATAAATAAAAACACAACCTGCAGGATGTCGAGGAATGATTATTGACAAGACGAGATTGTTCCAAGAGTTATTGGACGAGACAATCACAAAAGTCAATAAATGTTATTTTATATTTTTGATAAACCAGATATATACAATGAGTAAGAAAACTATTTTCTTCCTTATTATTCCCACGCTTTTTGCAAAAACACGGGGGTAGGCGGCATTGTAATCGGCTCCGTCTGTTTGTATGTCTGTCCACCCATCAAACTATCTCCCCCTAAACGGTTGGGTATAAATTCACCAAACGTGGGAATTATTATGATCACCACTTGGCAAGAAGGTGCAAGACCACCCTCTCAAGTGGGGTCAAAAGATCGAATACCAAAAAAATGCAATGACGCACATTTTAAAACATTTTTCTTTTCATAAACTTTGTAATATGTGATCAACATTGGGGAATACATGAAATATGTAACTATTTTTGGGAATGATATTCTGGGGACACCCAGGGGTGGGGACTTAGGGTCACAGAGGTCAAAACAGGAAAATAAAAATTACTACAAAATTTGATATCGGATCATTCCTGGTGAACTTTTTTCCCATCTTTTAAACTTTCCTTTAAATGGGAAGCATGGTGGTTAGCCATGGCGCGCCATCGACTTCGCTCTAGTTATAATTACATATCTACTGAATAACTTTTTAAATCGCGTTTCTTGGCCAATTATACATTTCATTCCGATACATTTTTGAGAGCACCACCGATGATGGAAAGATGTTGTCTCTCTCGGCCAATCGTTTTCTTGCCGTCATTGCATCGGTCACTCAATTTGATTCGAACTTCAGGCTAATTGCCGCATTGCATGATGTTGCAAGAGCAGGGACGTCAAATTTCAGAAAAGCCGGCTGTCTCAATTGCCTGAAACTCGTTTCTAACCGATGGGTCCATCTCGACTTGTCTGAATTAACATCACATCAGTAAAATCACTTTTAATTCCATCACTTG
>CM068959.1:22077522-22108201 GCA_035128595.1 Eptatretus atami | reverse complement strand
CCTCTGGTTCCATTAAATTCCGAGTTTAAATTATTTCTGATACGCAAGATGGCAGATCAAGGCAAACGGGTGCAGGGTGGATTAGGAATGTGTTTGAATGTAGGATCCATGGCCCCGGACGGTTCTTATTCAATTATCACCCACCACTAATTTGGTCATCAGGGGGCCGCTCACCCTATACTGAGCACAAACTTTGCCGGCAAAATAGCGGCGCTGCTGCATCTCAGCGCAACACGGAGCGGGCTGCTATAATTAGCACAGCAAACGGCACGATACGAGGTGGTGCTCCCAACCAACGATTGAAACCACGTGATCATGGCAGGCGAGGCTGGCGGACATTGGCGGGCTTCGGGCCGGGCACAAACCCAGAGAAATATCCTGTGAAACTAAAAGAAAACGGTGAGAGTAGGGACGGAATGAAAGGAGAGAGAAGCATCAAATAAGTTGTGCGGAGAGCGACTGAGAAAACGAAAAGAGCGAGGCAAATTATAACTCCCATGATAAGAACTTAGAAGAAAGAATGGAAAACGAAAGCTGGAAAAGGAAAAACGGAAGACATAGATCGTGGAATGGAACTACTGAAGAAGTAGTAATAAGGCATCGGAAAAGAGAAAGCCTGGAACAGGAGGTAAAAAGAGAAAGTATTGGGCAAATAGCAAGGAATCGGATGAGGGAAATGGATGAAATGAGGAAAGAAAGAATGTGAAAGAGGTGGTGGAGATGAGGACAGAATTAGAAAAGAAAGCTTCTGAGTTACTGAAACACCAAAACAAATAAAGAAAACGGGATTACAAAAACGACTGAGGATAAGAGAGGAAAGAAGAGATATCGGAGAATAAAAACGTTAGAACTACATCTGACAGATCAAACAGCTGGAAGCCAAGGCCAGATTGCAGAATAAGGAACAAGAGAGACAGTGGAATAAAAAAGCCAAAAAAAGAGTATGAAACTTGAACTGAACAAACAAAAGGAAAAAAGGTTGGAGTACGAGGAGATAGTGACAGAACAAGGAATGAAACAGGAAAGGGAGATCAACCAATTGAGGGAAACTAAGAGATTGGAGAAGGAGGAACAAGAGAGACAGTGATATTAAGAGAGACAGAAAGAACAAATGAATACAGGAAGGGAGATCACAAAGATGACAGGAAATATAGATGGAGATGAAGAACATGAGTAGCGCGTTGGGTTAGAATTACTAAAAAGGAAACGAGGCTGAAATTAACCAACTCAATGGAGATGGCAATAAGTTGAGTCACATGGAGATGGATATACAGCTCCGAAAGATAATGAAACAACTAAAAGGGCCAGTAGAGGAAGAACGACTCAATGGGAAGGAAAATGGAGCCAGAAGAACCGGAATAATAAACGAGGTGACGAGATGAAAACAATGGTAGAGAGAAACTACTAGGTAATGACGAGCCACCACAGGGATGGGTAGGTGGAGGAAAATGGAGTGAGCTGGTGGATGTGTTGGGACCCGATGCAGAGCAGTCTCGGATAGCCTCCTTATGGAAACGAGGAGGAGGGAAATTCCCCCTTGAAGCTGATCTCTGACCTGGTCCGTCCGTGTGAGCGAGTTATGGAGGTGGGCTGCGTGCTTGATGCGGGGTGCACGCTGAGGCTGCGTGGTGTGAAGGGGCCACCGGGAACCCTTGTGGTGGAGCGAATCCCCATGTGGTGGGTTCCAGCGGTGTGGTTTTCGAACAATGTGTGAGTTGAAAACGCGTGCTGAGTGAGAAGGTGTAAATGTGAAAGAAGAAAACACCGAGGGTGGAAGGAAACAGCGTGGTGAGAGAGACTGCGTGTGTGATAGCGCTGTATGTGAGGGAGATGGCGTTGGCAATGCGGGAAAACATGCAACCGCATGTCCGAGTGAGAGTGGTCCATTGTCGAGGTGTGTGAGAACGTCGTTGGCACGTGGAAGTTGTGCGCGAGGGTGCGACGAAGCGTGCCTGGACGGTGGACAAAGGGCCGAGTAGCGGCCGAGCTATTTTGGGAAGCCGTTTGGGGCCGGATGGCAAGCAGCGCGTGCGGGTCCGTGCCAGGTCACGACACAAGGCGCACGTGAGCGTGCGGGAGTGAAGCCCGTCGTAAACCGCACGCGTGGAGTAGCTCCGATTCGTGGACGGACAGAGGTAGGCTGGATAATGGATTGGACCGGATGGGTTCTCCAGGCGGGCTAAGTGGGTGTGAAGCCTTCCGAGCGAGCATAGGCAACGTGATCGCGTGTGGGGAAGTCTCTCTATCGATAACGCGAGCATTGTTTTTGTGCAGGCAGGTGTTGGAACGTCGTGGCTGCAGGGGTTGGAATCCGGCAAAGGGAAATCCCTGCCTGAGGTACCTATCCGAGGAGGGACGAATGCGTGAAACAGCTGCCCATGACGTCACGGGGAAAGAGGAGCAGGTTTGCGAGTTGCCGCGCTGGTGCACGCATGGGAATAATATAAAAGCAAGGCCTTGTCTTCGGGTGAAACAGGACCTTCCCTGGCAAGGGGGAAGAACCCCCTGTCCTGGGGGGCAGAGGAACTATAGTTAGGGGGCTGGGTTTTAGAGTAGATTTAGAACCTGCTTCATGGACAATGGGTCTGTCCCATGTAGATGCTCGTGGAAGTGGATTAGTGAGAATTTTCAGTTTAAGATTTAGAAATGGGAATTTCTTGGATTTGGAGACATGGATCAGACTTGGCAAAATGTGCTAGAGGAGACGTAGCTTAGCTTACGTAAGAGTAAATTGAGGAACGTGCATGAGTTTTAAGCGGATGCGAGGGAGCACGAGTTAGGGGATTTATATTAGTAAGAATGGCAGTATTAGAGTGTTGTGTGTGAGATTTGAAATCGGAAGTGCCGTGAGGACATGAGTGTGGGACACCAGCGGCCCAAGTGTGCGTGAGTGAGCGAATGTGGTAGCGCATGGTGCTTGGACTGATTGGGGGTCAGGAGTGATTCCCTACCGCAAGTGACCCCAGTGGGTCAGGTTTATATGTTAGCTAGTTGGGTATCTAAATTACTAATCAGGGAGTCGTTTTGTTTGGTGTCGAGAGAAGGGCACGAAACGCCGATTTGGAGCGGGTGCAGAGTTTTCATGGAAGCGGGCGGAGAGTGGCTGTGGAAAGGTGAGTCTTTTTGTTTAAGTGGGCACCCAGGGCACCGGAACTAGTCGGCCAGAGGCAGGCCAAGCGCCAAGAGGGGCCTACGATTAGTGTATGTGGGCACGGGCACCCCGTCGGAACGGACCCGGTTAGGCCAGAAATTGCCACGGGGCAGTGTGTAGTGGGCACGGTGCGATTCCCTCGGGACAAGCGGACCCGGGGCATCAACACGCCACGTGTGGGCATCGAGGGGGGCAATGCCAGAGAGGGCAAACCCCCCGCATTGTAGGGAGCTGTAGGCTCGGAGGCAGCCTGCGGGCCCTGTCGTGCCATGGTTAGAGTTCGCAGAGGGGAGTTCCTGCCAGTTGGAGCCACGCTGGCCCAGGCCAGGTAAATGTGCGAGCGGCACGAATGAAAATTTGAAGGCGCAAGGCCAGCAAATTTATCAATGACGAGCCAAAACAGGACGAACGGGAATCACATTGGTTTTTAGGAACCGATAGGCTTTTAAATAATGTGAAGGCGTTTTTGAAAGCCCCGGGTATTTTCAGGTTAATTGAATGTCTAGGTAGTCAATATGGAGAATGTGTACCCCTCTCGCCAACCAACCCATCCCTTTCGCCTCGTTGTTAGGCCGCTGGACTCTACCCTTGGTAGATATGCTGAACTCTAGCGGGGCCATTTGGGATTCGTTGGGGCCGCGAGACAGGACGCTAGGTCTTCATCCTATTCCCCTCCAGAAGCAGGAACGTAGGGCGTTGGGAGTAGGCTAGGTTGACAGGATAGGTTAGTTGTTGCGACAACTGGACGATAAAGCGGGGTTGGGACGACAATTTATAAAGAGGCGAAATAAATAATGAATAAATAAAGGCGGCAATAATTTTTGTTGTGTCGTTGTGTGGCAAATTAAGGGGATCGTGCGGTATCGGATCAGAGACAGGCAAAGGCGATAGAGTGAGGGGGCAGAAAAACAGTAGCTAGGTCCGAGCCACTTGCCTTTTCAGATCAGCGGCCGGCACCGCACCCACTCCTCCAGACCTGATGGAACCGAACCAGAGGCCGGCCAGCTTCATGCCGGCCTGTTGGCTGCTGCAGCCTGCCTGTTCCTGCATGGACTCCCTTTGCCTTGCCCTTGGTCCTCCGTTTGCTGCCTCTGCCATGACCCCATGCCTGCTAGCCCTTGTTTGCGTTGCCCCTGTGTCCATTCCATCACCATGTGCGCCAGAGACAACATCCAGTTTTGCAAGGACTGCCCTGCAGGCAGCCGGTGCATCCATCTAATGCTCATTTTGTGTTTGCGACCCAAATACTCCATCCCATTCCCTGCTATTCAATGAACTTTGAAGTGACTTTTACCTTCTCCGCCTCTTCACAGATCACAAGTCCTGGGCCTATTGGTTTACAGTAGTCATGGATTAAGTTGCATGTGAAAATTTGTAAATACGTGCGAAACCCCTACCCAATGTTTTGTTTTAGCGCCGGCAAATTCTTAGTTAAGTTGTCTCGAATGAGTCTGTAGAGTTTGTTTAGTAGTTACGCAGCCGCCATAGGGTTATTATTTTTTGGGACACGTATAAAGAAATGTCGGCACTCAATGGGATCGCAAGGTAAGAACGTACTATGGGGAAAAATTAACACATGCTGGTCACACGAAAATTTGACGATCGGGACGCAGTCTGTAAAGAAGGGGAGGGGGTAGTGTACGACATTTGCGAATTCGATTGCAACAAACAACATACAGGTTCCTTTAGTCAGCTATGGGTCGACTAAGTGCTTGTTCCCATAGATAGCTCATCCCTTCCATTGTTTTTAAATGTTCAAAATCGCATTAGATCGCTGCGGAATTCGATTTTAATAGTTAGCGGAACGATACAATGGAGACATCTCCCCCTCTTCTGCGAAGCAGGAAGAACCGACCCTGCGTCCCGATGACTCCATGATGCTTCACAACTCCTTCCCACCGTGCCTCGAGCGGTGGGATGGAGCAATGAAACGAGGCATGAGTCATAGAGTCATGCCGGGAGCGGAGGTGGCGGGAGAAAGAGATATATTAGGACGAGATCCTTTTTGTTCTTGGGCAGAGTTTGGAGAAGGGAGTTGAGAGAATAGCCTCTCATAGCAGACCTTCGGGCCTGTTGGCCTTTGGGTTAGGTTGAGGCCTTCGAAGCTTTTTAGCTTCGGCTGGCTCAGTGAGCTTCGGCTGAGGCCATGGCTTCGGAGAGAGCATTTTTTGGGGGCTTTTTGCTTTGAATGGTTCCCCGTGAGCTTCGGCTTCCATGTCTTAGGGCGCGGTGAGAGCTTTTTTGCTTCGAGCTGCCTTTGCATGGAAGGAAGTTAAGCCGGTCGCTATCGTTTTTATCTCGAGCTGCAATGGTGGCTTCCTTCTCTTGTTCGTGGAGCTCTTTGTTTCTCCATTTTGTTCGCGGCTTGGTGGCGACTCATCGACCTCTTCTTTGGAGGTGGTTCCTCGGTAAGCGATGGCGCAATGCGAGGAAGGATCGGCGTCTCATCTCACCAGCACGTGTTGAGAAAGGTGCGAGAGGTAATTCGCTGGGAGCTCGGGAAGGATCGCAGAGCTACATGGCGATTGTGATCAAACTCGCTCTCGGGCTGGAGCCCGGCCGAACGACTTGAAGACCACACGAGATGGAGTGGTTTCGAGATAGTTCTGGTTTCTAAGCTTCCCTGTCCCTCAGAGACTGAGCCTCGTTATTAAGAGCCATCTGCACCATTTCTTTGGGTGTGTAGTGTCGTACATGAGTGTCCGTGGGCCCGTCTAATAAGTAGGAATAGCTGTTAAGTGCAAGTGACTGTACATAAAGCTAGAGCGGTTGTAGTTATTTTGTCGGTGCTTTTGTGCTGGTATAATTGCCACTAAGTGTTTTTTGCCCTTGTTTAATTGCAATACGTGCTTATTATAATATAAATGTCCTTGTGTGATGTAACCTGTTCGGGTGCGTTCTCTATTCCCTCATTTGAACTGCCGCATCTTGCCAACTCTGGAATATAGTTGTTTTAAATAGTATCGTAAATGTTGTTGACTTCGGTGTCCAACGGGAGCTGTTGCGCGATAATACCCGCTCGGTTATCCCAAAAGGAAAGCGGCTGCCTTAATGCGGCTCGTTTCCAAGCGGTCCGTTTGAGGTACAATACTCTCGTAACCTACCCGCGCGAATAATAGGTAATCGAAAGATTGGCGATCGGACCCTGTAGCGCGGGTAGAGTGCGGACAAGGTTGTGGTGTGGTTAAACACACCCCGTTGGCTGTTTCCGCGATTGATTCCTGGAAAGGTTCCAGCGACTAGATTTTCCGTGCGGTTTGGGCGAAGCGACAGCTTGAATTATAGTTAAGACGCGGTGCGTTTCGCATCGGGCTGACTTGGGGCGGGAAATCTATCATACATAGAATTATAAATCAACCTCTGATAAATCTGTAAAACCCTCTTCCTTTTTTGCATAGTGACTCGGTCATATATTGTGCCATCATACCCACAATAAACCACTTTGTACAGGACCGAAAGCAGCTGCAATCACTCTCTGGTAATAGGATTTAGTGGAGATGCGGTCTGACATGTGGCCATTATCAATCGGCCACAAATCTATCACAGTCTCCACCTTGTCACTCTGAAACAATCATAAAATCAGACCGCACTGGTCATTTTCATTATCAAGCCACCTGGAAGAGGTAATGGTTCGTCATCTTGAACTAATAGAACCTCACCAACAGCCATGAGCCTCTGAGGCATATTGATAGGCTTAGACTCCAAAGACAACGTCAGACTGGGGAGAGCCTCCTACATATCAATGTCTTTTCCTCAATGTCAGTAAGCTACTGAAACCAATCTTGCAAAGCCTTTGCCTGTAGCTCCGTGGAGTAATGCTCTCCTATTTGGGCTGGCACCTCAGAATGGCATCCGTTCTCTCCTTGGATTCTCTAGAATCTAAAGCTCTCAGAAATTATTGCCTCTCTTGCAATGAGACTGAATCACAAGGCCTTTGGATGTCACCTCACCTCATTGGCCAGGTTTTGCCGCTTCCTTCAGTAACTCCTTCAAGGTGATAAATCCCCAAATTAAGGCTTACTTCCCACCTTCCACGCTTTCTTCCTGATTTGTAGTAATCTGCTCCATGGAGACTGTTCAATCTCTCTCTCCCCTTCCAGTGCATTCGAAAGTATGTGGGTACACTTCGCTCAGCACAACCATTCTATTATTAATTCGCAACCCATACGTATTCACTTGCATGGTTTCTATCTTTCCATCTCTTCTCTCCCTCTTTCCAGTTAATTTAGTCTGTTAGTTGTGTCAACCACATTGGCTCCAGTGGTAATTACTGTAACGCAATGCCCTTTTTGCGCTTCTGTCATCCTTTTTGTCCATGGTCATTGGATTTTTATTAATTCAACTGAAAAAGAAACATTTTAAAGTCACAGAAAGAAAAAAATTCCGGAAATTAACCACTGTTGAGCAACAATCTTATATATCCACCTTTATCTACACGTTACATTAGAAATTGTGCTTTGTTTGTGTCCTTTAGACGTCCTTAAACCGGTAATTTTCCTGTTTGGAATGATTTTTCAATTTTCGTTTTACTGCCAGACAGGCAGACAGATTAAAACCATTCCCACGCCTCTCTTGTGCATGTGGATCAGGACAGAAGTCAGTCGATTGAGTGCGTGCAAAACGCAGTGCATTTGTGATTCATGTTCAACCAATCTAACACTCAATTGAAAATGAAGTGTTCCTCGATCATAACTGAAACATTTGGACCCGATCAGAAAGGACGTGACAGACGACATTATAGTGAAGCATTGCTCCAAACGACGCATTTTTTGCTTCGTGTTAAGCGGGGTAATAAACAAACATACCTTGGCTTCAGGACTCCTTTACACCCCGCTGCCTTTGCATTCACCCTTACGCTGTAGATACTTTTGATGCTATATTTGAGCCAACACTCTATACTGTTTTAAAATGTACCCTCGACTCTCAAAGCATATGAGATTCACAATTCCCACCACTGCTGCTTAACTGGACTCAAATGTCTGGAGCGCAGGTTTTCTTCCGATATGGCCTCCAACACATTGCTAACCTTATACATGTACTCGGTATAGCGCATACCTTCCAACACTAATATGTCTGATGGCCATGAGAGACATATCGGGCGCCCAATACATTTTTGAAATAGCATGCTACGATATTGCTTTTTTGCGCAACCTCCTCAATGGTGGAGATAGTCACATTAAAGATGTTAGAGGATAGATCATACGTAATTCCGATTCGATTTCAGATCTCCAAAATTCCGAGTCAATTCGTCCTTGCGACAGACGCCACACTGTCCAACAAGTTTTCTTATCCGAATCCGTCACAATCTTTTATTTTGAGATATCGTGCTATATATCCTGGTTCGCCCAACTCTCTCAATGGTGAAGATTCACTTAGAAATCAATTCTAGTACGCTGTGTTTTGATTCGTTGGGATCCGGATTCGGATTTCACGCAAAATCAAGGACATGTTCGTCTTCGTTCGAGACACTCAACCTGTACCACAAAATTGCAGGCGATTATGACCGTCCAACTTTTTGAGAATCCTGCAAATGCAGAAACAGTATCATGAGAAAGGGGTGAAAGAATAAACCTCCTTCACTTTGCGTGGCGCGAGGAAAACACTCGTCTTCAAACGACTTCCATTGCTCCACATATTTTCAAATATTCATTGGGCATTGAGTGACCTTGCTCATGAATATCAATAATTGCAGGGAATTTGCGTTGATCAAGAATTTGAGGGTTTTTTCTTCCACTATGTTACATCTGCTCATTAATAAGGCCAGCAATCGATAGAGCAAATAACCCACAGCATTGGTAATGCAGTGTTTTTTCACTTAAAATGCCATCACAAATGACATATGCATGTATTACATGTTTGCAAATATTGGGACATGTGATAAATCAATCCTCTTCTTTCCTATGGTCAAATGTAATCAGGTGGTAAAGTTAATCCTGTTTTTCGAATGAAAAAATAACTCCATTTGGGCAAACAGCAATCTTCTACAGGCAGATGAGAAACAAAATGCAGAGGCGATTGCACTTTAAGATATGTTAGTACCCGGTTGTGGTTTTGGGCAAGGTGTTTGTCAGGTCAGGTCAGATTAGGTCCTGTGACCTGCACACAGTACCCTTATGTAAAATCTACACTACCTGTTTCCATGGTCGGGTTGTCGGCGACTAAACCGTCTCCACCATTCTTGTGAGGAGGGTGCTTTGGATATGTTGACAACAGTACGGATTGAAAAAAGAAAACCAGTCAATAGGCGGAAGGAGCTATTGTGAGCCAGGGACGGCCTTCCCGTATCTAGTGCCCGCAACTGTGGTCGGCGGACGTCTCTCCTGCAGTTTGGGTTACTTTAATTAGGAGTGTTGTTGGCAGGATTTGCACTCTGGCCACCATCTGTGAAACCATTTGTTCTGCACCAAACATATGAAAAGCACCAAAGAAAAATCTGAAAAAACCCACTTCTCGCCTGGCAGTACCCTCCTGCGCAAGCTTCCCTTCGCAGGGCAGCTCACCGGATGACGGGATTGGGGCAAAAGCCTCGGGTACCCCCAATGTTTGATGATGGGAGCGAAACATGGGGAAACCCTTAACAGGGACAGAATTGCAGTAGTGTGTAACTGGGTGGTGCTGAGGTGTCATCCACCAGATTGAACGGCGGTCTCCTTTGGGTTACTCTGAGGTGGTCCCTTTGGGTGGGTGCCTGGAATGTCCTATCCCTAAGAGAGGATGAAACACCTGTCTCTGTTATCCACTGAGCCTCTTTAGCGATGTTGACATCATTATTGCAGCACTCTCTGAGGTTCGGAGACCGGATGCGGCGAGATCATGGTGGGGTGGTTACACCTACTATTGGGTCCTGGTTCGCTCTGATGGTTACCTATGCCCAAAGGAGTTGCCTTAGCTGTGTCCAATAAAGTTGATCCAATGATATATTGGAGGTACGGGACCGGTCATAAGTGTAATTTATGAGATGAAGGATTCCGTCAACTCCTTGGTGTTATTTCTGGTCTCATGTATATACTGCGACTGAGGACGAGTGATTCTTCTACCGGGTGAAGGACACTTCTATGGCACGCTCGAGTCTGTGGTTGATCAGTGGCCCCAAGGTGAGGTACTCTTTCCAGTCTGTGGGATTTCAATGCATCGACAAGAAACTGATAGGGATGGTTATGAGACATGGTGTTTGGTCCATTGGGGCTGGAACTGTGAAGCAGAATATGTCTTCTCAGCCTCCTTGACTTCGCAAGAAGTCATGGACTTAGGGTGGCTGGGTTTCATCGGTTTTTTAGCGCCCACTTTTAGGCTCCATCGCTGGACTTGTATTTCCAAGTTGATTGTGTGGCAAAAAGGGAGATTGACCCATGTGCTCAGTGTGATGGTCACTGGAGGAGATCCAGACTCGCAGGTTCTGCAGGAGTTCTCAGTCTTCCTCAATAGTGACCAACAGGCTGGTTACTTGAGCCGGTTCTGGACCAGGAATGATCCCCAGCCTGTCAATTTGGATGCTGTTCAAGGGGTGTTACTATCGCCTCATTTTGCTGACGGGCCTCCAATCAACTTGTGGTCCACCTTCGTTTGTGGCAACACAACGTGTGAACCGGATTGAAGATGGGTGAAGCCTCCTGGGATCTGGGGCATCCATGAGTTGAACTCTAAGGCTGGTGGGAATGCTGTACTCCTGTCATTGCATGCATCCTGTGCTCTGAAACTGAACACAGGCATTGTCCCAACTGACTGGAAGAGGGGCCTGTTGTCCCTCTCTGAAAAGGGCAAGGGTGATTGCCAAGACTGGCAACAATACGAGGGGTTGAACGCTGCTCCTCAGTGCCGGTAGTAGTTTGGCAAGGTCTTTGCAGGGTCATTCCTTGATAGGGTTTGCAAACCAATCTGCTCGACGAACACATGCGGTTCCAGAAAGTAGTTTCGCTTTTACACCAAAGAGGTCTATCATTGACCGGGGATCCTGCTCTCTGGGTCACCTCACCGAACGCAGATGAGAGTTTTTGGCAGGAGGCTGCTTGCAGCCTATGTCGATCTCTTAAAGCATTTGATTACAGTGAATTGGGATGCCTTCTGGAAGGATTCATTGGGTCTTTCTACGTTGGGGTGCCACCAAACTAACACTCATGTTTGAACTATACTTTGGGACTGAGAGTGCTGTGGAGATTGGTGATTACCATCTCTGCTTATTTCCAGTTTGTTAACTGGAGTTCGTTCAGCGGTGTGTACCTTGGCCCCCGACACTTTTCCAGCGCTTTGTACGGACTGGATTCTGGGGAGAATTGTCCGAGAGGATCAAGTTGCGGTGCATCGTTTGGGAATGTCAGATTTTGACCTTGGATTTCGCAGATGAGCAGTCATCTTTGGTGGAGGCCTCTAGATATCCTTTTGGGGGCCCTCGAGGTGCTGAATGAGGAAGTCGGAGCCGCTGGGATTACGGGTTTCCTGGTCAAAACCTAAGAACCAGGCTTTCAATGACAATCTGGATGCTGCTATCCTGTCTGTACCTTTTGTTGGTGAGGATGTTGAGGTCACGGAAGAGATTCATTTCACCTTGGCAGTGATATTCAATGTCTCTGCTGGCTGTGAGCAGGGGTCAATCAGAATGTCTGGTCGGGTCTGGGAATCATGGAGGTCCCTAGATCAATGGGGTGTGGCACTGTCGGTCTACCTGTGCGGGAGGATTGAAAGTCGAGTCTTCAGGTCTTGGTGCTTCCAAGTATTGCTCTAAATGGATGTGAGACTTGGACTGCGACCAAGTGATCGGCAGATGGAGACTTTAATTGCTTGGGTACCAGGTCTCTTCAGAGAATCCTTGCTATCGCTGGTCAGAGTTTGTGTCCAAATTGAGCAGCTTGCTGAGAGAGACTGGCAAAATTAGATTTGTTACCTGCATAGTCCGTGAGCATCAGCTTGCGGCTTGATATCGGACATACGTGGCTCATTTTCTGAACCTGACCTGCTCCACGCCCAAGATTCTCTCAGCGAGGGAGCCTCTTAGTGGAGGAACAACCAATGGTCCCGACCACGTGCTCGTGGTTGCAGCAGGTTGATCAGAATCTCAAGGAGATGGGGAATGGGGCCAGGTTCTGTCTGGGGAGATGGCCAGACAGAGGCCCCCTGGATACTGGCGAGGGATGAAGTGGACGCACGACGCCTGCTCCAGTGCTTGCTCCCATCACTGACCTGATGCACTCACTGTATCATAGACAAGAAAAACAAATAATTGTTTAAAGTGAGCCAAAATAATTGGAAACATAAACGAAATTACACAATCAAGTAGGGCCCAATCCTTAAGGCAAAATGTGCATTATAAGCAGTATAACCAGTAATTGGACGCAATTTACTCAGAATAATATATCCATATACCCTGCAAACATGAATGTAATTAACCAATGCAAGATAATGTTCAATTTCATTTAGAGGTATTTCCAAGTTACGGTATTATAAACACCACATTACGACGTGAAATAATTATCAAGGTTAAACTAATACACATCCAATTTACAGCACCCTGTATCTACACAACCAGGCAGACCCAGTGGGATTATACACCAAGGGCAACTGCATATAATAACAGCCCAGTAGTACAAATTTTCAACCCTGTGTGGCTGGTAATGAGGCCCAATTGAATATCATTCTACAATGGTAAATGCATAGCCAAACAAACACCGGGTTTCACGAGGCATTGATAACCCCAATATTATGAGGTAACAAACTATGCTTCTCAATGAAGACATGTGGAACTGGGAAACCAAAAACCCTTTTGACTGAGGTTGACTGTGAATTGCTTGAGTTTGCAAATGATCGGTCTAACTCTAGGAACATCACGAGACTGCAACAAAACCCGCAACGGGCATGAGAAACCAAACCAATTTTTCAAGGATGAACAATAAATTATAATAATAACTAGAAAGTTAACTATGATGCTTTGATTCCGCACAGTCCTTGAGAAACATAGGACATGGCGGGGTCGACGAGCGGAAAATCTGATTGTCGTGTATGCCATAAAATTCGCATAATATTTTGTCCCAAATCGCTGCTAAATGGTCGGAAGGGTTTTTTTGAAAGGGTGCTCTCCAGTGTTCAAGTATACAATTCAATTGAAATAAAATAAAATTTTAGACGTGGTATGAAAAAAAAATATCCAGAAGTTTAACCAA
The DNA here is from genome assembly GCA_035128595.1 of Eptatretus atami. Taxonomy (NCBI): domain Eukaryota; kingdom Metazoa; phylum Chordata; class Myxini; order Myxiniformes; family Myxinidae; genus Eptatretus; species Eptatretus atami. The sequence goes on along the minus strand of CM068959.1, from coordinate 22,094,899 downwards.
TGTTGGATGTCTTAAACAATATACATCACCTTATTTCATAATGCACGAGTATTATATTCAGTTCTTCGTGCCTATTGTTATTGTATCCTTTACTGTCGTCCAAAAACAAATATCGCTAATAGTGGTAGCAAAGGGTGAAGGCTGGTATTTGAGATTTTAATGCCTCAATTACATATATACAGTAATATGGATGCAAATAGGCTGTAGGGCAAAATCAAAGCACAGCTCAATCCCTCTTTCCTCACTCCGCCCTATAGGCACCTATGTACTCTTGCTGCGTTCTCCCATTAATCCCTTCTACTCACAAGACCTCTTTAGCTTCTCCCCTACCCCAGCCATTTCACTAAACCTTCTTCTCTTTCCAAAGTCCTTCTTTCTCCAAATTTACGCCCTATTCCCAACACTCCCTGCACCAACCCATGTTTCTCAAGTGTGTACGTCATAAATAGATGGACCCTACAGTCTCTCTCTATCTCTGCTGAGAGGTCTCTCATGGTGGATCGTTTACTTCTCTCTCTCTCTCATTCTTCTCTCTCATCTTCTCCATTCCCAGAGTTTTTATTTTATTAATAAATTAAGGTTGATGTTTAATGGTTTTGAAAACTTGGACCTTGAATTTAGTGCTGTTCATTTAGTAATAACTCACCGATGGATCTTTCTCCATCTCTGATTCCACTCTCTCCAATCTTTTTTGCTACAAACATTACAGACCTGCTGACGCCATTCACAAGCAAATTCCAGAACCCAAAGTGGAATAAGCATACCAAGCAGTTAAGGCCATTGACAATACAAAACAAACCGAAAGTAAAGGGAAACTGGGTCACACAGATACATCTCAACTGTGGTATCGGTTTGGTTCGCACAAGGTATTTCAGAGCGGATCGGGTCTGGTCAACGAATGTCCAGTCCATGAGCCTTCACACACAATTAACACCGATGATCCCAGCTTACTCACCAGCCGGTAAACAACAGGTACAGCCGTGGTGAGGATGGACACTGCAAAATAATGTTTTGATAGTGCTATTTAAAGTAATCAGGTATATATTTGAGGTTAAACACATCGAACTAGAAAGGGCACTTGGTAGATCGCATACCTCCGCCCTGTAATGCGATCCACGAGAATCACTTAAAAATTGATTCGCGATCCTGAATGAGGATCTTCACCAAAAATCGAACAATTCATGCTGTCACACACCCGACGTGTTCACCAAGTTCGTCGAATCCGTCTACAACTTTTTGAGAATATCCTGCTCACAGACAGATCGGCAGACAGACAGACAGACAGACTGGGTGAAAACATACCTCTGTCCACCTTGGTGGCGGAGGAAATAATCAGTCTAAAACAGCTACATCAGGATATTCCACTGCCTCCTGCTACTCTTTTTTGTATGCATAGTCGATAGCTCGTGGAAGAGGTCGAAATTTGTTAACACTGATGGATCAGGCCACATACCTTAAAGTTTATAAGGCTTATACCTGGTTTTATAACCTTAAAGTGACGGTCCTAAGGACCCAAATGGAACAGTTGGATAGAGAGTGGAAAACACCAACAGCAAGAGTTGAAAGCCAAGATAGAGAGAGACTTGGACAAACAGTGGTGTGCGGAGGAATGGGGGCAGGAGAGGATGTAGAGGGTGGACATGATGGATACAGAAGGAAACTCTCAGGAAAGGGAAACTAAGAAATTTGGAAGAAAGGAGGGATTGTGGTTGGGCTAACGAGGGAAAAAAAATCATAAGTTTGGAATTGGTGACATCTGAGATGGTGGTGAACATCTGGTCATGAAGACCTGGAGGAAGGATGACATTGAAGAGGATGAGTGGAAGTTGGTTCCACAGGCCGGGAAAAAAAGAGGAACAAATGAGTGGAGGTGAGTGTGATCCTGGGATTTACTTCAAGCCAAAGGGGGTTTGATGGGGGATCGGTGAGCCCTGAAGAAACCTGTGGGGACAAAGCACGGAAACAGTTGCAATCATTCCCAACTTATCGCAAGGAGGTCGACGGGAAACGCATTTTGTCCCAAAGTCTTTCAGGAGCCAGCTGAATAATTCTGAAATGTCGGCTGGAGGAGTAACTTGTCATGTGTTCCAGGGTGCCCATGAATAACTCGCCTACTCTCACGAAAGACAGCGTGGGATCAATTAAACATTCACCAACGAATGATAGCTGTTGGGACACCGGGTTGACCATCCATCCCGCATTTTGTCATGCAACCACATCCTACCTGTTGAAAAGCACCCAAATCTGGCAGTTATAGTCGCTCAGAATCGACACAGGACTAGAATACACATAGTAACTGCGCTGCCATCCTCACCAAAACACCTCCTATCAAAACCCAGGTACGTTTTATGTAGGAACAAACTCCCTAAAAAGTTATATACTCAATGCCAGAGTATCTTGATCATATTGCCACATCATGTCTCTGGCAATCACCAACAGATTGGTGAACACAACTATGTCCAGCCAAACAATCCCTGGCGAAGACCAGAAGAAACGCACGCCTCGAACACCCCGAGGCTGCTTGGCAAGCCATGAAGGGCAACGTCCACGAGGCAACATGGCCACGGAATCGGCCTTCATAAGACCGTGAACACCGAGATTGAAGGCACAATTGAAAGTTTTTTCTTCTTTTTTGTTTTCATAATTCCCTATTTGGGTGCACAGACCCTTTGGCGGAGACGTCGTGAATTGGAGATTTCTCAGGCAGAACGTTGTGCCTAAAATGGAGGCGTTTTCCTTTGTCGAATCCCATTTTTGATGGCTTCGTCTGAGCAACTGGGCTGGTGACACTCCATCCGTCATGGCTCATGGCCTTTGGTTTATACTTAAAAAGTGACGGTCCCGAGGACCCCAAGTTTATTTGTCGGAACTAAGCACAATACCAAACTTTATTTTCCGGACATGGTGTGACATTGGTGCTCATTTGTGGGTGAACTTTACATGTTGAGGCAACACTTTATATTTGGGAGAGACAACACATGTAGCTCGCCTCCTTGGAAAGCACGAGTACGGGACGGTATTAAAAGCCACGTTCGAGCAGTGTACCATCCATACCACAACCTCTACATATACACGAATGGAGGGTTTTCGAGAGCTATCCCATAATGGCGTGCGTGCCCACCATGTTGGATGTATTCACTTCCCTGGCAACGATACAAATCAGCAAGCTCGACAATCTAAGTACAATTTATCTGACTGCAATGGAAGGTTACGCTAAGATTCTTTGGCCTTGATTACTTTTCTTCGCTGTCAAAAACTTCCAACCAATATGGCACCGAGCACTGAAATCATGGGTACTGAAACCCTCTATAGCTAACTGCTGTCCTGTGTGTCTGTACTACCCTGAAACACGGAAGTGCTCCTCGGCAAGAAACAAATATTAAGTCGAAGTCGCTTCAAATCAATCAAAACTTTCCAGGAAAATATTATTTTTTTCAATCTTACAAAAAAAACAACAACATCGAACCGGGACGGTGTATAGGTAAGCAGGCGCTGCTGCCTCAATCGCTTCAGATTTGTTTCTTTGCTGTTAAGAAATATATAACCTCCGCATTTTTGGGTCTTTCAACAGTGGCAAGAATAAAAATCTCTTTTCTTTCTTTTTTTTTTTTATATCGAGGTATTTACCTAGGCTTTCTGCAAAATAGTGGAACGCTCCGGGTGCGGTTGTAAAGTAGGCCTGAACTTTCTCATTTTTGAAATTGCCTAAACAAAAAACATTTTTAAACAATCAGCTCGAGATGCCTTTGGTGTCGACCAAAAGGAAACAGGACACTCGCACAGGAACAGGTGACGCCCCAAAGATGTGGTGCCCCGGGAAAGTTTAATAACCTTGGCAACTTCCATTCAATCTCTTTCATTTTCAGGAGGTCTGAACTTCGTTTAAAGAGAGTGTAATCTGCCAAGTTTCTTGAATCTGTGAACTTCAAACCACGTAAAATGTCGTGGACACCGCTGAAGAAAAGTCGATTATGTATTAAAACATCTGCGGACAAATTCCTTCTTAACACACAAGGTGCCTGTTCCAGTGGACATTTTGGCAAGGAGGAACTAATCCAGCGAAGTCTCAAATTCAAAGGTTTGTGAAAAGATTTAAGACGGCAGAAACCAGTGTTTGAATGGGAGTTCACCAAACAGAGGAGCAGGCCACTCAGGACGACCAAAATCAGGAAGAGCATCCAAGAAATATTGCTTTCCGTTGCTGACCCAGTTGCCCACAGTCCCCAAGAAATGTAGAGTCTAGAGCTCAGTCTAGGAGCAGTACAGCGAAGAAAAGCTTGAGGATGATTCCAAGACAGCGCGTGAAGTCCATCAATAACTTTGGCTCCGACTTGTGGCCATCTGATTGAGCGAATGGTTCCGCTTGGAGCATTTATCGAACATCGAGTCATAGTAATTTCATTATGAAAAATTGGCAAAATTTCTTTGCAGACAACTGAAAGTTTCAACGATATCCTGATAATGAGTGATTGATAAAGTTCTGCAAATTTTTGTTGAGTTTATGATTGAACATTTAAAGTTATTAAACTTTCCCTGGGCCCACTTTTTTGGGGTCACCCTGTAACATTCATCTTTGGATGTACAGGCTGTTGTTTTCGAGGGAGAACCCAGTACTCTCCCTCCAGACAGTGGGAGAGCAAGGAGCCTGCGAAGGGGCTCGCAAAGGACCTCTGTGGACCTTGACATCTGCGAAGATCCTGCGTGGAACCAAATACAACCGTCGGTCGGCCCTCACCCTGATTCCGTATCTCCTTCTCCCGTCCCCCCCCCCCCCCAACAGCTTTTATGAACCTGAAACGGTCCGCCACTCCAGGCACATTGTTACAATCAAGCAAGTCATAGTTTCACGAATTTCTTCCCGCACCGTTTGACAAAATTGCCGGGTGATGAAGAGACGGTGGCCGGGATTTTTTTTCCTTGTAAGGCTAAATGCGCAACATGGCAAAAGGCCTCAAAACAAAAACGTGTTATTTTGTAACTCCTCCGGCAATCCTTTTTAATTTCAAAATTACCAAATTACATGCTTTTGTTTCATGCCGTCCAATCGAATGTAGTCTCGATGGGCAAAATGAAACACATAAAACACACAAACACACACCCATTGCTTGCCATTCGTGTCTGAAGAAGACCATTCACATGGACACGCAACCCAACCAAACAAAAACCCACCCAACCCAGTCAGGAACTTATTTTCAGTGAGAAAGCTCCTTCCGAGTACAGCAACCAAATTCGAGATAGCTAGAAGTTTTAACCTGGTATTTATCAATCTCAAAGAAAAGATCAGATCACATCCACCTGCAGTGCAGGCAGAAACCTTCTAAGATCTGTTCATAAACGCTGACGATAGCTCGCCTACTCTTTCGCGAAGGACACCGTGTGATCTACAACATCCACCAACAATGCAGCCAGAACGAACCCCAGTTTAAAGTCCATCCGCAGGGTTGGCACACCCATTGATGGAACCAATCCTGCTGACAAACCACCAAAAATTACAGCTATAGCTGGTACAGAGGATTCAAACCTCGGCGAGACAGCTCCCAAGCGAGTGTGCGATCTCTAGCGCCCAGCTACACCGGTGCACCCACATACATACGTACAAACATCAACCACACCAGTTTGAACCAGCGATCAGCATGCTACTAATGGGGTGGTGGCAATCATAGAGCAATGGTTTCCGTGATGAAGTTTACACTTTACAGTTGGTTACATGAATAAAATCCTTTGCGTTCGAAATTCATGTTTTATGCTTGATCTGCTGCGGTCAGCAGTGGTGGCCACTCTTGGGTTAGGAGCCAAGGAACTCATACCCAGAGGATGAAGGGTTCAATTCCATCTGAATGTGAACAGCATTAAGAATCTGTTTCTAAGAAAACCGACATGATTCTTCTGAGAATCACCACAACGCACCTACCTGGCTCATAAATGACTTTAGGAGGAAGTACCGGCCTCCTCCTCCTGGATTGGCGACACATGATCCAGCCCACACAGTGTCCACTGATTAATGCCACTAAGGGCACCTTGTAAACCAGGCACCAAAAATGGGCAAGACACAGCCCGCGTAACCCCCCCCCCTCACCGAGTACAAATAATTAATAAAGCGTGATGCGTTATTTGAAAACGATATAAAAGAATGTAGACATTTTTAAATGCAGCAACGAACGCGACCCCGATATTGCACATCACAATAATTATATGTCGCGGAACCAATTAGACAAATTGTACAAAATCTTGTCCAATGAGAGATTTACCATCGGCACAGCTGAAAGTTATGAGAAAAGTTCCATGCATTTTCAAGACATTTCGGATAAAATGTACGATTTTCTGCCAGAAGACGCTAAACACAGGTAATTTAACTTTCCAAAATTCATTCCAAAGTCACTTCTAATCTAACTCGAATTATGCAATATTTTCCCCTTTATTCGCAATATAATGCCTCCGTTGCATGAAAGTTATACCGCATAATGAGTAAAGTTTCACTCCACCCAACCCCGACCGGCAAGTTGAATACCCTCGAAAGTGTTTTCGCTGGAAAAAGAAATAAAAAACCAAAAACTACTTTCGGAAGTCGCAGCAGCCATTACTACAATTGTCAAATGCATTTAAGTAAACGACAAAGCAATTCGAAATAACCTGCCAAGCCAGTTCCACCATATTATAAACTATTTGTCCCACGCTTCGGTAATCAAGAAAGCCAAGGAAGATTAATAGAGGCAAAAAGTTCGCATGTAAGGTCTATGGTCTAGTCACACCATGACCTGAAGTGATGCTGAAGCAGTCCCTGAAATATTTAAAGTGAGATTCAGTTATACGGGAGGGAGAATATGCCGCAAAGGGAGCAATTTTAACAATATTTCGTAACAGGTGGGATGAAGAAAGTGAAAGGGGAAGACTGGAGGAAAAGGATGGAGAAGTGTTGTGCCAAAATAAAAGAGGAAGCAAAGAGAAAGACGTGGAAGGAAAAAAATTAGGAGTAAAAAGTATATTAAAGAAATGGTGAACAATCAAAACTCCACCATTTCGCCAACATATCATGAACTAAAGGTCTCCTGATCGATCGGACGTTTTGAGGATCATGTTTAAGAGTAGTGGAGCAAACATTCAAAAATGGTACAAAAACACAACTTGAATCGCTATGCAGTAGGAGTCGATTCCCCTTTCATCGGCATTCTATCAGAGTTCTCAGATACATCCTCAAAGCCTTTTTGAAAACAGGGTTAGATGCCCTAAGTCCGAATCAAACTACTCCAGTCCACTGCAGGACAAGATGAATCCCTCAAGTCAAGTTGGAGAGGTGATTGGCATAATACTTGCAAAGACGAGCAGCAGTGGGGATCAACCCACACTTAGCCATGAAGTAAAAGAAAGTCTCAACCGTTAAACCAAAACAGCCACTCTGTGGAGAACTTGCACCCATGGGTGGTTTATTTTTTTTTTCTCTCTCACACAAGTTAGACTCATGAAAAAAGCAAACAAGAGAGGGTGGCAGGTCAATAGTCTTACGGTGGGCTAGAGGGAAGAGGCGGAAAAAGCTCACACACACTCTAAAAAGGTGTGGAGACGACGTTACGGGATCCCGGGAATATATGTCGGGATATGTCAAGGAGTGGGATCGGAGGAGGAAACCATGAAGTGGTTCTGAAAGGCAGTCTGAAAGGAACTGGGTGTAAGAGCACGAGACAACCGCTCACAACTTTGCAATAACACCTGTCAATGTCTGTTTAAGAAAGTGGGAGATTTTTTCGTAGAATCGTAAAGATTCCTCCAATTCTGCGAGACCTAAACTCGTGAGGTATGCACAAAGCCTCACGGATGATTTGGACATGCACAATGGAGGAGAAGGGGCATTAGGAGACATTCAAGTGTCTTTTCCATCAAATTAATGCAGAATGAAACAGCCAATTGGACAAATTAACATTGTAATGGGATTTAAAAATGGGTTCAGCACCAAGAGCAAAGTGCTCGGATGAATGCTGAAAATCTCAAACACAAACTAGCTTAGCATCTAATTTAAGAGAATAAGGCCTAGCAGTAATTTCGTGAATCTCACTCATTTTGGGTCCACAAAAATTCATGCCAACTCACTACAACTTTTTTTTTTTTAAATGTTTCCTCATGCACACATGTATGGTGAGTGCGCATTCTTACGACTATGGATGGTTAGACCTGCAGAGAAGAAAACCTAACAGTTTCTGCAGAGAGAAACTTACATTTTTCTGCAGAGAGAAACTTACATTTTCAAGAAAATTCTGCTCTTCATGTTGTGGTGTGGTCTGTACATTAATGTCCTATTTCCCCTTTGCTCCACTGTGTGTCCATGGGCCCGTTCTCCTGGCCTCGCTCTTCCGTGGAGCCTCAATACAATGCATTTCAAAGAAACATCATTTCTTATTTTCAACTGAAGTAACATTTTATGTTATGAAACTTTCTTTTGCAACTCAGCAAATAAGAATATTTTTTTCTATACAAGATTGTCCAGACTCCATGGAAGACTGAGGACACAGAGGGTAGAACGACAAGCAATTGACAGTGGGGGAGTAGGGCCCCTTTGAAACTGCACAAGCAATGGGGTTCAAGGACATAAAAACAAGAGAAACATTTGGGGGGGGAGGAAACACAGTTATGTGCAAGTAAGAACATTGGGTTGGGTTAGGTAGGTAATGGGCGGGTTTAGTAAAGATTGCCGAGGAAGTAAATGGGAGATGACAATAAGACGGGTGATTAGTGATGCCCACCTGCTTGAAGCCCTTGAGGGGAAGAATGGGATTGAACACAAATGGGAGCAAAAGGAGCAATGAATAGAGGTGCAGCAAGCCTGATTATGGGGGTTAAAAAGGAGGTTATTGGAAGGAACATGTGCATGCTGGAGCCATCTTCTGGGGAGGGTCAGAGGGCTGAGAAGAACACGAGTGAGCTGTACAGGAGGAGAGGCCGTTAAAAAACAACAAACAGAGACCATGGAACCGTAAGTGATTAAGAACAGCAGGCCTTGTGCTTTGGCATCATTGCAATTGAGTGTCCTCAATTTAAATAATCGACACTTATTTGAATGCAATATTTGTATCATCATTTGAATTTTCCATTAGTCGAGGGATGTGTCCCACATACTGTATGAGTTCAATAACTAAGATTACTTTCGCAAAGGATAAATGTACCGTGTGCACATTTACCTTTGCCAAAGTAATATTTGTCATTGGATGAAGCATAACAAGATGCTTTGAGCCAATTTAGACAAGCATGACCCAAACAGAATATAAGGAAGCCACCAATTTAACATGCTCTCTCGCAAACAGTCAAATAATCTGTACCGTATATACTTTGGCTGCAGAGGAATGGTTCATACAATTCAAAATAATCTCAGCACATTGGTTTGAAATAAATAAAATGAAAAATAAACATCCAAAGAACTTCACTGTACAATGTTTGTGATTATCATGGAGTGAGATCGAGTCAAGTTGTTTATTTGGTTGGCCTAACCAAAGTGGCTTTTATTGAATTCCAAACCAAGACCTTCAGGCATAGCCAGGATCGATGCATTCATTGCCATGTTATGTGAATGGTATCGAGACGCATAATAAATAATTTTTTTGAAAAGGAAACGGAAGCAGTCGTTTAAACCTTTCCTTGTGGAAATTGAATCGACCACAGCATAATGGCAAAACAGCACTTAAAGCCATGAGCACGCGATGAGGAAATAACTGAACCGACCGGTCCTGGCCACGAGAAATCCGAATGTTACCTGGATGCAGCTGTGGCAGCCTTTACTTTGGCCTTTCAACAAGCATGTTGAACCTGAGAGGTCTCTGATTATCATCTGGATGAAGTCACAAATGTCATAAACTAACTCCACATAAGACTCTTCTTCAATATCTTCTGTTAACCCACTCGAAAAAAACGAATCAAAAAGCGGGGTAGCCAATGTTCATGTCAGTACGTGTCTCCGTCCACCTGTCTGTAAACATCCAGTTTAAAATGATCAAGGACCAACTTCGTTTAAAAGATTTAATGTTATATTTTTTGAATACGAAATCGGAACATCAATCGGCAAAATACAAACTGCCCCGTTTAACAGTACATTTGTCTTTGAATTTATTATCAATCGCACATCGCAGAGGAATGAAGAATATTTTTTACTCTGGCCTGCCCTCAGTCAAATAAAAATGAAAATAATCCAACTTACTGTTTTTAAAGGATGTTTAAATGACACAAACAACAGGCAAAAAGAGCTAATGTAACGTGATGGATTAAGGGGGTTGGAAAGCCACTGCGTCAAACCAGCATTAAAACGGCGGTAAACTTGTGAATTAATGTTTTTTATACGACCTTTAAATCTTTTTATATTTACAATGAATTAGATATTTCAACACTGTAAAACACAAATCCACTACTTGTCAACTTCCAAGAACCCCCAGTTTTAGCAGTATGGACATGTTAAATATGGTGGGTATATAAGATTGCTTAAACAAGCGCTAAACTTCTGGAATATTTTTAAAATGAACTTTAAAAAATCATCTTCGTTTCAGATTGAAAGTATAAACCTGAACATTAGGTGGGGTAACGTGTTCATGAACTCCATAAGTTTGTTTCAGAAATGGGTGTTATTTTGACTTTGAGCTACTAATCTTTCATTTTATATTTTGCAAATGCAGCCGGTGTCATTCCCTGCATCAATACAGCGTGTTCGGGATAAATCCGCTGTAGTAAATCTCCTTGACTTGTCTACCCAAGTTTAGATCTTCAACCAGATAGTATCCATTGGATTAACTTCCATCCCCGGTTGTTTGTCAGCATTGCACACATCATAGATTAATGCAACGATCGGAAAGGATTTCCAAGGCTTCCCATCTGCAATTGATTTCCAATATCCCATGGTGTCTCTGTATGGGCAAAGTCTTTTAGGCTGGCCCACAAGCTCAGTTTTCTAATTCTTTGCGTTATAAGTCTGAGGAATATCAAGCCGTGGCAGTCTATGTCCCATCGGGAAAATGTGATGAGGAGGTGTGATTCTTGGGATTAGCAGAAATCCGCATTGACATTCTCTCTAATAGTAGACGAGTGATGTGGTCATCTTATCTTGTGGTCTGCATTTCTGACAAGTAACTCAGCCCTTCAAATTATCTCTCTCGGTATAACTGTGGAAAATTGCACAACATTCCAACAAAATAAGCTCCAACGGAGTTTTCCCAGATAAACGAAGTTTCATGATCTTTTTGCTTTTTGCCAAAGTGGCAATAAAAAGCAAACCAACCAGCTTGTTTAGATGAAGCCAGTCCATGTGAATTAATTATCCCCCCTTCTGTTGGCCAGAAAGCTGCGATTAATGAGCCTTGTCAATTTAAAAAAAGGTTTAAAATAAATAACTAGGGCTTGTTCTGTACTCCACAATTGATTTTTTCTTGTAATTATTGAAGTGAAGTAATTTTTCCATGATTTGCCTTCGAGGAGTTTTATTTATTAATTTTTTGAAACAAAACACAAGTGCATGAATGTTGAAGAAAAAGACACCAACTACAAATTAAAACAAAATAAAAAAACCCTCCATGAGCCGGATTTCCTGTATACAAAAATACTTTCAGTACTGTCCTGCATGTTGATCTGTGCTTCAACCAATCTGCTTTAAATTCATTGTATGGTTTATCTTAAAACTGGTGATGTAAATTATTTGAAAAGACGTTTTTTATTTGAATTTAAATGTACCGAGACTCTCTTTTGAAGCGTTGGTGCCACCGATAGAAGCACTTTTATTGGCAAGGAATACACTGGCATTCTTTCCTTGCTTTCAACAGTGTTGTTTGTCGGGGGGGGGGGGGGGGGGGGGGGGGGGGGGTGGAGGAGGAGGAGGGCTATCAAAACCATCTGTGATGCACGTTCATTGGTCGCCCAAGTGGGGGAACCCACCCAACAGTTTGGCGGCCTTTGAGGCCACTTTGCCATCGATCGGTGGGTTTGCTGATTTCGAGGTTATAGAAAATTACACGAAGACAGAGGGAAATGTGAAGAATGAAGGAAGGGGTGGGGCAGGTGGGTTTCGTAATCCAAACACTTGGGTGGGGGGAGACCTGATCATTATAAAAACATGTGCCGAGCATTTCAATTAATAGCAGGAATCACATCAAACACTTATTCTACACTTGCAATACGAATAACTATTCTACATATATCCCAATCTACCCTCGAGACACAACCAACAACAATATATATATATATATATTATAATATTAAATATTGTTTGCATTGCGCAAGCGGCCACACCACACACACACACACACACACACACACACACACACACACACACACACACACACACCACACACCAAGTAATTCAAAAAATCAGAAAGCAATTTGTCAATGAAAAGTTTTTAACAACACATTGTACCCAAATCGCACTCATTAATTGTTTTCTGAACGTGTTAATATACAGTAGGAAAGAAAGGCAGGTTTAGGGAACATATATTGAACTCTTTATAATACCTTTTTGGACTTAAAAGTTCACAAAAAGGCTACAATTATTTAAAAAAAAAAAAGTGGTGCAGAGGATATCACACTAATGGGCGGAAACTATGACATTTTATTTGTCAATACATTTTGCCGCTTTCAGCAATTGTTGGAGAACTGCCTGCACACTAACATCATTATGTACGATTGTTGTGGATAACTTGCAAAAAGTTAATGTTCAATTTTTGACAATTGTTGCTGATGCACCTTAAAAAATAACACCACCACACTTGGTACGATTATCAAAAACTATCACCGCATGTATTGGTGTCTCATTGTGAGTTCAGGAGGTGAGAACCAAAACCTACACCTCCTTTTTGGTAAAGGATCATGATTCCATGAACCAAAACTGTGAAACTTCATTCTCATAGCCTCGTTCCAAAAGGGGCTCTTTTCAGAATCTTCACTGTTAAAGCCTCTACAGCCTCCACTTGTAGCTCATTTGGAGTGATAATTCCCTGAATGATTTTTAAATAACTCAGTAAGGGTTTTCCTTTATCATACCTGTAGCTCCGTAAACTATCAATGGGTACAATTTCAGCTTTCTCAATTTCCAAGCTCTCTTGACTTCTTTTTCAGAATCCGGGTATTTTGGTTATTTTCCTGAATTTCTGGAGCATTTCAAAGTCCAGTTATTGGGAACTGAAACCTCGATCAAACAGTACTGACTTTCCCTTTTTGTGTTTGAGCACTAATGTTCCAGACGCAAATGCTGTGTTTGCAATGTACACACTTGTTTGAGATCATCTTTGTCAATACGATGAGCTTTACATGTTCATTATCAGGATCAGATTTGGTTTGTATTTCCATCATTGTTCTGGACCGGGATGTTGAAATGTTTTACAGATGTGCCAGCGATTACTCAACGGATGTTGTCAATGTCTTATCAGTGTATAGGATGTTCCGACATGAGTGTTTTTTTAAACATCCCGAGAGGAGATGACTGGTACTTCTCTTTCTAACTCTAAAAACCTGGCATTTTGTCCGAAATGGCTCATCCCGCATTTTCTTAAAGGCATTAAGTGTAGTGTCCTTGGTCTAGGCATTGATGATGACTCGTTCTACCATCCAATTAACTTGAACCTCTTCATGCCATTCCAAAGAGCCTTCCTTGTCGATCTCTGTCCTGTCAAGCTCTTTTATTAAATCTCCCTGCTCTTTTCTCATTCTCCATTTTGTCAGACTATATCTGCTGATTATTTCTTTTTGTAGGTTTTTCCTTTTTTTCTTTGCAATCATTGAGGCTGTTTGTTATGTTTCATTTCTGTGTAGTAACCAAAATTGTTTGCACCTGTTTTTTTGAAAGTTTGTTTCAAAAAAGGTGAAGGATCGTTTTCTGGTTTGATGTTTTCTGCTTATGTATAAATCTCATCCAATAGTCCATTGAGATTTCACATACTCTGCTATTCGCGACACACGGTGTTCTGTGTCTTGCTTAAGCTCCAATCAAACCACCTCCTCCTTGTCATATAGGTAAGATAAACTATTGGTTTTTGTGAACATCTTGTGAATAAATAGAAGTTGGCCTTGTTTGGTGTCAAGGTTGTGGATCTCCAATTTGTGGCCATTTTAATAATGTAACAGCTATTTTGGAATACCAGCCACATGCAAGTTGATTTATAGTTTGGTTTTGTTTCTTGGGGAGAGGGACGACTTCAGAATTAGTCTTATTCTGATTGGTTGAGGTGAACAAATGGGTATGTGGCTGATATAATCTACTTACAATGCAGCATATAAACAATACATCAATCTTGTTGCATGTTGCGGCTGGTGTGGCGGCTGGCCTTTTCAGTAAGCCTTCATGTGTCGTCTCTCCACCTCGTTTCATGTAAAAAAAAGGCTTAATTCTGTCCTCAATTCAAACAACGAACCATGCTGCCCCCCTTTTTGTTTAGCCTATTGGCTAGCCTATGCTTGGCTTCATCAAACCAAATATGCAATTAGTGAACAAACAATAACAGACCGGTTGGGTTCTACAGTATGTTTATGGGGTGGGGTGTTTCTATTTGCTATTAACCTTTGAGTAACAAATAATGATGAAGATTCATGTAAATTTTATAATCGGACTTCTATAAATGTCTCGTTAAATCATACTCCGGCATCATGATGTGAACCTGTAAAATTATAGTCCATGAAATTGCATAAAGAAAAACATTACCTTCTTTCCAAACAGAGAGATGGCGTGGAAAGGTTTCTGAACATAAAGCAAACGTTCTGTATGTAATGACTGTAGAAGCGCGTCTTGAATGGCGTCATTTTGTGCATTTTTCAATTTGGACCTCAAGACGCAACGAGTCTAGCAGAACAAGCCTGGCCGAAGGCTGAATTTAAACAGCATTAAGAAATCCATCGTTAATGCGGTTTACCCCAAAGTACACCGCTGCTGATTGAAGGAGCCAGTGCAATAGATTGAGGCCGCGACTGCTTTTTGTTCTATAACTGGCTCATGGTGGCTTTAATAAAGGGTCGTTTTTAATATGATGCATTTGCAATGTTGTGCAAGCCACATATTAAAGGAATAAAGCAGCATCGTCAAACATGGATCCTCCTTAGTATATAATAATAGCTATTTTCCTGAATAAAAAACCCAGGGAACATTTTGACCAATTAAACAAGTCAAAATAAACAGATAAATAAATAAAGTGTATAAACACACAACTAATAAAAGCAATTCCATAAATGAGGTAAAATAAATGTGTAATCAAATAACAAGGGATACATAAAAGCAAATAAACAAATGGAAATTATTATTGCTCTACATTTGTGATTGCTTGGCACAACTGGTTATTTATTTATACATTTATTTCAGTGGTATAATGGTTTGGAATGTCTGCTCCAAGTCGGGAAGTCAGTGGTTCAACCAGGTTCAAAGCCTGGCTGAAACACACCAAAGACTTTAAAAAATGGTAAACATGCTGATTCCTTAAAAAACATGTACTCATATTTAAAAGTCTTTGATTGTGAATTGTCCAGGGTTTGAACCACTGATCTCTGAGCAATAATGTAGGCTCCACCAACATTGTGTCTGCTCTGAATAATCTAGCTATCACCTAAGAGGTTGCTTATCTTGTGCGTTATCCTCAAACCAACCTATCCATCCATCCATCCATGCATTGGGACCATACTCTGTGCAGAAGTGTTGGTGCTGCCTATGCAGTCTCCTTGGCTATTGGGCACAATCCTGGAATGGGTCGCCACTTCCGACACAGGATACCAGCAAGCTGGTACTATTTGCCATACCACAGAAAGGATGATGGCAGAGTCCCCACCCACTGGATTATTCAGCAGAAGAGGCGGAGATTTGAATTCAGGATCCCATGCCCACCACCCTAACCAATTAAGTCTAACACCGGCATACGCCAAAGCCTGTGTAAGGCTTTGTTATCTGCAGGCTGACTTGGAGCTGCATGTCTTGTGTGTTGAAATCTCACATGAGCCGATGTTTGCTCTGTAGTCTCAGCTATGAGGCCGCTTGTCTTGCATATTGTCCTCAAGCCAAACCTGAATTTGTTTTGAGTCGCAAGTGAACTTGTCAAACTGCCATTCTCTTTGCATCCGATTTGTTTCTGCCCATTAAGGGGTCATTTTGTGGCATGTGGCAGTATTTTAATGCAAGTAAGGTAGGTTAAAGATATTTTCTTAACAGAGTGTTCCCTTGGGATTCCAGAAGTGCTCGCGTGGGCATCTTACCATGTTGATGCTTCCGTGCCATGGTAGATTAAAAGTGTTAAAAAGCAAATCGACCGATCGTAACAGAGACAGGGAGAATTAGTGGTGGGGAGAACCTGCCAAGGGAATATGCTGGTGTTAGCTTAAATGGTTAGGGTGGTGGGCTTTGGATCCTCGATCCAGAGTTTTTCATTCCGCCCTGGCTGTTGATATTAATATTAGGTGGGTTGATTCTGCCAGTCATCCTTCAGAGTGTTTGGAAAAATGAATGCCAGCATGCTGGTATACTAGTGTCGGAGTGGCGACCCGTCCAGGATTGTGCTCATAGCCAGGAAACTGGCTTATGAACAGCACGCTAGCTCTGCACAGAATATGGCCCAATGATGGATGGATGGAATACCCAGTTTCCCGTTTTAAGATTGATTCATAATATGACGGTCATCATATGATGTTCACAAAAATCTTAGTCAATTGCGGTCGTGTGTAAGAACATACTCACTCGAGGCCCTGAACATGGAAGTGTTGTAATACCTGTGTAAAGCAATATTTTATAACAAGGTGCATTGTGTAAACACTATAATGATAATCTTTGTTGTGTGGGTGTATGGATGTATATATAATATATATACATACATACACACACACAGCACACACACACACACTAATAAATAGAAAAATGCAGCAGGCAAATTGAACACAACAGCCCTCTGTGAGTCTGCAAGAAGTTGTGGTATATGATACATGCGAAAGCAGAAAAGTTCCAGATCTTGGCAGCAGCAGCGGCCTGTTACCTGAGGCCAGCCAGGCATGTCTGGTTTGCATTATCGGGTGGCAGTGGCTGATGCGGTTGGCAGAGGTTGGGTTTGGAGGGAGGTGGTATTCGTGGCTTTATGCCCTTTGGTCTCCGTACTGCCATTTCATGCGGTAACCAGACTGGAGCCTAATCTGAAAAAACACCGTGTGCGACTAACTTGCAACTGTCCAGCAGCGCAACCTCAAAATTTCCCCACTTTTACACTGATTGTTTCAGAGGGGTTGTAATGGGTTGAATTCCAGCGCACGCAGGTACATGCGAGACACTATAATCAGGTGCTTTTGTGTTTGTTGGCAAATTGGCTAAAAACTTTCTATGAAAGTAATAACTTTTTTTGTGAATCCTTTTTTCATCTTTCCGGACTTGCATCTGAATAAACGTCAGCTATGTCAAAAGCCTGTT
>CM068959.1:22042637-22068709 GCA_035128595.1 Eptatretus atami | reverse complement strand
TGACGCTGATCCTGCTCACCAGATTCTCTCAGCGAGGGAGCCTCTTGAGTGGAGGACACCAATGGTCCGACCACGTGCCTCGTGGTTGCAGCAGGTTGATCAGAATCTCAAGGAGATGGGGATGGGCCAGGCTTCTGTCTGGGAGATGGCCAGACAGAGGCCCCTGGAATACTGGCAGAAAGTGGACGCAGCGACGCACTGCTCCAGTGCTTGCTCCCATACCTGACCTGATGCACTCACTGTACATAGACAAGAAAAACAAATAATTGTTTACAAGTGAGCCAATAATAATTGGAAACATTAAACGAAATTACACAATCAAGTAGGCCCCAATCTTAAGGCAAAATGTGCATTAATAAGCAGTATGAACCAGTATTGGACCAATTTAACTCGAGAATATATATCCATATACCCTGCAAACATGAATGTAATTAACCACAATGCCAAGATAATGTTCAATCATAAGTATTCCAAGTTACGTATTAATAAACACCACATTAACGACGTTGATATTATCAGGTTAAACTAATACACATCATTTACAGCACCCTGTATCTACACAACAGGCAGACCCCAGTGGATATACACAGGGCAACTGCCATATAATACAGCCCAGGTAGTACAATTTTTCACCTGTGTGGCTGGTATGAGGCCAATTTGAATATCATTCTACATGGTAAATGCATAGCCACAAACAACACCGGGTTCACGAGGCATGATAACCCCAATAATTTATGAGGTAACAACTTGCTTCTCATATGAAGACATGTGGAACTGGGAAACCAATATCCTTGGAATGAGGTTGACTGTGAATTAGCTTGAGGTTTTTGCAAATAGATCGGTCTACTCTTAGGACATCAACGAGACTGCAACCAAAACACCCCACGGGCATGAGAAACAAACAATTTTTCAGGATGACAATAATAATAATAATAATAATAACTAGAAAGTTAATATGATGCTTTATTCCGCACAGTCTTGAGAAACAAGGACATGGGTGGGGTCGACGAGCGGAAAATCTGATTGGTCGTGATGCCGTAAAATTCCATAATATTTTGTCCAAATCCTGCTAAACGGAAGGGTTTTGAAAGGGTGTTCTCCATTGTTCAAGTATACAATTCAATTGAAATAAAATAAAGATTTTAGAGGTTGTAGGAAAAAAAAATCCAGAAATTTACCACTGTTGATGTCTTAAACAATATACATCACCTTATTTAACACATATTATATTAGTTCTTCGTGCCTATTGTTTGTATCCTTTATGTCGTCCTTAAAAACAATATCGCTAATAGTGGTAGCAAAGGGGTTGAAGGCTGGTATTTGTTTTTAATGTCAATTACATATATACAGTAATATGGATGCAAATACTGTAGGGCAAAATCATAGCCACTCCACTCCTCTTTTCCTCCTCCGCCCTAAGGCTACCTATGTACTTGCTGCGTTCTCCCCATTACACCTTCTACTCACAGACCTCTTTAGCTTCTCCCCTACACCCCCACCCATTTCACTAACCTTCTTTCTCTTTCATAAGGTCCTTCTTTCTCAATTTCCCCTATCTCCCACCCTCCTGCACCACCCATGTCCTCAATGTGTACGTCATAAATAAATAGCCCCCTCAGTCTCTCTCTATCTCTTCGTCTCTCTCTCTCTCTCTCTCTCTCTCTCTCTCTCTCTCTCTCTCTCTCCTTCCCAGAGTTTTTATTTTATTATAAATTAAGGTGATTTTAAGGTTTTGAAACTTGGACCTTGAATTTGCTGTTCATCTAATACTCACCGATGGATCTTTCTCCATCTCTGATCTCACTCTCTCCATCTTTTTTGCTACAAACATTACAGACCTGCTGACCCCATTCACAAGACAAATTCCAGACCCAAGTGGAATAAACATACCAGCAGCTTAAGGCATTGAAACAAAACAAACCGAAATAAGAAACTGTCACAACGTCCTCACGTGTGTATCGGGTTTGGTTCGCAACAGGTATTTCAGAGCCGGGTCGGGTCTCGGTCACGAAGTCCAGTCCATGAGCTTCACACACAATTACACCGATGATCCCAGCTTACTCACCAGCCGGAAACAACAGGTACAGCCGTGGTGAGGATGGACACTGCAAAATATGTTTTGATAGTTGCTATTTAAAGTAATCAGGTATATATTTGAGGTTAAACACATCGAACTAGAAGGGCACTTGGTAGATCGCATACCTCCGCCCTGTAATGCCTGATCCACGAGAATCACTTAAAAATGATCGGATCCTGAATGGGATCTTCACCAAAATCGAACCAATTCATGCTTGTCACACACCCGACGTGTTCACCAAGTTTCGTCCGAATCCGTCTACAACTTTTTGAGATATCCTGCTCACAGACAGATCGGCAGACAGACAGACAGACAGACATGGGTGAAAACATAACCTCTGTCCACCTTTGGTGGCGGAGGAAATAATCAGTCTAAAACAGCTACATCAGGATATTCCACTGCTCCTGCTACTGCTTTTTTGTATGCATAGTCGAAGCTCGTGGAAGAGGTCGAATTTGTACACTGAATGGATCAGGCCACATACCTTAAAGTTTATAAGGCTTATACCTGGTTTATACCTTAAAGTGACGGTCCTAGGATCCCAAATGGAACAGTTGATAGAGAGGTGGGAAACACCAACAGCAGAGTTGAAGGCCAAGATAGAGAGAGACTTGGACAAACAGTGGGTGTGCGGAGGAATGGGGGCAGGAGAGGATGTAGAGGGTGGACATGATGGATACAGAAGGAAACTCTCAGGAGGGAAACTAGAAATTTGGAAGAAGGAGGGATTGTGTTGGGCTAACGAGGGTAAAAAAAATCATAGTTTTGGATTGGTGACAATCTGAGATGGTGGTGAACATCTGTCATGAAGACCTGGAGGAAGGAATGACATTGAAGAGGATGAGTGGAAGTTGGTTCCACAGGCGGGAAAAAGAGGAACAAATGAGTGGAGGTGAGTGGTGATCCTGGATTTACTTTCGCCAGAAGGGGGTTGATGGGGGATCGTGTGAGCCCTGAAGAAACCTGTGGGGGACAAAGCACGGAACAGTTGCAATCATTCCCAACTTATCGCAAGGTCGACCGGGAAACGCATTTGTCCCAAGTCTTTCAGGAGCCAGCTGATAATTCTTGAATGTCGACTGGAGGTAACTTGTTCATTGTTCCAGGGTGCCCATGATAACTCGCCTACTTTTCACGAAAGACAGCGTGGGATCATTAAACATTCACCAACGAATGATAGCTGTTGGGACACCGGGGTTGACCATCCATCCCGCATTTTGTCATGCAACCCACATCCTACCTGTGAAGCACCAATCTGGAAGTTTATAGTCGCTTCAGGAATCGAACACAGGACTAGATAACACATAGTTAACTGCGCTGCATCCTCACCAAACACCTCCCTATCAAAACCCAGGTACGTTTATGTAGGAACAACTCCCTAAAAGTTATATACCTCATGCAGAGTATTCTTGATCATATTGCCATCATGTCTCTGGCAATCACCAAGATTGGTGAACACAACTATGTCCAGCCAACATCCCTGGCGAAGACTCAGAGGAAACGCACGCTCGAACACCCCGAGGCTGCTTGGCAAGCCATGAAGGGCACGTCACGAGGCAATCATGGCCACGCGATCGGCCTTCAATAAGACCGTGAACACCGAGATTGAAGGCACAATTGAAAGTTTTTTTCTTTCTTTTTTGGTTTTCATAATTCCTTTTGGGTGCACAGACCTTTCGGCGGAGACGTCGTGAATTGGAGATTTCTCAGGCAGAACGTTGTGCTAAAATGGAGGCGTTTTTCTCTTTGTCCGAATCCATTTTTGATGCTTCGTCTGAGCACTGGGCCGGTGACACTCATCGTCATGGCCTTTGGTTTATACCTTAAAGTGACGGTCCGAGGACCCCAAGTTTATTTGTCGGAACTAAGCAAATACCAACTTTATTTCCGGACATGGGTGTGACATTGTGCTTCATTTGTGGTGAACTTTACATGTTGAGCAACACTTTATGTATTTGGAGAGACAACACATGTAGCTCGCCTCTTGGAAAGCACGAGTACGGGACGGATATTAAAAGCCACGTTCGACAGTCTACCATTCATCCACAACCTTCTACATATACACGCAATGGAGGGTTTTCAGAGCTATCCCATAATGGCGTGCGTGCCACCACGTTGGATGTATTCACTTCCCTGGCAACGATAGCATCAGCAGCTCGACAATCTAGTACATTTATCTTACTGCAATGGAAGGTTACGCTGATTCTTTGGCCTTGTTTACTTTTTCTCGCTTGTCAAAACTTCCCAACCAATATGGCACCCGAGCACTGAAATCATGGGTACTGAAAACCCCTCTATAGGCTAATGCTGTCCTGTGTGTCTGTCCTACCCTGAAACACGGAAGTGCTCTTCGGCAAGAAAACAAATATTAAGTCGAAGTCGCTTCAAATCAATCAAAACTTCCAGGAAAATATTAATTTTTTCAATCGTACAAAAAACAACAACAACATCGAACCGGGACGGTGTATAGGCAGCAGGCTGCTGCCTCAATCGCTTCAGATTTATTTTCTTTGCTGTTAAGAAATATATAACCTCCCATTTTTGAGGTCTTTCAACCAGTGCAAGAATAAAAAGCTCTTTTCTTTTCTTATATCGAGGTATTTTTACCTTAGGCTTCTGCAAATAGTGACGCTCCTGGGTGCGGTTGTACAGTAGGCTGAACATTTCTCATTTTGAAATTGCCTACAAAACATTTTAACATCAGCTCGAGATACCTTTGGTGTCGACCAAAAGGACAGGGCACTCGCACAGGACAGGTGACCCCCAAAGATGTGGGCCCCGGGAAAAGTTTAATAACTTTGGCAATTCTCATTCAATCTCTTTCATTTTTCAGGAGGTCTGAACTTCGTTAAAAGAGAGTGTATCTGCCAAGTTTCTTGAATCTGTGACATTCACACGTCATGTCGTGGACACCTGAAGAAAAGTCGATTTATGTATAAAACTATCTGCGGACAAATTCCTTCTTACACACAAGGTGCCTGTTCCATGGACATTTTGCAAGGAGGAACGAATCCAGCGAGTCTCAAATTCAAAGGTTTGTGAAAAGATTTAAGACGGCATGAACCAGTGTTGAATGGGAGTTCACCAAACAGAGGAGCTAGGCCACTCAGGACGACCAAAATCAGGAAGAGCATCCAAGAATATTGCTTCCGTTGCTGACCCAGTTGCCCACAGTCCCAAGAAATGTCGGCGGCACCGCCGTCTAGAGCTCAGTATCAGCGAAGAAAGCTTGAGGATGATTCCGATGACAGCGCGTGCAAGTCATCAATAACTTTGCTCGACTAGTGGCCATCTGCATTGAGCGAAATGGTGCCCGCTTGGAGCAATTTATCGAACATCGACGTCATCAGTAATTTCATTATGAAATTGGCAAAATTTCTTTGCAGACAACTGAAAGTTTCAACGATATCTTGATAATGAGTGATTGATAAGTTCTGCAAATTTTGTTGACTTTGATTGAACAATATTAAAGTTATTAAACTTTTCCCTGGGCCCACTTTTTTGGGGTCACCCTGTACATTCATCTTTGGATCTACAGGCTTGTTGTTTCGAGGGAGAACCCAGTACTCTCCCTCCAGACAAGTGGGAGAGCAAGGAGGTCCTGCGAGGGCTCGCAAAGGACCTCTGTGGACCTTGACATCTGCGGAGATCCTGCGTGGAACCAAATACACCGTCGGTCGGCCCCTCACCCTGAATTCCGTATCTCCTTCCTCGTCCCCCCCCCCCCCCCCCCCCCAACAGCTTTTTATGAACCTGAAACGGTCGCCACTCCAGGCACATTGTACAATCAAGCAAGTCATGTTTTCACGATTTCTTTCCGCACCGTTTGACAAATTGCCGGGTGAGTGAACGAGACGGTGGCGGATTTTTTTTCCTTGTAAGGCTAAATGCGCACATGGCAAAAAGGCTCAAAACAAAACGTGTATTTTGTACTCCTCCGGCATCCTTTTTATTTCAATTACCATTACATGCTTTTGTTTCATGCCGTCCAATCGAATGTAGTCTCGATGGGCAAAATGAAACACATAAAACACACAAACACACACCATTGCTTGCCATTCATGTCTGAAGAAGACCATTCACATGGAACACGCGAACCACCCAGTCAGGAACTTATTTTCAGTGCAGAAGCTCCTTCCGAGACAGCAACCAAATCGAGATAGCTAGAAGTTTAACCTGGTATTTATCAATCTCAAAGAAGATCAGATCACATACCACCTGCAGTGCAGGCAGAAACTTTCTAATCTGTTCATAACGCTGACGATAGCTCGCCTACTCTTCGCGAAGGACACCGTGTGATCTACAACATCCACCAACTAATGCAGCCAGACGAGACTCCCAGTTTAAAGTCCATCCGAGGGTTGGCACACACTTTGATGACCCATCCTGCCTGCCAAACACCAAAATTACAGCTTATAGCTGGTACAAAGGATTCAAACCTCGGCGAGACAGCTCCAAAGCGAGTGTGCATATCATGTAGCACCCACATACATACGTACAAACATACACACAACCAGTTTAAACCAGCGATCCAGCATGGTACTAATGGGGGTGGTGCATCATAGAGCATGGTTTCGTGATGAAGTTTACACGTTTACAGTTTGGTTAGATGCAATAAAATCCTTTGCGTTCGAATTTCATTGTTTTATGCTTTGATCTGCTGCGGTCAGCAGTGGTGGCACTCTTGGGTTAGGATGCCAAGGAACTCATACCCCAGAGGATGAGGGTTCAATTCCATCTGAATGTGACAGCATTAAAGAATCTGTTTCTAGAAACCGACATGATCTTCTGAGAATCACCACATCGCACCTACCTGGCTCAATAATGACCTTTAGGGAGGAAGTAACCGGCCTCCTCCTCCTGGATTGGTCGACACATGATGCCAGCCCACACAGTGTCACTGAATTAATGCCCTAAGGGCACCTTGTACCAGGCACCAAAATGGCAAGGCAACACAGCCCGCGTAACCCCCCCCCCTCACCGAGTACAAATAATTAATAAACGTGATGCGTTATTTGAAAACGATATAAAAGATGTAGACATTTTTAAATGCAGCAACGAACGCGACCCCGATATTGCACATCACAATAATTATAGTCGCGGAACCATTAGAGCAAATTGTACAAAATCTTGTCATATAACTTTACCATCGGCACAGCTGAAGTTATGAGAAAGTTCATGCATTTTCAGACATTTCGGGATAAAATGTACGATTTTCTGCCAGAAGACGCTAAACACAGGTAATTTAACTTTCCAAAATTCATTCCAAAGTCACTTCTAATCTACTCGAATTATGCAATATTTTCCCCTTTATTCGCAATATAATGCTCCGTTGCATGAAAGTTATACCGCATAATGAGTAAAGTTTCACTCCACCGCACCGGCAAGTTGAATACCCTCGAAAGTGTTTTCGCTGGAAAAAGAAATAAAAACCAAAACTACTTTCGGAAGTCGCAGCAGCCATTACTACAATTGTCAAATGCATTTAGTAAACGACAAAGGCAATTCGAAATAACCTGCCAAGCCAGTCACCATATTATAAACACTTTTGTCCACGCTTCGGTAACTCAAGAAAGCAGGAAGATTAATAGAGGCAAAAGTCGCATGTAAGGTCTATGGTCTAGTCACAACCCATGACCTGAGTGATGCTGAAGCAGTCCCTGAATATTTAAAGTGGGATTCAGTTATACGGGAGGGAGATATGACCAAGGGAGCATTTTACATATTTCGTACACAAAGGTGGATGAAGAAAGTGAAGGGAAGACTGGAGGAAAGGATGGGAGAAGGTGTTGTGCAAAATAAAAGAGGAAGCATAGAGGAAGACGTGGAAGGAAAAATTAGGGTAAAAGTATTATTAAGAAATGGTGAACAATCAAAACTTCCACCATTTCGCCAACATACATGAACTAAAGGTCTCCTGATCGACGGGACGTTTTGAGGAGTCATTTTAAGAGTTGTGGAGCAAACATTCAAAATGGTATAACAAACTTGAATCGGTATGCAGTAGGAGTCGATTCCCCTTTCATCGGCATTCTATCGGAGTTCTCAGATACATCCTCAAAGCCTTTTTGAAAACAAGGGTTAGAATGCCCTAAGTCCGAAATCAAACTACTCCAGTCCACTGCAGGACAGATGAATCCCTCAAGTCAAGTTGGAGAGGTGATTGGCATATACTTGTCAAGAGCGAGCAGCAGTGGGGATCAAACCCACACTAGCCAGTGAAGTAAAAGAAAAGTCTTCAACCGTTAAACCAAACAGCCAACTCTGTGAGAATGCACCCATGGGTGTTTTGTTTTTGTTTCTCTCTCTACACAAGTTTAGACTCATGAAAAAGACAAACAAGAGAGGGTGGCAGGTCAATAGTCTAACGGTGGGGCAGAGGGGAAGAGGCGGAAAAAAGCTCACACACACTCTAAGGTGTGAGACGACGTTACGGGATCCCGGGAATATATGTCGGGATATGTCAGGAGTGGGATCGGAGGAGAAACCATGAAGTGTTTCTGAAAGGCAGTCTGAAAGGACTGGGTGTAAGAGCACGAGACAACCGCTTCAACAACTTTGTAAAACACCTGTCAATGTCCTGTTTAAGAAGTGGGAGATTTTTTTCGTAGAATCGTAAAGAGTTCCTCCATTACTGCGAGACCTACTCGTGAGGTATGCACAAGCTCACGGATGAGTTTGGACATGCACATGGAGGAGAAGGGCATTAGGAGACATCAGTGTCCTTTTCCATCAATTATATGCAGAATGACAGCCAATGGACAAATTAACATTGTATATGGGATTTAAAATGGGTTTCAGCACCAAGAGCAAAGTGCTCGGAATGGAATGCTGAAAATCTCAACACAAACTAGCTTAGCATCTAATTTAGAGAATAAGGCTACAGTAATTTCGTGAGTCTCACTCATTTTGTCCACAAAAATGTCATGCCAACTTCACTTACAATCTTTTTTAAAAAAAAATGTTGTCCTCATGCAACAACATGTATGGTGAGTGCGCATTCTTACGACTATGGATGGTAGACCTGCAGAGAGAAACCTACAGTTTCTGCAGAGAGAAACTTACATTTTCTGCAGAGAGAAACTTACATTTTCAAGAAATTCTCTCTTCATGTTGTGGTGTGTCTGTACATTATTGTCCTATTTCCCCTTTGCTCCACTTTGTGTCCATGGGCCCTTTCCTCCTGGCCTTCTGCTCTTCCGTGAGCCTCAATACATGCATTTCAAGAACATCATTCTTATTTTTCAACTGAAGTACATTTTATGTTATGAACTTGCAACTCAGCAAATAAGAATATTTTTTCTATACAAGATTGTCCAGACTCATGGAAGACTGAGGACACAGAGGGTAGAACGACAAGCAATTGACAGTGGGGGAGTAGGGCCCCTTTT
Source organism: Eptatretus atami (assembly GCA_035128595.1). NCBI lineage: Eukaryota > Metazoa > Chordata > Myxini > Myxiniformes > Myxinidae > Eptatretus > Eptatretus atami. Next base: position 22,059,241 of record CM068959.1, on the reverse strand, counting down.
GAACTGCACAAGCAATGGGGTCAAGGAACATAAAAACAAGAGACATTGGGGGGGGAGGAAACACAGTTATGTGCAAGTAAGAACATTGGGTTGGGTTAGGTAGGATTAATGGGGGGTAGTAAAGATTGCGAGGAAGTATGGGAGATGACATAAGACGGTGATTAGTGATGCACCACCTGCTTGAAGCCCTTGAGGGGAGAATGGGATTGAACACAAATGGGAGCAAAGAGGAGCAATGAAGTAGAGGTGTGCAGCAAGCCTGGATTATGGGGGGTTAAAAAGGAGGTTATTGGAAGAACATGTGCATGCTGGAGCATCTGGGGAGGGTCAGAGGGCTGAGAGAACAGAGTGAGCTGTACAGGAGGAGAGGCGTTAAAAAAACAACACAGAGACCATGGACCTGTAAGTGATGTAAGAACAGCAGGCCTTGTGCTTTGGCATCATTGCAATTGAGTGTCCTCATTTAAATAATCGACACTATTTGAATGCAATATTTGTATCATCATTTGAATTTTCATTAGTCGAGGATGTGTCCACATACTGTATGAGTTCAATAACTAAGATTACTTTCGCAAAGGATAAATGTACCGTGTGCACATTTACCTTTTGCCAAAGTAATATTTGTCATTGATGAAGCAATACAAGGATGCTTTGAGCAAATTTAGACAAGCAATGACCCAAACAGATATAAGGAAGCCCCAAATGTACATGCTCTCTCGCAACAGTCAAATAATCTGTACCGTATATACTTTGGCTGCAAGGAATGGTTCATCATTCAAATAATCTACAGCACATTGGTTTGAAAATAAATAAATAAAATAAACATCCAAAGAACTCACTGTACATGTTTGTGATATCATGGAGTGGTATCGAGTCCAAGTTGTTTATTTTGGTTGGCCTTAACCAAAGTGGGCTTTTAATTGAATTCCAAACAAGACCTTCAGGCATGCCAGGATCGATGCATTCATTGCCATGTTATGTGAATGGTATCGAGACGCATATAATATTTTGAAAAGGAAACGGAGCAGTGCTATTTAAACCTTTCTTGTTGGAATTGAATCGACCACAGCATAATGCAAAACAGCAGCTTAAAGCCATGAGCACCGATGAGGAATGACACTGAAACCGACCGGTCTGCCACGAGAAATCCGAATGTTACCTGGATGCAGCTGTGGCAGCCTTTACTTTGGCTTTCAACGAGCATGTTGAACCTGAGAGGTCTCTGATTATCATCTGGATGAAGTCACAAATGTCATAAACTAACTCCACATAAGACTCTCTTCAATACTTGTTACCTCGGAAAAAAAACGAATCAAAAAGCGGGGTTAAGCAATTGGTTCATGTCAGTCCGTGTCTCCGTCCACCTGTCTGTAAACATCAGTTTATGATCAAGGACCAACTTCGTTTAAATTTAATGTTATATTTTGAATACGAATCGGAACATGAATCGGAAAACAAACCTGCCGTTTAACAGTACTTTGTCTTTGAATTTATCCCAATCGCACATGCGCAGAGGAATGAGATATTTTTTACTCTGCCTGCCTGGCAGTCAAATAAAATTGAAAATAAATCCAACTTACTGTTTTTAAGGATGTTATAAATGACACAAACAACAGGCAAGAAGAGCTAATGTAACGTGATGGATAAGGGGGTGTAAAAGCCACTGCGTCAACAGCATTAAAACGGCGGTAAACTTGTGGAATTAATGTTTTTATACGACCTTTAAAATCTTTATTATATTTACATTGAATTAGATATTTCAACACTGTAGAACACAAATCACATACTTGTCACTTCCAAGAACCTCCAGTTTAGCAGTACTTGGACATGTTAAATATGGTGGTATATAAGATTGCTTAAACAGCGCTAAACTTCTGGAATATTTTAAAATGAACTTTAAAATCATCATTTCGTTTCAATTGAAGTATAAACCTGAACATTAGGTGGGGTAACGTGTTCTATGAACTCTCTAGTTGTTTCAGAAATGGGTGTTATTTTGACTTTGAGCTCCTAATCTTTCATTTTATTTGCAAATGCAGCGGTGTCGTTCCCTGAATCAATACAGCGTGTCGGATAAATCCGATGTAGTGAATCATCCTTGACTTGTCTAACCAAAGTTAGATCTTCAACCAGATATGTATCCATTGATTAACTTCCATCCCGGTTGTTTGTCAGCATTGCACCACATCATAGATTAATGCAACCGATCGGAAAGGATTTCAAGGCTTCCATCTCAATTGATATTCAATATCCCATGGTGTCTCTTGTATGGGCAAGTCTTTAGGCTGGCCCACAAGCTCAGTTCTAAATTCTTGCGTTATAGTCTGAGGATATCAGGCCGTGGCAGTCTATGTCCCATCGGGATGTGATGAGGAGGTGATGATTCTTGGGATGTAGCAGAAATCCCAATGACATTCTCTCTAATAGTAGTCGATGTGGTCATCTTATCTTGTGTCGGCATTTCTGACAGTAAACTCAGCCTTTATTATCTCTCGGTAAACTGTGAAAATTGCACAACATTCCCACAAAATAAGCTCACGGAGTTTTCCCAGATAAACGAAGTTTCATTGATCTTTTTGCTTTTTGCAAAGTGCATAAAAAGCAAACCAACCAGCTGTTAGATGAAGCCAGTCCATGTGAATTAATTATCCCCCTTCTGTTTGGCCAGAAAGCTGCGACTTAATGAGCTCTTGTAATTTAAAAAGGTTTAAATAAATTAACTAGGGCTTGTTCTGTACTCCACATTGATTTTCTTGTATTATTGAAGTGAAGTAATTTTTCATGATTTTGCCTTTCGAGGAGTTTTATTTATTAATTTTTTGAAACAAAACACAAGTGCATGAATGTTGAAGAAAAAGACGCCAAGCTACAAATTAAACAAAATAAAAACTCCTCCATGAGCCTGGATTTCTGTATACAAAAATACTTTGCATGTACTGTCTGCATGTTGATCTGTGCTTCACCAACTGCTTTAATATCATTGTATGGTTTATCTTAAAACTGTGATGTAATTATTGAAAGACGTTTTTTATTTTGAATTTAATGTACCAGACTCTCTTTTGAGCGTTGGTGCCACCGAATAGAAGCACTTTATTGGCAAGGATTACACTGCATTCTTTTCCTTGCTTTCCCAGTGTTGTTTGTCCGGGGGGGGGGGGGGGGGTGGAGGAGGAGGAGGGCTATCAAACCATCTGTGATGCACGTTCATTGGTCCCCAAGTGGGGGAACCCAACCCAACAGTTTGGCGGCCTTTGAGGCCGCTTTGCCATCGATCGTGGGTTTGCTGATTTCCCGAGGTTATAGAAAATTACACGAAGACAGAGGGAAATGTTGAAGAATGAAGGAAGGGGTTGGGGCAGGTGGGGTTTCGATCCAAACACTTGGGTGGGGGAGACTGGATCATTATAAAAACATGTGCCGAGGCATTTCATTAATAGCAGGAATCACATCACACTTATTCTCACTTGCAATACGAAATAACTATTCTAATATATCCCCATCTTACCCTCGAGACCACAACCACAACAATATATATATATATATATATATATATATATTGTTGCATGCGCACGCGCGCACACACACACACACACAAACACACACACACACACACACACACACACACACACACACCAATGTAATTCAAAATCAGAGCATTTGTCATGAAAAGTTTTTACAACACATTGTACCCAAAATCGCACTCATTAATTGTTTCTGAAAGTTTGTTAAATATACAGTAGGAAAGAAAAGGCAGGTTTAGGGAACTATATATTGAACTCTTTTATAATACTTTTTGGACTTAAAAGTTCACAAAAGCTACAATTATTTTAAAAAAAAAAAAGTGGTGCAGATGGATATCACACTATGGGCGGAAACTACTGAACATTTTAATTTGTCAATACATTTTGCCGCTTCAGCAATTGTTGGAGACTGCTGCACACGACATCATTATGTACGATTGTTGTGGATAACTTGTCAAAAAAGTTAAATGTTCAACTTTTACAATTGTTGCTGAGGCACCTTAAAAAATACACCACCACACATTGTACGATTATCAAAAACTATCACCGCCAATGTTATTGGTGATCTCCATTTGTGAGTTTCAGGAGGTGAGAACTCAAAACCTACACCTCCTTTTTGGTAAAGGATCATGATTCATGAACCAAACTGTGAAACTTCATTCTCAGAGCCTCGTTCCAAAGGGCTCTTTTCAGAATCTTCACTGAACCTCTCACAGCCTCCACTTGTAGCTCATTTGGAGTGATATTCCCTGGAATGATTTTTAAATACTCAGTAAGGGTTTCCTTTATCATACCTGTAGCTCCGACTATCAATGGTACAATTTCAGCTTTCTTCAATTTCCAAGCTCTCTTGACTTCATTTTTCAGATCCTGGTATTTGGTTATTTTCCTGATTTCTGGAGCATTTCAAAGTCCAAAGTTATTGGGAACTGAAACCTCGATCAACAGTACTGACTTTCCCTTTTTGTGTTTGAGCACTATGTCCAGACGCAATGCTGTGTTTGCAATGTCCACACTTGTTGAGATCATCTTGTCATACATGAGCTTTACATGTTCATTATCAAGGATCAGATTTGGTTTGTATTTCCATCATTGTTCTGGGACCGGGATGTTGAAATGTTTACAGATGTGCCAGCGGATTACTCAATGGATGTTGTCATGTCTTTCAGTGTATAGCTGTTCCGACATGAGTGTTTTTTAACATCCCGAGAGGAGATGACTGGTACTTTCTCTTTCTACTCTACAAAATCTGCATTTGTCCGAATGGCTCAATCCCGCCATTTTCTTAAAGGCATTAGTGTAGTGTCCTTGGTCTTAGGCATTGATGATGACTCGTTCTCCATCCCAATTAACTTGACCTCTTCCATGCCATTCCAAAGAGCCTTCCTTGTCGATCCCTGTCCTGTCAAGCTCTTTTATTAAATCTCCCTGCTCTTTTCTCATTCTCCCATTTGTCAGACTATATCTGCCGATATTTCTTTTTGTAGTTTTCCTTTTTTTCTTTGCAATCATTGAGGCTGTTTGTTGATGTTTCATTTTCCTGTGTAGTAACCAATTGTTTGCACCTGTTTTTGGAAGTTTGTTTCAAAAAGGATGAAGGATCACTTTTCTGGTTTGATGTTTTCTTGCTCATGTATAAATCTCAACCAATAGTCTGTTGAGCTTTTCACATACTCTGCTAGTCCGACACACGGTGTTCTGTGTACTTGCTTAAGCTCCATCAAACCACCCCCTCCTTGTCATATAGGTAAGTATAACATTGGTTTTTGTGGACCATCTTGTGAATAATTAGAAGTTGCCTTGTTTTGGTGTCTAGGTTGTTGATCTCCAATTGTGGCCATTTTATAATTGTACAGCTATTTTGGAATACCAGCAATGCAAGTTGATTTATAGCTTTGGTTTTGTTTCTTGGGGAGAGGGACGACTTCAGAATTAGTCTTATTCTGATTGGTTGAGGTGAACAAATGGTATGTGCTGATATAATCTACTTACATGCAGCATATAAACAAATACATCAAATCTTGTTGCATTGTTGCGGCTGGTGTGCGGCTGGCTTTTCAGTACCTTCATGTTCGTCTCTCCACCCTCGTTTCATGTAAAAAAAAAAGGCTTAATTCTGTCCTCAATTCAAACAACGAACCATGCTGCCCCCCTTTTTGTTTAGCCTATGGCTAGCTATGCTTGGCTTCAATCAACCAAAATATGCAATTAGTGAACAAACAAATAAACAGACCGGTTGGGTTCTACAGTATAGTTTATGGGGTGGGGTGTTTCCTATTTGCTATTAACCTTTGGAGTAAACAAATAATGATGAAGATTCATGTAAATTTTATAATCGGACTTCTATAAATGTCTTCTTTACATCATACTCCGGCATCATGATGTGACCTGTAAAATTAAATAGTCATGAATTGCATAAAGAAAACATTACTTCTTTCAAACAGAGAGATGCAGAAAGGTTTCTTGAACATAAAGCACGTTCTGTATGTAATGACTGTAAGAAGCGCGTCTTGATGGCGTCATTTTGTGCATTTTTCAATTTGGACCTTCAGACGCAACGAGTCTAGCAAAGAACAAGCCTGGCCGAAGGCTGATTTAAACAGCATTAAGACTCCATCGTTAATGCGGTTTACAAAGTACACGCTGCTGATTGAAGGAGCCAGTGCATAGATTGAGCCGCGACTGCTTTTTGTTCCTATAACTGCTCATGGTGGCTTTAATAAAGGGTCGTTTTTAATGATGCATTGCAATGTTGTGCAAGCCACATATTAAAGGAATAAAGCAGCATCGTCAAACAATTGGATCCTCATTAGATATAATAATAGCTATTTTCCTGAAATAAAAAACCCAGGGAACATTTTGACCAATTAAACAAAGTCAAATAAACAGATAAATAAATAAGTGTATAAACACACAACTAAATAAAAGCAATTCATAAATGAGGTAAATAAATGTGTAATCAAATAACAAGGATACATAAAAGCAATAACAAATGGGAAATTATTATTGCTCTACCATTTGTGATTGCTTGGCACAAACTGGTTATTTATTTATACATTTATTTCAGTGGTATAATGGTTGGAATGTCTGCTCCAAGTCTGGGAAGTCAGTGGTTCAAACCAGGGTTCAAAGCCTGGCTGAAACACACCAAAGACTTTAAAAATGGTACATGCTGATTCCTTAAAAACATGTACCATTTTAAAAGTCTTTGATGTGAATTGTCCAGGGTTTGAACCACTGATCTCCGAGCAATATGTAGGCTCCACCCGAGCATGTGTCTGCTCTGTAATCTCAGCTAACCTAGAGGCTGCTTATCTTGTGCGTTGATCCTCAACCCAAGCCTATCCATCCATCCATCCATGCATTGGGACCATACTCTGTGCAGAGTGTTGGTGCTGCCTATGCAGTCTCCTTGGCTATTGGGCACAATCCTGGATGGGTCGCCACTCCGACACAGGATACCAGCAAGCTGGTACTCATTTTGCCAACCACAGAAGGATGACAGGCAGAGTCAACCCCACCTGGTATTCATTCAGCAGAAGAGGGAGATTTGAATTCAGGATCCCATGCCCACCACCCTAACCATTAAGCCAACACCAGGCATACCCAAGCCTGTGTCGGCTTTGTTATCTCAGCTGACTTGGAGGCTGCATGTCTTGTGTGTTGATCTCAACATGAGCCGATGTTTGCTCTGTAGTCTCAGCTAACCTGGAGGCCGCTTGTCTTGCATATTGATCCTCAAGCCAAACCTGAATTTGTTCTTGAGTCGCAAGTGACTTGTAAACTGCCATTCTCTTTGCATCCGATTTGTTTCTGCCCATTAGGGGTCATTTTGTGGCATGTGGCAGTATTTTTAATGCAAGTAAGGTAGGTTAAGATATTTCTTAACAGAAGTGTTCCCTTGGGAGTTCCAGAAGTGCTCCGGTGGGCATCTTACCATGTTGATCTTCGTGCCATGGTAGATTAAAGTTAAAAAGCAATCGACAGATCGTACAGAGACAGGGAGAATTAGTGGTGGGGAGAAACATGCCAAGGGAATATGCCTGGTGTTAGCTTAATGGTTAGGGTGGTGGGCTTGGGATCCTCGGATCCAGAGTTCAAATCCCCCTAGGCTGTTGAATTAATATCAGGTGGGGTTGATTCTGCCAGTCATCCTTCAGAGGTTGGAAAAATGAGTGCCAGCATGCTGGTATACTGTGTCGGAGTGGCGACCCGTCCAGGATTGTGCTCAATAGCCAAGGAAACTGCTTATGCAGCACCTACGCTCTGCACAGAATATGGGCCCAATGGATGGATGGATGGAATACCCAGTTTCCGTTTTAAGATTGATTCCATAATATGACCTCATCATATGATGTTCACAAAACATATTAGTCAATTGCGGTCGTGTGTAAGAACCATACTCACTCGAGGCCTGAACATGGAAAGTGTTGTAATAAACCTGTGTAAAGCAATATTTTTAATAACAGGTGCATGTGTAAACACTATAATGATAATCTTTGTGTGTGTGTGTATGGATGTATATATAATATATATACATACATACACACACACACACACACACACACACTAATAAATAGAAAAATGGCAGCAGGCAAATTGACACAACACGCCCTCTGTGAGTCTGCAAGAAGTTGTGGTATATGATACATTGCGAAGAGCAGAAAGTTCCAGATCATTGGCACAGCAGCGGCTGTTACTGAGGCCAGCCAGGCATGTCTGGTTTGCATTATCGGGTGGCAGTGAGCTGATGCGGTTTGCAGAGGTTGGGTTTGGAGGGAGGTGGTATTCGTGGCTTTATGCCCTTTGGTCTCCAGTACTGCCATTTACATGCGGTAACCAGACTGGGCCTAATCTGAAAAACACCGTGTGCTGACTACTTGCCAACTGTCCCAGCAGCGCACCTCAAATTTCCCCACTTTTACACTGATTGCTTTCAGAGGGTTGTAATGGGTTGAGATTCAGCGCACGCAGGTACATGCGAGACACTATAATCAGGTGCTTTTGTGTTTGTGGCCAAATTGGCTAAACTTTCTATGAAAGTACATAACTTTTTTGTGAATCCTTTTTTCATCTTTCCGGACTTGCATCTGAATAACTGTCAGCTATGTCAAAAGCCTGTTGCACTCATCTATGTAATCCATGCACTGCATGCTTTAGAGACTACAAAATGCTTTTCTATTTAGCATATATATATATACAACTTTGTCAAAGATTATTGTGTGTACTGTTTCCCTACGTACACAGTATGTGGAGTGATAAAAATGTTTTGCAACATCTTTTTTTTTAATTTAAATTATTTTCACAAATATTACTTTTCAATCTACTCTCTCAAACGACTTGTTTAATTGCCCCAATTAATCAACGTTGCAGAGTCAGGAGGAGGGTGTGGAAGGGTGAGAAGGGGGGGGGGGGGGGGGGGGGGGGGGGGGTTCTTCGCTCAAGACTTTCAGAAACTGGACGGCAATGTTCGACTGCAGCTGGTTCGGACAGAAATATTTGTTCAGTGGGCCAAACATAACTCACCTACTCTTTGTCAATAATAACATCAGGTGTTTAACGACCACCTCCTAATGTATGCACCAAGGTTAACGTCTATACGAGGGACGGTGCCATTTGTGATGCAATGCCCTGCCTGTGAAGCACCAACACAATAATTAAAAGTTTGATTGGGAATCAAATTCAAAACCCAGAAGAACACCTCTGTATCACAGAGTATGGTACCTCAGATATACAGTGCCCATGGAAAGTCTACACCCCCTTTCAAAATTTTCACCTTTTGTTCCCTGAGAGCCTGGTAATAAATTGCATTTAATCAGACTTTTTCCACCTTCAATTATACATCGTAACCCAAATCTTCCAAGTGAAAAACAAATTACACAAATTTCAGAAAATTAATTGAAAATACAAAACGAGAATATCTTGGTTGGATAAGTGTCCACCCCCCTGAGATAATACTTGGTGGAAGCACCTTTGACAGCAATTACAGCTGTGAGTCTGTTGGGATAGGTCTTGAGCGACTTTGTACATTGTGATTGGGTAATATTTGCCCATTCTTCTGCACAAAACTGTTCAAGCCCAGTGAAGATGTGTGGGGAGTGTTGATGGACAGCAATCTTCAAGTCATGGCACAGATTTTCGATTGGATTAGGGTCAGGACTGACTGGGCACACAAGGACATTTATCTTTTTTTCTTTAGCCACTCCAGTGTAGCTTTGGCTATGTGCTGCGGGTCATTGTCATGCTGAAAGGTGAACTTCCATCCTAATTTCAGCTTTCTTGCAAAAGGCAGCAGGATATATATATATATATATATATATATATATATATATATATATATATATATATATATTTATATATATATTGTTACCGGGCCGGGTGTCGGCCGCCAACCGACCGCTCTGGACGGAGCCGCAAGTCGAGTCGGCCCGACCGTCGCCCGGAATAGAGATCGCTGTCCGGATAACTCCGAGCGACGGGTCCTTGTACAGAACCGAAATAGCCAATCGGCAGATCACGTGGGGTAGGGTCGATTGCCAATTTCAATGTACCTAAATACCCACGTGATCCAACTACCGGGGTATTCCACCCTCGATGGATCTCGTACGGAACAAACCGCCGAGGCGAGCTTGTCCGTGCGCGATTCCGAGCGGCGTAATCGCCGAGAACCATCGGTCCAAATGTCCCCCTATTACGGCAAACCAACGGCTTTCTAACTCCCAACACACGAAATGTTCAGTCAATGAGGGAATGGACGAAGCGAGCAGGTTTACATTTACACAAGGACATTTATTATAATGAAACACGTATGCAATTAACAAGCAACAAAAGAACTACAACCGTCTATAAGCAATTAATAATGTACAGTCACTTACGGGACTCGGCGCCACAAACATTCATTCGAAAGAAAAGCAGGAAAAAGACCCCATCAAAGGCAATGGGGTCAGACTGGACCTCTTGGGTCTTTATGGCGTGGGACTTGGCAGACCGAACGAGTCCCACGAGACCGTTGCAGGTTACCTGCACCCTCGTGGTGTCTGGCTTGGGCGACCCACGATGCTCCTTCCCCACAGCAGCTAGCGTAGCCGCGGTCGAGCTCGGGCCTTCCGTGTGGCAGGCGAGCTCTCTCCGGCACTCTCCACACGAGCGCGCGGTTTTCGCGATAAAGCAGGCAAGGCTGCGCCTCCAGCTCGCGTCTCCTTCGCGACGCCCGGACTTCCACGCAGCTCCTTGGCTTCTGGGTTCCTCCGACTCCCCCAACTGCCGAAGCAAAAGCTTACTCCTCCCACGGGACTCAGCACACGAACTCTGCCACGGGACTCCCACGAGCTCTTTTGGGATTCTTCTCACGGGACTTCCACGTACTCTTTCCACCAACTCTTTTTGGATCTCCCGGAGATTCTCTGGATTCTCTCGGATTCTCTTGGGACAAAGAAAAGATGTCCTCTTTATCCTTTGTACCCCTCCGCACGACCGGGCGTGACTCATGCCCTCGTGATCCACCCCCGCTCAACCACGGGTGGGAGGGAGTTGTTTACGTCACCGCAGGGTTCTTCTTCCTCTTCGCAGAAGAGGGGGAGGGACGTCTCCATTGTTTCTTTCCCTAACTATTAAATCGATCCGCAGCGCATCTAATCGATTTAAAAACATTTAAACAATGGAAGGTGCTATCTAGGGAACATGCACTTATTGACATAGCTGACTAAGGGAACCTGTATGTTGTGTGCGATTGAATTCCAATTTCATAACACTACCCCTCCCCTTTTTACAGACTCGTCCCGAGTCGTCAAATTTTCGTGTGACCAGCATGTGTAAGTTTTCCCTAGTACGTTCTACCTTCGGATCCTGAGTGCGACATTTCTTTAAACGTGTCCCAAAAATAAATAACCTAATGCGCTGCGTAACTAACTAAACAAACTCTCACAGACTCATCGGACAACTTAACTAAAATTGCCGGCGCTAAAACAAACATGCAGGTGGGGTTCCACGTATTTACAATCTTAACTTATCTATTACATCACACTAACCATGGCCCAGGACTTGTGATCTGTGAAAGGGGAAAGGCAAAAGTCATAGCAAAGTCTTTGGTGCAGGGGAATGGATGGAGATGGTTGCAAAACACAAAAAAAATGGACTGGATGCACAGGCTGCCTGCAGGGCAGTCCTCACAAAACTGGATGGTCCTGGCGCGCATGGTGATGGATGGACACAGGGGCAAACGCAAACAAGGGCTAGCAGGCATGGGGTCATGGCAGAGGCAGGCAACTAGGCATGGCAAGGTAAGCCCATGCAGAACAGGCAGCTGCAGCACAACAGGCCGGCAGGTGAAGCTGGCCGGCCTCTGGTGTGGTTCCATCAGATCTGGAGGGAGTGCGGTGGTGCCGGCCGCTCTGAAGGCGGGCTCAGACCTAGCCTACTGTCTCCCCCACTCTATCGCCTTTGCCTGTCTCTGTCCATACCCGCTCCTTAATTTGCCACAAAAACAACAAAATTTAGCCCCTCTTTATTTTTATTATTTTTATTTCCCTTTTACAATTGTATCCCTAACCCCCTTTATCGTCATTGTCTGGCTAACCTATCCTGTCCACCTGGCCTACTCCCAACCCCTACGTTCCCTCTCTGGAGGGGATTAGGGAGAGACTAGCGTCCTGTCTCGAGGCCCAACAGAGCCTCAGAATGGCCTCCTCAGAGTTCAGCGATCTACCAAGGTGAGTCGCGGCCTACAATGAGCGAAGGGATGGATGGTGCGAAGGGGTACATCTCCTATCTACCCTAACATTCATTAACCTGAAACTACCCCGGGCTTTCCAAACGCCTCACACTTTAAAACTATCGGTTCTAAACCATGATTCCCGTCGCCTGTGTTGGTGTCCATTATAAATTTGGGCCTTGCCCTCAAATTTTCATACGTGCCCTCGCACAATTTCCTGGCTGGCAGCGTGGCTCAACTGGCAGGAACTCCCCCTCTGCCGAACTCTAACCATGGCACCCCAGGCCCACAGGCTGCCTCCGAGCCTAGCTGCTCCTACAACGCGGGGGGTTGCCCTCTCTGGCATTGCCCCCTTCCGATGCCCACGTGGCGTGTTGATGCCCGGGTCCCTTTCGAGGGTCGCCCGTGCCCAGTACACTGCCCCGTGGCATTCTGGTGCTACGAGTCCCGTTTCCGACGGGTCGCCCGTGCCCATTACACTATCCCGGCCCTCTTGGGCCCTTAGCCTACTCTGGCCGACTAGTCGGTGCCTGGGGTGCCCACTAAACAAAACTCACCTTTCCACAGCCACGCTCCCAGCCGGTCCATGAACTCTTGCACCCTCCAAACGGGTTTCGTGCCTTCTCTCGACACCAACATCAAAACGACCTCCTGTTAGAAATTTGAATAACCACTAGCTAACATTACACTGACCCGGGGTCACTTGGGTGGGAATCACTCCTCCCCCAACCAGTCATTCGCACCAAGCATACCACATTCGCCCTACTCGCACACTTGGGCCCACTGTCCCACACTCATTCCTCACACACTTTCCATTTCGCAACTCACACCAACACTCCACACTGCATCTTAAACTAATCCCTGACTAACTCGTGCTCCTCGTCATCCCTTAAAACTCATGCACGTTCCATTTACTCTACGTAGCTAAACTACGTCTCCACTACACATTTCCAGTCTGTCCATGTCTCCGAAAATCCAACAATTCCCATTTCCTAAATCTAAACTGAAATCCCTCTAACTAATCATTCCACGGGCTCCATGAGTTACACCCAGTCCCATGAAGCCGGTCTAACTATCGCTATCCCATCCCCTAACTAGTACTTCCTGTGCCCCAAACAAGGGGGTCTTCCACCCTTGCCTGGGAATCATGTTCACCCAAAGCGAGGCTTGCTTTTCTCGTCTTTTTTTTTTCCATAATGCGCACCACCAGCGCGACAGTTCACAGCCGTGCTCTTTTTCCGTGACGTCATGGCAGCTGCTTGCACCCCGCGCACCTCGTCCCTCTTGGACGGTACCATCCGGCAGGAATTCCCTTCTGCTGGATTCCAACCTCCATGCAGCCACGACGTCACTCTGCGCATCTCAAAGCAAGCCCTGCGTTTCGAGGGTGTTCCCACGCGAACACATGTGCTCTGCTCGTCGGAGCTTTACAAACACGCTCGCGTGGAGAACCCATCCGGTCCAAATTCCGAATCCATCCTAGCTTCTGTCCGTCCGCGGGATCGGCTAACATCCACCACTGGCGTTTCCGGACCGGGTTTCACCTGCGCAGCGCGCACGTGGCGGCCTTGTGCGTAACACAGCACGGACCCCGCGCTCGCTGCTGTGCAAACCCGGCACGGTTCCCAATTCAGCTACGGCCACTACTCGGACTTGTCCTTCATCTGGTCCCGTCGTCGTCGCCGTTCAACGCACACACTCCTGCGTGCCACGACGCTCACACACTCCACCATGGCACTCGGACACGGGGATGCGGTTGCGTTCTCCGCATACCGACTGTCATCTCCCTCACGTACAGGGACCTCACACACGCTGTCTCTCTCACATACCGTGCTTCACTCACTCGTGCCGTTTCACTCACACGTGCCGTTTCCCTCGCACACGTGGTTCCACTCACACACGGTACTTCACTCATACACGGGCTTCCACTCGCAGAGGGGGTTTCACGCACACACGTCATTCCTTCCACACGTGGTGCTTCTTCCACACACGGAGTGCTGGGAAGCACGCACCCCGGCACACTTGTGACCACACCACTCACACACGGGGTCTCTTCCACACACGGTGTGCGTTTCAACATGCCCGCTGCACTCACACCTTTCACCACACACACCGGGCCAATCACACTGGGGAATCGTGCCACCACAAGGGTTCCCGGGCCTCCATACCCCCAAGCTCCTCGTGCACCCGTCAACAGCACTCGCCCCCTCTAACTTGCTCGGCACGACCGAACTCACCTGGTCGTGATTCGCTTCAAGAGAGAATAGCGTCTCCCTCCGTTCCCGAAGGAGGCTATCCAGCTGCTCGCACCGGGTCACGAGACAGTCCGCCAGCTCGCCCCCATTAAGCCTCGCTACCTCTGTGTGTGTGTGTCCGTCTTTAACCCCGTCCAATTCACCCTCTATCTCCCGTGTCTTGTACATTTTATTTCCTGCGTCTCCGTCGTTGTCACCACTACCTCCTTTATTATTACCTTTTCTTCCTCGCTCCATTTTCCTTCCATTTGAGTCGTTCTGCCTCTCTGAGCCTCTTTAGTTGTTCATTTTCTATCGGAGCTTTTCCATCTCCGTAGACTCAAATTTTGCTGTTTCCTTGAGTTTATTAATTTCAAACTCATATTGTTTTTGTTTTTCTACCCACCGTTCCTCTCGTTCTTCCTTCTCCAATCTCATCGTTTCTTTCACTTGGCTTCGTTTCTTTTTCCCGTTTCGTTCGTTGTTCGTTCTCTATCTCCTCGCACTCCAGCCTCGCCTTTTCTTTCAATTGGTCCACCTCAAATTCATGTTCTTTTTGTTTCTATTCCACTGTTTCTCTCTTCTTCCTTCTCCAATCTCGTTGTTTCCTTCAATCGACTGATTTCTCCTTCCTGCTTCATTCTTTGCTCCTTCACTTTCTCCTCGTACTCCAACCTATTTTTTTCCTTCTGTCGTTCAGTTTCAAATTCATACTGTTTTTGTTTTCTATTCCACTGTCTCTCTTGTTCCTCATTCTGCAATCTCGTTATTTCCTTCAATTGACTGATTTCTTTCTCCTGTCTCATTCGTTCTTCTTTATTACTCTTTCCTGCATCTCATTCTGTAATCTGGCCTTCGCTTCCAGCTGTTCGATCTGTGCAGTGTGGTTCCTTAACGTTTCATTCTCTGCTGTCATTCTTTCTTTCAACGTCCTCAGTTCATTTTGTAATACTCTCTCTTTGCTTTGTGTTTCAGTATCTCAGAAGCTTTCTTTTCTAATTCCTTTTTCATCTCTACACCTCTTTCACATTCTTTCTTCCTCATTTCATCCATTCCCTCACGAATTCCTTGCTAATTTTGACCCAATTCTCTCCTCTTTTTACCTCCTGTTCGGCTCTCTCTTTTCCGATTGCCTATTCTTACCTCTTCCTTCAGTTGTTCCAATTCTTCTTTTAAGTTCTTTCTATCCTGGGAGTTACTAATTTGCTCCTCTTTTCTTTCTTCAGTTCGCTCTCCGCACTTCTTTTGCATGCTTGCTCTCTCCTTTCATTCGTTCTCTCACCGTTTTCTTTTAGTTTTCGCAGATATTTCTCTGTTTTGTGCCCGAAGCCGCCAATGTCCGCCAGCCTCGCCTGCCATGATCACGAGGTTTCAATCGTTGGTTGGGAGCCCCACCTCGTGTTGTGCCGTTCGCTGTGCTAATTATAGCAGCCCGCTCCGTGCTGCGCTGAGATGCGGCAGCGCCGCTATTTTGCGGGAAAGTTCGTGCTCAGTATAGGGTGAGCGCCCCACTGATAATTACCATTAGTGGTGGGGTGATAATAATAAGAACCGTCCTGGACCATGGATCCTACATTCAAACACTTCCTAATCCCTCCTGCCCCTGCTCGCCTTGGCTGAACATTTACGTGCTGGGAATAAAATTTATAACGCTCGTAATTTTGGGACACGGGGGGTTTGCTCGTATACCCTGATCGACTCCGTGAATTTTGCTAGGGAGGCGGAGGGGCCGAATCGCACTCCTGACAACCAATTGTTGCGGATTCGAACCTACAAATTTACGGAGGTGGATGGGTTCACACCCCACTCCTGACTACCAGTTGTTACTGCGGGTGTCGGCCGCCCGACACCGCTCTGGACGGAGCCGCAAGTCGAGTCGGCCGACCGATCGCCCGGAATAGAGATCGCCGTCCGGATAACTCCGAGCGACGGGTCCTTGTACAGAACCGAAACGCCAATCGGCAGACACGTGGGTAGGGTCGATTGCCAATCTTCAATGTACCTAAATACCCACGTGATCCACCTAGCGGGGTATTCCACCCTCGACGGATCTCGTAACGAACAAACCGCCGAGGCGAGCTTGTCCGTGCGCGATTCCGAGCGGCCTACATGGCGCGCTGGGCGACCATACGGGTCAGA